>JANRMT010062819.1:18961387-19055510 GCA_026402145.1 Polypterus bichir lapradei | reverse complement strand
AACAATTACATTAACAATCATGTTACGTTATTTTTAAAATTTTTCCTTTTCTTTTTCATACCTTCTTTAACACACTACTTCTCCGCTGCGAAGTGCGGGTATTCTGCTAGTATACAATATTTTAAAAATATATATATAAATAAATATATACAAAAATGTTTTTATACTATCAATATATACACAAAATATTATACAATAAGTATACACAATATTTCAGTAAACTCCTTCAGGTATCTTATTGCTTTACACCAACCCACAATGTATAACACAAATCTATTTATTACTTTCTTAGTTTTCTACTCTTTAGGTAATAGGAACTGAATTTTATTAATCCTCCGTTTTATGTTTAAATAAAAATATTTCTTTTATTCTCAATTATATACACTTCAACAAAATGGATCCTTCCTTTTTATATAGTTTCAACAAAATGTCTTCTTCCAGCTCCCCCACACCAACTTCTTCAGCAAAACCTTGTTTACCCCCTGAAACATACAAAAAATGTCTTCCTTCAAAAAACTTTTTTCTTCTTTTTTAGACAAGAAAGTTATCCTCTAGCAACTCAGTTTTTCTTTTGGGTTTACTTTAGTGACTGCAGTTTAATTTTTCATTCAGACATTCATTTATTTGGCAGGATGATGGTGCAATGGTAGCACTGCTGGAGTTTGTATGTTCTCCCCTCGCCTGCGTAGGTTTCCAACGGGTGCTTCGGTTTCCTCCCACAGTCCAAAGACATGCAGGTTAGGTGGATTGGCGATGCCAAATTAGACCTGTTGTATGTGTTCACCCTGCAATGAACTGGTACCCCGTCCAGGGTTTGTTCCTGCCTTATGCCCTTTGCTAGCTGAGATAGATTCTGGTACCCCCGTGACCCTGTTCAGTGAGTTAGACAATGACATTCATTTGTTTGTTTGTTTATTTTCTTTCTTCATGAAACGACAGACCTCAATTAGATTTCCGGTTTACTGAGTATATAAGGCAGGGCTTCTAGTCAGCTCTTCAGAATTTTTAGCAAAACTGGTCAGTGAATGGAATAAAGGTGACTGATGGTGGCATTGCAAAATGGAAAACAAAAAGACAAGTCACTGAGAAACAGGAGTGTAGATAGAATACATAAATAGATAGATAGATACAGTAGATCTTTATTGTCATTGTCACTTTTACAAAGGAACAACTAAATTGAAGGTGCAGTCGACTCAGTGTGAGGCATGAGTTAAAAAGACAAGAAGAGAGAAAATAATGAACCAAACAGTAATAAAAGTACTTTACAAAATATACAAATTGCACTGGTTAAATGTACAAATTGCATTGGTTGACTTAAGGTCTATATTGCACATTGGGAGAATGATATGGAGCAGTTTTATTCTGAGTTCAGGGCCATGATTGCTTTTGGATAAAAGCTGTTTTTAAGGTGGTTTGTCCTGGTTTTCATTGATCTGTTTCTCTTGCCGATGGCAAAAGCTGGAAGAGGTAATGACCGGGATGTGATGAATCCTGCGAAATGTCTATTGCTTTTTTGCGGCATCGGGAGGTGTAGATTTGTTCCAGAGTGGGCATGGTACAACCAATTGTTCTCTCCGCTGTCCTGACGACACTGTAGAGCACTTTCCTTTCTGCCATACCACACACACAGTCCGTATGTAAGCACACTCTCGATGGAACAGTGATAAAAAGCAAGGAACAGATTTTTGGGGAGATAGTTCTTTCTGAGGATTCTCAGAAAATACAGTCTCTGCTGCGCCTTCTTCAGCAGCTCCTTGGTGTTGGCGCTCCAGGTCAGGTCATCCTCCAGCTCAATGCCCAGAAACCTGAACACTGGGACCCTCTCCACACAGGCCCTGCCAATGATGAGTGGCTGGATGTCAGTTTTGTTTTTTCTAAAGTCCACAACAAGCTCCTTTGTTTTTGTGGTGTTGAGGAGCAGGTTATTGACTCTGCACCATTCTGACAGCCGCTCCACCTTGTCCCTGTATGCCAGCTCACCCTTTTTGCCCGAGAGACCGACCACCGTCATGTCATCTGCAAACTTTATGATGTTGTTGCTATAGTGAGTGGTGACACAGTCATATGTGTAGAGGGTGCAGAGGAGCGGGCTGAGCACACAACCCTGCGGCATCCCGGTGTTGAGGCTGAGAGCAGTGGAGGTGTGGGGACCCAGCCTGACCCTCTGGGAGCGACCAGACAGGAAGTCCAGTATCCAACTGCAGGTGAGTGATGAAAGTCCCAGATCTGCCAGTTTGGACACAAGTCGTTGTGGGAGGATTGTGTTAAACGCTGAGCTGAAGTCCACAAAGAGCAGTCTGGCGTAACTCCTCTGCTGCTCCAGGTGAGTCAGGGCAGCATGAAGGGCTGTGGCCACAGCATCCTCCGTGGATCTCTTTGTAAGAAAATTGAAATGGGTCCAGGTCTGCTGGCAGGCAGGTGATGATATGACTCCGCACCAATTTCTCAAAGCACTTCACGATGACAGATGTGAGTGCCACTGGGCGGAAATCATTCAGACTGTTCGTGATGGATTTTTTCGCCAGCGGAACAATGATGGAGGACTTGAGGCAGGATGGGACAGTGGCTTGGGACAGGGACAGGTTGAAAATCCTAGTGAAGATTCCGGCCAGTTGATCCACACAGTCTTTCAGTACCTGGCCAGCCACACCATCGGGTCCTGCAGCCTTCCTTGGGTTTACCTTCCTCATCACCCGCCTCACCTCACACTCATCTACTGTGAGTATGTTGCTGTTTTGAACAGGTGGCTGTGATGGAGCTGCTGTTGGTGTCGTCTCAAAGCGGGCAAAGAAGATGTTCAGCTCCTCTGCCAGAGAAGTGCCTCCCTCAGCAGCTGAGGAGTTGCTAGATTTGTATCTGGTAATGCTCCACAGACGATCCTCTATCCTCCTTATGTACGCTGCCTTGGCCTCTCGGATTCCTCTCTTCAGGTTTGCTCTAGCTACACTGTAAAGAGCCCCATCCCCAGACTCTGGACATTCCTTGTCATCCAGGGCTTCCTGTTAGGATAAATCCTTATGTGTCTGTCCCTGGTGACATTGTCCATGCAGAACCTGATGTAATCCAGGACTGCCGTAGTGTGGTTCTCCAAGTCTTGGTGATCGAAAACCTCCCAATCGGTTCTCTGGAAGCAGTCCTGCAACTGTTGGGAGGCCTCCCCAGGCCATATGGTAACAGTCCTAGTCATAGTGGGAGCTTGTTTCCTGAGGGGGGTATATGCAGGGACCAGAAGCAGGGACGTGTGATCAGACTGGCCAAGGTGTGCTAGGGGTTTAGCCCTATAGGCCTGTCTGATGTTTGTGTACAGCTTGTCCAGTGTTTTTACTCCCCTGGTTGCACACTTTATATGTTGATGAAATTTAAGATAGAAAGCAGAAGTGTTTTTTTGGTCAGCTTGTGAACAGTCACAGCATGTATCCACATTATTCATAGATATTGATCTGTATTATTTTATGTACACATCCTTTGTTTTCCTTATGTGTCTGTGTTCTAATCCCTCATAAAGTAAACTTTGTCTTCCCAATTTTAAAATATTCCAGTGCCATCATAAAATGAAATCAAAGCAGAAATACAAATGAATTTGCACATTGTGATTTCAGCTGAGCTGCTCAGTGTCACTGTTTAATGAACTTTATGCTCTGTTCTGGACTGCTAATGGATTGTAAATTTAGGGACAAATAACATACATAGCTTTGAGTGTATTTTTTAAAGCTACTGTACTCTGTGCACGTGACAATACTGCTCTGACTCTTAAAGTTGTAGTCATATACCATAGCAGATACAGTTGTTAACATTTAGTAAAAAATATATTTTATCTATGGCATGTCATGAAATGGATCTAAAGTGAGGTATGATCCATTTCAACAAGCCACGCAACAGCAGAATTAACTACTGTCTGCCAAAATAGTACAGCCAAAAAAGAAATATACAAATAGTATTTTATTATGGGTATTTAAAAAATGTGTAAACAGTGTAGCACATTGCTTTTCAATAAAAGAAGAAATCTTGATATTATAACACTTTTACTTTTCAAACCCTGAACTGGAGCACAATTACAATCTATTATATATCTATAACATTTTAATAAATGAGTTCACAACCCCTAAAGTGGAACACAATATTAATCTATTAAATATTTGTAACATTTCAATAAATGATTTTTGCAACCCCTAAATTAAAGTGGAGTACAATTTGTATTTATAACATTTCTTTAAAACTTTAATAAATGATTTTGCAATCTCTAAACTGGTGTCCAACTATAATACATAAAATATAATTCTATAATATAATTTTGTTTAATAAACCAGGAACGGGTCTTGACAATTTTTAACAAAAGAAATGTCATAAAAAATGTGTCTATTAATTAACATAAGCAAGAACAGCCAATAAATCTACCTATTTCTAGAAAAAGGTCACTTTTTTTTAATAACTAGGGGGTTCTGCCACCCCCCCCCCAACCCCGCTCACTTCACTCGCCAACCCCGAGACGGGCGCTATGCACTAGCCACTTCGCGGCTCTGCCGCTTGCGCATGGGGAAGTGGATGTACAATTTAAACAGATTGTTATTATCATGGGAATAGTTACATATGCATAATAGAACTATTTTACATTACGGCGAGTAATTAACCATAGTAAAAAATAGTAAAGCATAATAAAGTGAAAGAAAATTATGTTTCATGTTGCATTAGAGGTATTCGTTACATTGTACGTTTGGCTTTGCAATTAACACACAAATACTTCTTAAACTTACACTTTTACTGTAAAATTTCAGTAAAAACAATATTTGGAATTAACTTTTCTTCAATATTGTAATTATTTTATTTTTTTAAATTTTAAACAAATGACATGACAAATTTAAGAATATTCATTAGTGACATAAGACATGCACAAAAAATCTAACATTTGCTAAATAAATAAATTTTTTAATTCAAATGCTTATTCCTCTAGATTGTTTTGCATTAAAAACACTTTACTACAGATAATAATTCTTACAATAGACTGATATAAAAGTTGTATGTGATTAAGATCAAATAATCAAAACCACTTCCCCACTCAAGTAAAGTCTAATACCTGTATGAATGAAAACTTTTCAGTGATATGAAGATGATAAGGAAAAAAAACAAGTGAATTAATATTCATAATGGACAACAACCAATCAACGTAAACCCTTGAGTGACTTAATATAAAACTATATTTGAAATCATACTGATTTGAGTTACTTTATAATGTCAGTTCAGAACTTTCAGGCAGTAGAAGAGAGCTAGGAAAGCGAGAAACTTTAATGAAAAAACCCACTGATGGACTTGCAGTCTGTGTTGACATTATCAAAGGAACCAGATAAAAGCGGATGAGCATGATTATAAGCAGGAGAATGTGCTTTGTCTTTTATACAAAATTCAAGCTGCAGCTCAGTAAATACAGAGATGGTGTATCTCAAACTGTCATATGTGTTCAGCAGAGTGTAACTCGAATGTCATTGTGCTGGAACAAAAAGAAAGATGTAGTCTTGGTGTAAAAAGAATGTGTGTGTAAGTGATATATACAGTATGCTCATAGATACATTTGTGAGCTGTATAATACATTTCTTCAGTTAAAATCTGTAGAATCATCAAATGTTGCATGAATAATTCCTAAGGTTAAGTCTAAAAAATAATGTTCTCAAGCATATTTACAACTGCTTAATTTATATTTTAACACCTGTAAACAGTATTGATGGGTGGAAGATTAAAATAATCCTTAATTTTCTTGCAATTTGAAATAGAAAGAATGCAAGACAAAACATGATCTAATGCTGTAGAAATTGCTATGAATTATCTATGGAGAAGTTATTAAACATGTAGTGTAGTTTAACATAAGTTGCTCTTCTACATCACAGCATCCAGCATGGACCATTCAGGCACCACAGCTTCTGTGATAAGAAAAACTTCAAGGAATGCTGTAGAGATTATTTCCAGCTATGCTCATCAACATGCAAAATTCTCCCCAGTGAGGTAGAAATAACAGCTGTGGATGATAGCTAAGATTAAAATTTTGGTGACATAGACTAAATGCAGCTAAAAGAAAAATCGCATAAGCAGTTTTGATCAAAACACTCTGAGAAATTCAAAATAAGGGATAGTTGGAAGTAACTTTGGCAGTTTAGGAAAATGTGATAAAATCATTAAGACAAATGAAGAGCAAAAGATGCTCAAAATAAAATGTACCTTTCAAGATAACATTTGCAAACTCACTTAACAGAATTCAAGGTTATGAGGGTCAGAGCACAAGGCACCATAAATCATTGATATAATATAAAATATTTTAGTATATATAAATCCATCCATTATCCAACCCGCTATATCCTAACTACAGGGTCACGGGGGTCTGCTGGAGCCAATCCCAGCCAACACAGGGCACAAGGCAGGAAACAAACCCCGGGCAGGGCGCCAGCCCACCACAGGGCACACACACACTAGGGACAATTTAGAATCACCAATGCACCTAGCCTACATGTCTTTGGACTGTGGGAGGAAACTGGAGCACCCAGAGGGAGACGGGACATGGAGACACGGGAAGAACATGCAAACATCACACAGGGAGGACCCAGGAAGCGGACCCGGGTATCCTAACTGCGAGGCAGCAGCACTACCACTGCACCACCGTGCCGGCCTAGTATATACTGTATATATCAACACAAAAGAAAATCTGAAACAATCAACATTGTAACAGCAAAGGTATTTGGTTTTCCTGAGTCTTATCTTAGATCCAGGCAGATTATTTTCCTTAACAAATGACGATACCCTTATTTTGCAGACTAGTTGTTGTATATAAATTAAAAGTGAATGTAAAAAATAATCTCATCTATGGGTACCAGCCAGTTATCTAGTACATACTTTGTAGATGCTTCAGTGATTTTTCATAGTTTCTCATTACATACGATCAAACTTAAAACCATAAACATTTCAAGTTCTTGCCTGCTCAAAATAAGTCCAATATAATTAAAGGCAACAGGTAATGTAAGGATTTAATAACCAATATAATGTGCAAATGCATTTATCCATCCATTTTCACCTGCTTAATCCAGCTTGGTCCATAAACATATAATGTGCAAAATATTGTCATGTGAATAATTCTAACTAACAATTAGCAACTTAATATGATTTGAAGTTCATCTTCATGAAAGCACATTAATTAGAAAGACATCAAATGGCCTAATAAATTCAAACTGCAACTCACAAAATATTATTTACAACCTTGCAAACATATGATATATGCGGCATGCATTTGGTGTTTTATAGATGTTTTATGCAATGGTGCATATAGCAATAATTAAATGCATAGTTTTGGAAAACCCAAGCCCACTAAAGATCTACATTCTCTGAAGTCCAAGTTTGAATTTCTAATGACTATGAACTATTTCTCTTCCCTGTGATATGTTACTGGAGGGCCCAGGAAGGTGTTGTACAAGTATTTATTCAAGCGCACATGAAAACTGTAGACTAGATTTCTTACAATGTAAACTAGCCATGTCTTATAGCATGGGTTCTCAAGCACAGTCCTGGGGACTCTATGTGGCTGCAGGTTTTTGTTTTTCATTCAGTTACACAATCAGTGTGTCATTTTATCAATAATTGATCTAAATCAATTATCTGATCTTTTCTTTTTACTTGTTTTATTCTGCATTCAGAAAACCACACAAACAAGCAAGTTAGACACCTGGACAAACAATAATAAATGCTGATATGCTGCAACTACTTCAGTAACAGACCCAATAACATGCACTTCTCTCTACTAGATAATTAAATGGAAAGGCCTGTGCACATGTGTGCGTCCCTCCAAGTAATCTGATTAGTCAGTTTAGCTTTAGTGACATGATCAAAAGATGAAATGTGAGTGTGAGACACACAAGGGCCAGTGAAGGTGTAGGTGGCACACTGAGAGTCGCCTTCAAAATGAAAAGTATAAAAGCAAACATAACATAAGCAAGTCGCTTCATATTGTTAGAGTCTGAGCAGCAGGCTTTACAGGAACACACTCGACAGAGACAGAGCTGGTCAAGTGAGGCTCAGACACACAAAAAACTGAGAAAAGGTGTTCAAGATACACATAGAGCAACAGATATCAAATATTTTTAAATCTGTTCTACTACCTGTCTTCAACATGTAATGTGGATAGTTACTAAATAATGGATTAAATAACCTGAACATTCAGAAAGGCAGAATGAAAATCATGATGACAATAAAAATCGTAAAAACCAATTTTAAACAAAACCACTAAATTAACCCCGTGTAACGTACATCATTGCTTGGTATAGTTTAATAAAAGTTTATCAAACTTAGTTTTGTAATTTCTATATTCACCCCAAAACACCTAAAATGGTAAATAACAGCTCAATTAATTAGGCTAGGAGTCCATTTAAAAGACAGAACTTGCAACCATATGGATCCACAGGACTGAGTTTTTGAACCATGGGTTTGAAATATATTTAGCATGTTTACAGCCTAAATTTATTTTTAAAGAATCTTAAGATATAGTAAATACACATTTGTATATTTCTATGAAGACATAGCATAATGTTATCTTTAGCTCCATAATAACTTGAAATTTGTTTATCTGTATGTATCTGTAAATGTGTGCAGTTCTCCAAGCTTGTAAATGGAAATGCACATTATTGGAATTAAGTGGAACACTGGAATATAAGAAATGGCCATTATGGTTACTTAGTGTAATAGCTGACCTGCCTCACTATCTCACCCAGATATTTTTAGAAAGTAGATAACGTTTTTCATCTACTGAATTTTGTCATTTTTTTGAGATTTCAATAACCCTGTCAAGAATTCTTTCTTATATGTTATCACAAATGTATTCCCCTTAATTAATTAATTCCCACCAGTGTCCTTGAGCACATAATTCAGCTGTGCTTGCATTATGAAAATGACATTATAATTTTACATGATATATACTGTACAGTAGATACATAAGGATGATCTATATCCAATTATTGGAGCGCAGTTTATCCAAGGAGATACATAGAAAAAAGCTAACAAAGATTACCTTTAGTAGTTTTTGTTACTTTGAGTCTGACAGTTTACAGAAAAATGCATCAGGGAGGACAGAGATGTCAACTGGTTCATTAGATTGCAAGCTATCTAATAGAGTTAACAATGTTCAATTGTGTGCTGCAGATTTTCAAAAGGTAGGTTGTGAGTACCCAGCACACTATAATGGATAAAAAAAATAGATGAATGAACACAACTATGAAACTGTATTGAATTTGAGGGGTCTGCAATAACATCTGACAACATTATGACAAAACAAAAAGAATAATACAAAAAAAGTAAGAAAAATATATGGACACTCATAAGGAGAATCCAGTAGGAAATAACAAAACAAAATAGCCTGCAAAGAATAGTATATATTAATCTGAAATGTCTTGCTTTTGGATACCATTATTCTCTTTTTCACGTTATAAAATGTGTAAGCTCTGGTTTTCTCCCACAGTCCAAAGACATGCAGGTTAGGGGCATTGGTGATTCTAAATTGTTCCTAATGTGTTCTTGGTGTGTGTGTGTGTGTCCTGCGGTAGGCTGGCACCCTGCCCGGGATTTGTTCCCTGCCTTGCGCCCTGTGTTGGCTGGGATTGGCTCCAACAGACCCCCGTGACCCAGTAGTTAGGATATAGCAGGTTGGATAATGGATGAATGGATGTTTATCTCCTATATTGTAGATGGAGATAGGAACTAAAGCAAGCAGAAAAACTGAGACAACACATATTAGTTAAAATTGTGTCTCCTGAAAATTCTGATTGTTTATTAAAAAAGCCCTTGCATGTTTGAATATATGCTAAAATTGTGTTTATTGGTTCCAATGTTGTCTACTCCTGACCTTATTATGGATGCTGTGTGTAGCTCTTTGCTTTGTCATGAGCCAAATAATATGAAACACAGGAAAATGTAGGCTCTACTTTGGAACTTTTCCCAGTGGCTGATTAAGAAGGATGCTACTCATCAGAGTAAATTCTTGCAACGAAGGAAAGAAATAAATAGAGAGAAAGAAAGGGATAGAGAGATAGAGAAAGGAAATATAAGTTCCTGTAATGGAAAAGTGGTTTCTATCCAATGATTAATTTACTGATAGCTCTGCATCCTTAAAAGCATGGTAGACTGGGTATGATTCCCGTTGTGCTCTTTGCCTGTGTGGAGGCTGCACCTTCTTCCCATGTCTCCATATACACCATCTTTCTCCTTATATTCCATCCAAAAGATGTGTAGGGTGTCTGGAAGCTCAAAAATGGTCCACTCTGAATAAGTGTAGGCATGTGAGTGTGCTCTACAATAGACTGAAAGCCCAACCACAATTTGTTTATGTTGCTGGTAGATATCTTAATGATTGTCTACCACATATACAACTCATGGATGTTTACTATTATTTTAACAAGTTTAAGGGATCTATAATAGAAGGGTTTCATCTTAGGGTTTTGACTCCGGTAAAATAACAGAATTTTGGTGAATGTCTATTTGGATTTCTTGTCTGAAAAGGATTATGATTAAACCCCCTGGCTTTAAAGACAACTCACAACCCAAAGAAAATGCTTCGGTATTGTCAGATGTTTAGAAACACTTTTTATTTGTTTTTTATTTTACACCTTTAAGAAATGTGCATCCTCTAGTTACCGCCTTTAAACATCATAGCAGTTGCTCTTAAATGACCAATGCCAGAAAATTACCGGGAGTGTTTGGTTTGGGGAAAAAACAGGTGGTGGTCATCCAAGATGCATAGCTGTCAGGACAATTTCTGTTTTTAGCTGACATTACACACAAAGTTGAATAAAAATGACATTACCAAAAATATATCAAGGAGGGATTCACTAAAGGCAGAACTGAAAGTGCACATCAACAAAGTGACAATCACGCTGAATGAATACATAAATAAATCATGCTTCTATCAGGTCTGTCAAATGAGGGTGCTCTCTCAATTACGCACCTAACCTAATTAAATAAGTTTTAGTAAAGAAATGAAGAAATTCTTTTTATAAGCTCTCCTGCAACTCGTACTGAAGCTTCTGATTTAAATATGGAATGCCAGATCATAATGCTTCTGAATCAACAATTCCTTCAACCTCAGGCTAATGCAACTTGCTGGGTCAGTTACAATATTATGTATATTATATAGGCAGGATAACTTTAAATCATTCATACTAATGAAGATGACCGTTTAATATCCTTATACCATGCATCTAAGAATGTTTAAATTGCATCTTCAACATGGTTCCTGGTGAAATGCTAAAATGGGATGTACTCTAAAATGGGACTAGCAGTATAGGATTAGCTAGCAAAGGTAAGATTTAGTACTAAAATAAGGAGCATGAGTATCTGCCTATAACCAAATTATTAGCTAGCATTACTGTTTAACTTAATTAAGCAGGGTCAGTAGGAATGCAAAATAAAAGATATAAGTAGTAGGACACAAGAATAAAAAGTCAAAAATGATAACCAGTCAGTTTGTGCCGATTTAAAGATTTTTTTTTTACAGTCTGGAAACATAAAGTCAGAAACAATATGGAGCTGAAATGCTTTGGCCTTGATATCTCAATACGTAATACAGTATTAGAACTAACTATTTCAGTGGTGAGAGGCCCCCATTTGCTGTCTTCTTTAGGGGTTGATTTTTTGTGGTAGGCAGTGCTCTCACTACTTCTAGAATTAAAACACCATTGTCAAACCCAACTAATTCAATTATGGGTCACAGTGGGTTAGAGTATATTCCTACAACATCATGAGCAAACACACCATAATACTTGAAGTGGGCTTTGGAAAGAGAACTGAGAGTGCCCAGAGAAAAGCTGACACCACACAAGGAGGATTTGCATCTCCATGCAGAATCAGCTGAAGATCAACACCAATAAAACTAAAGAACTCTTGGTGGATTTAAGAAGATCACAATCTCCAGTTACTCCCCTTTCTATTAGGGTTGTGGATGTGAAGATTGTTCACGATTTGTCCAAGAACTCACTGGCCATATATAAGAAGGGTCAAAATAGGCTTTGCTGTATTTCCTATGAAGATTCAGATATTTTAGGGCCTGCAACACTATGCTGTGGATGTTTTATGAGCATGTTGTTGCCAGTACTATTTTTTTTTTTTTTTTTTTTTTGCTGTGGCGTGCTGGGGGCAGCAACATGAAAGTGACAGACATTAAGAGGCTAAAGAAACGTAATTCAGAAAGCTGGCTCTGTGATAGGAGAGAAACTGGACAGCACGGAAATTGTAACAGATTAGAGAATGTTGTCTAGACCTCAGTCTGTTATTAAAAATGCTAATCGTCCAAAACATAGTGCTGTGGTTGGACAGAGGACTGTTTTCAGTAGTTGTCTGACTAACATAAAGAGCTCCACTGAATGTCATAGGAAATCCTTCCTCCCCCTCAGCCATCAGACTCTGTAACACCTCTTCAGGTCAATCATTCACACTATAAGCTGTTTCCTTTTTCTGTAATATACATTTTTAACTGCTACTATTACTATTATTAGTGTATACTATTTATATGGGGTCAGGGCGGTCTCTTGGCCTTAGAACCCCTGCAGATCTTTTTTTTTTTTTTTTTCCCCCCCCCTTGGGGGGGTTTTTTTTTTTGTCCTCTTGGCCATCTTGACCTTTCTATTCTTTTATTACTTAAGTACTGCCTAATCTTATTTTTGTTTCACTTTGAGCTACACCATTTGTATAAAAATATGCTATTTAAATAAATGTTGTTCTTGTTGTACTTAGATGTGCAATAACTTGTCTGTTCTTATACTTTCAATTAACATGCAATATTATTATGGGAAATACTTGAAGCTCAGTATGCTATTACTGTCTAGTACAAAAGAGATTTTGTAAGATACTCATATACATAGTATTTACTGTATTTCATTACCATATACCAGTAGATCTTAGTAAATGATGATTTAATGTTTTTTTTTTCAAACCTATTTTTGTAAAACTTGACTTATTTGTATGGAATGTTATTTTAAAATCAATAACATAAAAAAAGTACAACATAGGCTGTAACATAAATTTAATTTCTCTCAGGATTAATAAAGTTTTCTGATTCTGAGTCAGATAGCAACTGTGCATGGGTTTCAAACTTAGGACGCTGGATCTGTAAGGCAACAATATAGTAACCTCTCATGCCATCACAAATCTAGAACTTTGTGTTCCTGAGTGCAGTCAGTTCTATATGACTTTAAATACATATGCTGTAGACCGATTTTTAAAACCTTTTTTCCCAGTACTTTCTCATGCAATTACTTCTGTTCCTTTGGTGCCTGTTGATTTCCTTCATTTCCTCTTCATTTTCTGTTTTTATTGCAATGGTGCTAGCAATTCCCTGCTTAAAAGAAGTGGTGAGGCAGCCTTCTGCTGTTATGCACATAAAATCTAGAATAGTTCCCCAATAGAAATTCACCAGGCTAATACGGTAGAGCACTTTAAAAAACTGCTAAAAACGTATTGCTTTAACATGGCTTTCTCATAGCTTCGAAGGCTAGAGGTTCACATGACCATCATCATCAAGTTCTTCCATGTGAAGCCTGAAAACCATGAGGACTGATTGAGATCATTTATGTGTTTTTTTTTTTTTTTTTTTTTTTCTGTCCTCCCTAGCCATTGGACATTACTTTTATTCTATGTTAATTAGTATTGCCTAATTTTATTTTTATATTTTTTCTTTTTTTTTCTTCATCCTGTAAAGCAGTTTGAGCTACATTATTTGTTTGAAAAAATGCCATATAAATAAATGTTGTTGTCCACACTTACTCCCAGCATTTATTTTTTCCTTACTGAGAAAAATAATGACTGGTATAAGGATTTGAACCAAGGATTCCACCACTCCAAAGAGTTGTCCATATTTTCACATAATTATCGTAAAAATGAAACAGTTCATATCTGTATCTTTTAACACAAAAGCATTACAAAAAGAAACAGTTAATCTTGTCATCTTTAAAATGATCTTTCTTTTTAACTTATCATATTAGAAGCATTCAACAAAAAGTGCTTCATATGTTTATGAAAAACAATTATTATTACAGTGGAATATAGTTTGTTATATTTAATTCAAAATCATACATTTCAGCATATATGTTATACGTGCACATTTTTCAGACCTACCTAAATTTTGAACAACATGGCAATTTATTGTGTGAAATCTATTTTTATTGTATTCTTTAGAACATATTGCCAAATGTACATTTGGCAAAGATATAATTCTGAGGGTAGTTTAAATAATTCCTTTTATACTCTGAAGCACTTGATGTAACAAAGGAAAAAAGAAAGCTGAAAGGCATCGTGTAAAATTTAAATTGCATTACAAAGACTAGCATATCTGTCTTTTCTATTTACAAGGCAGAGAAATACTTTTCACCACTTCTCTATCTGTAACATTTTGGCAGACTGTATTTTAAATTTATTTTTATTGACAGTTAAAAATTGCAGATATGTTGTCACAGTTGAAAGATATGGATACTCTGATTTATTCTGTTTTATGACAACTCTGCCTGACATAATGGGCAACTCTATGGCAGCACCCTTTTTTAAATCTTCCAATCTGAAAACAGCTGTTGAAAGTCTCCTAAAAACACAATAATACTGTAATAATTCCAAAACTACATTCTTGTCTCTCTTATTACACTGTTGAAGTACACTTAATTAGCAAATACAATGTCATTGCCTTTAAAGTACTTTCAAAAATGTTATATTTAGAACACTAAAAATCAGTTAGTCACAGACTTTCCACCACTAACACACATCGATCAATATCATTTTTACACCACACACCACCACAAGCCTATTTAGGGTACATTTTTAATTATATGAGATTGTAAATTACTGTTAAAATGCACTTGTATATTATAGTCTACTAACACATGTAATTGCATTCTATTATTGCTGCTTTCTATATATTTTATATATAATGCAAAGTTGACTGACTCTTTCACTCACTCATTAATAAAAACACTACTGTTTAGTTCAAAAGATAAAATTTGGCAGGATGGTACATGTAGGGCACTAGGTATCCACTAAGAAAAGACATTTTGATATATCAATATTTAGAGGTAACCTCCCCACATAAGAAACACTAAATACTCTAAAATATCAAAAATGCTATGATGGATTTGTTTGAAATTTGGTAATGTTATTGAAAAAAGAAAATTAATCTTCACATGCTTTTTTTAAATTTGTCAGCATTTATTAATATTATGCTAACTTGCATGTTTTGTGATTTAGACCGCACTTTATGCTAACAAAAGGATGGACTAGAAGTAATTGACAGGCTGAAAAGCAAATAAAAATCGTAAATATCTAAAAAAGATGATAACATTATAGTAAAATTTCACATTATTCCTACTGATTACTAATTTTAATTTAAAAAAATATACTTTACTGTAATATTGTGTTATGCAGGACCATCAAAAAAAGCCAAGTCACTAAAAGCAGGAACTGATCTAATGTATGAATATTTTACTCATGGATAATTCATCATGTTCAAGAATAAGCAGCTCCAGTGTTCCAATATTATTATTATTATTTATTATTTAACTGATGCCTTTATCCAAGGCGACTTACAACATCTGAAATATTATTGGATCCATTTGTTTTTTCCATTTGGAGCATAGGCAAGTGCAGTGATATGTTCATAATCTCACGACATCAGCAGCAACCTCGGGGTTTGAAGTCCCACATCCCCAAAATTAACCACTAAAACACAATGCCTGCCCATAATTAGCCTGTGGTAAAAAAAAAAAAAATGCTACACATATTGTACATAGAAAAGCACTTTCTTACATAGTAATTCTGATACACCCGATTAACCAACAGCACTATAACTGAAGCCCATTGTTTTACAAAATTTCTCAGCTAGTTTTTGAATGTGATTCATTGAATACGATTCATTGACTCCTCTAGGATGATATATCAGTTAACTAATGCACCTGGATGTTATACCAAGTCTATGTTTTCTAACTTGTTTCTTTTATTTTATTTATGTTTCTGCAATGCCGTTTTGTGTTTTGTTTTGGGTTGCATTCATGGCCATTTGGTATTCTTGCAAGCAATTATGGCTGAATTTTTTTTTTTTTAGTAATGGTGTGGTGCTGTGATCACATGATTGCCAAGTAAAACACATGTGGCATCATGCCTGAGAAACCATTGAAAGATGTTAACCCACTAATCACATCATTAAAGTTTCTAAATTATTTATGATAAAGAGACCTTGCGTGTGTGTATAGTTAATTATAAAGAAAAAAGTATTAGGTAGTTTGCCTTTTTTTCAGACATCTAAGTGTTGCTTTGCGTTTTGAGGTTTGATGATTATTTTAAATTATTTTCTGCCTATGACCTAAGCCTATTTAGAAACTATTATGTCTTGCTCTTTCTGGTTACTTTAGTTCCAGATCCACTAAAGAAACCAAGCATTTTAGGATAATCACACTCCATTTTCATAATACATCTTTGGTCAAAAGTTCTGAATAGTAACGGAAAGAATGAAGTTTCCGCACAAGACTGCTGGGCCCTCTGTGACAAGTGGATGAGCTTGGTAATATGGGAAAACCCTGAAGTAGACCTACTGTTTCTCCAAATTGAAAGGCTAAGGTTTGAGGCACTTTGAGCCTATTGTTAAGATATCCCAATGTGCCTTTCATGAGAGGTATGCCATGCACAGTTCACTTGAAGAAGGCTCAGGGCATACTGGAGGCATTGTATCGCTCAGCTGTCCTATCTATTGATGTTATTCTAAGTGATACTATTAGTATTATGAGTAATTGAAACTCTATTGCTACACAACATAAAAACAAATATTTTTCTCCAAAGTAGTCTGAGTGTCAGGCATTTCAAAAAACATGTCCTAATAAGGTTGGCGCTTAATGGCCATTTTGGATCCTGTCCTTAACAAATTTTTACATAGTTGTAATCAAGATAGCTAAATTATGGCATGCTTTCCAATGATTAAAGATTGATGCAATTTGTGAATGGCTAGAAAGGTGCAAAAAGATGGGTTTAGACTTGACTTAAAAAGCAAAATAGAAATAGGGAAAATTATTGGGAGTTAGTTATCAATTTGGGAAACTTGATAGCATGTTGCCACACCCACCACAAGATGAAGCACCTGGATTGGGACCTGAGTGCAGCGGGTGACACCTCAGCACCACACTGGAACAGTATGAGGTTTTTTTTACATTGGCTGAAGTGCCAATCTTGCCACCATCCTCCAAGTTTTCCCTGTAAATTGGAGGACCTGCTCGCAGGGCTGGATGCAGATTAACGTCTTACCCAGGATAAAACAATTGCAGTTTACTTAAGTGCCCAACGGAGTAGAATCACTTCTGGAATCTGAACCTGCACATTTCCGTTCGCTGGTGCAGATGCCTTGCCTCAAAGTAACCACTCTGTCCCAGGAAAATAGTAGTAACAGGAAAATATATTAATGCGATACAAAGTAAAGATAAATGAAATAGACAAAAAAAAACCACAAACATGTGGAGAATTTAAACAAGTGACAAACAACTTGATAATTAAACCACATTAGAATACTTATATGGCATATGCAATTCATGCTACTTATTGTCCATTCTAATATATTCTTGGTAGACAGCAGGAATAAGCAACCAAGTAGTGTTGTAGACAGTAGGACTTTAGTAAGTTTCTAAACTAGACTTAATGCTGTTTTGGAAGAATTAAGTGGGTAGGACTAGTGAGCTTTGTTGGGCTGAATGGCCTGTTCTCTTCTACATTGTTCTGTTCTAATATTCTAATATGTTGTGATTCAGGTTTAACCAGAAAAGCTTGAAATCTTCCAAAACTTTTACTCAGTGCAAAAAGGTCTGAGGTTTAAAGTTCATCAAAAGGGGAGAGGGGAACAGTAAAAACCCTGGTCCACAATAACAAGGCTTGACTTAAACATCAGGGTTTTCAACCAAGTATTAGAAATAAACATTTTATTTCCAGTTATTTAATTTGTCCAATTACTTTTGAGCCCCTGAAATGAAGGGATTGTGTTAAAAAAATGCTTTAGTTGCCTCGCATTTTTATGCAATCTTTTTGTTCAACCCACTGAATTAAAGCTGAAAGTCTGCACTTCAACTGCATCTGAGTTGTTTCATTTAAAATTCATTGTGGTAATGTACAGAACCAAAATTAGAAAAAAGTTGTCTCTGTCCAAATATTTATGGACCTAACTGTAAATATGACTTTGTGCGTGTAAATTATCAGAAAAAAAGTAAAGTTAAAATGTCATATGATCTCTAATTTATACATGCTGGTTTAAATATTAGGATGTCCTAATTAAACAGGCTGGCAGTTTCAAGCACTTTCTCCCTTACAATGCCTGCTGTGATGTAGAGTGGTGTTAGACATGTATATGATATGTTATGAAAAGCTCTATATGTGTTCATACTGGCACAAAACAGAGAAGTGCAGGCTCACAGGACCTTTTCTCAATTCTGTTTTAAATTTTTTCTCCTCACTCTCAATCTAACACATTTTTACAATGAAAACGTGACAATTTATTTCTATTTTTGCTCCTTAATTTTGAAAACTATTTTACTTTCTATATTTTATATTAATTTTAATACAGTCTATTGTTGTTTTACACAAAGCCTGACATGAATGAAAAGCTAAGTTTCTACTGAATCAGGGTACATAAAGCAATTGATGAGAGTTTAATAATCACTGCTTTACAATCAAAAACAAGGCTATACACTAGGGGAAAAAAATTAAATTTCCAGTGAGGCGTACCTAAATAAAGGTATGCATATACTTAAAAGTAAGATTTTAAAGTCTGATATGTTTTGCTTTTTTCCTTTTTTTTTTTGCTTATTTCCCTGGGCAATGACAGTGTTTTGATAAACTCAAATTACATCTTGCCTGAAGAAGGGGCCTGAGTTGCCTCGAAAGCTTGCATATTGTAATCTTTTTAGTTAGTAAATAAAAGGTGTCATTTTGCTTGGCTTTTCTCTATAAACTCATAAATAATTTTTAGAAGTTGCTTCCTGTAAATCAGTATTTCCCATCTTGAATTTAAAGTTAATATTTTTTTGCATGTAGCACTTTTCTTATTGCACTTTTTTTTAATTAGAATGCATTTTTCTGGTGTTCCCCTAGTTCACACTATCACCATTTATCTTTACAAAATATTTCCTGTCTTTAAAATGATCTGGGCTAGCATCTGCTTCATTGTTGATAATCAACCATCTTCAAGAATCTCTGCTCTGTGAATTTAATCAGAATCATTGAATCGGAAATTGGCATTTTCTTGAATTTAATAAAAAGTTAAGTATTTCTGCTGCACATTATCATAGTTCTGTACTTTATTATATTTGTTTTTTTTTTTTTTTATTTTGTTGTGGATCTACTTCTGACCAAGTTATATCTGATTCTCCTTTAGATCCAACACTGACTACTGAGTTAGAAAGCTTAGTCTGACAGTAAAGTACTGTGATGGTTACTGCTCTGAATAACACTGCAACTGTCAAGACTCGAGTGATTTGATTTGCACATTCGTCCCCAATGGTTTATTGCTGAACTGCTTCCAATGAAACCAAAGGGCAGCAATTATAGCACTTCCAAATTAACTGTCCATCAACAGTCCTACTGGGATGTTTTTAATGCAGCAAAATCTAAATTTTTTATACAGATTGATAAATATTCTTGCCTTTAAAAATCTTTTTATTCATCCTGAAAAAAGTTTGTGGATCTGAGATTTAGTTCACATGTTGAGCATTTAATGAATAATTGTGAATGTTTAATCCTATACTGTATTTGAGAAATGCAATAAAACTTATTCATCAGACTGCTAAAGATTAGAGTCTGGTTTTTGCATGTATACACTTTTTCTGGAAATGTCTGGTCCATTATTTGAATACTGAGGAACTACTATGGAATACTTCTTTTCCCTCCTCCATGACTAATGTGTGCATAAATAAAATGATATAAAAGACACTATTACACTGGGAGGCATTAAGCAGGCTGTCCTAAAGCTAATTTTTAACATGCCAAACCATGATTCTGTTTTTTAGGGGATTAATATCATATTTTATAAAGTTTTGCAAATGTAAACACTGTGAAAGAAAGCAAACGACACAGCATAAACTGGTGGGATTTTCCACCCCGTTTACTGCAACATAAACAGAGTAACGTCTCCACGATACAAAACTCTGGGTCAACATAGGACATTGTATGAGGGGAATGGGGGAAAATATATACAGGGGGACAGGAAATTAAACAGTGGAAAGCTGGGAAAACAGTGATGCAGTCTGGGAGATTGACGTCATCATCTCGTAACTGGAGGGTAGAAGGGAACCCGGAAGTATGGCGGCTTTATGTTTTTTCCCGGCTTTGTTACGGCGGCGAGTCCTCGTTCTGGCTGCTGAAACAAGAATAGAAAGGTTAGTGCGCCGCCGCTGTCCCTCGGTATGAGTTGTCGTGATGTGGCCCGGGTCCTTAAACTGCTCCCCATGTGCTCGTGCGTGACAACACAAATAAAATTTTATGGAATGTAAGATCTAAGTTTGTGGCACTGTTTGAATTCTCTGATTCAGCTTTTTTCTGGGGCACCAAAACTATGTAGAAATCCATTACTAAATTGGAAACAATCACCAGCACGAAAATATTTACTTTCTCTGTTTGGGGTCGGTTGTGGCTCCAGACTATTTTTCAAAAAAATAACCCAAGCAATAAACAAAATAATACAATTTATTCATAAAATTATGATGAAGATGGATATTGTATATTGTGAGCGCGGCCACTGGGGAACACGGCCGCCCCTCCAAAACCCCCTCTTAAAGAGTGTTACAATGGGAAACAATCACAGCCTTTCACATCTTTGTGGGATCAGCTGCTGGTCTGCTGCTGTGCCGTGCAACATGCTTCTCATACTGTGCTTCGAACATTTAAAAGACCATGCCGTGGCTCTCCTTGTGTCTCACTGCCCTGTCTCTCTTCCTCCAAACTCCCTCTGCTCCGGTCATTGAGTCAGAGTCAGAGCCGAGGCAACCGGTTTGTCAGCTGTACCTTGTGCGTTTGGATCGCTCCTGAAAGAGACTTGTGTTTGTCCCATCTGATCTGGAATAAAGTTTCTGTATCTGGGAAAACCTTCTGAGTCCTCCTGTGCAACTTTGTGACCCAAGTGTGACAATAATGACAAACAAGAAGGAGAGAAGCAAAAACAGTTTGGAGCATGTCCGTGACCCAATATAATATGCTGTAAATGCAAAAAAAAAAAGGCCCTTGTTTTACAAAGAAGTTGTCAATGTTTTTTCAGAGTCTGATGTAGAACTGATTTAAAGATGGCCAAACTACTGGTCATGCGGGTTCTAGGCAGGAAGGGACGGTCCAGCATGGCAAAAATGCAACCGTCATCAGAGGTGGAATGGCTGTCGATCTTCCATTCTACAGAGGAAGAAGGAGAGAAGGCATTAGCACACAGTGCCAACTCCCTGGTTCTGTGGGTAGCTACCAACTGCAGAGCCCTTAAGTTGTCTCCCAAGTGCACATGTGTAACATTAAGTATATACAGACAAGGTACAAAAATGTTAATTAAATTAATTGATGGTGGTTACAAATGCATAGTTTATTATTTCACAATGTCTCCCATACTGTATATGAAAACTGCACCTTTGTGTTCCATCTGCTCTCTTATCCACTAATAAACTTCTATTTGTTGCTGAGTTACTCCTCTTTACATTAAATGTATAAGCCTAGAATTAAAGTTCTTCTCACAAAGTAAACTCACTGTAGTTTCCCAAAACTAATTATAATATGTTACCTTACAATTATGAAGACTTTCTATGTAGTTAAAATTTTGGTGTATATTTCAGTTTTAAGAAATGCATTTTTAATAATAAGTGAAACACTAAGTATTACTCTATTATCTTATTTGATTAGTCTTACAATCACATTTACTGTAACAATTATCTGTTACATCTAATTTCATCTATGGTTAATTTTACATTTTGCCATCTACAGCATATTTCAAGGGTACTTTCCTTGTAGGTGAAATGCTGGGAAGTTTCTTCTTCTCTCTTGATTTAAATATTTCAATGTCTTTATAATTTACCTTAAGAAAATATACAGTTTCATGCTCTAGCTTGACAGTATTATGCTGCCACAGCCCTTCATTTAAACTACCTCCTTGTATCTGGCCAATGCATTCCTTCAGTCCCATCATTCAAATCCTGACTACATAGCAATCCATTTTTACACTGCAGCAGTTTCCTTTTTTATGTTTTAGATAATCCTGATGTTTCACATTGAGTCTTTTTTTCTCTTTGGTGTCTGTTCCGTAAATAGGTTACAAATGCACACTTCATTATTTCATACAAGATATCCATTCACCCATTCATCTGTCAGTTCAGTTATCCAGATTTGTACCTGAATAATCCATTTCAGGATCACAGGAGATGACACCCTAATCCAACAGCATTCGGCACAATATGGGGATCTCCTCTGGATGGAGCAACAGCTCATTACAAGGCATAATCATGCATGTTCTTGGGATGTATGGGGAAAACCAGAGCACTTAAGGAAAAACATCATGTGAGATCAAAAAGAATGGGAAAACTCTTATAGTGATCCACTGGTTACTGACTTTAACCACACCAAGCAGCCTCTATGTCCGGTCACTATTTATGGAGTGGATGTAGAGGGCCACTCCTACAAGTATTTTGGGGTCCACATCAATGCCAGGTTGGAAGAGGAGCTTTATAAGGAAGGGCAAAGCAGGCTCTTTTTTCTTTAGAAGACTGCATTCTTTTAATGTGGAAAGTGACCTCCTTTACATCTTCTACAACTCTGTGATGGCCAGTGAGATCTTCTACTCTGTGGTGTGCTGGGCTGGTAATATCACTTCAAGAGAGGCCCACTGAATCAACAAGCTAATTAAAAGGGCAAGCTTAGTTATGGGACACACTCTGGACCTGCTGGAGGTAGCAGCAAAGGAGAGAATTGAAATAAAACTGATTACGAACATTGCCATTACGAACAATACTGCACATCCTCTCTCTGACACACTGAGTACTTTCAGCCAATGAATTATCCAGCAGAAGTGTGTTAAGAAAAGCTACTGGCGCTTCTTTATACCAACGGCAATATGCCTAAATAATGCTTCAATGGAGCTATAATTGCCAAGTCAGAAGTTTTCTGTCATTTTAAATTTTTTTCCTTTATAGTCATTGTGGTGTGTGTTCAGAACATTGTGTGTGTGTGTATATATATATATATTTATTTATTTATCTATTTTAGTATTTTCTAAGAGCTTCTGTGAAAAGACAAATGTCCTCCTGGAGACAAGTAAAGTTCCATCTACAGTATCTAACTATCTATCTGTGAAGCTTCTTTAAGCCTTTTCTTGAAGAGTATAAGCCATGCAGAGACTGTGGCAGCCTGCATATGGCCAGCCAGCGAGAAGTGTTAAACTCTACCCATTATGAGCAGATCAGAAATGGGAATTGAAAGAGTTTGCCCATTCACTGAAGAGTTAGCACAACATGGAGATCATAAAATGACCAAAGAGATTGAAGAAATTGCTAAAATTCAAGCACAAAGTATTTTTGAGATTAAAGGTAAATCACCAAATGTTGCTCTACCAAAATTTGATTTAATAAATGTGTGGCACCAGACTATATGCTAGTCTATGCTATATGCTGATTTGTGTTCTGCATGGTGTTTGTAGACCATTGGATACCTTATAGCTAGATTCAAAATACTCTACTCAGCCTTGGTACATTGGTTCAAGGATGATAGAAAATTATGTTTTGCTAATAAAACCTCCAAGATCTCCCTCTTGAGTGCCACAATCAGTCTTGGAGTGGAAATACTGGAACAAACATGAATGGCAGAACTGGCTGTTGTACTACAGTGTACCAGTTTTAAAATGAATTCTACCAAACAGAACCTCTCTCACTGGGCTTTACTTGTAGAGGGATTTAGGATTTTCTTTGTTGAGAGATCACTCAACAGCAGATTCATCATGCACACAAACTACTTCTTTCTAGAAATGATATCATTCAACAGGGACATGACAAGCACAAAGTACATGGTGAGTAACAGTACAAAAATCAATGGAGGTGGTTGCTTTAGGACTGCCAAAAATGAGTTTGGTATCAGAAAATAACCTTAATGTTTTTCATGTTGTTCATGAGATTGCATTAAATACTCTTGCCATACTACAGTAGGATAATTTTAATGGATAAATCAGGCAGTGTGGTGTAGTGGTTAAGGATTTGGACTTCAAAAGCTGAGGTTGTGGTTTCAAATCCCACTACTGACACTGTGTGACCATGAACAAGCTACTTGACCTGCCTGAGCTCCAAATGGAAAAAAAAAGAAATGTAACCAACTGTATCATACATGTTGTGAGTCACCTTAGATAAAAGCATCAGCCAAATAAGTAAATGTAAATGAAATCATTCATGGTCAGGACTATATAATTAGACCAAAAACTGAAACTATTTTATTGTAAAAGTAAAGAATGGATGTATCTTCAAAGTTTCACACTTTGTTTGCATTAATAGTGTTTAGCAGCCTCAGTATGCAACTGGAAATTTTGGAAACTGCACAGTCCTGAAATTGGATAGGGGATATATTGTTAACACTGCAGTGCATTTTATGGCGGCAAATCATTTCCCCACTCAATTCAGTAGAGATATAAACAGTAATTAAATACTGAAATTTTATGATTATTACAATTTTAAATCAAATAGCAACATACTTGCACTCAAAATGCAACTTAAGAAAATGAGCTGCTTTTCAGTCACTCTTGTCGATGATCTCATCAGACCTTCTTCTAATGCAAGGAATCTTGATGTCATTTTTGATTCCTCCCTTTCTTATTCCAGTCCTGGGATGTACCAAACATCCACCAGGTTACTGGACACATATCCTGTCCCAACTAGCTATATACTGTCACTAGCACATAGGTAGTTGTGTAGAGCGATGCATGCTTTTGTGATGTCTTGTGCTTTGTCAAATGAACACTCTATGGCCCTTCCAAAAATTCTCCACTTAACAGCAAGAAGTTTGTAAAGCATTCTCTACAACCCATCTGGCTCTGAATTGCCATTCGTTGTAAATACGCTGTTCAGGAGTAAGATTGGCTCCTGTTAATAAAACATGAAACAAAAGCATGATTAAATTACTGCATGTTTTAGTTAAAAAGACAAACATACCAAAAACAATTGTGTGTGTATGTGTGAGAGAGAGAATGGTTCACATTGACCTGAATAGGGTCACATTAGGTTCACCTTCAAGGGGAATGTTTCATCTGCTATGAACACATGAGGGCTCAGGACTTCACTGCCAGGCAGAGTAGATATAGGCAACAGGGACAGGCTCTCTTGAATAAACTGGCTTCTCGCAAATACTCCTGCGTCCCTGACACGGCCATATGCTCCTATATCTACTTATCCTTTGTAATTAAAAAATACACTTCTAGTGTTGCATGATGCACATACCCTAACGTGTTTCCCGTCTATTGCACCTAGACAGTTTGGGTAGTTCCATAAATACCAGAAATCCTATTTTATGCTCTACCACTGCTCTTTATCAGGGGAAGCCACAAACTCCTCCTTTAGGGACATTCCATATGCCTTAGCAGACCTCAGGAACGATGTTGGAAACAATTTCTGGGCCAAGCTTGAAGCTGGCTGCTAATGCACAGACACTGATGCCTGTTACAAGATAACACAGCGTGATGGCAAGCTGCATTTCATCTCCAACAGGAACCATGTGCATGCTTCAATGTTTGATTAATGGTTTGATACGGTGAATCAAATCCATCAATAATAATAATAATAATACCTTATTTATATAGCACCTTATCATACATTTACATGCAACTCAAGGTGCTTTCCACAGATTAATCAACAAAAACAAAGATATACCAAATTTACTTGGAATATAATCATTAATTAATACTATGATAATTTCTAATAAATGTAAGTATATTAAATATATATATATATATATATATATATATATATATATACAGGTATTGTTAAGCAAAATGTAACTACTAAAGTGCAGAACAAACCTTCATTCTTATAAGAAAAAGTTTTTCTAATTAAAATATTTATACATTAAGATTGACGATAGAACAACCAGATCTAATTAATACATATAAAAATAAATATATACAGTATATATAATATATATGCATTTTACCTAGGCATATGTATGTGGCAACCCATTAAGCAGAAATAGTCTAATGTCATTAAAGTTACTGAAAAGATACAAGAGCAAATAAAAAAGACCATAGTGGTTTCAGTTGATTTAGGATGCAGGTTTTATTGATTAATGAATGTGATTTTTTAAACCAGTTGACACGAAAGAGAGCAAAACAATAAACTCCTATGATAGGCCATAGGAGAACAATAAACCTTTGGAACGATACAGGTCAGAAGATAGAAACAAGCAAATCAAATATTTAAGTCTGATGGTAATCAGTTTCTGCATCCTGAAAGTCAGATTGACCTAGGCCAGCTGGTCCCACACCTTCCAGTTGGTACAGTTAGCACAGACAATAATAAGGTTTCCAAGTCCTCCTCGTTTCCTCCAGTACCCCAGGTTACTGCAGAATAGAGCACTTTGAGCAGGTGTGGCTGACGCATAGCCTCACCATACAGGATGGGGAACAAAAAACATAAAAAAGCAATGGATTAATGCTGGGAAATTATTAAAGCATCAAGGAGCTAAATTTATAATCAGATCACTATATCATGATATACTTGCTAGTAAAGCCAGATTCAAAAAAAGTTTTTTGAAATGTTCCACGGATTTAGTCTGGTGCATTTCTGTTGGTAAATTATTCCAAATTTTAGGTACATAAGAACAGAAAGCTGCCTCACCAGTTATTTTATGCTTAGATCTAGGAATAAAGAACAAACAAGAATTTGTAGAACTAAGACTGCTATTTGGTGCATAAGGAAACAGGCATTCTGAGAAGTATTTTAAAATCGATTCTAAAAGACACTGGCAGCCAATGTAAAGATATAAGTATTGGGGAAATATGCTCATATTTTTTCCTTTTGGTTAAAATTCTTGCTACTGCATTCTACACAAGCTGTAGCCAATTTACGTCCTTTTTAAGTAGTCCTGATAGGAGACCACTGCAGTAATCTACTTGAGTAAATACAAAAGCATGTATTCATTTAAATTGAAAATCAAAAATTTATAATCTTTAAATGTTATAAGAGATCACACCCTTGAAATGCTCCTTAGATGGAAGAAAGCAGTCATTGCAACATTATTGATATTTGATCTGAAATTAAGGTCAGAGTCAATAATAACACCTAAATTCTTGACCTCTTGTTTGATTCGCAAGGCAGATGATTGATTTTGATTTTCCACATGGTAAAGTACACACGCAAGTATAAACAGCACACTGTTTGTGTGGCGGCAGCATTTGCAAGCGCACATGTAATATAGTGATAAGTGCATCCCGGCCCTTATACAGACATATTGCTGCTGGTATAAAGGTATTGTGTTTATGCATTGCTTTCTTTAAAGCTCCACTCCATCATGATAGCTACTACTTATTCTCTTTTATATAAAAGTGGCATTTAGTACACTTAGTCTGTGCTTCCTCAAGGATATTGTGAAAGTGCAACGCTGTTTTCACAATCTCAAACATGACCTTGATAAAGTGCAACTTACAGATTCAATATTAATACAGTATAATGATGCCCATTTTTGTTTGTTCCTCTTGTCTTAAAATGTGTGAAATGAACATATTAAAATGACCTCAAATGTTAGCTGAAAAAGGCCACAAAGCATCATTATCTAAACTATAGTTTTCCCACATGAAAGTGAGCCATTACCCAGAAAAGCATATCACTGCTATATCAGCCGATAACTCACAAACAAATGCTAAGTTCCTTGTGATGTGTGGGTACTGCACACAGTGGATTCCAGAATATACCTTATTAACATAGCCACTGTTTGATATTTTTAAATTTTCTGCTTCTGACCCATACACTGAACTAGTAAGGAAAAGGAAAGCTTTCATTAATTTAAAGAGTTTCTGTCTCAAGCCCTTGCACTACACCTTCCTAATTTTCAAAAGGAATTATTTTTGTTTGTTTATCAGATATTTCTCTAACATCTTTCACATTTCAGGACATTTCATTATAAAAGTTCAGATTTTAGCTTCAATTTCATTCCTTAGTGTGGCATTTTGCCTTTGACACTGCTATCACTAACCTTTCTTATGGACTGGTAGCAAGCTCTCCAAGAACATACATCTGAATAAGTGGCCGTAAGGACTATGGTTCTCCAAAACTACATGGCATTAGACATGTTGCTATCCTCTCAGGGGGAATGTGTCCTGTTAAATTGATTCCTAGTGTTACATGTACATTCCAGATAGTCACAATATTAAAACATGTCTTCCTGTATACAAAACAAGGGGCTGGAGGTTCAAATGATAGTGCTACCTTTGAGACATGGGATTATGTATTTTGAGGGGATTTTTGTATGTATTAATAATTACATGTAATGGATTATTTGTATGTTTTCTTTATACTCTTTATACCAGATTTTTCTACAATATCATCATCGACTTCAATCCTTTGTCTTTTTACATTGAATGGATATTGTTTAATTTGATTTATTCAAATCGAAAAGGGGAATTTGTGAAAAATCTTCTCATATAATATGCTACCGTTGCTGTCCATTTGCCTGTCCAGGATTTTAAATCACCTATAGCTTGCAAACCGTTTCACCTATTGACCTTAAATTTGTTACACATATACTACCTGATGTCTACTATCCACTTTCGGAGTGATGATTGACCTCCAATTTTATTGCTCTTTTTATTTTATTGTAGAATCAATTCTTGGCAGCGGCCTGCAGGGCGGCCAATGTGGCACATTCATACGGGCGCCGCATTCATCCCTACCACCTTCGCTGTCACTTCGCCTTCTTCTTCTTTCTGCTGCTCCCATTAGGGGTTGCCACAGCGGATCATCTTCTTTCATATCTTTCTGTCCTCTGCATCTTGTTCTGTTACACCCATCACCTGCATGTCCTTTCTCACCACATCCATAAACCTTCGCTGAGGCCTTCCTCTTTTCCTCTTCCCTGGCAGCTCTATCCTTAGCATCCTTCTCCCAATATACTCACCATCTCTCCTCTGCACATGTCCAAACCAACACAATCTCGCCTCTCTGACTTTGTCTCCCAACCTTCCAACTTGAGCTGACCCGCTAATGTACTCATTTCTAATCCTATCCATCCTCGTCACACCCAGTGCAAATCTTAGCATCTTTAACTCTGCTACCTCCAGGTCTGTCTCTTGCTTTCTGGTCAGTGCCACCGTCTCCAACCCATATAACATAGCTGGTCTCACTACCGTCCTGTAGACCTTCCCTTTCACTCTTGCTGATACCCATCTGTCACAAATTACTCCTGACACGCTTCTCCACCCATTCCACCCTGCCTGCACTCTCTTTTTCACTTCTCTTCCACAATCCCCATTGTTATGTACTGTTGATCCCAAGTATTTAAATTCATCCACCTTCGCCAACTCTACTCCCTGCATCCTCACCATTCCACTGACCTCCCTCTCATTTACACACATGTATTCTGTCTTGTTCCTACTGACCTTCATTCCTCTCCTCTCTAGAGCATATCTCCACCTCTCCAGGGTCTCTTCAACCTGCACCCTACTATCGCTACAGATCATAATCCCACGGAGACTCCTGTCTAATCTTGTCTGTCAACCTGTCCATCACTATTGCAAATAAGAAAAGGCTCAGAACTGATCCCTGATGTAATCCCACCTCGTTGAATGCATCCATCACTCCTACTGCAGACCTCATCACTGTCACACTTCCCTTGTACAACTCTTACGTACTTCTCTGCCACTCCTGACTTCCTCATACAATACCACAACTCCTCTCAAGGCACCCTGTCATATGCTTTCTCCAGGTCCACAAAGACGCAATGCAACTCCTTCTGGTCTTCTCTAAACTTCTCCATCAACATCCTCAGAGCAAACATTGCATCTGTGGTGCTCTTTCTTGGCATGAAACTATATTGCAGCTCACTAATCATCACCTCACTTCTTAGTCTAGCTTCCACTACTGTTTCCCATAACTTCATGCTGTGGCTCATCAATTGCATTCCCCTGTAATTACTTCAGTCCTGCACATCCCCCTTATTCTTAAATATCGGCACCAGTACACTTCTTGTCCACTCCTCAGGCATCCTGTCACTTTCCAAGATTCCATTAAACACACTTGTTAAAAACGCCACTGCCATCTTTCCTAAACACCTCCATGCTTCCATAGGTATGTCATCTGGACCAACCGCCTTTCCATTTTTTATCATCTTCATAGCTGTCCTTACTTCCTCCATACTAATCCGTTGCACTTCCTGATTCACTATCTCCACATTATCCAACCTCTTCTCTCTCTCATTCTCTTCATTCATCAGCCTCTCAAAGTACTCTTTCCATCTGCTCAACACACTCTCCTCACTTGTGAGTACGTTTCCATCTTTATCCTTTATCACCCTAACCTGCTGCACATCTATCCCAGCTCGGTCCCTCTGTCTATCCAATCGGTACAGGTCCTTTTCTACCTCCTTAGTGTCCAACCTCTCATACAACTCATCATACACCTTTTCTTTAGCCTTCGCCACTTCTCTCTTCAACTTGTGCTTTATCTCCTTGTACTCTTGTCTACTTTCTGCATCTCTCTGACTATCCCACTTCTTCTTTGCCATTCTCTTCCTCTGTATACTCTCCTGTATTTCCTCATTCCACCACCAGGTTTCCTTTTCCTCCTTCCTCTTTCCAGATGTCACGCCAAGCACCCTTCTTGCTGTCACCCTTACTACATCTGCTGTAGTTTCCCAGCTGTCTGGTAACTCTTCACTGCCACCCAGTGCCTGTCTCACCTCCTCCCTAAACTCAACCTTGCAGTCTTCCTTTTTCAACTTCCACCATTTGATCCCTGGCTCTGCCCTCACTCTCTTCCTCTTCTTGATCTCCAACGTCATCCTACAGACCACCATTCTATGCTGCTTAACTACACTTCCCCCTGCCACCACTTTGCACTCTTCAAACTCCTTCAGATCAACTTTTCTGCATAGGATGTAATCTACCTGTGTGCATCTTCCTTCAGTCTTGTACGTAACCCTATGTTCCTCCCTTTTCTTAAAATACGTATTCACCACAGCCATGTCCATCCTTCTGGCAAAATCTACTATCCTCTGACCTTTTTCATTCCTCTTCTTGACACCATACCTACCCATCACCTCCTCGTCTCCACTGTTCCCTTCACCAACATGCCCATTGAAATCCGCTCCAATCACCACTTTCTGTCCCTTGTGTACACTGTTCATCACTTCATCCAACTCACTCCAAAAATCTCACCCATTGCACACCCAACTTGCGGGGCATATACACTAAAAACATTCATCATCACACCTCCAATTTCCAGCTTCGTAATCATTACTCTCCCTGACACTCTTTTCACCTCCAAAACACTCTTGACATACTGTTCCTTCAGAATAACTCCTACCCCATTTTTCCTCCCATCCACACCATGATAGAACAATTTGAATCCACATCCAATCCACCTGGCCTTACTCCCCTTCCACTTAGTCTCTTGCACGTACAATATATCAACCTTCCTTCTCTCCATCATATCTGCTAAGTCTCTACTCTTACCAGTCATACTGCCAGCATTCAAAGTTCCTACCCTCAGTTCCACTCTCTTTACTTTCCTCCTCTCCTCCTGCCTCCGGACACGTTTCCACCCTCTTCTCCTTCTTCTTCTACGGCCAGCAGTAGCCCAATTTCCACCAGCACCCTGTCGGTTAACAGTAGTGGTGAAGGTCGTTGTTAACCCGGGGTTCGACCGATCCAGTATGGAAATTTGTATTGTTATCCGCATATTGATTTGGCAAAATGTTACACCAGATGCCCTTCCTAAAGTAAACCTCCCCATTTATCCGGGCTTGGGACCGGCATGAAGAAACACACTTTTTTGTGCATCCCCTGTGGCTGTCAATTCCCCTACCTCTTCATATCTTAAGTCTTCAATCTGCCTCAAGAATGATTTAAGTGCCAGCTTAAGTGAAAAATTAAGAAAAACGTACTAAGTAATTGCAATACAAACACTGGCTTAATCATTTTTAACACGAAAAGATACCAACGGAAGAAGAGAAGAAGCGGGCCTCTAGAGTGGAGAAAACAAGAGCTGCTCAGGAAGCAGCAAACACATCAACCTTTGAGCTAACAAATGCTAAACATACAGAGAAAGAGTATGAAAACTATAAGTTAAGTGTATTCAATGCACATGATCGTGCAGTCCGTCGTTACTGGTTAAATAATAATACCCGTATGTTTAATACATTATATGTATCTGGTGCATGGAATAAAAGACCTCCTTTTATTAATCATTATTGTGGCTTGCTTTTTCTTCTACAAGGACTTCTTTCTTTTTCACATCACTGCACATCTCAGTTTGTGATTTGAATCTACGAAACCAACTAACAGTCACAAAAACATCTATAAATATATTCCCACTAGTAACAAAATTAAAACTAACCTTCCAATATTGCTCTATTAAATTTATACAAGAGTCAGATCCAGAAGGTCTGCAATTTTGCTATGCCCAAAGTGTGATCTCCCACATCCCAAATCGGTGAGTACACAAAAAACACTATTTACAATAATCTTCAACCATAGAATTGCTCAGCTGTAGTTAGTGCTGTCTTCTTCTTGATCTAGATGCATGGGTTCAAATTCTTGCCATGCTACTGTCTGTTCCAAGTTTGAATGCTTATTCCATGATCATTTGAGCTTTCTCTGAATGGTGCTTTGGCCTTCTTCTACATCTTACACACTCAAGTTAGATTAATTAGCAGCACTATTGTTTGAAGATGTACTGCATGCATGTCTTCCTGCAATAGACTGCTGGCCCAACTAGGCTTGGTTTATGCCTTGTATGCTTGAGCATGATGCTGCTAGAATAGGCTGTGGCTTTCTGCAACTTCATAGCAGGATCAGTGTGCTCAGGAAATGAATGGGTGGAATCATTTTAGGTCCTCGAAATGGTCTAAGTACTTTACATAGCACATAGATAAGTAAGTCAGCAGTTATCAACAGCTTGTTTGGTAGATTAAAGAAAAAAAAAACAGTGACTAATTGCTTAATGATTACAGAAAAGATTTTGCATGACTTGCATTTCTAAAGAGATTGCTCCATTTTCTAATCTTTGTTCATGATTGTTTATGAAAATCCTTATATTAATTTTAACCTGTAAAGTCTTTTGTTTAGTTCTTCAAGGTTATGATTTCTTTAATTATGAAGAGCTCAAAATCAGTCTTGAAAATGTTTGAAAATATTTCCCTAAACTTATACTGGAAAAAGAATATAACATTAAAGTTTTGAGAGGCAAACATGATTAATATGACATTTTTAGAGTGCTTTCAAATGACATACTTCTAATTATATTTTCAGTTTTATGAAAACCTCAGATGGCTCTCCTGTGAAAGCTATTTGATTTAAGGGGGAAGATCAATATCACTTGATGTTTGTCTGGCACCTAAGGCATAATAAAAGTGGAAGTCTCTAGATGTCTCTGGAATGTTTCTACTTTGATTAATGTCACCAAAGAGGATAGAAGCATACACACCCAAAAACTGAGTTTTTCTTATTCTACAACACATACGCTGGCATTCAGCATGAAGTTGCTCTTGTTTTTATTCTGCTTTTTTTATCAAAACATCCTCTGAGCACACTCATGTTGATGGGTTTGCCCTTTCCATAATCCTGAATTCACTTCACTTATTTTAAGTAATTCTCTGAATTCCTAGTGTCAAGAAGTCACTGGATGAACATTAGAAAACTTAATTTTCAAAAAACAAATGCAGAATTATAAATTAAACATTGTATATGGTAATACTGGTCCATTTGTTTTTTAGAGACATGAAACAGTGTTTAAGAAATATTAAATCGTAAGAATCGACCTGAAGAATATCAAACTATTTTTTTAACTGGTTGTCACAGATATTATGCAGTGCATGATGCTAATTTAAAATTAAATAACTCAAAATAAACAACACAATATGTTTATAGTGTTTTTAATGTTATTGTGGCATTGTTTTTATAAATTTGTTTTTGCTTCCTTGCAGGTCATTACAGTTTTTTCTCAAATTTTGATTTTTGTTTTTTCTCTTTGCTTTTCTAACACTTGCATAGGAGGACAGCTTGTGTGCATGCGTGTGTGTGTGTGCTGTATGTGACTAGTTGATGAGGGTCTGTTTCTTCAACTAGTTAAATGTGTTTCATGCTATTTTTTAATTCCTTTTTTTTTTTTTTTTTTGCTGTGTACAATTTCTTTTCAGCTGTCTTCCGGGCACAGTCACACTGGCACCTCATTTTACCTGCACTCACAGACTTGAATATGTGTAGTAGCTGTTTTCGTGTATTTCACTTAAAGAAGAATGGAAGCTCAGATAAACCATTAACCTTATTTATCATTAAAAACTGTGGTGTGAAAAACTATTTGCCCCCTTCCTGATTTCTTATTCTTTTGCATGTTTGTCACACAAAATGTTTCTGATCATCAAACACATTTAACCATTAGTCAAATATAACACAAGTAAACACAAAATGCGGTTTTTAAATGATGGTTTTTATTATTTAGGGAGAAAAAAAAATCCAAACCTACATGGCCCTGTGTGAATTGAGACGAGTAATTTTGGTCGGCCGGCCTCTCCTGGGAAGGTTCACCACTGTTCCATGTTTTTGGCACATGCTCTGTCCTTTGTATGTAAGAGCATTTATTTATTTACTTATATTCCTACAGTGTAAAGTCATGAGTGCAGAGCTTCCCATGTACATATACAAAGTATAGCGATGGCAAAAGTGCATTCTTGATCAGATGTAGAATCGTTGTCATGATTTGAGTTTACCTCTGTTATAGCGTGTCTATGTGAAAACAGCAGTGTCAAATGCGCTCTGGATTTGGGATCGTGAATGCGGCTGAGAGATTAAAACTGAATAAAAAAAACAAAGCTAACCTTTACAAGAATTATAAATTACACCGGCTGTTACAAACTGGAATCAACTGTATGTTTTTTTTCTAAAACAGTAAGAATATGTGCAGCTCACTTCTCAAAACGGACTCATCTGGAATCGAACCAGTCAAAAGCTGATACCGTTGCACCACCGAAGTACAAATGCGTGTCAATATTGCACCCTAACGCAGGTTGTTTTTCTGCAGTTATATTTTTGAATAAAAGCATATTTGTTCTGTTATATTTGTACCTTCTGTGAAAGTGTTTCTTTGATATTTGGAATTCAGGCTTCACACATTATACACTTCATGTCTACATTTTGTCAATTATTACCAAAACATAAAAAACATTTCTGTTTTAACAGTGTGTTTGCATAGATCATTGTAGACTTGGAACACACATGAAATGCAAGTGTTCCAAATAACGATATAGTGTTTATAAAAGGTGTCATTTTGCTTGACTTCTCACTCTATACAACTCTAAGCAACTGACACGCAGGTAAACAGACTTGAGCTGAGACAATTGTGTGGAGTGGGGGGATGTGATAGTAGGCTGCTTGCTGTGTGCTGCTTATCCACACATTTATAGGACAAAAGACGCTGACGGAGAGGTGCGAAGCGTTTTAATGTGGGACGGATCTACGAGTTTTTTCATAGGCTCTGGTAATTCTACTGTTAACAAATTTCCTAATTTGAAGATAGTGAAAGAAATGTGTGGCTGGAAAGTTAAATTTGGAATGTAATTGTTCATAGGATGCTAAGATGTTGTCTATATAAAGATCTCTAAGCAATTTAATCCCAAATGTTTTCCAGATATTAAAAACTGCATATGTTTGCGATGGTTAAAAGAGGTGGTTCTCTTGCAGAGGTGCCACAGATAAAAGATTCTCTATCTTAAAATGCTTTCTACATTGGTTCCATATTCTGAGAGAGTGGGTTGTTAGTATATTGCCGATAACTTGCATTTATTTGGGCACAAAGCAGGGAATATAAAGAAGTATTGCAGAATTTTATTTCTATTGTGGACCAAGCCTGTGTATGTTCATCTATTTGTGTCCAGGTTTTTATAGCTTGTATGTTTGCTGTCCAGTAATAAAACTGAAAGTTGGGTAGAGCCATGCCACCTTCTGCCTTAGGTCTCTTTGGATACGTGGATGTTTTGAGTTCCAAATAAATGAGGTTACTGTTTAATCTAATTGCTTAAAAAATGATTTATTGATGTATTTTGGAATGTTTTGAAAATAAAAAAGAAGCTTAGGAAGAATATTCATCTTAACAACGGTAATTCTTCCAGCTAGAGTGAGATGAAGGGTTGACCATCTATGCAAGTCTTGCTTAATTTTTTCCATACAGACGGTGATAAAGAGCTTTGTGTTTACTTGTGATATTTACCCCTAGGTATTTAAACTGATCTGCAATGATAAAAGGTAGGGTGTCCAATCTATTATTATATGTTGAGAATTCACTGGAAGGAGCACACTTATATTCAAATTAATTATGAGACCAGAGATCTTTTGAAATTCTGTAAGTGCTGTTAAGACTGCAGGCACAGAATTTTGTGGGTCTGATATATATAGTACCATATCATCTGCATATAGATTAATTTTCTGTTCCAGTCCTTCTCTGATAATCCCCTTTATCTGATAAGAATTTCGACAGAGAACCGCCAGTGGTTTAATAGCGATTGCAAATAGCAGTGGTGACAAGGGGCATCCTTGTCTGGTACCACGTTCTAGTTTAAAGTTGTCTGAACAAATGTTGTTAATACAAACTGAAGCTTCTGGATTGGTATACAGTAGTTTGATCCATGCACAAATGTTCAGGCCAAACCCAAATTTCTCTAATGTAGTATAAGGGTATTTCCATTTCTGCATCCAATGATAATAATATTTCTGGGGTGTTTGACTTTGTTGGTGAGTATATTACATTAAACAGGCGTCGAAGATTGGAAGAACTCTGTTTTAACGAAACTCTTAATTTTTTTTTTTGGCCTTGGTCAATTCCTTATAGAACTATTGTTAAAAAAATCAGTACAGTGAAGTCCACAGTGAAGGGTTACTGCAGGCGTTGTGAGCATACCAAGTGATGGGGTAATTGTCAATCAAATCTGAGTTTAGTTGAGCTCTGGAGACCGTCACTTATTTTTATGTTTCTTGAGGTACGGTTTGACTTTGGTGAGCACATTGATCAGATTGAGAATTCATTTTTAGCTCACCCTTCAGCATAAGTGCTGTCTGGCTGATGAGCTTTCTTCGTGTTTACTCTACTCAACCAGCTTTCAACGTGTTTCAAAAATTCGCCGAGATCTTACTTTGTGAACACCTGCCCACCATAATCTTTTTTTTTTAAAGTTTATTGCATCTGAATGTGTCTTTAATTTTTCTGTGCTTGAAAATGTATACATCCAATGATTCTTGTTTATGAAACCTTCATTTCCTTGAACTTTTTATGATAATCTTTATAGGTATAACTTTTCCAGGTTAAAAAAAGTTTGTGACTCACAAAATAACGGCTGGCAGCCAGAGAGGCTGCCATTCATTAGGTGATGTCACCTGAGGGGGGGCATTTGTGAAAGTGAAGGGTAGTACATTATGAACACTGAGAGGCACCATTTATGTAACTTAAGTGGCGCATGCTCTGGACACTAAGGAGTTCACTAAGGCTGCTGTGTATAAATTTGTGCATGCAGTAATCAGATTACAATTACAGCATGCACTAAACACACCCTGAGGTTGTGGGGTCAAATCCCAAAAGCTGACACTGTGTGATGATGAGTAAGTCAATTTACCTGCCTGTGCTCCAACTTGAAAAAACTAGAAATGCAACCAATTGTATGTCAAATGTTGTAAGTTAGCCTTGAATAAAGATCAGCCAAATAAGTAAATACACTAAAATTGGTTTTCATGCTACTGCATACCTGCCATTATCAGAGCAGTGGACAGAACACTCATCCCTAGTCACTTTCCTAGCCTCTTGAATCCCCTTTCTTGAATCCCCATTCTTGTTCTCAGCAACTAAATGTCCAGGTAAAATACAACCGATCATCAATCAGGGGCTTTTTTACAGGCATTGTGGCCAAGAAGCCTGGAGATACACATGATGCTTATATCTGGTCCAACACTGGAGTGTTTCAGATGGAAGAAGATGTGTGTTTGCTGGTGATTAGCTGCTGGGAGACAGTGGGTATCCTTTTCACAAATACCTGTTAACTCCAGTGTGGAGTCCATGAACTGTGGATAAGGAGAGGAAAAACACTGCACATGAAAGCACACACATACTGTTGTATAGCATGTTCTATATGTGTAAAAGATTCAAGTGCCTGATCAAGTCCTTGGGGACTTTATTGAGCCTTGGAAAACCACATTTCTATATTTTTGCCACCACCTATATAAGTTTTAAATCATCTTTTGTAAAGTGTTGCTTACATTTTCTGATCACTGCTCACCACTATTATTTTATGCAAGGAAACGTCAAGTTTTGATCCCAATTATAGATTTTCAACTAATACATTACCTTAATTTTACCTAGTATTTGGAAATATAATTTCCTTATTTTGTGCTTTTTCCATATTTTATTTGATTTTTTACATTTGCACATCATGTTTGATAGGACAATATAATATATTAGCTGTCTCGCCTACACAGTAGTGAAACAGGACAAACTTTAAAAATCTATTAAAAACAATGCAATTCTGGCCAAGCAGAAGGTAGGTACTTTCCAACGTCAAACACTGGCACAGTATCTGATTGTGTTCAGCTCTGATGGGAGAGCGTCCCCTGCATGGGGAAGAGGAGCATGTGGCTGTGATATCTCTGGCAATCAGCAGCTACTGTCTAAAACACACATAGCTCTGATCTCTCTCTTAAAAATGTCAAACATTAATCCTTAACAGTCTGTAGATTATAATGTCTGTTGAACAAACTGGTATCGCTAGCTAAGCGGAGGCAAGGCACACTCAAGCACATGGTGAGAGGTATGAGTGAGGAGGGCCCCACAGCCTCTCTCTCGGCAAATAAATCGGTACCACAAGCGAACTATAATACTTAGCGCAATGAGAGAAGTTGCAAAATGAACCATAATGTTCCAGCAAATTATAGAAAAAAAACAGATCTAAATTTATTAAGTAGTTTTGTCATGAAAAGCGGACAGACATACATACAGAAAGACAGACAGACAGAGCTTGGGCTTTATGACACACTTGCAAAACTCACTCAGTTTTACCTACTTCATTCCTTATCTTGTTCGTTATTTATTAAGATCAATTATTTTTGGTAAATGCACCCCTGGTCTTAGTACATATTTACAGTAAGAAAACATTCAGGTTTAGTGCTGATGCAGTGTGGCCCAGAGTTCCAGACTAGCAGCAGACCAAGAATAAGACTAGGTGTAGTTGCAGTGTGATCCTTGAAGTTGGCGAACTGAAACACAGTCATGTACTAACTTTCACTAAAGTTTAGGAAGTTGCAAAATTAATTCCACACACTGTTATGGACATGAACAAAATGCACAAAAATCTTATTAAAAAAATGGAAATCATATTTTATATTTATATTTGGACTGAAGTATAGTGTGATACACAACAAATATAACTCAATGCCACAGAAAAAAAACAAGTAATATATGAAATTATTCATATTGAATAATATAAAAAATAGAAGAATAAGGATCAACATATATTTAACCATTAATATTTAGTAAGAAGATGCAGAGTCGGTGTCCTTATTTAAGAAATCACTAAGCTGCTGGTTTGGAAAGTGCACATTGAAAGATAATGACAGTTTCTTCCATGCTGTATTCCATTGGAATGTCGTGGTGATGTCTTTGTGAGCATCCAGATCTGATACAAGATATCTCACAATAGGCCCCAAGGTGTCCTATGCATAGATTTACACTATATGAACATTGCATTGAAAAATAAAAGGGCCAGGAGGTAGTCCCACTCAAAGATATGAGTGTAATGTTACTCATACATTATATTGAGCAGGGAGTACCAACTCTAATATCACAGTAAGCTACAAAAGTTGGAAACTCAACAAGACAATGCAAAAAGAAGTAAGGAGGCAGTCATATAAGGAACAGCAAACAAGATATTTGCTCAGATTCAGAAAGCAGCAGATTCCGATAACAGTTACCAAAAACAAGGAATTTTCATAAAAAAAACTCAAAACAAGAACCAAAAAACTAGGTTCAATAATCAAAAAAAAAAATTAAGAAAATGCCAAAAAACACTACACTAAATGCAAATTACACAAATAAATTTAGAAATAAAACTTTTCATAAGCTAATGGAAAGGTAAAAAACACAATGTATGAGCCAAAGCACTACATGAATTTCCCCCAATATATGCCTATTGCTCTATACTCATGTGACTGCTTCACTATGAATATTGCATAGCAAAAAACATGGAGTACAGAGGAAAGGAGCTTTAAAAATTCATAAAAAAGACAAGGGCAGAGATCAGTTCTTGGTATGGGCAAGTCGTTTTTTTATTAAGTGGAGTATGCAGCAATCCATCGGCAAAAGTGCAGATTTAATGGAGATGGTTAATAAAGAAGAATAGATGTTAACTTGTAAGTAATTTATGTTATTTTGTGAAGCTAAGGACTAGATGGCTTTGATGATTTTTAATTTACATTTTGTCAGTGACTAGAATTGAAAATAATGAATTAAGATGAGTAATAAATTAGAAAACAACTTTAATAACAACCCCTATCTTGTTAGATCCTGGAAGAATTACTTTCCTAAGATGTCAATAAAAAGATCAAATAAAATAAAAATTACTAGAAAAGAGGTAAGGACTGTCCAACCGAACCATAACTCTTCCAATATATTGTTAGATCCATCCTGCCACCCACATTTAACATTTGCCATTTTCTTTCACTTGCCGTGATGCTGCTTTGTACTCCTTTAATTCTTTCATACATTCTGTTACACCTTGACCTAATTTTTTTCATGTTTTCTTCTTCAGACACCCACTTTCTTGATGTTTCTGACTTGGCTATCTTCATAATAGAAGCTCTAACACTGACAGACATACACCTACTTGTAGTTTCTGAAACAAGAGCTAAATCCTTCTCTACAACAATTTAACCTGAAGAAGGACAACTTAGCCACATTTTCCTTTACCTGCTTACCTTTCTTGAGATTGTTTTCTTTTCGTGATGGATGGGTGACTTCAGAATGTGGCATTTACTAAGAATAATATACAAAAAATGTAATTTTCTCTGTTTCTCTTATTCTTTTACATTAAAGTATGCATGCATTCATTCATTCAACTTCATGCCCAAGTAACCCATTTTAAGGTCTCAGGGTGTTGTGATAGATGCACACAAATAGCAAAATGGGTGTAAGGTTGGGAAAGTCCCACAAAACATGCCAGGACCTTCACTAGCCTGCCAGGATATGGCCCTACCCCTGGCAGCCAAATCACCCCCCAACCACCACAGCCAGCCTCAGGCCTATAATGGGGCACTGACTTTTAAAGTTCAACATATACTTTTAAATCTCCCAAAACATATCAAAAATGGCCGTCAGTGAAGAGGGACCTTAAAATCTCTGACATGGAGACAAATCCAACATAAAATCCTCATAAATGGTGAATTTTATTTAAATTGCAAAGTAAGGACAAAAAAATTACACAAAGAAAAAATATTTAGTTTAAAAAGTTAAAATTATATATATGTAGACTCAAACCCATTATGACAGCAGCAATCCAAGCTGTGAGATATATATACAGGTATATATATATATAGATATGGGAACAACACTCATATCAATGACAAAACAATTACATTAACAATCATGTTACGTTATTTTTAAAATTTTTCCTTTTCTTTTTCATACCTTCTTTAACACACTACTTCTCCGCTGCGAAGCGCGGGTATTCTGCTAGTACTTAATAATAATTAGACATAACAATATGAATAGAAAATACATGAATATGAAAAAAAAACAACAATAAATAGGAAAATGAAGATTTGCCAGAGAATACACTCTGGTAGTAGCTGCATTAATTACAGCATTAATTTAAAGTAAAAAAGTACAGTTTCCATCAAAGGATGGAAAAGAAAAACACCAAAAGTGGAAGATTTCATAACTTTGTGCAACAGACCAACCAAATTCTCCCTGCACCTTCTAAAATAGGCTAACCTCAAAGACGGTGTATCTGATAGTTTGAAGACAGATTTCTCCCCAGATCACACTATTTTGTCACTGACTCAATTCTTACAACATGTGAATGCTATAAGAACATAAGAAATTTTGACAAATAAGTAGACATGATTTAGTCCATCAGGTTCTTATGGATACTTTATTGCTAAGTTGTCTTAATATCTCATGTATATTCTTTTTAAAAAAAGTTGTTAGGTTCTAGTAACATATTAAAAATATACGTACAATTTTTGGGTATAGTATTCCTTTAAGCTCTCTTTAAGGAACAAAGATAAATGACCATAGGATCATGTAAGCTTACCTAATCATTCAAAGAAATTTTAATTTCTTGTTAACTAAACCATGTAATCCAGATATTTCTTGTGCCAATTTTTTAGGTACATGCCACACCCCTAAACAAAGTCACAAAGCCAAGCTCCCCTCTATGTTTCTTACGCTTGTGTGGACACCCTGTGCATTAGTCACTTTACTCCTTAAACCATAAGCTACTGTTCTTTAGCAAATATTAAGATTTTTTTTTTTTACTTCTTTTCCAGTTTTCGTTAATGCTCCTGTAAATACAAAAACTCACTTTTATTTTCTCATCAAACACAAACTTTGCATGGTCTATTCATCGTTTGCAAGCATAAGCATACACACACACACCTCATGCTTTCCCATTGTAGTTTTCCAGAAATAAATGTTTAAAATTCTTTTATTTGTTCATACCTAAACTAAGATACTTCCTTTTTTCCATATCTGTCTCCCACCCAAACACACATTTTTTAAAAAAATGCCCTCTAATTAATTTCTCCTCTATTTATCTTCAGGGTTTTGAGGTGCAGTTGCTGACAAAACAAATTTTGTGTGCCTAGAATGATCTGATGCGGAGGGAAAATGATATGCTATGGATTTTAAATACAATGTATCTGAAAATTTAAAAGGATGTCTCAGTCCTCAGTGCTTACTTCTTGGAAAGGACAGTTCCACAAGTTTAGAACAAAAGAGGAATTCAGTTGCTTTCAGTTGTTTAAAAACCAAGCATCTTGAGTGGATGATGCCAAGAAAAAATGCTGTTATGTTCACCACAAAAAGCAGTCTAATCACCTGGCAAACCTGATTATTCAAGAACAATATCAACTTGATATTTTCGAGAAATAGGAAAAAAAAAACAAATACAGTGGCTTGCAAAAGTATTCGGCCCCCTTGAACTTTTCCACATTTTGTCACATTACAGCCACAAACATGAATCAATTTCATTGGAATTCCACGTGAAAGACCAATACAAAGTGGTGTACACTTGAGAAGTGGAACGAAAATCATACATGATTCCAAACATTTTTTACAAATAAATAACTGCAAAGTGGGGTGTGCGTAATTATTCAGCCCCCTTTGGTCTGAGTGCAGTCAGTTGCCCATAGACATTGCCTGATGAGTGCTAATGACTAAATAGAGTGCACCTGTGTGTAATCTAATGTCAGTACAAATACAGCTGCTCTGTGATGGCCTCAGAGGTTGTCTAAGAGAATATTGGGAGCAACAACACCATGAAGTCCAAAGAACACACCAGACAGGTCAGGGATAAAGTTATTGAGAAATTTAAAGCAGGCTTAGACTACAAAAAGATTTCCAAAGCCTTGAACATCCCACGGAGCACTGTTCAAGCGATCATTCAGAAATGGAAGGAGTATGGCACAACTGTAAACCTACCAAGACAAGGCCGTCCACCTAAACTCACTGGCCGAACAAGGAGAGCGCTGATCAGAAATGCAGCCAAGAGGCCCATGGTGACTCTGGACGAGCTGCAGAGATCTACAGCTCAGGTGGGGGAATCTGTCCATAGGACAACTATTAGTCGTGCACTGCACAAAGTTGGCCTTTATGGAAGAGTGGCAAGAAGAAAGCCATTATTAACAGAAAACCATAAGAAGTCCCGTTTGCAGTTTGCCACAAGCCATCTGGGGGACACAGCAAACATGTGGAAGAAGATGCTCTGGTCAGATGAGACCAAAATGGAACTTTTTGGCCAAAATGCAAAACGCTATGTGTGGCGGAAAACTAACACTGCACATCACTTTGAACACACAATCCCCACTGTCAAATATGGTGGTGGCAGCATCATGCTCTGGGAGTGCTTCTCTTCAGCAGGGACAGGGAAGCTGGTCAGAGTTGATGGGAAGATGGATGGAGCCAAATACAGGGCAATCTTGGAAGAAAACCTCTTGGAGTCTGCAAAAGACTTGAGACTGGGGCGGAGGTTCACCTTCCAGCAGGACAACGACCCTAAACATAAAGCCAGGGCAACAATGGAATGGTTTAAAACAAAACATATCCATGTGTTAGAATGGCCCAATCAAAGTCCAGATCTAAATCCAATCGAGAATCTGTGGCAAGATCTGAAAACTGCTGTTCACAAACGCTGTCCATCTAATCTGACTGAGCTGGAGCTGTTTTGCAAAGAAGAATGGGCAAGGATTTCAGTCTCTAGATGTGCAAAGCTGGTAGAGACATACCCTAAAAGACTGGCAGCTGTAATTGCAGCAAAAGGTGGTTCTACAAAGTATTGACTCAGGGGGCTGAATAATTACACACACCCCACCCACTTTTCAGTTATTTATTTGTAAAAAATGTTTGGAATCATGTATGATTTTCGTTCCACTTCTCACGTGTACACCACTTTGTATTGGTCTTTCACGTGGAATTCCAATAAAATTGATTCATGTTTGTGGCTGTAATGTGACAAAAAGTTCAAGGGGGCCGAATACTTTTGCAAGCCACTGTATCTAGATGAACATATAGGTGTAGTGTTCAGAGAATTGGGAACCCCCAACCCTTCAGAACAATACATGGGGTTAAAAAAGAAACTAATTACTTCTAATGTGAGAAAAATCCATATCACTTGATTCTGTTCTGTGTAATTGAATTTAAGAGAGGTGAACCATGAGAAAAAGTGGAAAACGTAAAGAAAAAGGAAGAACGGTTTTGGTTTTTTTTCCTCTGATGATCTAGTTTGACCTTAGTATGGCTTAGTGTAAGAATTTAGGTTCCCCCATACCTGTAAAACTTTGTGTTCAGTCTGAGTAATTATTTGCTAAATAATAGGCATATGCTACTTAATCTCTGCTTCTGAAGAAAAAAAAATTAAGGTATTTAGCAAACAAAGAAAAACTAAATTATTGTTTCTTCCAGTTGCAAAATAATACAAAATTATTAGATGGGGTGTGTTACAATTAAATTCACCATCTAACAGATAGGAGCAACATTTACATGTATTTTGATTAGAAAAGATGGTCCAACACCAAATGCTACTAATAAATTTCATTAACATAGAACACAATACATGTAAAAAAAAATAAAAATAGTATGTTTCCTCAAAATCAAAAGAAGATTTCTATATTATACTATACATGGCATGAAATGTTATATACAGTCATGCTGATAAGTTTACATACCGTGGCAGAGTTTGTGAAATATTGGCCATTGTTAGGAAAATAGAAGTTATCTTGCAGAAAGCTTTCCTTTTAATTGGGGAGTGTGCTCAGGTGAGGCAATCAGTTATCACATAATTGTGTCTGCCTTTTTTAAATCATAATGATAACTGAAATCGCCCAAATGGGACTGATCAAAAGTCTACATACCCTTGAATGTTGAGGCTGATAAAATACACACAAGTTGACACACACAGGTTCAAATTAAGGGTTATTAAGAGGCAGTGTCTGTGTATAAAGTATCAATTTAAATTCATGCAGAGCTGCACTGACTTTGCTGAATACCAAGTAATGGGAAAAGCAAAAGAACTGTCAAAGGACCTGTGAAAAAAAGTTGTTGATTTGCATAAAATCAGTAAAAGGATATGAAAAGATATTCAGAGATCTTAAAATGCCAGTCAGTAGTGTTCAGACTCTCATAAAAAAAAGTGAAAAGTTAGGGGTTCTGTTATGCAACACCACAGTCAGGTAGACCAACTGAGAATTCAGCCAAAACTACCAGGATCATTTGTCAAGCTGCCAAGAAAAACCCATGACCTTCTTCAGCTGAGATATGGATTTCTCTGCCAACAAGTGGTGTTGCTGTTGCTGTTGTTCAAGATACACAATAAGTAGGTACTTGAACAAAACTGGTTGCATGAAAAAAAGACTTTACTGTGCCAATGCCACAAAACAACCTACTTACAATGTGTCACACAGTATTCAGACAAGCCTCAAAACGTCTGGAACACAGTCCTATGGAGTGATGAGACCAAAATTGAACTTTATGATCACAACCATTAACGCTATGTTTGGAGAGGATGCAACTAGGCCCATGATGAAAACTACACCATTCCTACTGTGAAACATAGAGGTGGATCTATGATGTTGTGGGGGTGTGTGAGCTACACCAGCACAGGTTAAATTAACAAAAATTGATGGCAAGATGAATGCAGCATGTTACCTGAAAGTATTCGAAGACAACTTGCTTTCATCAGTCCAGAAGCTGTGGATGGGATGCACTTGGATCTTCCAACATGTCAGTGATCCAAAACACAAGGCCACGTTGACCTGTTGGTAGCTACAACAGAGAAAAATGAAGTTGCTGGAGTGGCCATCACAGTGTCCTGACCTCAATTTCATTGAACCACCTTGGGGAGATCTCAAATGTGCAATTCATTCAAGGGAACCCAAGAATTTATAGGACCTGGAGGCTTTTCACCAAGAAGAATGAGAAACTCTACCACCTGAGAAAATCAAAGTCCTCTTTCACAACTATCACAAAATACTGCATGCCAGCATTGATGCAAAAGAGGACAATAAACAGTAATAAGAACTAAGGATATGCAAACTTCTGAACAGGGACCGTCTCATTATTTTTATTATTACTATGTTTTGTTTAATGGTTGTTCTGTTCTGTGATGCCTTATAGTTTAATTTGGATTAAGAGTAAATTAAATGCCTTTTGCCTGATCAGTCTTCTTTTCTTTTAAGTGTGGTACACCTCTTACAAATTCTGCCAGGGTACTTAAACTTATGAGCACAACTGTATACTGTATCACATATACACATATCACATAGATGTTGTTACCATCGCACCACCCAAGTGGTCATGTCAGCGTCGTACCCTAACCTGATTTCTTTTTCTTTGGTTATATTCTTGAATAAAAGCGCACTTTTTTTGTTATATGTGTACTTTTTGCTGAAAGTGTTTATTTGATATTTGGACTTCAGTCTTCACACATTATACACTCCATGTCAACATTTTGTCGTTAGTACTATAACAAGAAAAAAAGTTTCTGTTTTTTATGTGTTCAACATTTCTGCATTTCTCGCCTTTACTGTCATCCTACAATTACATAGATTGTTGTAGACATGAAACACACATGAAATGCATGTGTTCCAGATAGCAATATATTATTTACCCTATACAACTCAAGGCACCTCACACCCAGATAAATAAGAATTGAGCTGAGAGAACTTTTTGCCCGAGTTGTGCTGCAGTGGTGGGTGAATGGGATAGCAGGCTGCTTGTGCTGATTGACAAATTTACAAAACAAAAGACATTAAAGGAGAAGCGTGAAGGAATTTTAGGTGGTCCGGGATTATGAGATTTTTTTTGTGGGCTTCAGGGATTCTAGTGTTAAATATTCTCTATTTTTTCAAAGAGAGAGAGTTTACTTAAAGTTTGGGGGAAAGCTCATTATAAACCCAAGGCCCAAGCCTGTCTGAGTCTAGATTTGGTAGGGAAGACACTCATTTTTGATCTTTTGGGACTATAAATACAACAATTGTTTTGTTAGTTAACTTTGTAGTGTAAAGTATAATAGCAGAGTAGAGTAGCGAGCACCTAATATTACAGCTTTCACTTTGGAGATTTACAGTCAAAATAAGCAATACATAGAGTACTGTGGAAAAGGTTTAGGCAGGTGTGAAAAAAGCTGTAAACTAACAATGCTTACACAAATAAAAATAAACTATTAACACTTCTATCAATTAACAATGCAAAGTGAATAAAAAGAAGAGACATCAAAATCAATTCAGTATTTGGTGTGAACACTGAATGCCTTCAAAACAGTATCAGTTCTTCTAGGTGCACTTGCATAGAGATTTTTTAGGAACACAGCCGGTAGGTTGTTCCAAACATCTTGGATAACTAACCACAGATCTTTTGTGAATGTAGGTTGCCCTGAAATCCTTCTGTCTCTTCATTTAATCCCAGACACACTCGATGATGTTGAGATCAGGGATCTGTGCAGGCCATACCATCACTTTCAGGACTCCTTCTTCTTTACACTGAAGATAGTTCTTAATGACATTGGCTGTATGTTTGGGGTTGTTGTCCTGCTGCACAATAAATTTGGGGCCAATCAGTCGCCCCCTTGATGGTATTGCTTGATGGACAGGTATCCACTTCTAATCCTCAGCATTGAGGTCATCATTAATCCTGACTAAATCCCCAACTCCATTTGCAGAAATGCAGCCCCATACGTGCAAAGGAACCTCCACCATGCTTCACTGTTGCCTGCAGATTCTGACTCATTGATGGATAGGTATACAGTAATATCTGAAGGGTTTACTTTAGTTTTTTAAAGAATTTTGTTTTTACTTCAGTATAGAAAGCTCATGTTTACTTGACAGTAATAAATCCAGATATTGTCATAATTTGTCATTTAAATTGGAGCTTGGCTAGACTGACAACCAGAAGCCAGAGGCATAACTAAAGGCAAAAATGTTTCAGCTCTTACCATCAATCACATCAGTATAACTGTTTTGTTGTTTACAAATATGAGGAGAGACTGATTATGTGACTTCTGTAGGGTCATGCAGAATCAGTTATTTTAAAGCAGTGGTGTAATATAATATAGAGTCATTTATACTGTAGATTCACTGTGTTTTTGTAGCCTTGGAATTTTTTAGGAATTCCATAAATATTAACTGAGGAGTTAAGTTCAGGTATAGTCTCATGTGAAAAAGCAGAACCTCTGACATATAGATGGAGATGTAGAGCTTAAGGGAAGACCTTTGGGGATTATTTTGTGTAAATGGTTCAGTAAACCACTATTTTATACATACAGAAAACATCTCAGGGAGAATGTTCCGGGTTCTGTGTTTGATTATTAAGGAACAAGATAGAACAAGAAGATATTCATTTTAGGTTTATTTGTAACTAATTCATTTAAGGGAGGCATAGTGGATACTAATGGATCTGTGTGTTTTTTCCCAATGTCTACATGGGATTTTTTTGCATTGTTGACTTTTTAGACCTACAGTATGTCCCAAAAATGTATGTATTAAAATAATCTGCCATTCTGAATTGGTTCTGTTTTAGTGTGGGTGTAAGCATTCACTGGATATGTAATGAACTGGCAATCCATCTAGACTTGTTAATACCAAACTAGGTGAAGGGCAGATAATGTAGAATCAAATAATTACAAAGGGATTTAGACAGAATACAGGCTTGGTCGCTTTTCTGGCAGATAAAATTTAATGTAAGTAAATATGCTTTGTGTTATTACACTTTCATGGCATCGAAGAAAGGTGACAGAGTGTTACTGTCTCTATTAGTTTTGTCACTTTTGTTTGTAAATGTAGTCCATTGTTTAACTTATAACTGTGTGGATTTTCACCATTTTTTTAACTTCAGCATCAGAGTTTTTAGCTACACATTGGAATTCATCACAGCAGGACACCAGATCAGTGGTACACACAGGTGCCCTTCAGCATAACAGGGTAGCTAAACACGAGAAAAAGGAAGTTGCAGATGGAGTGCAAACAACAATACCGACAGAAAGCAGCGTCACAGAGCTGGGACTCTTCTCAATTGTAGAAGATGTGCTTTCACCCATTACTACTGGGTATGTTCTTTCAAGTGTTGTTTAATAAAATGTATGAACTTCGATTACTTATTACTTATGACTATTTTCTTCACTGTTTTGCTTTATTGAGACCTGGCTGACTGATTTAATTTGTGTCGTTGCTGTCAACCTTTCTGGGTATAATCTTTTTAGAGATGATCAAAGTTAAGGTCAATGCAATCAACATAAAGGTCGTGGAGAGCATTACTTTATCAACTAGTCATGGTGCACAGATGTTAAAGTGCTGAGAGGAAGTTGCACATCTCATGTGGAATTTCTGACAATTTATTGCAAACCTTTTTAACTGCCTAGAGCATTCACATCTGTCATTCTTGGAGTTTATGTGCTACCTCAATCAAATAACACTTTTGCAATGCAGCTTTTAGCTGACCAAGTATAAGCTGCTGAGAACACATCCTCTGATTCTGCAGTTATTATCTTGGGTGACTTTAATAACTCCACCTTGGTATCTGAGATACAAACATCTGGTGAAATGTCTAACTAATGAGGAGTAAACTCTATATAACTGTTACAGCACTATCTCTAATGCTTACGATGCCATTCTACAGTCCTCTTTGGGCAACTCTGACCATGCTATGATATTTCTTGTCCTTTTGTATAATCAGAAATTGAAATTAGCTAAAGTGAGGCTGTTGAGAGACTACAGAACAGCCAGGATTCTACTGTCTTCTCTCTACATTTATGAGCATGATGTCCTATTTCTGTTCCAGAGACAGAAATTTGTAAAGCTCCTAGTCCAGATAACATCTTTCTATTCACGCTAAAGCATTGTTGTGATCAGTTAGCCCCAGTATCTACAAAAATTTCTACTCAGTCTTTGGCTTACTGCAAAGTCTCTGCCTGTTTCAGAGAATCCACATTCATCCCTGTGCTTAAGAAGCAAAATACTTATAGTCTAAATGATTATACTGTAGACCAGTAGCACTGCCCTCTGTAATAATAAACTAGTTTGAGCATGTGATTCTTCAGTATCTCAGATCTGTCACAAATTCTCTCTTTGACCCATTGCAATTTGCTTACCATTCCAACAGATCAGTTGAGAATGCGGTGAACATGGCTCTTCACTACATCATGCAGCAGATACAACAAAGATGGGCAAATACTGTGTTCCTCAGAGTACATACACCTCCAGTAGCCCATCTGTTAAACTGCTGAAGTTGGCTGATGACACCACCCTTATTTGCTGGGTCACAGACAGAGGGGAAGTGCCACATTGGAGGGAGGTGGATCAGCTGGCCAGTTGGTGCACCTTCAGCATACATGATTTGAATTCCTTGAAAACAGGAAAAATGATTTTGGATTTTAGGAGACATGCCTCTCATTTTATGCCCTTAGTTATTAATGATGTAACTGTCAAAAGAGTAGAATCATTTAATTTTCTAGGCACAACTACCATTCAAAATCTGAACTGGGATGAAAACATAATTGGTTTCTTAAAAAGGAAAAAAAAAAACAGCAGACGATGTTTTTTCTTAATCAACTTTAAAAGTTTAACCTATCCCAATCAGAGCTGGTACAGTTTTACTGAGCCATCATTGAAAGCATGATCACCATCTCTGTAACATTCTGGTATGGCAGTGCATCTTCTCACTTCATACATAAATTCCAGTGTTTTTCGGACAGCAAAAAATACTGCAGGACTGAAACTGGACTTTACTGATGTCCTGCATACATCATGAAACAAGCTAAAAATAAAAGCAAAGGTTACACTCACCCGGGCAAATATCTGTTATAGTTATTACTATCAAGGAAATGTTACCAGTCACTGGAGGAAAGAACTACTAGACGTTGAAACAGTTTCGTTCCTGCTGCACTTACTAAGGTTAAACACAGTCTCTGATTCATTTGTCTCTTCCCGATTTATATTCTTCTTCATTCAATATAAATTATATTTTATTTTATATAGGACATACATTATATATTACTGGGTGGGACTGCAATTCTACTTTACTCTGTTTTATATATCAATGGATTTACTTTATATAACATTGTGATTGTGTCATAACTATTGTATATTTCTTTGTTTAAGTCTACAGTATGTATGTTATGTGTATAGTTTAGGCCTGGAAAAGTTAGCATATTGCAATTTGCAATTAATGTAGTCTGTTTAAAGTGTTAAAAAATATTATTCCATCCAAGGTCGGCAACAAGGCAGTGCCTTAGTCAGGGTGACATTTTCATGTAATTTGTTTTTAACATTATGAAAAAATAATACTGTAATGATCCAGCTGGAGACTTTCATAGGGCCATGGGGCTGGACAGCTACAGAGCACTGTGCTTGAGAAAGGTGCAGTGTGATATGCTAATGAAATGATGGAAGGTTCTGGAAGGTGTGCTCATTTTGTCCACATTGAGGACAGAGAAAAGGAGGAGAAAACAGTGTGCAGTAACGGCACGTGTGGGGACGAGAAGGAGCAGCACAGTGTGCGGCAATAATGCAGAGTGAACAATTTAGTAGAGAGGAACGAGAGTCAGAGAGCATTGTGCTTCAGGGCTGTAAAACTGAAGTGGAAGACAATCAGTGTAAGAGCTGAATGAGTCCAATTGTGATTAGAAAGTTGAGGCATCTCCCTCGGTTGGAACAATGTAAGTTTACCTGGGAAGCAGTCAATAAAATCACTTTCAAACTCCTGAAATGTGTACTGGTGTTGTTCCTCCTTGACTGATTGTGGGTGTTACAATACAAATAAGTCAAGTGTGTACCTAAAGAATTATATACACATCTAGTACCATATTTATATACTACCTTTAAAAATTTAATGAAATAAAATTTTCATTAAAAAGTTTAACATTTCATATTATGCGTTTCACAACAATAACTCACATGTCAATATATTGCACTGCTGTTCATTTTTTTGAATTATACATATTGACACAGATGCAGGGGGAGGGGAGAGGGGGTTTATGGCAGTCCAGGTGCAATAAAGAAAAGTTGTGAAGGTAATAATTACGTTGTCTTTTTTTTCATTTCACATTTCTGTAAGAAGACCGAATCAATGTAATATCACATATGTGCTAAATAAGTCATCTTTGAGTGGCATTAAAACAAAAATAAGTCTCTAGTACCTCTGTATAGTAATGTGATGCAGAGTAAGACTTTAGGGACGTTCAGCACTTGATGTTATTTTGGACAATCTAGGTGAATTAACAAGCTTGTTTTGTTTGATGACCTGTCTTTGTCAAAGTTTTTCTCAATTTCTTTATGCATGCTGTAAAATGTTAGGAGATTAAACATGAAAGTGTTGGACCTCTATCCAGGAACCAGTACCCATGTAATTGTTAAGAATTTTTAACAAGAAAAATAAGAAATGAAAATAGATTTAAAGTTTTGGCCCTCTCTGGTTATTGAGCTGGTGGTGTTCTGCCATAATTCTATTTCATCTTTTGCTCAAATGGCACCCTTGTTTAGACCACATGGCTTCCTATTGGTATTGGCCAGAAGAGGCAGAGCCAATGGTGGGTGGAAGTGTTGGCAGGCTACTTCCTCTTTGTGTTCATTCATTTTATTAAAGGAAAAAGAAAGTGAGTGAACAAATGTTTCACTGCTCCACGAGCACCCTGTTGTGCTCTTTAAACCATAAGAGACTTACCAAGCGTATGTGTACCACAATGCGCATGATTCTACTAGGATGGGCTCTAGAAACCCGTGACTCTGACTTTGATTAACAGATTTTAAGAACATTACATTTCACTTTAAAAGAGGCATACCTTTTCATTAGAAAATTGATGACTTTTAGTTTTCACTTGTCCAAAACTGCACAACAACTAGACCAATAATAAGATTTCTATTAGATACTATAGTTTGGTTTGAATTAATTGCACCTACCAGCTTTTATAATTAAATGAAACAGGAAAGCAAAACTGCTTTATTTCCTGTCGCAACCACTCCTTTTTAATTTTTCTGTTACCATTGATTTTGTTCTGTCAAAAATAACTTGAGTACTGACTTCCTAAATGCTCACAATAAGCATTATAAAAAGCTGGCTGTAAATGTACTGATACCCCCTAATGTTTTTAAGCGTTTCGAAATGTTCCACATAAAAATAGTCCCTAAAGTATAACTAAAGTAGCATTGTGTGTGTTTTTGTCCTTTTCTTTTGTAGTTTTAAGTTACAAGTTCTAATAGTTTGGGCACCTTGTAAGGATGCCCCCTGAGCACATCTTAATGGAAGTGAAGCTCATTAAGAGACATTCTAGGAGCAGATAAGAGACAGAAAAGAACTCCCAAGAAGTACTTAGAGACTGTTGCTAGGGATAAGGTGCCTGGTCAGGCCATTTCACTGTGCAGTTACTGTAAGCCTTACCATGACAAGCAGGTAGAGAGTAAAAGGGTCATCAGGAGCTTTTTAGCACATTATATTTTATTTTTTTTGTAATAAGAGTCTTTGGTTTATGCACAGTATTAAAAAAAAAAAACAAAAAGAAAATTAAACGGCTACCTCAACAGTTTCTCAATGTAAGTAAATAAAATCCTCTTCATTTTAACCAATAACAGTACAACACTCAGTAAACTATTCTGTGTAGCTAGTAACAGTAAAAAAAATTGCAAAAGAAAAAAACTGACAAATAGATTGCATAAAACTACAAACATTACCCCATGGAAAAGAGGGAAGGAAATACCCACTCTAATTGCTCAGCTAGCACTGAAAAATAACACCCAAGAGTTTATTTAAAACAAATTAGTTAAAGAAAAACTAGAAAGAACATTAATTCTTTTACTTTAATTGGAATAGCAAAGGAGGGCACTTATCATGTTAATCAGTCCCAAAATCCACAGCAAAGGAGTGACTCAGTCTTTTCAGAAGTCAGGATTATAGGCACATATCCCCACCTATGGGCTCAGTTGAGTGCTCTTTCCCTCAATTCTTACCAGTGTTCTTTTCTTATTAAGCAAACTGTATGAGTCTTGTGGAGAAACACCCCTTTCTCTGGAGGACAATTGACTCAGACATTTCTTGACTGCACGTTGATGGACATCACTAATTACATTATTAATTGTCTCACTAAAATCAATACAGCAGCAAATATATAGGTGCATAAAATGTTAGATCATTTGAATAATCAAATTTATTGTTTATAATAGACCAATTAGGGCTATAAAGAATAAATTATAAAATGACAATGTTAATGAATAAAATTATATACAGTACATATGAACTGATCTCATTTATTAAAAAAAAAAAGATAATTCATTAATTGATTGTTGTTTTTGTTCAGTCCTGTACGGCTTTTGTTTCTGAAGTCCCAGAAGGTGTTATAAAGCTGACTTCCTCTTTACTCAAGTAGGTGTTCCAAATTATAGTTCTGCTTTGGAGAACTCTACAGAGATGGTTAGTTCTTTGTTCCCTGCCTCAGAGAAGTCCAACACATTCCAAGATGTCACAACCATTACCCGTGAATGACATGTATTCTGCAACAACCTGTAGAAGAATGAAACATATAAACCAAGAATAAGAATAAGATCATCTAGACGTGATTTTAGAGAGATTTTACTTGATTCGATTTTTTTAATACATTAGTGCTCAAGCAAGTGAATTGCTCAAGTTCACACAGAGGTTTACCTATGAAGCCACACTGCCTGTCTTTTGTTATGGTTATGGTCCCTGCGTCTAAGATTTCTCAAAATTTTTTACACATTTAATTTTGAATATATACCTTGCTTATATTCACCTTTTATCGTTTTAAACTATTAGTGCACAAGCAAGTAAATTGCTCAGGTGCTCACAGAAGTCCAGCTAGTTGTCATGATTTATTGTTTTTTTTCCCAACATGTAATTTTGAATTTGTTCCTTGTGTTTATTGACCTTTTATAGTTTTTTACTATGCTGAACTTATTCATGTAATTATTTTTTAATCCGGTTTCATTTTCTTATACTTGCTATTTTTAATGTTATTCTTTTGTTTTCTAAGGGGGGCCAGCATTATATAGTTTTCTGTTGTTAGTAAAACTCACCAATTCATAGCATGTGTTTCTGATAAAGAATCTGCTTTATTTATTTGCCGTTGGAATTTTGGCTCTTTTGTCAAATTGACTTCAGCTCATTTCACTCTTTGTTTCCTCTTCTCTCTGTTTCTTTTGAAACTAAATCTGTCAGGTTTTCTGCTTTGACAGTACATCAGTCATTTTATAGGATTTATATCACTATATAAGGCAGAAAAACGCTTAAATGATAGAAGTTTGGACCACTTTTTAGGTCGTTATAATTTTATTTGTGTATACAGGATACTGCTGCCTTTACATTACATGTTTCCTATTTAAAATGTTATTTATTCTCATTGACTTGGTCTGAATTAATTTATTTGTACTTTTACATGGAACGGAATTCAAAATCTACTGTAATAGGGCTTGCATTTCTTGAGACAATCATAGGAAATGCGTAGCTTTAAATTAATGGAAATGTGAGTCATTTTCATCTATTACTTTCATTAAAAATGAATTAGGAAACCTCATCAATAACTTACTGGACTATAGTAACTATTTTTAAAATTTTAGATTTTTTTTTAAACTCTTCTCCTTCTCAAATTAATTCCTTTTTTGAATACCCAAGTTCTTCACCAGGGGTTTTTGTGGATGTCAGAATTTAAAAAAGGCTCCAATCCAGGGAACTCTCCAGGTCCTGATAGCTTGCCTCTGGAACTCTTTTCAATTTTTTGGAAACAGTACCATCATATATGCAGGTACTGGATTCTGCCAGCTCCTCCTTCAAACCAAACACTTTAATTCATTCAGCCATATTACTTTTCTACTATAATTTACTTGGTAATCTGATAAATTGTAGCCAAGACTTCATGAACAACATCTACAGTTGCTAATTCATAAATTAGTTAATCCTGATTTGACTGGTTATATCAATTTTGGTGTTATACTAAGGTAATAATCTATACGTATCCCCATGGGGTAATTCTTACCAATTTGAACATATCTTCATCATTTCAAATTGAAAAAGGTGCCAGACACAGTTGCCCCAATTCTTCCCACTTTGTAATATCATACCTAAACCCCCTCATTATTGCCGTTTTGTTTCAATCACCCCTACTACTGCTTGCAACGCCTATTAAAATTTTGTTCTATACAGGAATGATACTTTGCGCTTTTTTGGAAATGCTGCTTTTGATTTTTCTCTAAATCTTAGTTCATTGAACTGTTTGAGACCCTGTCTAGTTATTATATTCCCTGGTCTAAAGCTGCTGTTTTCCTTTAAAATTCCTTATGCCATCAGTCTGTTTTTCTGCCATGCATTCCCATGACCAGCAGGACATTGTAGCATCTAATTACAATCATATTATGCAGTTTTCTTTCCTAGTCTTTCTTTGCTCTATCATTTTATTCCAGTTTGGCAATTATTAAAATGAACATATTCCTGCTTTTTAATTTTTTTAATAACAGTGCTACCTCCCCCCAACCCACAAATATAAGTCAGTTGGATCAAGAGATTACCCATTAAGCACTCCATCTGACAGCCTCCCATTAAGCCACTTTCCTGGTTTCCTATTTAGCTTAATATGTCTATCTCTGATTGATTTCTGTAGTTATGTGTATTTTGCTGAACTTACAATACCACTCCTTTAAGTTTAGTCCCTTAGTTTCTTATGCTTCTCAAATTTTGCCAAAAATGAAGAATCATCTTGGCTCTCCCCTAGTCTGGCACAAGCACACCTCGGTCTTCTATAATGTTGCTCTCTATATTAGTGGCAAACACATCTTTTTCCAGCCTGTGCAGATAAATGTGTTAAGACACTCTGTGATGTTTGCAGCGTACAACATTCCAAGCACTGGTGTACAAGTTGTCTGTCCCTTCACTTCTTCCTTCTTTTCCTATCTCCAACTCTGATTAAACATTAAGGTAAATGGTGTTCTTAAATGCTCTCCATTACCCTTCCACCATCTTTATAAGTTTTTGTGTTCATTGTCTCCAAAATTAAACCAGTGCCAGCCTCACATGCAACTCTACAGAAGGCTTCTAATAGATTTCTACCTTTATTTTCTGGTCAGCAGTATGAAACACCACCACCCCATGCCCCATATACTGTATCCATCCACCTTACTGCAGGAAAAATATACTCCATAACAGTTTTATATTTTCTAAAAATTCAAATTATTAGCATGCTCAGCTCATATTTTCGAATTGCTTAAATCTTACCCCTATCCAAAATTTAATGCTCTGTGCTTGCCGAGTGATCCTTTTGGTCATTTTTTTGTCTTACATACCTCAAGCAAATTTCTTTGTTTGTCCCCTAGTCTTTTGGTCTGTAGTCTCTGTTTATCCATTTTCGATTTTTTCTTTGTTAACATTTTCATTCTTCCTCACATATTCCTCATTCTTGACAACTGTGCTGTTCCCATCACTTTTGATCAGCAGAGGTTATTTTCTCAGGGAACAATAGCTACTAAATTAGTTGTAGCCTCCAGCTGGAAATTCTCTCTTTCTCTTTTAAATGTCCTCAAAATTCGCTTTCTGTAATGTAATCACCCTTGAGCAGTTCACCTGATTCTAATATAAAGCATTGGCAGACCACATTTCCAGTGGTATTCATAATTTGTTCACCTATTATAATTCTTACTTGCTCTGGAGCTTCTTGTGTCTGCACTTCCTTTCTCCTTTAGTCCACACACACATAATGAACTTTGATCCTTTAGGTTGTTCACATACTGGATTGTTTGTTAGCAATGGAGAGATCGGGTGCCTTGGTGGGGGGTGGTTTGTTTTAGTCTGTCACTATTTTCATGATTGTCATAATTCATTTTACATCTGTTCTTGTGACTGATGACTTTTATAAATTTTAATATAAGTTTGCAAAAGAAATGTAATAATTTTATGTGAATAATTTAATCTCTCTTTTAATCAATCTAAGCCTCAAAATTAACAACAAACCAAAATAATAAACTATATCAAATAATTTAACTTAGGGAATTAGTTCATTTTAGTTGCAAATACGATTTGTGTATTTATCTCTTTTATGGAATTTTTTTTATATTTATTTGAGTTTTAGTTATGTGCAGGTGTAATAGTTAGGTGTAATATTATACTTTATGAACAATAAACTCAAAAACTTTAGTTTTATTGTAGTGTGGATATCATTGGCTAGGGCCAATAGTCGTAAGTGTTCTTTTTAAAATATGCATAATACGTTGAACTAGTAACCATGCAGTTTTACAAATATGTATTTTTAAGTATTCAAAATAGTCTACAACACATTTTAAATAGGAACTAGAGTGGTAACCTCAGGTCCCACTCTTCAGATCATTTTCCAGTATGTCAATATTATTTACAGCAACATGCTGGCAGCAATTCTAAAGACTACAGAGTGCTGAGACTTTGATATATATTAAAAGGTAAAAAAGCAATGATACTTTCTACAAATTGTCTCTGAATAGGTGGCTGAATATCATAAAACTCATGCAGAGACTTTGACTGATAAATAAAAAAAAATATTTTACCTGTAGAGCAGTACCAGAAAGAATTGTATTTTCATGAAGTGATTAACAATATTGGCTTTTTACCTTGTACGAAATCCTGTGACTGGGCGTTATTAGATAAAATACTGAACTGTAAATAACCTCTCTGATAAACTGAAAAAAGCATATGTTTGTTAACATTTATTTTAAAGATATCAAAATAATATACAAAAACTCAGACTTTATAACGTCAGAAGTAATAGTTATGAAGAGGATATTTTCTAAATTAACACAGTTTCATATTTTATGAGCCATTATGACTGTATGTTTTATGCTAACCCTATCAAGGACAACAACAACATTTACAAATTTTCATACAAACAGTGAAACTCAAAGTGCTTTACAAGATGTCAAAGAGAAAGTTACAAGTAAAGAAAAACAAATAAAATTATCCAAGAATATTAATGAATAACAAAGGAAAAAACAAGAGTAGCATCCTTATAATATACTCAATATTATAATGTAAGTCTCCATATATGAGTCTGGTGATAAGGTCAGATGTCTAGGAGAACAAAAACAAAAAAACATCAGCAGGGGTCCCAAGGTCAAAAGAACGCCCAGCACCCAATGGTCATTCTACCTAAAATAACATAAATATTCTTAATGCATTCCTGTTTGTTTCCAGGCTTCATCTGAGAGGATTTGATGAACGGCCGGAGCACCCACCTTCACTCGATCATCACAGGTGTCTTCACAGTGCCTTGATCATGTAATGGTGGTGCAAAATGCATGCAAATATAGTATATTAGGAGTACAAATAAAATATAGCTATGAAAAAAAAATTTTAAAAAATCAGCTTTTAGTAAGTTTTTAAAATGTTCTACAGTATTAGCTTAGCAAAATTCTATTAGTAAAGTATTACAGATTTTAGGCTCATAACAGCAAAAGGCCGCTTCACCACTTCTTTTAAGCTTGCCTCTTGGAGGAAAATCCAATTTGATTTTTTAACTGAAGAATTAAGATCATAAAAAATTTGAGCCATTTATTTAAAAAGTTGTTTTTCACCTTCCTTTTACTGAGTATGGAGCATGTCTACAGGATGTATTCAAAAATCTACAACACTTCAGCACTAATATTAAACAACTGAAGAAAATCAACTCTTCATTAAAGATGGTAAAAAAATGCTCAAGAGTTCCATCCATCCATTATCCAACCCGTTATATCCTAAATACAGGGTCACGGGGATCTGCTGGAGCCAATCCCAGCCAACACAGGGCACAAGGCAGGAAACAAACCCCAGGCAGGGCGCCAGCCCACCACAGGGCACACACACCCACACACCAAGCACACACTAGGGACAGTTTAGGATCACCAATTGCACCTAACCTGTCTTTGGACTGTGGGAGGAAGCCCATGCAGACACGGGCAGAACATGCAAACTCCATGCAGGGAGGACCCGGGAAGCAAACCCAGGTGATCAAGAGTTTCAGCGAATAAATCAAACTAATCACATTGCTAAGATCTTAATTGTGGTTTCGCTTTCCATCCTGCAGACCCAAACACGGATGATTCAACAGGCTTGCTTATAGTTAAGTGTTTAAAAAAATATTATTAAAGTTATCTTACATCCTACAAAGCCTTAAATAACCTCGCGCCAAACTACATCAGTGACCTTCTCCATCACTATGTGCCTGTCCGCCCACTAAGGTCCTCTGACTCAGGGAATCTTGTTGTGCCCCACTCTAATCTACACTCCATGGGTGACAGGGCCTTCAGCTGTATAGCGCCCAGACTCTGGAATGACCTACCAAAATTAATTAGATCAGCTGACTCCATGAATTCTTTTAAAAAACAACTCAAAACTCATCTGTTCAGGAAGGCTTTTAGCTCTACTTGACTTTATTACCCTTCTCTCAGTTTACCTCTCTATCAAGATGCTCATGTAACCTGTGTGTGTGTGTGTGCTAGACCATCAATTATGTTGTCTGTTATGCTTTTTTCTTCTTTTTTTCTCTGAATTCACTGTTATAATCTTCTTTATTTATTTATTTATTTGGTGTGTACAATGCTATATACTGTATACCCTGCCGTTCTTTCTTATATTCTGTAAGTGCCTTCAACATGGGAAAGGTGCTATATAAGTAAAATGTATTATTATTATTATTATTCTGCCCCTAAGAAGAATATTACTCTCTTAGGTGTCTCTTAGGAATTTTTAAACCCTAGAGATTTTTTCGGGTCACTCCTGCGATGCAACTGGCATTTCTGATAAAACAAGCATTTTAGTCATTTTGTATTTTTGAATTAAATGTAAAATGCAGTTTAAATTTATGTCCTGAATTGTTTTTAAATGATTCCAAGAATCTGAAGAAGTCTCTGTGTGCAAGGGACACGGATGAAACTCAATATTGGATGCCTGTGATCTTTGGGCCCTCAATAAAAACAGGCATGATTCTGTCATGTAAGTCACTGCATAGACTCAGGAACACTTCCAGAAATCATTGTCTGTGAACACAGTTCACCACAAATGCAGATTAAAGCTCTGTCATGCAAAGAAGAAGCCATATGTGAACATGATCCAGAAACACTGTCGTCTTATCTGGGTCAAAGCTCATTTAAAATGGACTGAGGTAAAGTGGAAAATTCTTCTGTGGTCAAATGAATCAGAATTTGAATTTCATTTTGAAAACATTGGTGCCACATCCTCCGGACTAAAGAGGAGAGGGACCAATTCCAAAGCTTGCATCTCTGATGGTATGGGGGTGCATTAGTGCCTATGGAATTGGCAGCTTGCACATCATCAAAGGCACCATTAATGATGAAATATATATACAGGTTTTATAGCAACATATGCTCCCATCCAGATCACGTCTACTTCGGGAAAGGCCTTTCAGCAAGACAATGCTGAACGTCACACTGCATCCATTACAACAGCATGACTTCATAGCAGAAGAGTCCTGGTGCTGAACTGGCCTGCCTGCAGTCTAGACCTTTCACCAATTGAAAACACTTGGTGTATCATGAAACGAAAAATACAACAAAGACGACCCAGGACTGTTGAGCAGCTAGAATCCTATATCAGAAAAGAATGGGACAACATTCCTCTCCCAAAAGTCCAGCAACTGGTCTCAGTTCCTGGACATTTATGGACTGTGTTATAAGAAGAGAGGATGCTACCCAGTGGTAAATATGGCCCTGTCTCAGCTTTTTTGTGACATGTTGCTGTCATCATATTTAAAATTACCTTATTTTTTCTTAAAATTGTACATTTTCTCAGTTTAAACATTTGATATGTTTTTTATATTTAATTCTGAATAAAATATGGGCTTATGAAGTTTGCAAATAATTGCATTCTGTTTTTATTTACATTTTACACAGTATCCCAGCTTTTTTGGAACTGGGATTGTATAAGCATGTACAGTATGAAAAATGGATTGACAATGTAACATTTTAAATAGACAAACTACACTTCATTTTTTATTTTCATTTTTTTGTACATTTAGGCTTATAGAAAAGTATTGTAGTGCCACAGAAATTCAAAATTGGCTTGCTGTACAGTGCCATGAATTCTTTTATACCTCACTCAATCGTTCTTTAATTTTAATACACTGTGTGATGTTCCAAAATTGTGCATCTAATTTTGGCTGACATTTTTAAAGTGACTCATGTTGAGTGAGTGTGGGTGTGTGTTTGACTATTAATATATGTATGCATGAGTGTGTCCTGTAATTAATGAGACCAAACCTTCCATATCTCACAGGACAGCCCCAATTTAGGCATCTCGGCTTCTTCCAATTATATGTAGCAGTGCTTAACTTCTCATTCAGGTAGCTTATACAGACATTGCACTGTTCATATTTTGGCATAAAGGTACTTTATTAGCTGCATTATATTTACCAGTCAAATCAGTTTCATTCAAAATAGGCCAGATCTGACCAATAAGATGTCCTGTGATTACAAAGCTTGTTCTTATGTCTATTCATAAAGATGGCTTTAAGGGAAAATGTAATACTTAGACAGAGAATGATCATTCTCCAAATGTAAAATATGGACATCAGACAGAGAGCCTTTACTCTCTAGCAAAGCATCCCTGGACCACTTTTAAAATCATTGACATAAATAATATTGTTGACTGACTTTGATGTGAACTATTTGTGCTGAAGTTAAGTAGTTTGCATCCTTTGAGGTGGCATCCTTTTTTGTGATTGTTTTCAGATACGCCATAACTGTCTGTCTAGAAGTTATTCATAGAATAGCCTGAATAATGTCAGTGGCTTCCATCTAGTTATGTGGAGTTGTCATCAGTAAAAGAAGTGTAGTAGAGCATTTCAAAACATAAAAAATGTATTTAAGCACCAACTCGAAAAACAGATAAGAACCAAACACTCAACTCAGTGCTTAGCACAAAATCTCTGAACCCCATATCCCACACCTACCTTGATCCTGCTAGATAGATAGATAGATAGATAGATAGATACTTTATTAATCCCAAGGGGAAATTCACATAATCCAGCAGCAGTATACTGATACAAAGAAACAATATTAAATTAAATAGTAATAAAATAAATAAATAAATAAAAATAAAATGTTAGCATTTACTCCCCCGGGTGGAATTGAAGAGTCGCATAGTGTGGGGGAGGAACGATCGCCTCAGTCTGTCAGTGGAGCAGGACAGTGACAAAAGTCTGTCACTGAAGCTACTCCTCTGCCTGGAGATGACACTGTTCAGTGGATGCAGTGGATTATTCATGATTGACAGGAGTTTGCTTAATGCCCGTCGCTCTGCCACAGATGTTAAACTATCCAACTTAACTCCTACAATAGAGCCTGCCTTCTTAACAAGTTTGTCCAGGCGTGAGGCATCTTTCATCTTTATGCTGCCACCCCAGCACACCACCGCGTAGAAGAGGGCACTCGCCACAACTGTCTGGTAGAACATCTGCAGCATCTTACTGCAGATGTTGAAGGATGCCAACCTTCTCAGAAAGTATAGTCTGCTCTGACCTTTCTTACATAGAGCATCAGTATTGGCAGTCCACTCCAATTTGTCATCCAGCTGCACTCCCAGATATTTATAGGTCTGCACCCTCTGCACACAGTCACCTCTGATGATCACAGGGTCTATGAGGGGCCTGGGCCTCCTAAAATCCACCACCAGCTCCTTGGTTTTGCTGGTGTTAAGATGTAAGTGGTTTGAGTCGCACCATTTAACAAAGTCTTTGATTAGCTTCCTGTACTCCTCCTCCTGCCCACTCCTGATGCAGCCCACAATAGCAGTGTCATCAGCGAACTTTTGCACGTGACAGGACTCTGAGTCATATTGGAAGTCTGATGTATATAGATTGAACAGGACCGGAGAAAGTACAGTCCCCTGCGGCGCCCCTGTATTGCTGAACACAATGTCAGACCTGCAGTTCCCAAGACGCACATATTGAGGTCTGTCTGTAAGATAGTCCACAATCCATGCCACCAGGTGTGAGTCTACTCCCATCTCAGTCAGCTTGTCTCTAAGGAGCAGAGGTTGGATGGTGTTGAAGGCGCTAGAGAAGTCCAAAAACATAATTCTTACAGCACCACTGCTTCTGTCCAGGTGGGAGAGGGATCGGTGTAGCATATAGATGATGGCATCCTCCGCTCCCACCTTCTCCTGGTATGCGAACTGCAGAGGGTCGAGGGCGTGGCGGACCTGTGGCCTCAGGTGGTGAAGCAGCAGCCGCTCCATGGTCTTCATCAGATGTGACGTCAGAGCAACAGGCCGGAAGTCATTCAGCTCACTAGGACGTGATACCTTTGGGACTGGGGTGATACAAGATGTTTTCCAAAGCCTTGGGACTCTCCCCTGTTCCAGGCTCAGGTTGAAGATGCGCTGTAGAGGACTCCCCATTTCCAACGCACAGGCCTTCAGCAGTCGTGGCGATACACCATCTGGACCCGCTGCTTTGCTGGCACAAAGTCTTTTCAGCTCTCTGCTCACATGGGCTGCTGTAATTGTGGGTGGGGATGTCTCACCTATGCTGGTATCAGCAGAAGGATGGTTGGAGGATGCAGTATTCCAAGGTGAGAGTGGGTTAGGGTGATCAAACCTATTAAAGAAGTTGTTCATTTGGTTTGCTCTCTCCACGTCTGTCTCGATGGCGGCACCCCGCTTCGAGCTGCAGCCAGTGATAATCTTCATCCCATCCCACACTTCCTTCATGCTGTTGTTCTGCAACTTCTGCTCCAGCTTTCTCCTGTACTGCTCTTTCGCCGCCCTGAGTTGGACTCGGAGTTCCTTCTGCACGCGCTTGAGCTCATGTTGATCACCACCTTTAAAAGCCCTTTTCTTCTGGTTCAAAAGGCCTTTGATGTCACTTGTAACCCATGGCTTGTTGTTAGCATAGCAGCGCACTGTTCTTACTGGAACTACAATGTCCATACAGAAGTTGATGTAATCAGTTGTGCATTCAACAGCCTCTTCAATGTTCACACTATGTGACCCCAGCAATACATCCCAGTCTGTAGTTCCAAAGCAGTCTCTCAGAGCCTGCTCTGCCTCAGGGGACCACTTCCTGAATGAGCGTGTGGTTGTAGGTAGCGCCCTCACTCTTGGTTTGTATTGAGGCTGTAGCAGAACCAGGTTATGATCTGCTTTCCCAAGCGCAGGCAGCGGGGTGGCGCTGTATGCGTCTTTAACGTTTGCATACAGTAGGTCGATAGTCCTGTTTCCCCTGGTGTTACAATCCACATACTGGGAGAAGGCAGGTAATGTTTTGTCCAGCGTTACATGGTTAAAGTCTCCAGCGATTAGCACAAGTGCCTCAGGGTGCTGTGTTTGTAACTTAGCAACTGCGGAATGGATGATGTCACTCGCTATCTCCGCGTTCGCTTGAGGAGGGATGTAAACAATTACAGCAATCACGTGTCCAAACTCTCTGGGCAAGTAATAGGGACGCAGACTTACGGCCAACAGTTCGATGTCCCTGCAGCAATTGGAGATTTTAACGTTTACATGTCCTGAGTTGCACCACTTTGTATTGACATAGAGAGCGAGTCCTCCTCCTTTCTTCTTCCCGCAGGTACTTGCGTCTCTGTCCGCTCTAACTGTGCTAAACCCGGGTAGCTCCACGTTAGCATCTGGGATGGTAGTTGTTAGCCACGTTTCACTAAAACACAGCAAGCTGCATTCTCTGTAGGTTCTGACATTTTTCACCAGCACAGCCAGTTCGTCGATCTTATTTGGTAGTGAGTTCACATTTCCCAAGATCACAGAAGGCACCGACGGTTTATAACGCCATTTTCTCTCAAGTTGTCTCGATTTAATCTTATCTTTTATCTTTGCGCCGGCTCGACTCCCCCGATATCGTCTTCTTACCTCGTCAGGTAAATAAGGAACCACACTGGCATGAGCATTTCTTCTCAGTGCTTTAAGCTGACTACTTGAATAGGCGATTCTCGGAGTGTAAAAATCCATGTCAAGTAGTAAAATAGTAAAAAGTGTCCAGGGAGCAATTTCACATAAAAGAAAGTGGTAGAAGTGATCAGTGAAATAGAGAAAAATAGAGATAAAAAGGTAAAAAGATAAAGTCATATACGGAGCTGCTGGAAAAGGCTGCCACTCGGATGCGGCGCCGGAAATGAAATGCTATGTTCCAGGGGAATCTGGTCATCCTATCAAAAATGTACTTTTGTCCTGTCGAGGATGAATCCTACCTGGATTAATACAGAAGTATTGATGAAGCCATATTATTTATGTCACATTAAATCCTGAAACTCTGTGCACTTATTACGGACCTATTTTACTAATATTTTACATGTATATTTACATATACTCAGCAAAAAAAGAAACGTCCCCTGACTTTCAACTGTTTTTACTTTCAGTAGACTTAATGTGTAAATATTTGTATGAACACTAAAAGAGTCAACACCATAAGACATAAACTAAAAATGTTTCACAATGTGTCCCTGAATGAAGGGAGGCTCAAAATCAAAAGTACCAGTCAGTATCTGGTGTGGCCACCAGCTGCTTGAAGTACTGCAGTGCATCTCCTCCTCATGGACTGGACCAGATTTGTCAGTTCTTGCTGTGAGATGTTACCCCACTCTTCCACCAAGGCACCTGCAAGTTCCTGGACATTTCTGGGGGGAATGGCCCTAGCCCTCACCCTGCAATCCAACAGGTCCCAGACGTGCTCAATGGGATTGAGATCTGGGCTCTTCGCTGGCCATGGCAGAACACTGACATTGCTGTCATGCAGAAACTCACGCACTTTTTGCCACTCCTGTCTGGTCCAGCGAAGGTGGGTTTGTGCCCATAGGCGGCGTTGTTGCTGGTGATGTCTGGTAAGGACCTGCCTTACAACAGGCCTGCAAGCCCTCAGTCCAGCCTCTCTCAGCCTATTGCGGACAGTCTGAGCACTGATGGAGGGATTGTGTGTTCCTGGTGTGACTCGGGCAGTTGTTGTGGCCATCCTGTACCTGTCACGCAGGTGTGATATTCGGATGTACCGATCCTGTGCAGGTGTTGTTACACGTGGTCTTCCACTGCGAGGATGATCAGCTGTCCTTCCTGTCTCCCTGTAGCGCTGTCTTAGGCGTCTCACAGTGTGGACATGGCAATTTATTGCCCTAGCCACATCAGCAGTCCTCATGCCTCCCTGCAGCATGCCTAATGCACGTTCACGCAGATGAGCAGGGACCCTGGGCATCTTTCTTTGGGTGTTTTTCACAGTCGGTAGACAAGTCTCTTTAGTGTCCTGCATTTTTAGAACTGTGACCTTAAATGCCTACTTTCTGTAAGCTGTTAAGGTCTTAACGACCATTCCACAGGTGCATGTTAATTAATTGATTATGGTTAATTGAACATGCATGGAAAACATTGTTTAAACAATTTACAATGAAGATCTGTAAAGTTATTTGGATTTTTAAAACATTATTGTTGAAATACACAGTCCTGAAAAAGGGACGTTTCTTTTTTTGCTGAGTATATATATTTTAATAACATTTTATTAATAATATTGAACTCAGAATTTTTTAGAAAAGTATATTTAAAACCTGCGGTGGGTTGGCGCCCTGCCTGGGGTTTGTTTTCTGCCTTGTGCCCTGTGTTGGCTGGGATTGGCTCCAGCAGACCCCCGTGACCCTGTAGTTAGGATATAGCGGGTTGGATAATGGATGGATGGATATTTAAAACTGTTGCAATGACTATGGCTGATGCAGTATATAGTAATTTGGAAAATGTACCATGACAACCCTTTTTTAAGAAGGCAAATTGATCTTGGTAATCTAAAATTAGTCAAACCTCTTTATTTTTTTATCACTTTATTTGCCTTTTAAATGACCAAAGTTTTATTTTGTAGCTGTTAGCTTAAATTGTATAATGGCTAGAGTATTAATTTAAATTAGATGCTGGATTTTGCAGTTGTGACTCCCCCAATCCAACCTTTCCAGTTGAGGATGTTTTGAAAAGCAGTACACAATATAATGAGTGAAAGAGCCTAATCACCAATGAAAGAACATACAGTCAATATGACTACTGCTAGTAACAAAATAAATATATTCGATAATTTAAAATTGTTGATAGTTAAGATTTCTTATTTAGCATTTAGCACTTCATGATTCATAGGCTGGATCTGAGCATGACAAATATTTTCACTTGATTTTTTTTATGTTTGTGGTAATATTAAACAGTTAAAAGGTAAACCTATAAGCATGTGTGTGTATAATCAAGTTTTTCCATTATTCTGTTCTTCCCAAGTTGCCCTTCCTACCTTTGGCGTGGTTGCTGTGAAGTTAGGGATCTGCGCTGGCAATCTGCAGGTTGCCAGTTCGAATCTTGTAAACAGCAGACAGTGACTCTACTCCATTGGGCCCCTGAGCAAGGCCCTTAACCTGCAATTGCTTTGTCCTGGGTATGATGTTAATCTGCATCCAGGTCTGTAAGCAGGTCCTCCAACTTGCAGGGAAACTTGGGGGTTGGTGGCAGGATTGTCACTCCAGCTACTGTAAAAAAAAAAAAAACCTCACACTGTTCTAGTTGAATAGCTGCTGTCGATACATCACAGACTACAATGATGACACCTATTCAACCATCATTGGAAAGTAATTTCTTTCTGATGACCTCTTCGGTTTGACAAGGACAGCAACAAACCGATCACCAAACTAACCCAGCAAGAGGCTCTACTATGCACTCTGGCACAGAACACACATGAGGTGAGACGAGCTCTAAGCCACATTAATCCTAATAAGGCCTGATGGCATTCCTGGATGAGTCCAAAAGCATTGTGCGAAACAGCTGACAGCAGTGTTCACCAGCCTGTTTAATATCTGTTCCCACTTGCCTCAATCAGTCATTCCTTGATCGTCTTCAGCTCACCCAGAATGCTGCTGCCAGGCTTCTAACAGGCACACAAAAACAATCACATCACACCAGACTTCTTCACAGGATTGAGTTTAAACTTTTACTGTTAGTGTTTAAGTCCCTAAATGGTTTAACCCCCTTTTATCTTACTGACCTTTTACACCCTTACTTTCCTTCACAATCACTGAGGTCCTTTGACCTGAAGAAATTCTAGACTTAAGTTTTGAGGGGAGGACGTGCTTTTGCAGTAGTTGCTGCTAAGCTTTGGAATAGTCTGCCTTTTTATATTAGGTCAGCACCAACTTTGTTCGCTTTTATATCCCACCCAAAAGCCTTTTTGACTTAGCTTTCTAAACCTGTATATAAGTATTTATTTTTGGTGTATTTATTCACTGTTTACTGTATGTATTTGGTGTATTTATGGAAGCTGTACAGTACTTTGGTTGATTTCTGCTGTTTTTAAATGTGCTGTATAAATAAAATTTGACTTGAGTTGACTTGAAATCTGCTACAGTTGTCCCTATTCCAAAACAGAAAGTGGTGAGGTCCCTGAGCAATTATCGCCTGGTGGCCCTGACCCCTATTGTTATGAAGTGCATTGAGCGACTTGTCCTTAGACACATTAAGAGCAACATCCACTCCTTCCTGTACTATTATCAGTTTGTTTACAGGGCACACAGGTCAGCTGATGATACTGTCGCATTTGCCCTTCACACTGCCCTGTTACACCTGGAACAGAGGGACAGTTACATGCTGATGCTGTTCATGGACTACAGGTCTTCCTTCAGCATCTCCAACAAGCTAGCTATTAAACTAAACAATTTTGGTCTCAAATTACACTTGTGCAACTGGATTTTAGATTTTCTCACTAACGGACCACAAACTGTGTTCATGGGTAAGCACTTCTCTTCATCTGTAACACTGAACACTGGGGAAGTGCAGGGTTATGTACTGAACCCTCTCCTTTACTCCTTCTTCACAAACAACTGCAAATCTACCCATGATACTAACATTATAATAAAGTTTGCAGACGACACCACAGTGATGGGCCTAATCTCCAATAATGATGAAGCAGACTATAGAGAAGAGGTTGAGATTATGGAGAGTTTGAGCCAGTAGAACAACCTTGCACTCAATTCCAAGAAAACAAAGGAACTGATTCTGGACTTCAGGAGACTGAACTACAGAGGTCAGTATTAACGATGAGAGGGTAGAGATAGTCCAGAGTTCCAGACTCTTGGAAGTTCAGATCAGCTATGATCTATCACAGACAACAAACACAACAGACCAAGAATGGTCTTTAGAGCCCTCACTTTCTGAGGAGCCTGATGAACTCACAACTCCTAGAACAACTGCTGGTTAACTTCTAGAGGTGTACTATAGAGTCTGTCATCACGTACTGCATTATAGTGTGGTACACTGGCTGCACCTCAGAGAACAGGAAGGCCACCTAAGTATATCATCAAAATGGCTTAGAGAATTACTGGTGCTCAGCTACCATCACTGGAAGATATCTTCACTGTTCGCTGCAACAGGAAAGCAAAGAACATTTGTAGAGATCCAACCCATCCCAGCCATAACATTTTCACACTTCTACCCTCTAGAGGCCACTTCAGAGTCCGCATGCCTGCAATACCAGGCTGAAGAACAGCTTTTACCCCAAAGCAATCAGCCTATTAAACGCACAGTGATCACTGCCCTTCTTTTAACAGAAACCACCTCAACCACACATATTCACATACTTATACATGACCCATGTGGAACTGATGACATTGACTTTAATCCTCACTGTAACTTCATTTATTATTTATCTATTTATGCTTACATATTTACCTTTACTTTTACTCTGTGTGTATTTGGACCTGTTAATAGTAACTGTGTTTCTCATAATTTAATGTTTACTTTAAAATTTGCACTTCTTATAGTTTAATGTCTACTCTTGCAGTATATACCTTTATCTAAGGTATCTATAGGCTTGCTCCAAATGATATTTCATTGCATTGTACAGTGACAATAAAAGCATCTCTCTCTGTCTCTGAAGCTCATCTGTCTGCAGGCATGCATGCTTGCACACTTATGTACATACGAGTTTGAATTCGGTTATGTGCTCAGTTCCTGTTAAATTGAACACAGAGCATTGCAACACGTTTTCCAATTGGAAGGACAGGATTAGCGCCATTTGGGATTGGTAAGTGCTGCAACCATATTAAAACAAACAGCTGATGCTAGAAGTAGGCTCTTGTTCTGTGGTCGAGTGGCTTGCAGCAAAAAAACTTCTGAACAGATGTTAGAGGGAAAGTAGTATAGAGTCATTGGGGTGAGTCAGTGGTGTCCCTAGAGGAAAGTGGTGGGACTGATTTTGGGTGAGCTCGCTGTGTATTTTTCCTTTTGTGTGTAATTTTTTTTGAAGAACCTTTAATTCCTTGATCAGCATTTTTTGTGCAACTAAGCAGGAAAGATTTTTTTTTTTCCTGTAAATAATTTTTCATTGCAATGTATTTGTCTTCGTGTGTATCATTGCTAACAAATTGTTTTAACAATTGATTGCATGACACCGCATTTATTTTGTTTGATATTTGAAAATAAAGAACTGCTGTTTTTGCACCAGCTACTATTGTTTAGTCTGTGTCTCTATTGTCTCAGTCACTTGTCGAGTTGGTTACAACTAGTCAACTACAGATAGCCTGGGACTAGATATGTGTAAGATTCAAAGGCATGGGGCATCACACAGTGTCATTTGAAAGTTTGGTTTTAGCATTTGAATGTACTTTTTTCAATAATCTTAGTAAATAAATAATACAATTTTAATAAATTTAAAATACATACTGTACATAATTATTTTACTGTTCAATAGAATATACATGTATTTTTAAATATGCTGTAAACCAGAATTTAGGTAGCTAAATAAAACTCATATTAGAAAAATTACTTTAGGTTGAAATAATCATTTTTATTAGCAAACATTAGAACTGTTTATCAGTGAATAAAACTGTGAGCTAATAAAACAGTGTATAATTGAATGGTTCTTTTCTTTCCCGGTTTTTCACACTGGTTTGATTACATTTTTCATTTTTTACATGATTGTCATAACAAAATGTGTTTAATTAATCTGTATATTCTGCTGTGAATCATGCATGCAGAGTCTGTAATTATTTTATGGTGTTGATTCCTCAAGTTTGAAATCAAAACAAGTTTGATTTGATCTACTTTGACATGCATAAAAAATCACATTGACCGGTATAAATTGCTTTGAAAGGCTCATGGATTTTCCTCAGTACTGCATGAAATCTGACCTGTGCTGTGCTAAAGATGAATTTAGATGTTGGCAAACATCACACTACTGTTAGGAATGTTGTAAGTGAGAACTCCATACAGTTTTTTTTTCTTCAAGCCAGTTCTGATTTGCTATAATGCATGCATTACTCTGAAATTTACTTTTATGTCTACAAGTGAATCTCTATCATTACTGTGCATTTTCTTATTTTTTAATATTGTATGAAAGAACTGAAGTGTAAAATTAAGCACACTGGTTAATTCCTTGGTAAAAAGTTTGTTTCTTTCATCATATTCTGCAAGAACCTTTCAGTATGGTATCCATTACAGAGCCATTAGAAACTTTCTTTTCATCCATTCTCACTTGTGTGTTTCAGATTATTGACTTACTGTCTTATTGAGTAGCACATCAGCTTTAGCTGTATCTGAAGGATATTGGGGCTGATGTTTTCCTAAAGGAATTCCAATACACAACAAGATGAACAGGTCAGTCATCCAGGTTCAGATGCAGTAAAGTACCACCAATGAGTGGCACTACCATCAATACTGTTTGTCCCATTGGTATATGGTTCCTACTTTAGAATTCCATGTTAAAATTTCTCAAGAGATATCAGGGCATATGTTACCCAAAATTTAACTTCTTACTCAACTGTCTATAAAACATAGTTTCAAAACTCTTCAGGACCATCCAGGTGAATTTTGGTCAATCTGAAGATATCACTTATGTTCTTACTAGTGTAACAACTCTAGGGGGCGTAGCAGCCACCCAACCTGACACAGACAGACGCAGGAGGCACACTGATAAAAGCACAAGTGATTTTATTTCTTTTCTTCACTTGTGGGCAACACCTTCCCTGTTCCCACAAGTATAAGACATAGTCCCAAGTACAAACACAATAAATCAATTCCTTTTCCTTCTTCTTTCTCTCTTTTCTCCTCTACTTCTTCCAGGCAAGCTTCGTCTCCCTCTTCCCAACTCTGACTCACCAACTACTGTCTGCTGATAAGGCACCCAGAAGTGCTTCAGGTGCTTGTTGTCCCACTTCCGGCAGCACTTCCAGGTGTGGCAGAAGAACTGCCCATATGGGCTTAGGAACAGCTGCAGTGCCCCCTGGCGGCGCCCACCGATCCCAACAGGGCAACACCAGACTCCAACTCCCATGAAGTCCTGCGAGAATTCTAGGCACTGCTGCAACCCAGGGGGGCTGACATCTAGCGGTCCGGGGGAGGTAATGTTCTGCCCTGGCTTGCTCCCCCGGACCTCTCAGGAAAGGGGTATCCTGGCCATCTGCCACACTACAGCCAGAAATGTTTTATAACATTAGAATAATGGATACCAACTTCTGTCAAAGTGAGGGGGGTCTGCAGATGGTTGGATGTTTTTTCTTAGTTTCTTTTGACTTGACAGATATTTATTTTGTATTTTACCTTAAGATAAATATTGAGGGTGGCACGGTGGCGCTGCTGCCTCGCAGTTAGGAGACCCAGGTTCGCTTCCCGGGTCATCCCTGCGTAGAGTTTGCATGTTCTCCCCATGTCTGCATGGGTTTCCTCCGGGCGCTCCGGTTTCCTCCCACAGTCCAAAGACATGCAGGTCAGGTGGATTGCCGATTCTAAATTGGCCCTAGTGTGTGCTTGGTGTGTGGGTGTATTTGTGTGTGTCCTGCGGTGGGTTGGCACCCTGCCCGGGATTGGTTCCTGCCTTGTGCCCTGTGTTGGCTGGGATTGGCTCCAGCAGACCCCCGTGACCCTGTGTTCGGATTCAGCGGGTTGGAAAATGGATGGATGGATCAATATTGGGAGAATGGACATTAGCTGGAAAACATACTACCTGTAACACTTTTTCCATTTGGTCAATATAGCTCTGGTAATATTCCACTTGAGATGCAGAACATTAATAAATAGCAATTTTTGTGAATTTCTTTTGATTACAACTTGACGTGATCCCTGATTATGTGTGCTAGTAGCATCACTTTTAATAGTAAGATCCAAAGTTAGTCAAATTTCTATTTGAGGGTGCGGGGCTGAATCAAGTCCACTTGTTAACTAAAGTATTCAAACAGATGACCCTATTTATCTCTTTACTGGACTGAGTTTACTGTGAGGCAGTGTGAGGAAGCATCTCACTTGACAACAGTTTAGTTTTGTAAGTGTTCTCACCAGCTTTCTGCATGGAAAAAGTAAAGGTATTCCCATTAGCATCTTGCTGAATATAATTTAAATGTGCCCTGCAAGTTTTCTGTTTTTAAAATGGCAGATATCGCTCATTAAATAAACATCAATGAAATGGCAATGTGCCATTTCATTGATGTCCACTTCCTTTGGAATCACTTGCTTGTTGCCTGTGTTCTGTCTCCAAGATTTAATATTATTTTATTGAGATATTCATTAAGCATTTTTATATACCACTTTTTAACGACATATTTATTATTCTTAATGTTTTTAAAAGTGCACTTTTTGAATGTTTTTTATCTATTTACTGAACTACAAATTGCTCATTTGTACAAACTGTACCTCTGTGTTCACCTCTCTTAATTCTCCACTGGCCTCAGTTTCTCTATTGCAGTCCTGGGTCCTGACCAATTAATAGGCTGAAGACTCTAGGGCTTGACAGGCAGTAATCTTTACATAGTTGAAAAAGTTTATTTAATTTGCTCAGTAAACAAATGATTTAATTATTTCACTCAGACATTGTTTTATTTACTGCTACTACCAATAAAAAGATCTGAGCGAATTTCTTCTAAAAATATGCAGTGGTACCAGAAATCAGGCAGTGACATACACTTATTCATAATATATGCTGATTTAGTTCTACTCAAATTATTCTTAGGAAAAGAACTTCTACTTAAAAGACTTAAAAGACTATACACTAATTACAACCATAGTACTGCTTAAAACTATTTAATAAAACAATAAAATCTTTGTATCCCTCTGAGCAATCTGATTGGTCAGTTTGGCTTTGGTGTGTTTGGTCAGTTTGGCTTTGGCTATGCAATGATAGAAGAATTGCAAGTGTGAGACACACAAGAAGGAGAAATGGATTGGGAAGGATGTGGAGAGTCCTCTTCAAAGATGGCATGTATAAATGTGGACAGGATGTAAGAAAGCCACTTCGAAAATACTGACAGAGTCTGAATAACAGGGCTATACGGTGTCAGAGGTGGCTGGGGTGGCGACCCAGCAGGGACACCCAGGAGGACCGGAGGAGGGCTTGCGCCTTCCTCAGACCATCTGGGGGCGACCACCCTGGTTCCTTTGGGGGCCACAGGTACAGAGCTTTGAAGCTCCACCCTGTAGGGGCCCGTGGTCACCGCCAAGGGGCGCCCCCATGCTTTTGGAGCCCTGAACCTCAGCACTTCCGCCACACCAGGAACAGGGACACCTGGAGTGCTTCCGGGGATACAGCCGGCACTTCCGCCACACGGGGGGTGTCGGCAGGAGATTGCTGGGAAGCTCCTGGAGCACATCCTGGTGTGGATAAAAGGGGCCGCCTCCCTTCGTTCGGGGCGAGAGTCAGGAGCGGAGTGGACTAAACTTGCTGGAGGAGGCAAGGAGGCGGCCTGAAGAGGAAGAAAGGCATTGTATGGCCAGGACTTTGGGGACTTGTTGGGTTTTGTGGTGCACTTGACTTTTGTTTATAGTGTAAATAAACATGTTTGTGGGTGACATGAACGTGTCTGCCTGTCTGTGTCTGGGCCAACCCCTCCACAACGGGAATGCTCTCAAGAGAGGGAGCACTTGTGAAGAGACATTCAGACACACGCAGATACCAAAGAAAGTTGGCAAAAGTGCACTTAGGGCAAAAGATAGAAAATATCTTTACAGTTATTCTATTATCTGCCTTTGACAGGTAGCATGGCTACTACAACATAAAATGACATGCAAATAAAAAAAAACGAACATTATTTTGAAACCTAATAGGAAAACACCATGCGATATATGCAACTGAAAAATACATAATGGCTCCAACCAATTTTTTTTTAAAGAGATGAACATTATTTGTAACAGCCTCACTTTGGAGGATGGGAATTATTATCACTTCCTTTTTGTATGCGGGATGTTGCACTGGTTTTGTTAAAAAGTTAATAAAAAAAGCCGTCTGAGTTGACACTTGAGAGGAACAATGTTTTGACTGCTTTACTTTGATCAGTGAGGAAATCACCTTTTCCTACAATTTTCTTTTTCCCGTGTTGAAATGCTGTTTTGTATCAAGTCAATACAGATTTGTACAAAAGTGAGCCCAACAATAGCCCATTTAGGGCTCTTCCTTGCCTTGCGACCAGTGAGGTAAAAATAAATCCTGGCCCATAAGACGCCAGGTTATATGAAGTGGGTTAGAGAAAGTTGTATTATGTTGTTATTTTTAATCTCTTGCTGATGTATGCTGACACTGACATTTAATCACTGCTTATATACACAGGAATATACATCTTTTTAATACAAACAAAAGTTTCTTATATAAAAAAATATTACACCAGTGTAATAAAAATACATGTGTTTGTTTAAAAATGTAGCTGCCTTGATAGAGCTAACACTATTTATTAAGTTACAAACTATTGACCCAAAGCTATGTTGTAATAGTAAATAGAACTTCTGTACTTTAATAAATCCTTCAGTAGAAATTAATAATTTTATGACCTAGATTAAAATTTTCCATGACCTTACATGGTGTTACTTATTTAATTATAAGAATTATGTGCATATGCATTGTTTTAAAAATGCTATTCATTAAACCAGATAACCCTGGCAAAAGGAGAAGCATGTTCCAACAAATATCAATCTATTCATCTTCTAAAGTGCATTAAGCCAACAGTCCTGAAACATTATGACAATGAAAGAAATGAATGATAATTACTAAATATCACAATACAATGTGAAGTACATTTAAAAACTTGGTTAATGGAACATTTAGTATAGCTTATTAAAGCATAATTATTATTCCAGTATCATTTACCATTATATAATGATAATGATGATAACCTGGGGAAAATTTGTGATCATTATGCATAATGGAAGAGATTCAGAGCTCTCTAAAGCAACAACATATTGAAATAATGCAAATCGGTTGCCATGTTCTTTAATTTGGATTACTGCTCAATTGATAAGCTGCTTTTCTAATTGTAGCTTTACCTGGCCATTTTCATTTCTTTGTTGATGAGAGTTGTATTACCTTTTTTTCCTGTTAAGGCTCGCTGCTGTAGAAAAAGTGAGTGATGTATTTTTTTTGGTTTCATCAGATCTTGGGAGATTACTTGCACTGTTTTTTCAGTATATTTTTGCATAATGTGGAAGGTACTACATCTGTCAGATGTTCTGATGGTTTTCATTTTGTTTTAAATAGTTGAAGTGTTCTTGGATGGGGTGATAGCCTCACTGTAAGTAACCAATTTAGCAGTATGCTGTGTCTAAAATTGAATTATAAAATATGGTATTTGGAAATGTTAATAAAAATTTGACAACAAAAAATTAGATTGTATTAATAACAGGTAGAATTCACCAGTATGATATATATATTAGTTATGGTATTGAATGGTGTTATGTGACCAACATAATGCATTTTTTCTTCATTTTCCCGTTTTTTTGACAGATTTGGAGTATGGAGTCAGACTAGCTTACTGCAGCAGGCTCTTAAATAATAAGTTAGTGGCTTAGTTATGTGACCACCAGGGGATGTACAGCTCCCCAAACCCCGATACAACAATCACAGAGGGCCAAGTAAAGCACACAACACACATTTATTATATGTGTTGAACTGTTTTCTCATTCCCCACAACAGCACAGTACAGTGCACAAGCACAAAAACTACCCAGTTCTTTTCCTTTATCTTCTTCTTTTCTCTTTTCTCTCGCATCACCTCCACTCCTCCTCCAGCGAGCTTTGTCCACCACCTCCAGACTCTGGCTTGTCTGAATGGAGTGAGACCGCCCCCTTTATAGAGCGCCCAGAAGTGTTCCAGGTGTTCCATAATCTCCTTCCAGCCACACTTCCGGGTGTGCCGGCAGCCCTGCAGAATAGGGCATAGCCATTCTCCATGCTCCCCCTGGTGGTGGTGGCCACGGGCCCTAGCAGGGTGGAGCTTCGATGTTCCAAACCCGTGGCACCGTAGCAAGCCGGGGGCTGCCCTCTGTCGTGCCAGGGGAGGTATTACCCCATGCAAGCTCACTCCCAGCTGCCCGTTACAGTTTCCATTAATTTATTTGAAAATGGTGATAAACCATGAATTTGTTTTAATGCTTTTTGATGTAGAATTCTGACCAAACTGGATGGCACCTGAATAGCTGTTGAAATAGTTTTGTAAACAGATAATTAAGTAAGATATTATTAGGAATAGGGGTACTTAAAAATATCTTTAAGAAAGCCATGCTTTATTTAAAAGAGTTTTTGATGTTAATTTGTATTATCAACATGTCCATAATCAATCATGAATATCATAGAACATAAATTCTACTGTCATCCACCACTGTCATCTTCGTTATATGTGTATAGATAATACAGTATATTCATATACAGTGTGCTGTATCTCCATTTTGCTATGTAACATAAATCTTGTAAGATCCTTTTGTATGCAGATACTTTTGCAACTAGCATTTAAACACCACCAGCTTGATTCACACATGTACAGTATATCCTTCATTTTTACAACAGTTTTCAATACTGCAAGTTGCACTTTTAAGTTTATGTTCAAACAATTCCCATCTCTCTGATATTCACTACAAAAGTCCATGTTTCAACATTAAAAAAGTTACTTTTTCTACAAATTTTTAGTTAATTTCAGCCACTTTTTTGCATATAACATACATCTTAGCTGGTACCACTTATTACAGAAACAATAGTATGATTGATTAGCAACCTGAATAGTACAAATTAGCTGATACACTGGCACCATTAATCTTTCTTGCACCTCCTACTAAGCACAGGAAAGGAATGAATTGGATCTTATCTCCACTTGAAACTTACAGGCAGCCATCATAATCTGAGGCATATGCAGAGATCAACCGTTTAACCAGCTTGCCACATTAAACCTCTACATTATGGCATACTATTCTATAAAAAATAAAAAACAGCTGTAAAAGTGTCCTGGTGTGCCAGATCTGCATTTTTTTAAAGTATAGTTGCCTATATTTTCATTATATTTTGCTCAGAAAAACAAGATGAACGTAATTGACAGTACCAGTAATCTGTCATTTTTAAGCATCTGTTTGATGGTTTGCCTCAGTCAGTGTTGATTATCTTATCACTTGGAAACAGAACTTTGACAGCCAGCCAGTCAGAGGTGTAATATCCCATGTCACAAAGTCATATCATGAAGCACATGTCACAAAGAAACCCCACATCACACGTCACAAAGACATGGAATTTTAATATAAATATGGCTTGTCCAAGAAGAAAAAGAGAAAAAGAAACAGCGACGTGAGTGACATCAGAAGATGACATCTGTACTTCTGAAATTTTTATTATTATGCTTTATTAAGGATTTGTTCTGTTCTGTATACTTGTATTGAACCCCTTCTTTTGACACCCACTGCACGCCCAACCTACCTGGAAAGGGGTCTCTCTTTGAACTGCCTTTCCCGAGGTTTCTTCCATTTTTCCCTACAAGGTTTTTTTGGGAGTTTTTCCTTGTCTTCTCAGAGAGTCAAGGCTGGGGGGCTGTCAAGAGGCAGGGCCTATAAAAGCCCATTGTGGTACTTCCTGTGTGATTTTGGGCTATACAAAAATAAACTGTATTGTATTGTATTGTATAGAAGAGGGCAAAGGCGAAATCCTCTCATGAATAACATTGATTGCTTGATCAGAAGCCACCACACGACTTCAATTCCTTGACATTCTTCATAAACTTTTTCTAAACACTATATATCCAGTCTTTTCAATCTATATTTTCGTTTATACTCTCTTCTACTGGTATTATTATTCTTTAATAAATACCACATTGCTTTTAAATTTCTATACTTATATTTATATCTAGAATGATAAGTCAAGCAAAATTACACATTTTATTGGCTAACTATAAAGATCCATAATGGCTAACATGGTACCACACCTTACTATCTAGAGTGACTGAAGTAATAAGTAAATATTAAGGGCACCTGGAGCAGTCAGAAGTTTGCCATACGCTCCATTCTGCAAAGTTGAGGCTGAGGAGGGGAACTCCATCCAATAGTAGGAAAAGTATGGGTAAAGTAAGGCATCATTGGTTGATAAGATTGATGTTGAGCAATGAGGCAAATGCTTCAGGCAGTGCTTTGGTCTGGGCAGCATTTTAATGTTTTTTTTTTTTTTTTTTTTTTTAATATTACGAAACAATAATAGAAAGAAGTTAAGTGGAAAGGGGGGGGGGGGGGGGGGGGGGATTTTGGCAGTTCCGGAGCAAAGCTAAAGAAAAGTTGTGATGCTCCTTTGCATACTCTTTCTTTTTTTTTTCATTTCTTGTTTCTGTAAGAAGATCCATTCTTCCAATACATGTCTTCAGAATTTTCAAAGACATCAGAGACACCAGTGGAAATTAGGAGGCCCTTCTTTACACAAAGAAGTGTGGTACTGTGTTACAAACTACCAGCTCAGGTAGTTTAAGTTGAAACTTTGACATGTTAAGAAGTATAGTATTTGGATGTTTTCATCTTATTCAGAAGCAAATGAATTAAACTGCAGAAAGCAGAAGGAAAGAAAATGCACATAGTAATGACATAGGTCCCTCTATACCCCTAAGACCCAGCCTATTACAGCAATCCTTTCACCTTTGAAAGTAAAACTACACCAATGTACCATGTAATTTAATGTTAATACCACATTTAACCAGGGCAGAAAATATATTTATTCAAATGAAATTCATTTTTATCACTAAATAATAGATATTTTTCTTACTGTTCAAGGCCTAATGTAAGCTGCAGTCACTTGTAAAATAAAGATTATTCTAGGCCACATAAAATACATTTTAACACATCCAGCATCTTACAAATAAATGTTCAGAAGTAGGGTAAGTGTATAGCATAACCATTCAGTTTATTACATATTCTGATGCATTTACTTTTCTGCCCTTTAATGCATTTTCTGTAAACATCTATCTTATTAAACAATTCATCTGTATTTGTGCTGATGCCATAAAATATTACCTAACACCAAAATATTTATATATGTGTAATAGTCATACATTGATATTTCAAACTAATGGGCTGTGTTTGGGACATTTTACATTTAACAAAATTTAAATTGTAGATAAAATTTTAAGCCCTTGCTGAAGTTTTTTTTTTTTTTTTTTCTGGAAATAAAATTGTGAAACTAGCCACCCAATCAGTCCGTGCTTATCAAGAAGAGAATGTCTGACTCCAAGGTTACCAATCTGTATCCATTAGGTAGGTTCATTGGATGTCTTGCAAGCCATTCATCAGTGACACTGATCACTGATGTGGGTAGGTGGTCACAAATTTAAAAAAGTAATCTTTTTAAAAGTCTTTAGCTTATTCTATTCACAGTGTAGACATTTTGCTTTCAGTTTAGGCTTTCAGGATTTTATTAAACCAAACAACTTGGTAAAAACTATCTTCTTAATATGAATTTCCCGGATTCTGATAATGCATTTAGTATGTTGGTATCAACTATTTTACAAAATTTATTACTCAGTTTTATTTTCTATAACTTATTTACCCAGCTCTTCATGTAGAGGTTCACAAGGGGATTCATATTTAATGTTCCAAGTAATTCCTGCCTTTAAGTGAAATCTTGATTTAACTATGCATCATATTATTTGTTAGTTTTTGTCTTTATTTTGCCAGTATAAAAAACCAAAATAACAGTGATTTATTTTTAAATAATTTAGCAAGTATGATGTAGTTTTCTTGGCCTTGCTATTTAACATTTTGATCCTTAATTTTAGATGTATTTTATTAATTATTGTAGAAGTAGAAATAACAATAAAGTAACTTGACCCTTCATGAACTAACCGAATAGCCAGGTTTTAATAGTACAAGTATAAACAGAGCATACACACAAAAATGTTGAGTATGCCCGTTTCATTGCACACTTTGAGATGTATAAAAACTAAACTAAAGCCACGCACATTTTTACAGTTGGCCCCTACCTTGCATACATAGCTTCTGGTCAGTTTTGCAGACTGACAGCACCCAGCGTCAAAGCAGTGCTACAGTTTATGTGTCATTTACCTTTCTTTTTCATATTTGCATCAATGACGCAGGATTTGTCAAATACACTGAAATTAATTGCATATTGTTTACAAATTTAATTCACTTGATTGTAATCATTCTGTAATAATATACTGGTGCATAGAATGGCCAAACTATTCCAGCTACCATAGCTGCTTTAGCGTTGCTAGAAGACATTGCAAATGGAAGAATTAGAAGAGAGTGCATATTTATAGATAATGATGATGACCGGCTTCTAAGTTGATTTCAGTTTCGAAGAGCCAACTTCTTGGAGCTCTGTGCTGATCTGGCGCTGGCTTTTCAAAGGCAGTCTTTGAGGAATTGTGCTCTACCTGCTCCTTTGCAAGTTCTATCCCCTCTCAGGTTTTTAACCACAGGAGCTTTTCTACATGAACTTGCTGATGATCAGGTATTTCACAAACATTACCGAGTCGTGCCATGCTAGCTGTATAGGATGGTATTATCCGCTTGTCGTTGAGCTATATAAGATTTCACATATGATACAAGAAACATCAAACTGCAATTCACAGAAAGTCAGGTTTTCCAAATGTAATTGGAGCGGTCAGCTACATGCACATTGCTATTGCAATGGTGCTGGACAAATTACATCAGCCAGGGATAAATCCCCAAAAGAAAAAGCTGACATTACATCATATATAGATGGGGAGCCTATGAAAATGGCAGCTCCTTACAGTTGCTGGTGCTTTTTCCAACTAGTGGGGCAAAAGGCAAGCAGTTCTTTTAGAAGTAGCGAGTCACCTCAAATAGCCATGTAAAGAACAGAGAATCGATCCATTGTGGCACTCAGGGCCGCCATTATAGTATGAAGGCGCCCTCCAAGAATGAATTTGCCTATGTAAATAGAAAGCGTTTTCACCATATTAATGTGCTGCTCTGTAGTCCACAGAAAGCGTGTTGCATTGTGCAGGCATGTACCTGAAGAGATGAACTATTATGAACTTGACCCACCAAATGATCAGCCAAATCAGACAACATTACAACTTCTTTGTATGTAATTAGAATGTAAAAACAGGTAGTTGGATGCAGCCTTTATTTTCTAACAAATTCATTTAAATTCTGGTCAGCCTCACATAGTAAGCACTTATATTTCTTAGTTCACTGGCTACATTTCTTACAGTATACACTATTGCATTTTGTGACTCCAGTACAGCATCTGTCAGCACACAACCAGACGGCCTCCCAGCGGTTTCCAAGGCAGAGGTGTGTGAGCAGCAAGTGCCCGAAGACGTACTCAGCACAGCAGCACCATCATGTCATAGGCACTGGGGTCAGCTTTTATAATATTCTCTGAAACAGAACAGACAGACAGCAGGCTGCAACATGCCTTTTCATATTGACTGTGATATCTGAGCACTTCTTTTTTATTTCGAGCACTATGCAACTTTCTGAACTTGAACTTTTGAGTGTCTCCGTCATGCTGACTAAGTCATTGACTCCATCAATTTCCTTTTGTTGGTTATACCACAGCATAAGCCAACAAATAGTATGTTTTTCCTTGCCTACACTTTGTATTTGCTGAAAATCTTTTTTTCACACACTTTTGCAATGGTCTTTTAACCGAACACTGAATGTAAGGGGCTATTTATATTGATTTGCATATTAAAATATGTGAAATTCTGGGAGGAGTCAGAGTGGAGCAGCAGGAGCGTGCAGGTGCGTTATTTTTCACACTGACTGGGATTTATGAAGCTGAAGAGTATGGAAGTTAACATACACACGGTTTTCTGCATCTGGATTTTTTTTGTGCACACGCACATTTCTACTTTTTTCTGTATGCCATGTTTTAGTGTGAATTCTACGCATGGCCCCAGGTGCTTTACAAGGAAAACAAAGTTATAGTATGTGCCATATCAAATATATAAATTGAACAAAACAATAAAGCCAAAACTGCAAATACAGGTAAAATAAAACAAAAACACAGAACTGATTGAGCCTGGAAAGCACCTTTCAATCAAATTGTAAATAGTATCGCAAAGTGGTTAAGAATGGGAATACATTTTTTTCATAAGAGGAAGAGAACATAGGAAAAGTGATAAAATGCAGAATAAATTAATTGAAAGGGTAGATCCTTTTACTTTCTAAACCCAGGTTTTTGTGCAGTAGAATAATCAGTCATTAATATCAATGTGAGTAAAATTTAATATTGAAACCTGTAAATTAAGGAGTAACAATCAAAACCCAATTAAAAAGGGAATGTAAAGAGAAATGGAGATTGACAAAAACACTTTGAAATGGGTCCCAGGAAGTATCAGGTGAGAGTATTGTAATGAAATCCCAGCTTTCTATTATTTGTATGTGTTTTATGTAGTGTAGAGATGTATTCTGAATTGCTTGAACAAACTAACCAATATGTGACAAGTTTGCAGTGCAGATGATAAAACTGAAGAATAGTATTATTGTAGTAATGGTTTGGGTCAGCACAGGCACTGTAGTAACTGGACCTGCTCTGTGTGCTTGTTGTGATGATTTGTTGGAGAGTTTTTAATATCTTCTATTTATTTTTGCTGTTTACATTTTGATTTTCATTATTTGATTAATTTTGGCATTGTTTTATTGATGTTTTTGTGTTTCTGTAGTGTTTCATGGGCCCCACCATTTTGAGTATCTTTGTTTTCGTAAAGGGCTCACTATTGCTACCACTTGAGCGCCAGAATCGGGTGGTATGACCTCAGAACTGTGCTGGTATATTAGAGGATGAGCGCTATTTTCTGTGTCCACCTTCCAGAGTATTGTTCTCAGGTTTTCTGTTTCATGGTTTTTCAGTTTTTTGATGGCATTTTTGGCTTTTATTTTCAACTAAAATTTTGATTTAGTACATTTGTTTGTTTGTTTTTTTTGTTTTTTTTTTGCTTAATTCCTGGTTTAGTCAATTGCACATTATTATAACTGATTTTTAGAGATTTGTTACCTGGTTCAGAACAATAATTTTTCACAATTCTGCGTCATTAAATTTTTAGGAAGAACATTTGATACTTCAAACAGGAAAACTGTAAAAAAAATACCATAGTTCACTTTAGAGATGATAAAAATATTGCAGAAAATATTGTCATCAGAACTGGAGAAGTAAGGTCGAACTGTGCAATCGTATATATTTATTATAGTCAAGATGATGTACTAAAGGTTAGACTACTTAAGTATGATTCCAAGGCTGGCTGTAGATGAAACAAAATGACAGGATGTGGACTTCTGAAGTTTCTTAGATTTGGCCACATCATCCCTCCTTTCACTTTCTTTCACTTATGCTGGTGTGAACTGTGGTAACAACATGCCTAGATCAGGTAATTTTAATGGCGGCACCATCCTCCCATGCAAACTTTGTCTGACTTTTCTCCCGACTGACATCCCAGGTGAAGCAGAGCAACGTGCTTTATACCGAACCCATAAGTACTTCCACCTCTTTTACCTTGCATCCTGGAAGCACTTCCAGGTCAGGTGGCACCTCCTCGTGATAGAAGAGTCTCTGTCCAGCAAATTCCCCTAGAGGTACCTGGGAACCACAACATGGCTGCCCCCTAACACTACAACTGCTATGAAGCCCTGTCAGTGTCACACTGGAAGCCATACCAGAGGATACTATCAACCAGTGTATCGGGTCTCCCTCCATCCTTTCTCTATAATGGCCTACTGAATGGAAAAGTTACCCCTAACCAACCCGGTCAGGATGCCTATCCATCCTCCTCCTTCCATTAAAAAATGGCCTCTAGGCCAGGTAAGGAACCATCCACTACAGAAGCGATCATACTCAACTCATGTCATCTATGACGTTTAATCGTCCTAGAACTTCCTTGATTTGTTTTTGGGTCTTTTGCTGTGTAAGGCTCGCTACACAACTCACTACTATCCTCACTATACAGTATGTCTATACAGTCATATGCCGATTGAGATGAGGCTATTTGAGCTTACTGCTTGTGCCATGTGAAAACAATAGGTTAATAATGTTCTAGAAACTGGCAAAAACAGCTGCTAGAACTCAAAAAGGCTGCGTGCCTTTTTTGTCACAAACTTGCTGCATTGCTTTCAGCCATAGAAAGATACACTCTGCTTGGAAACAGTGAAAGAAGATTTGCTATGCCATGCAGCAGCAGCATTTTTTTGAAGTTGCAATTCATACAAATGGAACATATTTTTTGTTTACAATCTGTGCAGATGGTTTGAACTGTTTTCTTCCATCAGAAAGATAAAAGCACCTTGTAAATACCAATAATTCTGTCATTATTATCATGTCATATGTTTTCAGCTAAACAGAACTGAGATGTGAAACGAGCCAACAGATGACCAGCTAAATTGGGGCTTCAAACTCCAAACAATTTCACTCCAACCACTTTCTTAATAAGAAGCTGATTCTTGCTGTTATTTAAACCTGTTATTTAATTAAATGGCTTGTTGCTGCTCTCATTCTGCCACAACAGCCATTTACAAAACTGTTGATTTTCCATTTTTTCTAAGGACACTGTCAAAATGTTTTGGTGATCTGAGCAGATTAACCTTACTGAGACTTTCACCTTACTTTATTTTCAGATACTGTGGTTAGCTGGTCATGTGGTGGCTCATTTTGTGTCTCGTTATTGTTTGACTGCTCATTAAGGAAAAAGGAGCAACTAAGAGGTCTGAGTCAAGTTAAATAAAACTGAGGTAAAAAAAAGTTATTTAGCAGCAAAAACTGGTCACTAATGAAGAAGATGGTTAGAATGAAAACCTGCAGCCACAGTGGTCCACCAGAACCGGAGCTGGACACCCCTGTTTTAGAATGTTTCTATTCAAGAGAAGCAGTGATGACTTAAAAAAACAATGTTTTTTTCTTTAATTTTTGTTGGTTAGTGTAGTTAATGATTTTAGAATGTTTCCACTGAACTCCCGATCTCTTAACCAGTCCAGATTGTGGACCCAGTCACAGTCAATGAAGAATTTGCATGGTGTCTGTATGTCCATAGAAAATGTCCTGCCTATTCTCAAAAGATGATGTTACTAATTCAGTATTCACCCTGTGTGTGTGTTGTGTGTGTTCAAATGCATTGCTGTCCAGTGTATAAGCATTACTTCTAAGGTTGGTTGCTGCCTTGCACAATATGCTGTTGAAATGGACTCTGGACTGCCTGAATTAGAATGATAGATGGGAGTAGATTAATTTAAATTAGATTAAATAGCCCTACAGATAATCTGAAGAACAGTAATAGTCTCTGTTGACAACTAAAACATTAACAGTTGTTTTTGTAAAACTGTAGCATTAATTATCACTTGCCTAACTGTTTTTGCCTTGCTATAGAAGCTGTACTGTTTAATTTTTTATCGAACCTAGTATAATTTGTTAGAAGCTGTACTGTTTAATTTTTTATCGAACCTAGTATAATTTGTTAGAAATATAAATATAGGAGGAAATCACTCTAGATAACTGATCATTCTTGAGCTTTCTTATACACAGACATTGTGGTGCCATGGTGAAGGAGCTAGTTCTATGGTTGGGATTAAAATCTTCTCTACTAACTCACTGATTAACCTTGAGCAAGTCAATTAACCTCCACTTTTAAAACATGTACACCTGTAAATGACACTATGTGATATGTGAACTCAAAAGAACTATAAAAAAACAAGAGTTCTAGCATTTGTCCCTTGAGAAGAGGTGGGGTTTGTTTTTGTTCTTAATTCTTCTTCTCTTTCCTCTTCATCTTTTTCCACTTCTGCATGGTGATGATGTGCCAAACAGGTTGATCCTGTACCTCCTTGCTAGTCAAGACCTCTTCCTTCACATCTTCTTTTACTTTATCCATCCACCTCTGCTTTGGCCTCCCTCGCTTTCTCTTCTCCTGTACTTCCATTCTCATTACTCTTTTGCCAACATATTTGCTGTCTCTCTTCAACACAAAAATCAATCATTATTTTTTTTCTTTTACTGTAAACCTTTTTCATTTTATCAATAAAAATCTGATCGCAAAAGAGAGTCCTTTTCACTGTGCCAAAACTTAGGCCTTGGCACGGTGGAGTAGTGAAAGGTTATAACCTTTTGCATTACAATATCACAAAATAGAAATAATTCTAAAATATACTGTACATATGAAGTGATTGTGGCTGTTTTTTTATTATTTACACATCTCTTTTTAACTAAATTAGAAAAGTCAATATTGCCATGTAAAGTATACTGTTTGAATGGTAAATATAAACGACTGTAAGTAACATTCATTCTCTAACTATCTGGTGTTGTCTTATTAAGTGCAGGCTATATGAACGTGAAGATGCATAAAGAACAATTACTTTATGAATTTAGCATTTCATTTTGAGATTTAAATTAACCCAACCCTTATATTTAGTGTAATTTCTGGCCAGCATTTTTGTGGGTTATTACTTTTGAGTTTCTCCAGACCATATATGGCTTTCCATAACACACATTTTACTAGTGAGAAGAGGATCAGAAAGGTGATAATGGCTTACATGGGCTTCAAAGCCTTTCCATTAACACAATACACAAGTCCTGTTGCATACTGCTTCTCACCACTTTAAGAGCTGATTTATTCCATATGCACACTCGAGGTTATACAATTCCCAGACAGAAAATGGATGCTTTATAAGATGAAGTGTTTTTGAGACAGCATAACAGCAACCTACACTGGGAAAATGTAAAAGCAAATGATGAAGACCAATTTATAATTTTAGAAAGTGAGTGGTGAAAAAAAGTGGGGGGATAAACATGCAGTTTAAATGCTTTTTTTGGCGCACCTTACCAGTATGTAAACATAAATATAAGAACAATCTTTTAAATAAATCAGTAAGTTAAGAGCATGTCTAGTGCGCTCACAGCCTGTGCACCGCAAAGCATAAAGACACATTTCACGCAATTTTTGATAATCCCCTTTTACTTTCTTCATTAAAACCCACCGCACCACCATTATGCTCATCAGAGTACCAATGTAATCTGGAAAATGGACATATAACATATATGTGCTAAAAGTTTGACGTTAGCGAAGAGTTGTGTTAACATACATCTGCAAAAAAGGAAATGAATGGTTAGTTTCATATTGAAAAAAATAAAAAGAAGACAATATCAGGTTTGTGTCCAAAAAAGAAAAGTCTATAGGAGGAGAAAGGTATAAAATTGCCAAGATGAAAAAAATAAAAGAACATATTCAGTATACTTTAATAGCCAGGAATATATGTGGAATTCATTGCTGAAGTTTGTTTTGTTTACAATCCTGAACATTTGTACTTAATGCACTAGATACACCTGAGGGCAGTCAACCTGATATATATAATCTGTCAGAGAATGGGTCTGGAAGTGTAACCCAGGATTTGCACTATGCATAATACTCTAAATATGGCTCACATTAATCACATAACATTGCCAATAACGTGTAAGTGTCGTCAGGGGTCGTCCACAACCCATTCAGAGAGAAAGGTGGCCCCTTGCCAGGAGGTAAGACCAGAGTGGAAAGACATCAATGGATCAGCGTTCTGACCAGATAGGGAATTTATTAATTGCCAGCGAGGGAGGGCAGAATGGTGAAGGAACTGGCAGAGTTAGCCTTCCTGGATCCTATGCTTCCCCGACACACTAGAGGACAGCATTCTTGTGTACCTGCTTTTCAAATCACAGGCATACTGTGAGGTGTAGTCCCATGATACAGTCCTATTGTGTGCCATTTGTCCTGCCAAGGGGAGCTGGTGAGAGGAACCATCCCTGCATTATAGAAACTTCTGCCTCACCCAGAAGAGCTTCTGTCGGACTTTGGGCAGACACTGTAAGTACTCCCAGGAGCCAGTTTAAAGGGAGCCTCTCTGTCTTGACTCAGGAAGTCTGAGTCGGGAGGCAGAGAACAGCACTTGCAAGATGAAAAGGAATAGGCACAGAAAAGAAAAAAGGAAGGATTCACCATCCATATAGGGTTGTATTGTATGTAAGGTACTTGGAGGAATAAAATCCATTATAATTGAACCTGTGACTGTGTGTGTGTCAATTGTGTCTTGGGTTTGGTGCTTGGTGGCTCCCTCTGTCTTCCATACAAGCTTTCTTTGCTTGCATGCAGTAAAGTTCGTTTGGATCTTTCCATTAACACTGGAATCCCTGGACCCTATGAAAAAACTCATAATTCTGGGCCACCTCAAATTCCTTCGCACATCTGCATTAGTGTCTTTTGATTTGCAAATGTGTCGATCAGCACAAGCAGCAAGCAGCTTGCTATCCCACTCACCCCCCCCGACAGAGCTCAAGTCAGTTGTAAACTTCTTCCAGCTCAAGTCTCTTTATCGTGGTGTGAGGTGTCTGGAGTTGAATTGGGTAAATAATATGTTGTTATTTGGAATAGATATATTTCATTTGTGTTCTGTGTCTACAAAGATCTGTGTAAGTGTAATGCGAGGCAAGAAATGTTGAACACATGCTGCTCTCATTTGCAGATAATTATTCCTGTAGCTCATCTGAGCACTTTCTTTTTTGCAAATACTAATATATGAAGTTACAGGTTCAGTGTATTTGTGTATATTGGAGGTGGCTGTGTTAAACGCATTTTAGTCTGTATAGGTAAAGCAGTCCTGAAGCTCATCTACTGCCTTGCTGGTCCACTTTGCAACTGTTCTTTTTACTGAATTTAAAGTTTTCAGCTTTTGTTTGTAAGCAGGAATAAGATGAATCATAGAATGATCAGAATTACCAAGGGGGCACGGAGAAGGCATGATAAATATCCTTAATAGGTGTATAGCAGTGATCTAGAATATTTCCATCTCTGGTATGGTATTTTAATTGCTGTTGATATACAAGAAGGACCTAGTTAAAAGGGACATGCTTAAAATCACCCAAAATAATGATTTGGGAGTCCAGGTTGTCTTTTTCAATCTCAGCTATTGCATCAGTGATTTGCCACTGCAGTTTGTCAGCATTTGCATGAGGGCAAATGTAAACACCAGCTAGAATTACTGAGAAAAACTCATATGGTAAATAAAATGGTTTACAGTTTATAATAAGCAGTTCTAGGTAGGGAGAGCATTATTTAAAAAAGAACTATCATATAGTACACCATCCTTGATTAATGTAGAAACACACTCCTCTGCTTTTTGTTTTGTTGCAAAATTCTGTAATGCGGTCCGCTCAGTACAGCGTGAAGTCAGGTAAGTCCAATGCAGAGTCAGGAATAGAGTCATTTAGCCACATTTCAGTAAATCACAGAGCAGATAAGAAAGAAAAGTCTGTTTTAGTACATATTTGCAGCTGCAGTTCATAGTTTGCCAGTGAGCATATGTCAGATAGACATATTCAAGGCAGTTGATGCTATAGTCCTCGCTCCCTGAATCAAACCAGCTCACCAGCTCTTCTGCCTCTGGTCCTCCACCATCAGGCTATCTGTTTAGCTGCATGATCACCAGTGATCAACAAAGATGTAAGATCCGTGGATGTAGTTATAATATCTCATTACACACACACTTTGACCAATATTTAGTAGCTCTTACCATGTTTATGTCATATGACTTTGCATGGTGGCAATGAATTTAACCCAAAAAGACAGGCAAAGATGGAGCACCAAACTACTGTGGCTGCCATCCTAGGTGCCATCAGAGTATAATTAGATCTTTTGGCCCTGAAGGAAAGGATTTTACACCCTAGAAACGTGTTGACCCTCTTATTCTGATGCACTGAAGACTTCATCCCAGTTTAAAAAGACTTCATCAGATTTTACCCAGATAATTGAAGCCTGGTAAAAATACTGTAGTAGCCATCATTGTCACTCTGGAGATGGGCAGAGACTGGACAGATGATTGACAGCAAGATAGTCAAAGGTGTGCTAAGCTCTGCCTTCCAGGAATCTTTGTAACTTTTTTGTTACACCTTACAAGTTCAGTAACATTTGAGAAGGCAGATAGGAGACTCCTGGGGCGTTATAAATACAGCCTCACAAATAATAATGACGGGACGGAAAGAGACACCACATATGATGCTGGACGATGATTAGGAACACTGCAACAGTGGAACAGTCATTTTTTTGGGGTGCTTCCCATGGCATTAACAGTGAAGAATGATTCTGCTAGAAGACTACTGTGAATCATTTGTGAAACACATCCGTTATTGGGCTTAACTCCCATTAAGTGTGAATCTCAGTCTTTTCACCTCAGTGATCATTATAATATTCTCAGTTTTCATATTTGGAGATTTCTTTTTATGGAGTACCTTTTCGTTCCACATGTGTATTGCCAATTATTCATTTTTAAATGTCAAATATGTATGTCATATTCATGTTCTAATCATTTTGACTATTTTTATGCATGTACAATATGTCAGTGGAGTCAATGGAGATCCTGATCAGGGCTCTCGAGAGACTAAGTAAGGAGTATGAGTTTCTGGGCTTACAAGTGTCCTGGATAAAAACCAAGATCCAGGCCTTTTATGACCTCTTGGGCACAGCCATCAGCAGTGTGTCTGTTTGCGGAGAGAGTGTTGACCTTGTTGAGAGGTTTACTTACCTGAGCAGTGACATTCATGTCTCTGGCGACTCTTCCTATGAAGTCAGTAAATGGATTGGAAGAGCATGGGGGGTCATGAGGTCACTGGAAGGGGTGTGTGGCGCTCCTGATATCTATGCAAAAGGATGAAGGTCCAAGTCTTGAGAGTCCTGGTGCTTCCTGTCTTGCTATATGGTTGCAAGACATGGATGCTATCCAGTGACTTGAAGCGAAGACTGGACTCCTTTGGTACTGTGTCTCTCCGGAAATCCTTGGGTACCATTGGTTTGACTTTGTGTTGAATGAGCGGTTGCTCATGGAGTCCCGAATGAGCTACATTACCTGCATTGTGAAGGAGCATCAGTTATGGCACTATGGCCATGTGGTGCGATTCCCCGAGGGTGATCCAGCTCATAGGATCCTCATTATTGGGGACCCGAGTGGCTGGACCAGGCCAAGGGGTCCCCCACGTAACACCTGGCTGTG
>JANRMT010062819.1:18887621-18926387 GCA_026402145.1 Polypterus bichir lapradei | reverse complement strand
AATACGGATAAGCATCTTTTAGGGGAAGCTATACTCCCCCACTACTTTAAACACCCATTAGCAGATCCACAAGCAATACAATAAGGAGTGTTCTCCATTGAAGAAAGTAATTTCTTCTAAATTTCTTTGTGCCTGGAAGGTAATAACTCCAAAGTTCACAAAAATATTAAAAAAGTATAGGGAGGTTAGACATGCAGCATTTCCACTATCCTTGAAGTGTTCTCTAAAAGAGTTGGGGTCAGAGAGGAAAAGATGGCCTGGCTGTTTAACAAATATTAGGCCTGAAAAATGCTGGGAGACCTTAGGTTGCCAGGTGGAACTCAGTAATTTAGGCCACTGGACTTTGATGGAGGAAAAAAATACACCAGAAATAGTGCAAGGAAATGATCTGGAAGTAGTTCTTAGTATTAAGCCACTTTACTACCATTACAATAGTGACCCTTGATCTAGGAGTTGAGACAGTGGCAAGGTCTTAATCTGGCAGGGAGGTGGTGTGATGAGTGATCGAGAGAGAAAGAAAATATTAAAAATGTTAAGATGTCATTTTAGATGGTGGAATATTGGATGAGTTCATCCATCTTGTAGACAGACCTTTGGGAAGGTATTCTTTTAGCCAAGGGGTTATTTTATATCTGTGGCATATTTTGTGGTTTTCCACATGCACCTTTCTTTTTCTTAACGTACAGTATGTAAATAAATCAACCATTCTGATGACATTCTTTTATTTTTGTTTTTTTTTGGCATTTAACCTTTAACCTCATACTGTTGTAAATGAGTGTTGGCTTTATATTATTATTCAGCCATTCATTATTACCATAGAGATATAAAACATGTGCCTTGAACGGTATAAGAATTATCTATGAAACACTCTAAAAATTATTATAAAAATAATATCCATATCCATTAAAAAATAAACAAGTGATGTAAAAAGTATTCATCTAGCCGATATTAATATGTGGATGTGCTAATACATTTATTGCTGTTTTTATTTCACAATTTTTCATTAATCTGTAACATTTATTTGAATGATTTAAAATTTCAATCTTCTTTTCTTTAACAATCTTACTTTCTACATTTCTCTTTATATACAGTATCTGCCTACCTTATCTCTTTCGAATAATCAATTAATGTGACAAATGAACAGAACACACACTACACCTTGCAAAAATTATAAACAATATTTGAAAGAAATTTACAAAGGAACCAATAGATTTATTGGCTTATACTTATCTATATTAGAACCATAAATCTATTAGATTTGCATGAATGTGGAGTCCATCCCAGCAGTATAAATCAGGAACCAATACTACATGGTGGTAATACTACATGTAATTGTGGTATACAGTATATGCACATCCATACACCCACCCAAGCCAAACTGAATTTGCTGATCAGTTTTTGATTGTGTCTTTGTACTGTGGTAGGAAATTGGAGCCTTAGGATTACATTTAGGTGTAGTATTATTCTGTCTGAATTAAGCTTTCAGAGATTCTTCTGATCTCCTAAAATTTTATATTGTGTTGTGTGCATTAATTTGTAGTTAATTTAATATTTCAGGTGCTTGCACCTAAACCTTTTTCCTTTATAAATGTTTCTTATATAAATTCTGCCCTTTCTTTCTTATTCCATTTCTCATAACTTCTTGTTCATTGAAACCACTGTCAGGCAGTCCTTTATCCACTTCCCAGTGTACATATAAAGCAGTATGAATGTACAATACAACTAATAGTCAGTACTGAAGTTTTCTGTCATAGTTTTCTTTAAGGATTACATCCAATAGTTATACATTTAATTGTGGATATCCATTCGTATCCAGTTATTACTTTTTAGTTAAACTCTTTATTCATGTTAGGGCAAACACAGGATTTAAGCTAGACTTGAGGAACTCTGATTACTCAGAGTTATAGAATCTTACTGTTTTGATACAGATTTGCTCTTAATCATTTAATGTTATCTTTAATTAAAATAATCATTAGCTTATTTAATTTAAACTTATCACTCCTCCAATATTGGCTGATGTTGGAAACACAGCATAATACTATAGTTTGCACAGCACGAAGCAAGCAGTTAACAGAACGAGCACAGCAGAAGACTTAGGGGCTTCTAATTGACATAGATATGTAGCATTTTAGACTACTCCAGAGGGCAATTTAACTTGTATGAATAAATTAGCTGATTATTTGAAATTAAAAATAATTATTTAGTCATGAAACTGTACATTAATTTAAATCCAATATAGACTTTCAGGGTCATTAATTACTTTTCACTCTTCTTCCTTATTTCCTCAGTTATTGCAAATATTAAACACTGAAAATATTTAGGTCTTCAGCCAAAATCTAATATCAGATATAGGGAACCAGAGTGAACAAATAAACATTTTTAATACTTAACTTGTTTAATGAGCAACTTCTACAACACCAACTGTCATTTTGTGAAAAAATAATCACCCTAATACACTTAAGAATTAATTGAAACATGTGCTCTGCTGGACAGATAGTCCATTATCCAGGACACTGTACGCTCATCCATCTGTATATTCTGGAGGTTACCCTTTAATAGGGATCGCTGGATACTACTGGAGGCACTGGAAAAATCCAAAAAGCATAATCTCCACAATTCTGCCAGCTTTGTCTAGATGGGAATAAGCCTTATGGAGTAGACAGATAATTGCATTTTACACTCCAATATTTTTCCAATAGGCAAACTGTAATGGGTCCAAGTTGTCTTTCACATGAAGACTCATATAGTCCAGGACTAGCCCCTCGAAACTCTTCATGATGTGGGATGTAAGGGTCAATGGTCTATAGTCATTAGGTGAAGAGGTGCCTGCCTTGCATGGAACCAGAAAAATACAAGATATTTCCCAGCGGCACTTTCTGGAGCCTTAAGGATAGACTGAACAGTTATCAGAAGATACCACAAAGTTGGCCAGCATAGGCTTTAGATACAAGGGGACTAACTCTGTCCATTCCCATTGGTTTTCCTGTGTGTAGCCTCCTCAGTTTTCTCCTCCTTTGGTCATTAGTTCTTAATAGCCTATACTAATCATCAGAGATGGAATCATTGCTATTTATACCAGCTGATGTGGGACTGATCATTGAAAGAAATTTCCGAATGATGGAGTGAAACTATATTAAAAATTAGATCAGCGTTGTACACATTCACTTTATGCACCTAATCTCTGGATTGCTAAAGCCCAGCAATTATGCCCATTCAATATGAAATATCTCTCAAATTATCCTGAGTGAGTTTGTCTTCTATTTTAGCACTTCCTTTACATCTGACATAATAGGACCCATGTCATCCAAAAAGATCCACTTTTGTCCCATCTGTCCACATAATACTCATTCCAAATGCTTGAGGATCATCCAGATAACTCCTTGCAAATGATAATTGCTCTTCTGGTTTAACAGTTTTTCCCCTGCTCTCTCTAATGAAGCCCATTTTTGCCTAGTTTCTTTCAGATTGTGGGGTCATGGATACTGATTTTTCAGAGGCACGAGAAGTTTGCTATTTTTTGGATATCCAAAAACAATTCTTCATTCCAACAACTTCTTGAATCTTGGCATCAAAGAGTTCCAAAACAAAGGAAACAACCCAAAAAGAAAATTAACTATTTTAGGCAAACTCCTTCCTCTCACCAAAATTGAAATAAACCCCCCAAAAAGAGGCACAACTTCTAAACAAACATATATTAGTAACAATCTGGGACCTAAGAACAGGTACAGGGAATTCATTTCAAATCTAACTCCATCGTGCACTACACAGAGATTCTTAGGACTGGCATATGCCTAAGTGCTTTGCTATGACTAAACAGTTTTATTCAGCAAGCCCCATCAGGAACCTCAATGATATTTTGTGAGAAATTAGAAATGAGCATTTTCTACAGATTAATATACTGTTCCATCTTTTCAAAAAAACACTAAAATGCATATCACAGGATACTAATATACTGCCCCTGCCAAAGCAGGTTTTGGATGTGCAATTTCTATACATTTGAGTCAAAATGGATTCTGAAAAAAGGCCATGGATTTGCTGCTCAAGGCTAGTACTCACCTCAGTGGCAATGAATGCACGGTTCCAGGCATATTAGTTTCCTGTTACATCTCTTCTAAAAGGACTAATGTAAAAAAAGCATAATGCCTTCACACCAATATAATACTGACAACAACACTATGGTCTCTGGGGTGTATATTATACCTTTATTATAATCCAGAACTGCTCACAGGCCTGAGACCTCCCCTGTGGTGGTCAGATGGTAGATTGAAGTTTATCAAGGTAGTCATTCAAGACAAGAAAAGGAAAAAAAGAGGTTTGGTGTATGAGGTCAATAACCAATAAACCTTTGAAAAATATAACAAAATTCTCTAAAGATCAAAAAGCAAGTTGCCAAAACCATCAATCCAAGGTGAACTGTAGTCCTATTACACTATCGAAGGACTGAAATCCAGAATGTAAGTAAATAATCTGCAAAAAAAACAAAACATAAAACCCAAAGAAACAGCAATACAGTAATCCCTCGCTATATCGCGCTTCGACTTTCGCGGCTTAACTCTATCGCGGATTTTATATGAAAGCATAACTAAATATATAACGCGGATTTTTCGCTGCTTCGCGGGTTCTGCGGACAATGTGTCGTTTTACTTCCTGTATATGCTTCCTCAGTTGGTTTGCCCAGTTGATTTCATACAAGGGACGCTATTGGCGGATGGCTGAGAAGCTAACCAATCAGAGCACGCAGTTAAGTTCTCCTGACTGAGAAGCTTACCAATCAGAGCACGCAGTTGAGCTCCTGCGTGCTGAATGCAGTTTTAACCAGGAAGTCTCATCTCGCTCATTCAGCATCAACGTGTTTCGCTGTGTAAAGAGTTGTGCTCTTTAATGTTTATCTTTGTGCATAGTCAAGCCCTTCATTATGGCTCCAAAACAATCTGCTACTGCTTCAGGTGCCGTGCCCAAGCGCAAGAAGAAGATGTTAACGATTGCCGAAAAGGTAAACGTTTTGGATTTGTTGAAGGCTACGATTCTTTTTATTTAAAAAGTAGGAAAGGAATATAAGATCTACGGCTGCAGCGTCCTTTTAACCAGGGTGCAAAACGAGTTGTAAGTGGATGTAATAAGGCAGTAGTCTGGATGGAATCTGCTTTAGGGATTTGGATTGAAGACTGCCAGAAGAAGAACAACGGCAGTGCTACACAATCGCCTGAAGTGGCTCCTTTACAAGGGCTGTAACGCTCTCCTTTGTTGTGCAGTAAAATTAAACTCATTGTTATCGGACAAGTCATCGTGTCATTGTTGGTGAGTAACCATAAATAATTAATACATTTACTGTATACTATTTTTCTTGCAATGTACGTATTTATTGCTGGTGACCTGTCTATCGTAATGGCTGTAACTTATGTGATATCGGAGACACTCAATATCTTTAAAATAATATTTAGGTTTTACTGTATATAAACAGTGTGTGTTTATATACATAATTTCAATGAATCTTACCTAATATCTAAGAGAATACAAAGGGATTATGCTGTATAACGCTGCGGGGAATATTTATAAACAGTGCGGGAGAGTTTATAAGGGCTTAAAATATATAAAAATAACCATACAAACATATGGTTTCTACTTCGCGGATTTTCACCTATCGCGGGGGGGTCTGGAACGCAACCCCCGCGATCGAGGAGGGATTACTGTACTCAATATTTTACAAGCTCAATGATCCGCTGCTTTCTAATTGCAATATAAAGCCAGAGGGCGGATCCAGTAGCATCTATGGGTTTCGCTCACAAAGTACAAAGAATGGCAACAAAAAACAAATAATAAACAAAACTAACAGAAACACCATAAAATTCATAAAAATGATGATTAAAAATGAACAAAGACAAGAATAAAAATAAATTAAAACAGTCAATTCTCATTATCCACAGGGGTTCATGAAAAACCCTGCAGATACAGAAACCGCAGATACTGAAGCATTGATCTTATGACAAAAATGGGATTAGGGTACAACACTGGCTCTGGAGGAGGACTGGCAGGGGGAAAACAGGGCTGGGCAGACACACTAGCCCTCCACTCTCGCCCCTCTAGGCTTGGTAATGGTTGTTTCACAGGTTCACTTGCAGAAACTTTGTTATGAGTTTTACTTTTCCTACAGTCAAGTTTGATTGTCTTCTCGGTGCTTGGCCAGAGGACATGAGAGACCACAGCTGGACTGATCCGAGGAACTCACTAAACTACCAGTCAGTAGAAGCAATGGGTGATATGTAAAAAGGACAGGGACTTAATCAGTGCAAACTTATGACCTACACTTACTGACAATTCTTGCTCATGAGGAGCAATTGCAAGTCCCAGTCTCCATCACAAATGGCGTTTAATGGCTTACCCACACCTCTCAGCACCCAATAGACACATCTTGATCCATTCAGTATAGCACAGCTCTGGACTTCTAAGGATATCAAGGACCTGTTATTGTTGAATCTCACATGTCACTAATGCATGATATGTCTGTCTGAATTTTTTTCTGCTGTGCATGACCACGAGTACGTGAGATTAGACCCCAGGTAAGAGAAATTGGTTACAGTTTTATAATAGTGAATAGGCTAATCTTCAGGAACGGAATCCACAGTGAGGATTTACTCTACAAGCCAGGGGAAGAATCTCTGGCTGTAACACAACACTAGTGTTCACAATATCTAAACATTAAAATCAAACAACACCCATCTAATGCATATAACCTTAAAATATTAGGCAGTACTCTTACTTAAGGGCCTACTATTTGTAAAGAAAAGTAAATAAAATGTTGAAATTCTTTTTGATAGCCAACTCCTTTTTATGATATTTTTACCTTTCAAAGACCATAGATTGTAAAGTAAAACTTAGATCAGTTTCATATATTTTGAATTTCCCAGATGAGCTTAATGACTTCTACATCCGCTTTCATCGTGATAACAAGTAAACCACCAGTAGATTGCCTGCAGCATCCATCACATAAATCTTTTTTGTCTATTTCAATGGTGGTATAAGGAGCAGTTAATGCCTATAAGACATCTGCTATTTCATGTTTTGTTAACTGAGGTCATAAATGAAGTCTTTAATTTATCACTGAAAGAAAGAATTCTGTCTATGTATGCTTTGTGCGAGTCTTTTTGATGTCATTATATTATTATCACTATTCAGAGGAAAGATACAAGTGAAAATTACATTGTACTATTTACATGTGGCAGTTTACTTGAACCTTTTGAACATTTCTTTGATACAAACATAGTAGTAATATTACAAGATTGTTTTTGGCATTAAGTTAATAATTACACTTTTTGCATTTAATGCCTACCATTGAAGTATTCATCTTGAACATATTGAATAAAGAAATTATAATGAATAACTCAACCTTTAACAGTGAATATTATATACATTTTTACAAATATTTTAGAAATTTGTTGATAAACTTCTAAAACAAAGTATGAGTTACTTGTGCATGTAAATATTCTACATCTGAATGTGTCTTGTTTGAGTAGCTTATCACATTTTTATTTTATTTCTTGAATGTCAATTAAAAGTGCAGCATTTTTTAATTTATTTCTACTTAACAGCAGTGTTAATTAAAACAAAACAAGTGGTGTATTTTTTCTTTAAACCATTCTTATAATTCTATACCAATCAATAAATTCAGAATATTTTAAGAAGGTTTATTTTAGCTGATACTATATTGGGGGGCTAGCCAGTGAAACATTATTAATGTTGCTAGTCCCTATATGACACCAATAAGCCTTAGCAGAAAGATGCCACAACTTTGTGATGGAGACCTAGCAACCCAGAAACATTTATTGGTATGAACCTTTACATGCTAAACAAGGAACAGACACATGAAGTAAAACAATAGGCTTGTAGAAAAACAAGAGACCAACAAGAGGTACCGTAGCCTGGTGGATTCATAGAAAAGCCCCAAAACTCTGAAATAAAATTCAGTACAGATTCAGAATATCAAAGTTTATATGATTTATGAAAAAGCTTTTCTGATAATGTATTTAGATGGCAAGTAAAGATGTAGGGGAGGAAAGTTTTACGTCAGTGTTTGGGAGATATGGGTGAACTGTACTTTTAAAAGGACAGTTCAATTCATTCTTATAAAAATGCCTTTCCACTTATTAGCCCAGTGCCCTACACATTATGAACCCTAAATACTTTTATAATATAACACAAAATTATATGCAAAAAAAAACAAAACTCACAAACCTCATATAAATACACCATTCAATATGTATATAGAAACATACAAACATATATGTTTACTTGCAAATTACATTAGGACATGAATGCCAATCAATAAATAGCAACACAGATAAAAACAAATTAGTATATTTATGACTGTCTGAAGTGTTCAGTGTGCCAACCTACAAACTGAAATATCTGACCAAGGTACACAATGTCAATGAAAATAACTCAAAAGGCTAACAGATGCATAGATTAATTCTAATTAATTTTCAATTTGTTTGTGCATACAGTCCTTTCTTCCCAAATACAATACATTTCAGGGATTCACTCCAAATGTCTGACATCTGTAACAGAAAAGAGACCAGATGAACTGAAAAAATGAATTTTCTCACTGAGTACTTCTATTTACTCTGCCACATTTTAATGGATTTCTGCTTCATTTTATCACTGTCAGCTTTCAGTTAGGTTTCAGGAAATTATTTTCAGAAAGTGAATGTTGGGCATCTGGTTTTCATGCCATTGATAGTTTTAAAGGCCTTATTTTTTCAAAACAAACATAAATATAAGCAGTTAAGGTTACTCTTGGTGAACTTGGCTCTCAAAACCTATTTCATCAATTCCATATAGATAAGTTCTGAAAACAAATCTGTTATTAACCGTTGTAGCATAGAAGACATTATGTGCAGTTTAATACTCTTTAAAATGACTCACCCCAATGTCTTATTTCTGTAACCTTGTTTTTAATTTTAATCTTTTCAATAAACAGATAATTAATTATATAATAACTTATAGTTTGTTCACGAATAAAGCAAAATGCCAGAGCATGAATACATTGGAACCATGCTTGATAATTTTATTTGATATTTATTCTTCATCATAGTATTTTTCCTATGCACAACCTTTGGGAAAATCAAAGAAGCCTTCTTATCTTAATCCTAGCTGAAAAAGCCTAGACTATAAATTTCTTGCAATAAAACTAGGATTTTTTGTATTTTCAAAGGAGTTTGGATTAATTCTGAAATATGCATTCTGGTGTGTTATATTCAGCTCCACTTTCATGATTTTCTCAGCTGAAATCATACACCATAACCAAGAGACGTTTTGCCATTTTAATAAAAAATATGTCTGCAATCACTTGTGGATGTATTAATTATATCCCTTACTGCAAGTCATGTGTCTAGAACCTAGAGATGCACCCTTCTTATTTATTCATGCACAATTCGAGACATGGAAGCAAAGTTCTAAGTTAAAAATGGTTAGTCATTCACAGGCAATACTTGGCTTAACGAAAGGGGAAACAGTCTTGGTTCAGGTCAAAGAGATCAAATAAAAAAGTCTATAGTTGGTGTACTGCTAGGACATTATAATTATCTTGATTTAATAGACAACATGTTTAGATATTGGTCCATACATGTTTTGGTAGTAGGTAAGGTAGAAGAGACAGTTAAAATTACACCTATAAGTCATTTGCTAAGGTTATTCCCTTAAGATACCTCACAACCAACATCATAATTCCATTACTACACTGAAAAAAAAAATTTGAATGATTCACACTTAATATTTTCAATCTGAACCAATTTAATTCTTTTTAGCTTATTGATCCTACAATTTTTAAGTTGAGGCAAATCATTTAGAGTTATAGGGTGCAATTCACTTGTTTTTTTTTACTGAAGTAAATCTATTTTTTAAGTTGTTCTTTTTTGGCAGTTGGAAAGCCATCAAACTGTAAAGTTCGACCGAAAGAATATACAAACGACCCCCAAACACAGCACATGAACAACCTAAAATATTAAGTTAAATGAAATTGGATTTTTAGGTTTATTCCCTCCACCATAACTTAATTTGGTACAAACATTTTTTTTTACTTTGATTGAGATCTGAAACCAAATATTTCAAGCTGCAACACTAAATGACTAATCTTAAGTTGGTTGAAAGAGAAAATTTACGTTGAATGAACAACATCAATGTTATACTTTTTTCAGTGTAAGAATCATACAGGATGAACCAAGGATAACATTGAGATAATAATTCTTTAAGTTTAGATGTATTGTTATATGTACGTACTAAAATAAGACATATACTTTCATGTATCTCAAAGACTAGTAAAACTATTATAATTATAAAAATGAATACATGAATAAATTGCACATTAAATAAAACAAGAGATATCATTACATATCGGGTTGTGTGGTCACTTGACATAATTGGCTGGTTCAGTTACAGAGAAAACAAGCTTCACACAGATAGCAGTTTAACAAGCGCAGAATCAGCTCTGTCTTTGCACAAATCTTATACTTCACGGCAATAAAAACTTTTAGAAGTGATTGATGGCGTGATGCAGTCAGCTTTACCCATTTGAGATGCTTGACTTGTGCATACCACAGATTCACCCTTCTGCAGTGGGACAACTCTCTATAGGAAGTCTTTGAATTCTTTTCATTTCAGAAAGACATAAGTGGACTAAGTTTGACTTTTGTTTTGAAAGGCTCCAAGTTCAAGAATAAAGACAATATTTAAAGAAGTTTTTTAAGTTTTATTTGTGCAGCTCTTGTGAAGATAGATGACAAGTGGTACCAGAAATGGGGTTGCACAAATGGATAAAGACTGATTGATTGAACTATTCTTGTCTTCCTCGGAGATCTCCTTCCACACTATGAATTGGGACACATATGATAAACAGCTTCTGCATTTTTCTTAAGAAGCTTTTTTGTCTGTATCTCTCCTGCCTCTTACTTGAGTCACTTGGATATGAGTATAGATGCCCATTTTTTCAGTTATATGAAAAGCACAGGGCAACACAATCGTACCTGCCATTCCACTCACTAAAGGCATAATAGTTAGATATTATTAACACAGCAATGATCTGTGCCTTAGCATCATAACATATTGATAACCAAGCAAGTATATCAGCACACTTTCTTTCACTAAACTGAGTGGCATGCATTATAAAGAGCATACAGCAAAGTTAGTGGAAACTGTGTTTTTTCAGACATGTGTTTGTGTGTTCATGCCTTTCATGAAGAAGGACCCCTAATATTGCCTAATATTGTGTAGGTCCTCCTCATGCTGCCAAAACAGCTCTGACTAACTGAGGCATGGACTCCTCAATAACTCTAATGTGTCTCTGGTATCTGGTACCAATGTGTTAGCAGCAGATCTTTTAAGTCCTGCAAGGTGGGTTTTTTCCAACATATCCAACAGATGCTCAATCAGATTGGAATCTGAGAAATTTGGAAGCCAAGTTAATACATTGAACATCTTTGTTATGTTCCTCAAACCATTCCTGAACAATTTTTGCAATGTGGTGTGGTGCATTAACCTGCCATCAGGGAATACCATTGCCATGAAGGGGTGTATGTGGTCTGCAATAATCTTTAGGTAGGTGGTACATGTCAAAGTAACATCCACATGAATGCTGGGACCCAAGGTTTCCCAGCAGAACAATGCCCAGAGCATCATACTGCCTCAACTGGCTTTCCTTCTTCCCATAGTGCATCCTGCTGCCATCTCGACTGTTCATATGGTCTAAAAGAAAATGTGATTCATCAGACCAGGCCATCTTCTACTGTTGCTTCATGGTCCAATTCTGATGCTCAGCTCGTGTGCCCTTTTTTCAATGGTGGACAGAGGTTAACATGGGCACTCTTATTTGTGTGCGGCTAAACAGGCCCATATGCATTAAGCTGGGATGAACTGTGTTTTTCTCTCATGGAAAGCATTAAATATTTCAGCAATTTGTGATATGGTAGCTCTTCTGTGGGATTGGACCAAAGGAGCTAGCCTTCACTCCCCACGTGCATCATTGAGCCATGGGCACCCATGACCGTATTGCTGGTCCACCAGTTGTCCTTCTTTGGACCACTGCATATTCTCACCCCACAAGGCTTGCTGTTTTGAAGATACTCTCCAAATCCATCACAATTTGATCCTTGTCAAAGTTGCTCCAATTCTTGCGTTTGCCTATTCTTCCCGCTTCCAACACATCATCTTCAAGAACTGACTGTTCACTCTTTGACAAGTGCCATTGTAAGGAGACAGTCATTGTTATTCACTTCACCTGTCAGTGGTTTTAATGTTGTGGCTGATGAGTGTATACTGTATGAAATTGTAAAGTATGAGAAATCTATTAAAGTGGTTTGCCGTATTTTCTACATAACAAGTGACAGCTCTACTTGAAAACTATTTTATTTTTTTTACCTGTTGCTTTTTAAATCACTATTAGCATTCAGTGGCAACGTTTCTGTATATAATACTTGCTAATGAATTATATGTCTTCTGTTTTATCTTCTTCCGTTCTGTTTTGTAAAGCAGTTTGGTCCAGAGGTATTTATAGCTTAAATTATCCCATATTTAGCATCCAAAGCAAATCAAACCATAATGCATAAAATATCATTGGGCTTCTCTTAATATAAGATAATATATTTTGGTAGTGGTATGTGTGTTATTATTTGTGCTTTATTTTAGATAAACTTTAAATTATTAGATTAATTGTAACTTAATTTTGTTATAGAATTTGAATTTAAAATTACAAAATGAATAGAACAGTAGAATGTGCTTCCAATTGATTAAATTTTGGTTTATGACAAAGGTCAGTCGGAATGATTGCTTTTAGAGTGACAAAATCTGTAACATATTTTTTTATTTTAAATGTACACTATATTAATTTACTGTAAAAGAAATGTACTTGAACTATAGATGCCCTCCTCCAATTAGGCACCAAGCCCTGGCAGAAATCTGACAGTGTAAGCAAAATTATTGCCCAAACCTGCAGAACTTGGTTTCCTCTCCCATTGACACAGTTTTATATTTCATGTATGTTATTACTTTATATTTTAAGAGAGGATGATTTTTTTGTAATTGTCACTTTTATGAATATGGATTTATTTTTCAAGTGATATTAGCACATTAGAACACAATATTTTCACAATCCAGCTAACCAGAGAAAAAAAATTGAACTATTGCTTGGTTGCTATACCTGTAATTCCATGAGCGGCAGAGATTAAGTTCCCTTAGTGCTATTTGTAAGGTTAAAGCCAGTAAATCTATAACTAAAGATTCTACTTCATGGGAGATCCATAACTCCTAAACAGAAGAATATTAAGAGAATAATTTCCACCACCCCTGAAATACACATTATTTAACATGCAGATCATCTTTACATTAGGACCTTTACATTAGTAGAGCATTTTGGCACTATACTTGATTTATATCCTGTAGACAGCTGCTTCTCAAATATAATCTTTCACCAAAATATTTCTTTTATTACACCGTTTCATAAACTATGATCTATGTGATGATGTCTTGTGCTAAACACGATCAGTGAGCCGAAATTGTTCAACTAGGGCTAACTGATGCGCATCTCTATGTGTCACTGTAACTGACGGGGCAGGCAGTGATTAGCCTTAATGTTTAAAATTAAGGCTGAATGCTGGCAGATGGGGAACAGGAGGAACAGATGGAGTAGTAAGCAGGAAGAGAGCTCGGAGAGACAGGAGGACATAGTAAGGATGCAAAGGATGGTGTTGGTGTCCTGGATCACTGAAGCCATGACTCGAGAGCTGGGATTTGGACCTATTGATTTACTTATGAATGAGCAATGAAGGACTGATAGCTGAAATGTAAAGGGTTAGTTTGTGGTGGAATGCTATGGAGGCAATGTGGTGATGAAGCTTGGTGCGAAGTTCCTAGGGTCTTTGCCTAATATCCCACAGAGGGCCCAAAAGATGGAAGGGCAGTGAAAGTGCAGAGAGCAGGACTGTTACGTGGCCACTTGTTTGGGAAAAAAAGAACTGTTTCTATTGCACTGACTTTTAAATACTTAACATACTGATGGTGACGCTTTATGCTGTTGTTAATCTGTTTGAGTGATTTTACCTTCTGGAACTTTATTTGTTGGTGATTTTAAAAAAGGTTTTACTTATTTATTGTACTGTACTTTTTCACTTAATAAATTTCACTGATTGGATACTGAGCAAGTGACTCTTTCTCTTCACTTGTCATAGGTTCATCTTGGTTTTGAATTATGAGATGCTCCTTGAGAGTATGGTGTCCATTGGCTGCAGGTATGGGGCACTGCAATCTGCTGTTCAAAATATACTTCGTAGACCTCTGTAGCGTGAGGTTAGAATAAGGTCACTGCTCCTCTAGCATGTCATAAAAAGTTACTAAAGGAGGTTAGCGTTAAAAAAGGCATCTGACCATTAAGATGTCTGCTCTGAAAACAGAATCAGAATCAATTTTATTTGCCAATACTTGATTTACAGGAATTTGACTTGGTAGAAGGTTGTGGGATCAGTTGCATTTCAACTCCCTTAACATGCAAGACTTGTGTATCTCATGGTAATTTGAATGTACTTCCTTCTTTAGTGCAAGCATCTTTTTCCAGGATGGGGTGTTTCTGTCTTTCAGGTCTGCTTTAAACACAGCATTTCCACCTGTGTTGAGGACAGCAGTTCTAAAGAAGATGCCCTTTAATTTTGTTAAATCTGAGAGGACAGAAAAAGAGTTGTAATTGAAGAATTGTTAAGTTTTTTCTTATCTTTTCTTGAATTTCTCCAAACAAAGAACTGTTTACTTTATAATTTTATTTCTGTAGCTTAATACCAAGAATGCAAGTATGCAACTGAGAGAACGTGGTAGATATTTGTTGACTGGACGACCAACCACAAGCCCTGATAAGTAACCATCCAATTAATCAGATTGCAATTCAGACCTATGAATGTATTACTCCGATGTTCACCCTGACAAGTAAGCGAATCAGCTGCCATAATGCAATGTTAGATGCTCAATCCCCGTAAGGGGAAGCAGAAATGCATAGACCTGATGAGCCTAAATTAGGATAAAACATGTGTTGTGTACTCTTTGTATTATTTGGCGGGTACTGTATCACATATATTTAGTTAGCACTGAGTCCAAACCAAAGACACAATGTCACTCAACACAGTCCTGGGATAAAAAAAAATGGTATTTTATTGCACCAAATACCTCTCCGAGTATGCTCAGCCAACAGGAATTACACAACAGGTGAAGGCGCTTTCTCTCCATCTTTTGAGTGTCTTCAGCTTCCTCCCAACTCTGACTCCTTGAGGAAGTGCTTCCAGTGTCATAGCAGTGGTCATCTGGGACACTTCCAGGTCGTATGGAAGCCATGGTAGTTTCCCCTCGCAAGCACCCTCTAGAGGCACCCTGTCAAGGCTGCTCTTCCTCACTCCAGCAGGGACCAGCCTGGAGGGACAACGCTACCTATCATGTGGGGGAATGAACTGCCTGTTCATTTGTTATCTTTTATATACAGTATATGTGTATACTTTGAATATGGTCACTTCACCAGGATGGTTTAACTGAAATTGCTAGTTTCAGATAATGAAGTGTGTTTTGTAAGCACAAAATTTACAGGATGTCTTGCCTCATCTGCCTCTTATTGCACTTCCAGCAATTGAATGTAAAATTCCCATTTTCAAGGCTGTAATGAAAAGCATTCCAAAGAGGCTTTTAAAATCAATATGGCAACATGTATTCAGCTAATGGGCAAATGCTCTGTCAACAACTAGCTTATCATCAGCAGTAAAACTAAATTGGAAATGAGTTAAGAACTACATTGGCTTTAATATATCTGGATTTAACATGTGAGGATAAATAAAAATAAGCATGAGATTTGTGAACCAGAACTTAATTTCTGGAAATTCTAAGCTATTCAGTGCAAAAAGGGAAGAAACTGATAGGTAAAAAAAGATCTCAGAGGAGATAGAATAAAGAAAAATGAAAGAAAACAGAGCATAGAACTTGAAAAACACAGCCAATAATGTATCTAACAATACCAAAGAAAAGTGACCTTACAGAATGCTCTCTCTGATTGTCATATGCCAGCAAGAAGATGCTGAGACTAATACAAACATGGCCACAGTCATGCATGGAATGAGAAATAACAGATAACCAAACAGGGAAGAGAAAGACAAAATACATTGGCAAGATCTGCTGAATAATGGAGACAGCAAGAATGATGGCAAAAACAAAAATAGCTGTATTTTGTTCACAATTTATTCCAAAGTGTTTCAATTTGTGGAGAGAATGTATTTTTTTGGAATTAATATTATCTGAGAAATATCATGTTGTTAATGTAAATTATTGTAAAATTAATTTTACTGAAACATACAAAAACTTTTTTAAATAGTACTCAGTTTCATAATTTTTTAATACACAAAGTACACTTGCTGTATACACAGTGCTTACCAGATAGAAATACAGTAATGTTTACTGTAGACGTCATTATATAGACCTAAAAAGTAAACAATAGAAATAATAATAAGGTTAATTTGTCAATTGCCAATTAAAGAAACAATAGTTCTCTAGATTAATGCTTTATTCTTTTGTGGCAGAAGTTGTATTTCCTAGATACTATGCAAAATATCAGTAAGTCAAATTTCTTTTTTAAAACCAAATTGGGTAACTATTTCCAAAGCATGTTATCTGTATATGAAGAACTAGGCTCATAAATACTTGCTAACAGACATAAATTTAGATATATAGTAAGTGACATTGTGGCAAAGAGATCTGTGATACTGCCTTATGGCTTTATCAAGCTAGACTCTCATCTACATCTGCTATAAATGTGGAGTTTACATATTTTCTTTGTGCAGAGTGACTAAAGCTAAGGAAACATTACAGTACTCAACAAGACTTCGAGTTAGAGTACATGTCACATTAACACTTGAATCCCTGCAAAAAACGCATAATTCCGGCACACCTTAAATCCCTTTGCACTTCTCTATTAGTGTCTTTTGTTTTGACGGCGCTCAACTTGGGCAAAAAGTTCTCCCAGCTCAAGCCAAGGCTCCTTATCTGTGTGTGAGGTACCTGGAGTTATAATGGGTAAATAATACAGTATATTGTTATTTGGAATACAAAGCGCATGTGTTTATTTGATATTTGGACTAAAGTCTTCACACATTATACACTTCACGTTATTATTAGTATAAAATGGAAAAAAATTCTGGTTTAGGTTTGTGTTCAGCATTTCTTGAATTTCTTGTTTTTCCTTTCATTCTACACTTACCCAGACTTTGCAGACAAGGAACACACATGAAATGCTTATATTCCAAATAACGATATACTTTATTATTTACCCAATACAATTCTATGCACCTCACACACAGATAAGGAACCTTGGCTTGAGCTGGGAGAACTTTTTGCACGAGTTGAGCGCCGTCAAGGAGGGGGGGATGAGATAGCAGGCTGCTTGCTGCTTGTGCTGAGCAACACATTTACAAAACAAAAGACGCTAATGGCGAAGTATGAAGGGATTTAAGGTGGACCAGGATTACGAGTTTTTTCGTACGCTTCAGGGATTCTAGTGTTAAATGACTGTAGTTGGTGAATCTTGTTGCCTTTGAGGGTATCGTATTGTACAGCTAGGAATCACAGGAGATGACTGATTATACAATTCCTTTGCAATTTTTTAATCAAAATACCATACAAGTATTGTGAAGTTGCCTCATTTGGCAACTAATCAACTTGGAGCACACCATAATAAAATGATCACCACATGAAAAATCCAACAGAAACATGCTAGTTCCAAAGTTCAATGAGCCTCTCAAATGTACACAGTCCAAAAGACTCACTTTCTTCATGCTACCTTTTTTTAGTTTTATTTTGTTATAACAAAACAATCAGAAACACATTTCTATATGGAGAAAAAACAGCCCAGACATAAAAGTAACAAATTAGAGATAAATTTAAGATACATTAAATATAATCCACACTTGATCTTACACACCTTGATCTTACCCAGTGCAGACATCCATTGGCTTCCAAACACCTCGTATAGTTCCTCATGTTAATTAAAACACCAGCAGATAAACACAGATTTGAACAGGAGCCCAATAAACTTATTTCTGAATAATATTAATAAATTTCTGACAAATTGTAAATTAAAACTCTGCAAATCATGTTTTATGAACACTACCTGACAATTAAGCAAATATTGTCTCCAAGATTACCTTAATTTAAAACAATGCCAAAATATATGACATAGGAAGTCCAGAGCTACATGACATTGTTGACAATTAGGGCTCAGTACCTGATCTATATTTTGGATAATTTTGTTCTGGAAAGGTGTGTAACAATATATAATTTTCAGATAAATTACTGCATGGTTTACAAAGATTGATTAAGATTATATATTAAGAATAAATTAATTCCATTCTTTTACTTTGTTGTTCATTGCTTTTGGGCATTGTACAAATTGTGCTTTTTGTTAAGTGCTCATTGACTAAAGAGCCCGCTACTATGACTTGCTTCCTCCTACATGTAAATCGAACCAGACTGTAATTAGTAGGGAGTGTTAAGTCACTAAGTTGCTGGGGGTGTAAGGCTACATAACTAACAGAAATGTGTGTACTATGTGACTGTCTAAAATTGTGAGTTTTTTTCAGGCTATGTAAATAAAGGTTAAATTTAAAATCATATAACAATTAATTCAGTGTGATATCTGCTGAGGATGGGCAGATCAATGCTAAAGTATTCATACTTCCAATCCTACTGTCATCTTTTGAGATTCGATTCTTGAATTCTCACATGAAATGATTAATACCCTTCATTTTTTTAACTAGTAATTTTAATTTTTGATTTTATATGAAACTGAATGTGTATTTGATGCTGAATAACATGAAAAATATGTATAGTCAATAAAAAGGTAGGAATTACTATAGACAAGGAAGGACTCTTTCTCCTTCTATCCTTTTCTTCCACTCCTCATAAGCAAGCGGACCAAGAAACACACATAGTAACAGTGATGTAATGAGAGAATGTGAGTACCAGTACTGTTGTGATGTGGCAGGGAGATAAAAAAAAAAAGTATTGTCTGGAGCTATTTCACTCTACTGAAGAATAATTATGCAAAAGTTGATATGTGGCAAAAGTCTGAATGATAATGTGGGAACACCATAAACCTGCTGAAACCCATGAAAATCAACACTGTAAAAGAGAATAGCAAGTTAGGAGGCAATCCGAAGAGAAGAATGCTGGCAAATCATGAACAGTCAGAGTTTAAGGAGTGCTGGGGGACCTATCCCTCCCAACAGATGCACAAAGTTACTAAAATAAATCTTTAATAAATGTTGTTTTCCCTCAAATTTTTTTCGTAGCCATAGGTAATGTTAATAATGAATAAAATTATTATTAAATCCAACCGGCTCTAAACAACCCTCTCTTTCACATCTCCTACCCTTAATATACAGCAGAGTCATTGGGCTGAGGCAGAGCTGGCTCTATCAGACTGCCAAACATGTTCATTAAAATTATGAGAGAAAATATCCTTTGTATTTAAAAAAAAGATTATATTACATTTATATATTTTATTTGTGAACTCACTAATATGATAGATGGGAGCTTAGGTTAAGTGTAAAGTTGTTAATACAGACAGCTGATAATTAAAGAGTGAACTGAGAGGATCATATTTCAGATGTTACAATATGAATATTAGGAACTGCATAAACTGCAAATAAGACTGGAAAAGACTCTGTCTTCCAATCTGTTATTATAGCAGAAGACCCCCACATTCATGGTTATTAGATAGAGAATGCAGCAAAGAAGTGGTAAAAGCAAGGCTTGTACTAGTATGAGCCACGACAGGTCTGCCTTTTCATGTGTGTATTTTGAGCCTCTGCTACCTTGGCCGTGCCCTAAACTCTGGCACCCTCTTGGCAGCTGCGTAACCATTTATAATAGCAAGAAATGATGTGCTATGCACACTCAGCGTGGTCTAAGCTGGAAATATGATTTATATCAACTTTATTAATATACCCAGTGTTCTTGGCTTGCATTGAGATTATGATATTTTTCAACACTTTTATAATAGCCTGTTAATCTTTGTTATCTTTGAGAAAGAAGCTTATATATACTGTTTATATATAGTATAAATAGTATGACCTGCCTATTCATTTACCACTGGTGTACATTCAAATGGTAATTCTTGCCTTGTGTCCCATGATAATAGGAAAGGTTATAGCACCCTATAGCACCCTTAAATAGATTAGTGGATGTTTCTGGGAGTACTTGATCTTTATTGTAAACAACAAAAATGCTTACATAAGACTACATTTCATTTCGGCATGCTTGTGAGTATGTGTACATATGGTTTGAAATACTTCAGATACCTGAAATGCCTTAACCTATGTTTAAAGGAAAACCATTTACATCTCACTAATGGGACTTGGGGGTCAGGATAGACATCTATATAGAGTTCAGTTTATTTTGAAAGAGAATACGTAGTCATTCGGTTAATTACAGAATGCAAAATAAACAATACATTAAAAGTAGCATTTATTTAAATCAACTTGAGTAATATTTTACTAAGGACTTATTAAATATAAATACAAGAAATTTGTGAATTTTAAACACATCCTCAATATGCACCCTGAAATATATTATATTATATTATATTATATTACAGTATTGTGGGATACAGTATATTATAAAAAGGCTGGCAAACTGGTTTAATGGCTCTTAGTAGGAATTGAAACCCCAAGGTCACAGTTTAGATTTCATCACTGCCTCATTGTGTTACACTGAACAAATCACTTAAACTGGCTGAGCTCAATCTGTATGAGTTTAGACCTCTGTAATTTGTTATAAATATGTAAAGTGCTTTGACATTGTGTTCTCTGTGGAATACATCATAATGTACAAAAAGCTCTCTTTATTATGTTTATACATTAAAATAAGGCTTTCCGGTATACAATTAAAATATCCAAAATTTAGAAATTGTATTGGATGAAGTGGGTTTGAGAATGTTGTTTGATCGCTTATGTGCTCTTTCCCTTCCTGTCTTACATTTTGGTTCTTTTTATTTAAGTATTCTGGTAAACATGTCTGTTTATATTATGCAAAGTAAACTATGCATATCATAACCAGGTCACATCTAGCATCTATTGTTTAGCTTTTTTTAAGACTACTAAGTCAGTTGTAATAAAAGCTTTTATTAACTGATGGGTCTCATGGGTCTTGTTTCCTAAGGTTGTAATGTCTAGTCTCGTGTGACGTCAAAGTGTCTCTCCGAGATGACCACGTCTCAACCCAAAATTTTTTATATAATATATATATCTATACTAATAAAAGGCAAAGCCCTCACTGACTGACTGACTGACTGACTCACTCACTCACTCACTCACTCATCACTAATTCTCCAACTTCCCGTGTAGGTAGAAGGCTGAAATTTGGCAGGCTCATTCCTTACAGCTTACTTACAAAAGTTAGGCAGGATTCATTTCGAAATTCTACGCATAACGGTCATAACTGGAACCTACTTATGTACATATACACGGCAATAGCCTGCAGGTCGGTCGCCGTGTGAGGCAGAGTTGCATCCCTCATCATCACGCCTCCCACGTAATTGAGTGCCTGCCCATATAAGGCCATCAGTCAGCAACAATCCAATAGACACACTGCCGCTAAATATTCGCGGGTGAAGGGCTGTGCTTATGCAAACGAAGATGAGATGATCAAGGATAGACTAGTGTTTGGCACAAACTCAGCGAAAGTGCAAAAGAAACGTTTAAGTGCCGGGTCTTAACTAACATTAAATAAAGCCATGGACATCGCAAAATCGCACGAGATACCACAAGCACAGCTGAGAACCTTCGATGCATGTACTCCGAGAGGGCTCACGTGAACTGTGAACGCAGTACGCAGAGAACAAGCAAGACCTCCAAAGAGCGCGGAGACTTTTGATCACGTGAACTTGTCTGCAAAAAGTGTCATCTCCTGCCCTGCAAAAATACTATAAAAGTCGAGCAGCCGGCGCGCGCGCGTAGCTGTGCCGGCCTTTGAGACGCTGACTGCGCTTCTGCCTTAAGTGAAAGTAAGCACTTTTAATTTTTTCCTCTTTCCCCTGAGCTATAGCCCAGACAACTGCAAACACGGGATCACTTTTCTAGACCGCAGCAAACTAATATTAAGGCGCTTCGCACTTTCTTTTGCACATATACGATTATTAGGTCGTGGAGGACCGACAGTGCCATCCCGGCCGGTTAATGGCAGGGCCGGGTTTATTTCCTCAATAGTATCTATGGTAGTAGAGAAAAAGAAATACATAGTGCACTCATGATACACTCCATTGCTATTCAGTCACTCTATTAAAAATGTGAAACCTTAATTTACTATTAATTGAAATGAAAAAGAAATGTGGGAAAATATAATTTTAATTCTGCTTGAGTGACAGGTATGCCTTGAACGAGATAGAAAGATCCTGATTATTTCAAGTGTAAGTCTTACGAGGTATATGTTACATAAAAATAAGTAAATGTATCCATTCTCTAGGACTCACACAAGTAAAGAGCTAAGATACAAAGGTAACATAAACAGTGATCAAGCTGATCAACTACCAAAGAGGCCTTTTTCAATTTGTTCAGCATTACATCCATCCATCATCCATCCAGTTTCTTAACCTGCTTATCCAGGGAGGGGCTGTGGAGAAGCTGGAGCCGATCCTAGCAAGTATAGGACACAAGGCAGGAATAATCCCTGGTCAGGGCATCAGCCCATCACAGTAGCAATACATTATCGTGTAACATTTTAGCTGTTTGTGTGTTTAAGTGTATGCTTTGTTTATGTAATTATAATTGATCTCTGTAAAACATTAACCAAAAGTATTGCATGGAACATATATATGCAGTCATAATGAAAATGTATGACACTAAAGTACATATGGAGACAATGATGCAAGGATAAAAAAAAACATACAGATTTCACTTTTTATGAGCATCTTGTAATTTTAAGATATATTTAATTGTGTTCATACTTTAAAGTTAATGGTCCACAATTTCTATCAACATCCTGGCTTCCTAGTTTCCTGAAGTCTTTTTATTCCTTTGTTAATCTTTTCCTTGTCACTTATAATATGATAAAAGTACACTCATTGTTGGATTTTTAAATATATCTTAATGAGAAAAAGAGAAAATCATTTTTTAACTTAAAATGAAACTGTTTTTCAGCAGCAGGATTTTCATCTTCTGTCTGTATCAGATGAAAGCTAATGAGCTAAATTATTTTGCATAACACCCAATTAGCTACAGTTAAGTACATTTATAATCAATTATTGATTTTTTCAAGTTGCTATGAAAACAGCGTACAGCTTTGTAGTTTTAAATCCTTTGCAACACGAAAGGACTAGGATTAATAATACACTAAATGATTTTGAACTTGCATTTACCTGGGTTATCATTAACTAAAAAAAACACACACACACACACGTCTTCTATATGATAAAGTTTTAAGGATATCATTTCAACAACATTGCAAAAATGTCTAATAACTGAAATCATTGTACAAAACATTATTTTACTAGTGGTTTAAAAATATAAATGTATTAATGCATTTTGTATTAGTGTCATTAAATTTATGAGGTAGTCATGTACATTCATTGCCTAAATTATTAATTCTAAAATACACATCCAGCTTGACTGCAGACACCTACTTAGTAACACTGGAACTGGATGATTTACTGATTTAGAGAGCAGTTGGGGAAGGACCAGGTTATTTAAGGACAATTCCCAGAAGTTAATAGAGAGAGAGAAGGACTATAAGGAATTCCAGCATAATGGTACCAAGAGAGAAAAACCTCTGCTATATGGAGGTAAGATGGAGAGTCCAGAGGTAGAAACCTATAAGGTGAGAGAAGAATAGCTACTAGACAGGATCTAGGAAATATAGTGTCAGGGATTGAGGACCAGGCAGTTTGAAAACATGTGTAAAAAAGTACCAGGAGTATACAGAGATCCTACAGTGGGTCTACCAGAACTGTTGCCCAAGTTCCTGACTGTAGGAACCCCCTCTAGAACGGATGCCTAAGTGCTTTTGAGCCTTAGCCTGCATCTTCACCAGAGAGCACACTAGAATGAGTGTCTATGTCTTCACAGTATTGGATGTTCTGGTCTTGCTTCCTAAAGTCCCAGGAGGCGCCATTTCAGAATTACTGTTCAAACCAGCTACCACGCCAGAGTAGGTGTCTTCCTCCAAGCCGTTGGGCATTATGGAGGAAGTACCCTAACAGGAAAGAGTTAATTTCTTCAATCACTTTTTTGAGCTATTTACAATAAATAGGGCGGTCTAGAAGCTACCCTGTAGGAAGGAACTTATGTTAAAATTCATGTTTATGTTTTTTTCCTCTACTTCCTTGTTTGTTCTTTATTTACATATTTTTAGATTTGTTACAATTTTGCCCAAATCCCTTTCTCTACTATCATGTATGTTTAGGGCTTTCAGCAGAGCAAGTAGCTTTGCAAGCAGCATGGTGTTGGAGTTGATCAAACAAATTGGAAGGTAAATTGAATATTTACTGTTATCACTGTCATTAAACTGATAATAATCATAGCCAAATTAATTGAGTTAATTTAAGGTAACCAATGGCAGAGATTATTTTCCTCAAAAAGTGTACAATAACTCTGGTGGGAACCAGCCCAATCCTGGAGATTTAAGTTTACCCAAAGAGTATAGTCTCCTTAAGACTGGTCTATTTGAGGGTTAATCTAACAAGAAGCTTCAGAGTGTTTGGGGAGTGCCAGGACTTTTAGAAAAATATTAGTTTTAGGTTAATGGGGCTGGAATTTACTTCAAATAACTCACAGTATGATTTAAAAAACATGTATTTTTCTGAGCTTATTGAAAAGGTTCCCTCATTTGACTTAAATATCTGACATAAAGGCAAAATAATCACATTAAGTCAAATTACCAATAACTTGCTTGATTTAGCACTGTATACATAATTTCAAGCCCATGTGCGGTGGAGATGAAACTCTGCTCTTTGAAGTAACAAAAAGTTTAGTTTCAGTATAGTTTCACTACTGTATTTAATAATTCATGCCAATGGTCGATCACATGGGGATGTTTGCTCTCAAAAGATGACAGCAGCATTTCATGTTTAAAGATCTTTTGCTGTATGGACCTGTGACGATGCGGGTTCTGGCTCCACGCTCCCATCACTGTTTAAGAAGCCCTTGAACCCTACACCATCGATAATGTTACCGAGTGAGCTAGTCAGTGAAGGCAACAAGTAAGCAAGGGGATGGTAAAAAGTGCAAAAGTGCTTTCATTCAAAGAGTCAACAAAACGTGTTCAAAAGAAAGTGCAGTGCCAAAGTTCTTCAATAAATAAATAATCCATAAAAAAAATGTGGAGATTAAAACAATAGAAAAAACACAATCCTTAAAAACCAGAGGTTAAAATCTTCTCATGGAAGCAGTCTTTAAAACAACAACAAGTCCGGTGCTTCTTTTCTGTTAGTGTCTCACCTGCTTATCCCGTTTGGGCTTAGCAGCAGGCAAGATGCTCTCTGCAGCTGCCCTCCTCTTACACACTTTCGCGAGACTGGAGACCTCCCGATTCCTGGATTCGGTCTGGCACTCATCCCAGTCCCTGAGACTTGGTTTCCACCAACGGCCAGGACGCACACATTGGGGAATCCAACCACCAAGCCTCCCGACTTCTACTGCCTTTCTGCGGCTCGTCGCTTTCCTCTGGTCACTCCCGCTACGTGGTCGCTCAGCGGGAGCAACATCAACTCAAACCCCTGGGTGTTGGCCTAACACCCAGCTTCCTCGCAGCTGCCCACGAGTGCTCGTTCGCGCGCTCACCACACGCTCTGCGTGTCTGTCTCTCTCCTGCACCGCCTGCTTCCTCGCTCCCTGTAACCTCTGTCTTCCTTTCTCTCGTTCCTTTTTTTTTTTACTCCCCCTAACACCGACTCGCGCTTCTTTTATGATGCGAGGGGCCATAGCAAATTAGCCATGGGAGCAATCACGAATGTGGGCAGTCCCTCACCTGTTCACTCGGTGAGAAACGCCCACACTGCGGATTGTCCCGCGTCGTGCTATGGCCCAACACCCCCTCACTAAACCGCCGCGAGAGCGGTGATTATTTATTTAAAAAAAATGGCCTTTGCTGAACGTGCTGTGGACCCATAACACCACAGGACCATGTCACTAATGAATCATATTGCTTTTTCAACAGCCACCCTCATGAACTTGGGATTATCATCAAGTCAGAGTTAATAGGAATAAAATCATCCAATTTATAAAAGAACTTGTTATTATGTAAAAGAGAAGTATTGAACTTCCAATAGGTGGCACAGAATGTATGTAATAGGAGATAAAGCTCCATAAGAAATGATCTGCATCTGAGAAAGGGGAAGATGAAACAGAAGCATTTGTAATCACATTTGTTAAACAGAAATAGATTAAAGCCTGGTCTGGAAGTGATACCTGAGAGAAAAAAAATATTCTTTAGCATTTCAGTTTATCAGCTAGTAAGAGAAATAAATTTGCAAAGTTAACAACTGGAGTGCAGAATTTGATGATGAGGAGGAAATTTGTCTAATTGTGGACTAATACAAATTTACATCAATACTGATAATAAAGTCTTTCAAATTTCAAAACTGATTTGGTAATTACTGTACAAAGGATGACTTGTGTGGAGTAAGACTGTAGACAGCAAACAAATGTTTATGCCACCAATCTCCACTAGTGCTTTTAGGGCCAGATCCAAGTATTTTGACATGCTGACTGTGTTATTTTAGAGTGATCATGTCATACTTATGAGAAATCACCAAGCACAAACTTCTGGATTACAGCACATCTTTAAATTGCTTGGATTCATGCATAAATGCATTATCCCTTTTTTTCTTCTAGAGGTAATTGAGGTTCAGGAGGCAACAGTTACATTAGCAAAAAATGTGAAAAATCTTCAAGATTGGAACAAGACAATTACAATGGTCTCAGAGCATCCATATGATGCTGAAGCAGAATAGAACTCTGGAAAAACAGTTGCCAGCCTACAATAGTCTCTTCTGGATTTGCGTCTTTATAGTCAGTCTTGAACAGAAGAGTTAGGATATTCAGCAAAGCGATCACAGGTCCTGGAAGAGACAAAGAAGTCAGAATGAATTATGAGAAAGAGATTACAGAAGAGGCTATTATTAAGTACATATGCCAAGGTTCTGCAAATTATCAGTAACCCCAAGAGTTTGCTCTGGGTCATAATAAATTATAAATTGGAAGGCAAGAGTTAGATTGAGACATGTCACTTTGCAACTTTGCTTTTCTAGCTTAAGCTTTTGTTGGGCTACAGTCAGGAGACAGATGAATATGCTGACCCTCAAATGATAGATTGGGTATTTTTCTGGCCTCATGGGGAACTGTCTGATGGAAATCATAATTGAGAAATGTCCATTTTTGGGGTCCTCAGACAATAATAACTTCTGTTAGGAGTAAATATACTATGACATAATCGTTACAGTGAAATCCTGCATTAAATAGTGGTTGTGCTGTGAAATAACTAGAGAAGGTTCGTCGAAACACAAGGAAGATGCAAAGCTCAATGGCTAACAGGCACTTTTTTTTGCTGTTGACCACCAACTCTCTTAGATGTGTACCTGCTCTTATCTAGGTAATCTGTTCAGCTCCATAGCCCTCCAATACCTGGTCACGGTGACCCTCCCACCCCACTTTTCATTTGTGGCACTTAAAACATTAAAAGAGAAGACCCCAAACCTGCACTGCAGCCAACTCCAATGGAGAAACATCAGTCTTAGATAGTGATCCTTGAATTTCTAATATCAAGCTGGTTGTCTTTCTGGTTAACAGTGGCATCTGCATCTGTCCGAATCAGGCAGTTTATAATCAAATTACACATATAATCAATAAAAAAAAGAAAAATATTTAACATTGCTCCATAATAGTTAAAAAAAAAACAATAGTTTAGGGGAGTGCTCCATTTGTGTCACTAGATCGCAATACTTTAATTCAATACACTGGTATTTATTTTACTAAAAGCCTGCTGAAGTTAGTAGAATCATGTTGTTATCTACAGTTTAAATATGTTATAGATTAAAGGAAAACAGTACAGTATATTAAAGTACAAATAAAGCAACCTACAATACATTGAAATGGCAAAGAAAAACATAAAGGTGGCAATAAGCAAGTTGAGTGTCGAAAGGTTAAGGGGTACCCTTGTGTGTTTTTAAACATACTTTGAAAAATACAGATCTCACAATTATAACACTTATCTATCCAACTACAGGTATTTTAAATTGCTATTTGGTTGTGCATCATCTATACCAATAATCACATCTATAGATGTTTCTAGTTTTATTGAAAATATAAGGCTTTTAAAAATAAAAATATGATACGGGTTGATTATTGTGCAAAGATACATGTAAATTAACTGACATAATAACCATACTTGAGAATATTCCATTTATGATGCCTTTGAATATTTTTCATTAAGTGTTTTATTCATTTTTAAATATTCATTACTAAAATTTAAAAAAAAGAATGTGCCTTTGTCCACAGATATTTTTTATCACATTAACTTTTATGGATGTTCTGTTTGTAATGCTATTATTTGTGCACCTACATATACAGCTTTACAGTTCCATTATCTTATTCACTTTAATACCAGTAAATAATTGAACTAGTCCAGAAAGCACACACAAATTAAAAAACCTCAAACAGGCTATTGTTATAAAGACTGGTTTGTTAAATCCAGGTATGTTCAAACAGAAGAACTGAAGAACATTAGACTGACTTGATTGTGCTAAAGACTAATGAGACACACTTATCTAGAATTAGACACTATACGTTTGTTTTACTTTTCATTGCATTTCTAAGTTACTCTGGACAAAGTGATTAACAATAATAATTTTGGTCTTCTTTTGGCCTCTAAGTCAATGTAAAGAGAGTAATTTGTACATATATTTTATTAATAAGCAGATTATTGAAAAGACATGAACTCCTAGATGCCAGGTGAAAAAAGCTTTCCTTGCATTCATTTATTTATATATAATTTACATCCAGTTTGTTGTCACTCCCTTTTAATGGACATTATCAGTGTTTATCAGTACTATAGTAATGGGTTTAAGTGTTGTAAAGGAATAAATTGGCTTCATTTCCAATATGACAGCAATACAATTTGATGTACAAATGCAGATAAGGAAACTATCCATTACAAATGTTCTTTGTTTAATATCCTGCTTATCTAAAAGGTAATGTAACTCTTTAATATACAAACTTAGTGAATAACCTACTAATCAAGTCAAAGAGCTTCTCTGTGTTATAAAAGGAAACCTAATTTGAGTATGGATGAATACTGAAGCTTTGGCCAGAATGTTCTGATTGAGATAAATGTTTGGTCCAAATGTACAGTGTGTCCTTAATCTCTTTGTAACGGCCGACCCCTTACCCAGCTGGCAGCTACACTTCCAAGACCTGTGGCCTGGATAAATTACTGAGATGAATCTTATAAATCAAGCCGTACCTCTAACAAATAAAATTTTCCCCACAATCTGCGGTTTAAACATAAGCACACAAAAGCAGATATGTAAAAATAAGTGAATACATATATTAAATGAACACAACAAAACACTACTGCACATTCCCCATGAAAAATAAATATGTAGATATGTATATCCCTCCACCAAACTAACAATGTGACAACACCATATATACAATATCAAAACCCTCCCTTGTCCTAGTAACATACAGTATAACAAACACAAAACACAAATAACGATGAATGAATACGGAAAATGCCAATGATAGTGAATTTGAGTCCAAGTATACAACTGTGCTGAAAATGCATGACTGGCCAACAGATATGTGATGCATTTGAATTTCCCGGAAAAAATAGGGCAACCTCACCGTGAATCCTCTGCGTGTGGTGGATAATGTAGTCCAACCCCGGGGTCTCTGGCGATGATTGAATTGATGTAAGTCTGGCAGAATGAAAAACCAACACGATCCTCAAGCGCAATGTGGAAAAATAGCAGGTGCTGGTGGTTCGTTGTAGTGAAATATAATCTCTGTCTTTCTCCTTCCTTCCTCCTCTGTTCCCTCCTGATTGTTAATATAGTAATGAGCTGGATGTAATTGATTGATTGTAAACAGGTGTTTTCCATCTTGGGGCTGCGGTCTCCCTCCATCATCCGTCCCCTCTGTATTTATGGGGACACCATTCACTGACGGACACATGATAAACAGCAAACGGGACGATGGAAACAAAACTCACTCAGCACAAACATTGACAGCACTATTACTACTATGTAGCTCTGCTACATCTCCTTTTAAAGAATCTGAAAATATCCCAGATTTATAAGGATTCAGTAGTTGGCAAAGTCAGCAATACCCTCAATTTCTAATTTGGGGGACACCAACACTTTCTCGAGGGACAATGGTCAGCCAACATAAAATGAGCTAAGGGTGCCTCTTATAAATATGTGTCTATTGTTCTCTTTACAATGGAGCATTGTAATGTTGTCCACAGGTTAAGTGGTGGTAGAACTGGAAAAGATTCCAAGATGATTCATAGGGTAGTAAATTCAACAAATACATTTGTGACATGTCTTTATAGTAGTCTAGGCATACAGGGTTTAAGGAACAGCATGTAGTCTGGCAGTTAAACTGTAGGTTTTTGACAGAGGTCTTTTTACTAGGCTAAAGAAAAAAGGGTAAATAACTCCAATGGAATGTCAATAACTTGCACTTAGAGTAGCATGCATTAAAATAGTAAATTAACGAGAATAGAGGCATGAGCACAGATGGAAAAGAACTACAACTTAAAAGCATAGTGTGTAGCCACTAGATAATTGAAAAACTGTATTTAGGAAATGACAGGGAATACTGCCACACAATGAATCAAAAACAAAAAAACGGTGGTGCCTTAGTCTATTATCTCAATCAAGGCAAAAACTGAAAAGCTAGCATATAAGCATTTATACATCCTCTAGTGTACTCTTCTTTTTGAACCAATCTCTTTTAATCCTTTCAGCTGCTACTCATTCTGTTTTAGATATTTCTTTTAATTACCTTTTAAACAAACACAGGATATTACAATTATTCTTGATTTTTCATTTTTCACAAGTTTAAATTTGTAACAGTGCTGACTGTTAAAGTTGTAAAGAATAAAACAGCTTCAGGTCCTGTGTGACAGCCATATCATTTAACACTTTAATCTAAAAAAGTGTATAAGTAAGCCATCCTCTGGGAAGAGTCTTTGTTCAATAACTTTATTGAACTTTATTCAAAAAGTCTCTCTCACAGCGTCATGAGTGTGACAGCAGTATAATGTAACGCTTTGATGTACAAATGTAGATAAAAACCTGTTTATCTAACTAAAGAGCTTCTCTGTGTTATAAAATACTCTTTTTTGGAGAAGTGGTTGTAGTTTGGCTTAGAAGTGCACCAAGATACTGTAGGGCCATCTCCTCTTCAGCCTCTTCAGGTGACTGTGTAGCACCACCGTTGTTCTTCTTCCGGCAGTCTTCAATCCAAATCCCTAAAGTAGATTCCATCCGGACTACCGCCTTATTACGTCCACTTACAACTCGTTTTGCGTCCTGTTTAAAGGACACTGCGGCTGTAGATCTTATATTCTTTTCCTCCCTTTTAAATAAAAAGAATTGTGGACTCATTGATGCCGTAATGGCGTCCTACAGCAGTTTAGCTTTTCCCTTCCTTCAACATATCCAAAACATTTACCTTTTCGCCAATCGTTCGCATCTTCCGATGGCGCTTGGGCACGGCCCCTGAAGCAGTAGCAGGAGCAGATCATTTTGGAGCCATAACGAAGGGCTTGACTATGCACAAAGATAAACACAAAAGAGCACAAAAGTTAACTCTTTACACAGCGAAACACGTTGATGCTGAATGAGCGAGACAAGACTTCCTGGTTAACGCAGCGGAATCGAATTCGGTGCTCCGTCGCTGAGCCAATCAGCACACAGGAACTTAACTGTGTGCTCTGATTGGTTAGCTTCTCAGCCATCCGCCAACAGCGTCCCTTGTGTGAAATCAACTGGGTAAACCAGGAAGCATGTACCAGAAGTAAAAAGACCCATTGTCTGCAGAAACCTGCAAAGCAGCGAAAAATCCGTGTTATATATTTAGATATGCTTACATATAAAATCCGCGATAGAGTGAAGCTGTGAAAGTCGAAGCGCGATATAGCGAGGGATTACTGTATTATATGCTGTTATTTTGTTGTCTTATATTGTACTTTGAGTATTGTGCCTTTTTATATTTTATGTTTTTTATTTTGCAGTGGTATGCAATTGAATGTCCCCTTGAGTGATCAATAAAGCATATCTAATCTAATCTAATAATAGTAATCATATGCATTAAATCAAGGATTTTGACTGCCACAAAGTACATATGCCTAAGCTTAATTCTTTCAGTGTGTGCATGTCACTGAATGTTACATTTCCACAGATAATATCCATAACCTTCCATTTCATAGTAACATGACTTTCTTAAATATGGCATGCTACATTTTCAACAGTGGTGAAAATTAAGACAGGGTTCAGGTTCTTCATATCTTCTCTCCATATTGTAAGAGGTTTTTTACATATCACCCTCATATAGCAATAACCAAATAACAGTGCTGTAATTTCAAAAACAGGCTTTATATATATACTAGACATTAAGCCTGTTACAATAACAAGTGCTAGAACAGTAGTGCATAAACATTAGCAGGAACAGTCTATATTAAATGGCAAGGGACCTTGACCTCATTCTGTTTCTTGTCTTAATTTTTTTTGTCAAAAATATTTTTGCAAGAAGCCTAAAGTAAAATAATAATAAAAATAAAATAGAAACGTATATGACAACACAGTAAGTATAATTAATATTGTCTTAGTGTAAAACTTTGTAACAATCTGTAAGACACAATATCTGAAGAAGATATTTAGGAAAAATTTTCTATTTTTTTACCTCATAAAATGTTTCTATAAAATTTCATTACAGACAACATTTCTTGTAAATATTCTGTCTGAGTTTGGCAACAGTTTGCCTTGATCAGGACCATAACCCTGACAACAACATCTGGAAAACTTCTAACTCTTGATAATACAATATATAACTGACCATGGCTGAATACTGGTTCTGGCAAGTAAATGCCAACTTTTTCTAAGGTTTGCTCTTCTGGGTCTTTCTCTTTTAGCATTTTTCTGACAGTCATTTTCTTTTTCTTCAATCGATCTATTTGCGCGTATTTTTATTTGTCTTTCAGCCTTTCTTTTGTTGATGTTTACTTGTTGAGCTGACCGTTCTTCCAGGAGATGTTGCTTATATAGGATTTGATTGTCCATGTCTTTTGTCCTACTTGACGTGTCCTTTTTTTTGGGTGGCATGTTGTTAGTAGATACGTCCGTAATATTTTGTTTTACAGTAATACTGGCTTGTATGTGGCTGTAATATGCGTCACTGTATTGTGTGTCTTTAATTTTCTCTCGCAGTAATACTGATTTGCATTTCCATAAAATGCCTGTAATTTTCTCTGACAGTAATACTGGCTTTGTTGTCCGTAATATGACTTAAATTTTCTGTCACAACATTGGGCAATCAGCAGAGTGTTCCCAGCAACTGATTTAATGTGTGGTGTGTAGCTGTAATCGTGCCCGTGGCGTCTCCTCAGCAAGTACTGTTTAGTTCCCCAGCAAGTATTTTAATCTGTGCTGGCGTGCAGCTGATTATTGTATGTGTGGCATCTCCCCAGCAACGGATTTTATGTGCACGGCCACGACTACCCAATCAGCACTCTCCCCAGCAATGTTGTCCTTTATTTCTTATCATGCGCGGCCGTGGCAAGGCCATTCACTGTGAGCCCAGCTTCCAGTGTGTGTGCGTCCACGGTGCCATGCACATGGGCGGGGCACGGCGCGATGCACGGCGCGGCCCGTGCATGAGCACTTCACCAGAAGACACACACACACAGACACCTGGATGTACACAGGGGTTTTATTAAAGAGAATATATATATATATATATATATATATATATATATATATAATTAGGGCTGGGCAAGTTAATGTGTTATTATCGCATTAATTAATTAATGCCGACAATTATTTTATCATGCGTTAACGCAGTTTTTGTTATTATTATTATTATTATTATTTTGAAAGCCTCAGTCTCACTACCGATTGATAGAGATCAGTGATCTTCTTGTTACAGCACTTTTCGATATGCTTTTGCTAAAAGGAAAGTTAGCTTTGTTGATTTGACCTCGATTCCCTGCACGTGCATTAGTAGCGAAGAGCAAACAGCTTCTAAAATGGCATATGGAGAGATACCAAAGTGAATGCTCAAATCAAAATAAACTGTGGATGACTTTTTTCATATTATCGCTGAATCGGACTCCGATTTTGATGCAAGTGATCTAGAGATGTGGATCGAAAAAGAAAGTAAGGTACCGGCATTAGCTGATCAGTGCCCTGCTGATTGTGGTGCTGAACACGTTCGTTTAGCTGATGCACCTATGGCAACATTCACCTGGGAGAACAGACTTTTACAATGACAGGAGGTACAAACCATATTGCGTCTCACTACAACTACCACCTCCGCGCACATATCTCACAAAAACAGCCAGGCAACCAGTCCAATTCCTGCTGGCCACTGAGCAGCACCCCCCACACAGCCGCTGCCGCCGCAAACTGCAGACAGGCACTGACAGTAGGCACAACAGGCAGCAACAAACATTTTATGTTGATTTATGTGTGAAACCATTGCTTTGTGCGCTTTTCAGAAAAATGAGTTTTTTGGAAAAAATATTAGCCCTCAATGAGTTGCTACTGAACACAGACTGTTTATGCTGCTCCCTTATAAAACAAAATGTTTCTGCTAGTATCTGTTCGGATAAAAAAGAAAGCAGATTTAGAAATGTTAATTTGCTGTTGCTCGGAAGGTGCCTGTTATACTGTAGTGTTGTGATCGTGGCTCTGGAATCTGAGGGTAACTTGATTTTCTATAACAAACTAGATAAAACGTTAATGCCCTGGCAGTGGCAAAAAGCTTTGGTTTTATATTTGATTACATTAATGTTTAAGTTGAGATTTACAAGAAACTGCTACTATGTAAAGGGAATACTGCTGTTAAAAAGTACCTTATTTGTTTAAGGTGTTTGCAAACCAAATACACGCTATACACTACTTTTGAATTCATTGAATTTTGCACATAACAATGTGATTGTCTGCGATTAATATGTATATATATAAGTAACACAACAGTATATGTTACTGCTGTGGAAAAATCTTTTTCTGTCATCAAAGTTAAAGATCCTGTATTATGTACTATAAGAACAGGTGCAGTTGTGCATGCTGTTGTTCCTCTGGTTTGGCCCTAGCGCTGAGTTACTGTCTGCGTTCTACCACCATCTACATGTTTTTTTTTTTATTTGCATACTCAGTTTTTCTCCCATATCACAAAAGACAAGCATGTGAGGATGGTCAGGCCTCACTTAAACATGCATGTGAGAATATGCATGAGTATGCCCTGCAATAGACTGGCACACCACCAGGGTTTAATTTGCTCACTTCCTCATTGTTGCCTCTATGGGCTCTGGTCATCTCTGACCTTGAGTTAGTTTAAGTGGGTTTAAGAAGGTGTATTAAGTAATGCATAATACATATTACTTATATTAAAGGGAGTGTCAACAAAGAAAGTCCGTTCAAGTTGCCAACATAAAAAAATGAGCTTAAATACTTAATTTATTAAAAAAATAAAATGTCATGAAACAAAAGTTTGGCTCAAAGTTGAAATTTTATATTAACTTAATCATTCAAGGTTTCTTGTGCCTGTCTGAACCACAGAAGACACAACAGGTCACAGCTATTATAATTATTATCAACATAAGCTAAGCACTTATCAACATAAGCTAAGCACTATACCTTTCTGTTACATAAGTATTTAAACAAAGAATGAAAATGGCACTGATGATCAATTGGATGTTTCCTAATTCCAAGTATTACTGTAAAACTTGTGTTCAGCCTATCTTGGACAAAACAGCTCAGTTCCATTCTACTATCTCCCAAACCTAAAGTCAGGAAATTAATGAACATTTAATACTTACCTTGAGGGATGGTGCGGGTAGAGAAAATCCTTTTCTGTTTGGGAACTTTATATTAATATACTCTACAATGGGGTAATGATCAGTTGGTCATTAGTCTATGAGTCAATTTAGGATGTAGTTATTGAACGATTTAATAATATCATAACACACTGATGATTAACCTTAAGGTCAAGACCCCTCCTTAGGCCATATAAAAGAATTTTACAAGTGCCACAGTCACTCTTTAGATGGGTACCTTAGAGGCAAAACTGTCCAGGAACATGCATCACATTTTAACAGCTTTCTGGCATGGATAAGTAAGAGACTTTGAAAAAATTATCAGCAGATTTTTAATTTCTATAAGCAAGGCTTTAAATTTGGTCATCTTAGTCAGAAAGACAGCAATTATTTAAACAAGTTAAGAAAAAAATTTGATACTATTCAAAAAAATAACATTAGTTAAACCATTTAAGAGTATACTCTGTTTTAATTTACATATACACAATTGTTAATGCTTTGTAAAAGAAACAGTTTTTTATACATTGCTGTCCTATATGAAAACCTGAAAGTTGGTGATTGTCTTGCCCATCTTCCTAGTCGGCCACTGACGTTCTGTATTCCTGTTTCTGACACTGTATGGGTCTGGCTTAAGTTACCAGTTCTTTACAACATTCTGATTCCAATTAAAACAAACTACAGTATGTATATTTGGGAGTTTCTGGTTGCTACACATTGTCCAATTTTCCCAGACTTTCAACAGTACACGTTAAAAGAACACACGTAGCATATATGAGAAAATCCAGCTTCCACACTTGCATTAGACAAATACATTTTCCGAGTGGCTAAACTATACTATAAGCCAACATTTGGCCATTCGGCTTTCATAATTTTATCTAATAAAAAAGTGTCAATCAAAGATGAGGTGACATGTCAACAGATGACAGAGATGCCAGAAGAGACATCTTAAGCTTGTAACCACAAATTGAACTCTTCCTCACTCTGATGAACAAACTCATGTTCCAATGAGCAATCATTGACCTGTGCCTGGACCAGGATTCAATCAGCAAAAGCTGCACCTTTCACTAAAACTAGGGACACACATCTTTTTATTAGCTGTGGGGACTGAAAGCACAAGTTTTAAGGCCAAGAGGCTCAAACGATCTCTCTGGGAAACTGAAAGCAGTGTATTTTTGAAACATGGAAGACTCTGTCCTTAGACTTCTTGGAGCTGAACACCCTGGAATCTGTTTGAACACATATGGGTGATCACTAACTCTAACATCAGCTTCTCCAAGCTTAAGCTCTGTGCTATTTACCAAGCCCAGTAGGGGAAAAGTAAACTTACTCTGAGTAGGGAATCACTATGACTACACATTTTACGCTTTTTCATATAAAGTTGCAGAGGACACTTTAAAGAGCCTATCATTTAAAATGAGCAGAATAAGACAATACCACACCATGGACAATGTGACAAAGGCATGGAGTGCACTCCACCACAAGCAAAGTTATTGGCTTAATTGCACAGTTACAGTGGCAAAAGTCCTCACAGTATTAGATGTCTCCTTTAAAATCTTGAAATCATTAAACTTATTTATTGAAACCATGCTAAATTAAAACTCTATGCAGCTGTTACACAGCCAACCAAAGACCTGCTTTTTGCGTAACAGGCACAAGTATAACTGTATCAAGTAAACTTCTAAGTTTTACACATTTTTGATTCATTTGAATCATTTGAGCTTTTAGTCAGAGGGAATGTAAGCCTATAGCTGTGCATGCAGACAAGGAAAGGAATTGCTGACTGTGAAAACAGAGTAAAATATACCAGAGAAAACCTATAAAAAATAGTTTGTGAAATTGAAAAACTGTAAACCAAACCTGTGAACAAACTAAGGGGAGACTCTTCTCTCCTAAATATTTGTTGATATACAGTAATCCCTCGCTATATCGCGCTTCGACTTTCGCGGCTTCACTCTATCGCGGATTTTATATGAAAGCATAACTAAATATATAACGCGGATTTTTCGCTGCTTCACGGGTTCTGCGGACAATGTGTCTTTTTACTTCCTGTATATGCTTCCTCAGTTGGTTTGCCCAGTTGATTTCATACAAGGGACGCTATTGGCGGATGGCTGAGAAGCTAACCAATCAGAGCACGCAGTTAAGTTCTCCTGACTGAGAAGCTAACCAATCAGAGCACGCAGTTGAGTTCCTGCGTGCTGAATGCAGTGTTAACCAGGAAGTCTCGTCTCGCTCATTCAGCATCAACGTGTTTCGCTGTGTAAAGAGTTGTGCTCTTTAGTGTTTATCTTTGTGCATAGTCAAGCCCTTCATTATGGCTCCAAAACAATCTGCTACTGCTTCAGGTGCCGTGCCCAAGCGCAAGAAGAAGATGTTAACGATTGCCGAAAAGGTAAACGTTTTGGATTTGTTGAAGGCTACGATTCTTTTTATTTAAAAAGTAGGAAAGGAATATAAGATCTACGGCTGCAGCGTCCTTTTAACCAGGGTGCAAAACGAGTTGTAAGTGGATGTAATAAGGCAGTAGTCTGGATGGAATCTGCTTTAGGGATTTGGATTGAAGACTGCCAGAAGAAGAACAACGGCAGTGCTACACAATCGCCTGAAGTGGCTCCTTTACAAGGGCTGTAACGCTCTCCTTTGTTGTGCAGTAAAATTAAACTCATTGTTATC
>JANRMT010062819.1:18852791-18887611 GCA_026402145.1 Polypterus bichir lapradei | reverse complement strand
TATGTGATATCGGAGACACTCAATATCTTTAAAATAATATTTAGGTTTTACTGTATATAAACAGTGTGTGTTTATATACATAATTTCAATGAATCTTACCTAATATCTAAGAGAATACAAAGGGATTATGCTGTATAACGCTGCGGGGAATATTTATAAACAGTGCGGGAGAGTTTATAAGGGCTTAAAATATATAAAAATAACCATACAAACATATGGCTTCTACTTCGCGGATTTTCACCTATCGCGGGGGGGGGTCTGGAACGCAACCCCCGCGATGGAGGAGGGATTACTGTATATACAGTTTATTGTAATAACCTGGGCATGAGATATGAAGGAATATAATAGCCACTTTATGCTGATTGTTGGTGAGTGGACTTTAAAAAGAATGTTGGACTTTTCAGCATTGCTTTTGCCATGACACCGAGGCCTTCAGTGGCAACACACCCTTCTAGCTGTTTTACCCCTTTGCCAGTTCACATACACTGCCTGGCTTCACCTCACTTCACTTACCCAGGTTCAGAGGCAACTCACATGCCATACTATATGCTGCAGAACATATACAGTATGTGCACAATAAGGTGTGATGTAGGAGAAAACCTGGACAGGGTTTTTACAGCAATTATAGAAGGGGTATTATACACAAAATAATTCTGTAAAGACACATAAGGTACACTATTGTATAATACATTTAGAAAAGAAGAACAAATCTATACTCTACTATTAATACAAATGATATGGAGAATGTCCAAAGAGAAAAGTGGGCAGTAGAGATAGTATAAAATAGCAGGAAACTACTGCATATGAGGACCACACATGTTTGCAAGAATAAGAGCCTGAAGGCATATTAGATGTGATACAAAAAGAAAAAATGAAATATCCTGGGAAAGAATTGAGTAATAAAGTTGTGAACTAAGGAAAAATCTAAATGCAAAAGACAGCAAGGGAAATCAAAGTCATACTGTGGTGATGGCTATAAATTACAATAATTAAAGTAAATGAATTAACAGTTACAATATGTTTTGCCACTGTGCATTTGAAATGATTACAGAAAATAGTAATATAAATATATGAAGTGCACCGGGTTAAAAAGAGTAAAAAAATTAAGTGATAGTGTGTGCGTATGTCAACAGTCCCATTAGGCCATGGGAGACTTAGCATTATCACAACATTTTCTTTGTGTAAGGCTAATAAAGATATGACTTTTTCAAACTCAAATATAAATAAACTTTCAGTTTTCTTTTTATTTTTTTTTGGTTTGGAGGAAGGCTTGGAGTCAATTTTATGTCTTGCTAGCCATCTTAGTCTCTGTAGCTCAGGCTTTTTTCCAAAAATTAGTAATTTTATCACTGTTCCATGTAATATTTGACTCAAGCTATTTAAAAATGAAATAAAAACTAATTTTTATATTGCTCTTTCTCTTGCCTTGCTTCTTACTTCAGTTTACCATGGATAATCCCACCAAGAGCCTGACATTTGGCCACACAGCCTTACAACAGACCCACCAATCTGCCAATCTCCTGTCAAAAACCTCTACATTGTTAAAGCAACTAGTGTGGATGTGATCTTGCCTGAAATCCTGAAAACACTGGCTAATGCATGGGTGCACTGGCAAAGATGCCTTTGTAGTGTTATATGAAACTTGAGAACAGTGCTTGGCAAAATTGGGTGGTTAGGCACTAATTGTGAAAAAGGGTGTGTTCCCATTAACAAGACACTCCACTTCTTACATGGAAAGCCTGTACTGGTGTAATGGAAGTAAGACATTGGTTCAGTTGTCATACCACAAGTTGTCATATCACAGGTGTTATACCAATGATCCAGGAGTAACAATACAGAATCTATCTTGATCATAAAACATTTTACAATTCTTTACCCTTGATCAAATGTCTGAGATGTCTTGGAATTCTGACAGCCCTGCCTGCAGTGTTTTTATAGACTTGAAGAATGGTTATGATCATACAGTTGTTGGTATATTATGGATTGAATGATTGGAATATGGACCTCTGGTGCTACTGCTGCTGTAACGAGTTTTATTAGAGACAAAATAGTACCAACATGGCAAAGAATGATGAGGAAATGGAAAATACCAAAAGAATCAGGCAAACATTGAAGTCAGTAAACAAGGACAAAAAAGGCACCTGAATCAGAAACTAGAAAAAAAAAGGTAGTGAAATCAAATTGCTGCATGGTCCTCGTTTCAAATAGAAAAATACCAAAAGTAGGATGCCAATGAGACTGGTGCTTAATATCATATATCATGTGACTGGTAACGGGCATCTTTGCGGTTAACAACATTTTCAGCAGTGATAAAATGCATTCAGAATAGCATTGTGATGATGTCACCAAAATGATGATAACAAACAATAAATACAAAGTCAGAAAAAATATGGGATGAGGCACCCACTAGCATCTTCTGCAGTATGTAGACTTTATTATATGCAGAATGTACTATTTTCTATTAGTAATCTTCATGGTCAGAAAATTTGAAGCAGATTGTGATATGATCAGAGTAAGAATGGTATTTCTAAATTTGAAGTCATAGTTGTCTCCTTAAAAAGAATGGCTAATTCTCTGTAGGTTAAGAGAAAGCAATTTCTCCAGGGGAAAGAATATAAGTACCTCAGCTCTTGCATAAGTGAAGACAGAGGATGATCAATAAATCAGTGATGTAGTTTCATTTTACAATTTTTTTAGGGGTTGTGATAGTAAATTAAGAGCTAACCTCTCAGCCACCTCTCAGACACAGTTCTCATTTAATCTACATCTCGTTATCATCTATGGTCTTGAGGTCTGGGTAGTGAGCGAAAGACTAAGATTACAAGTGCAGGTGTTCCATTAAAATCCAATGTGGGGGTTGCTGTGCTTACTGTTCAAGGTGAGGAGTTCAATATTATCAGTACAGGCAGTCCCCAAGTTACGGACAAGATCCGTTCCTAAGTCTGTCTTTAAGTCGAATTTGTAGGTAAATCAGAACAGGTACATACACTTCTTATTTAGTGTCAGTTACTTTGCCTTAGTATACCATATGTATTTTACCTTTTATGCATATAAAACACTTAAGAAACAATTCTAAATATACCAAAACATCTTAAACATAATAACAGTACATAATAATATTACTAATAATACAGTAATAATAAAAGTAACTACATAAAATACTCTACTGAAGAGAGGGAGAGAAGATCTTTATTCTTTAAAATTGTTTTGATAGTTAATTGCCTGTAGCATAAAGCTTTTCCGGTGCTGGATGGCGTTTCATCTCTTCCCAATCGCTTTATTATTTCCACCTTATTTTCAATGGCGTTTGTTTTCCTTTCTTTTGATTTATCACTAGCACTTGCATTTGATTTACGCTTGGAAGGCATGGTTACATGGATAAATAAAAGAAAATTTAAGCCAAATACAAAGCACTCAACACAGTGTAAAACAACAACATGATCTGACTTTCTTCCTCGAGCAGACAAACTGCTGAAACCAGAATCTTGTTTTCATGAGCGTCACAAAGTACTGAAGAATGTTTGTTTGCTGTTTTCAACAACTTTAATATAATAGGCTTTATGGAAGTCCATTCTTAAGTACGAGTTGTCTATAAGATGGATGTTCTTAACCCAGGGACTGCCTGTAGCTTCAGTCAAATTTTCATACTACGATGAAACAGATGAGACGGTTTGGTTATGTAGTATAAAAGCTCTCTATAAAAGTTCTCTATCTTGTGATGTACCAAGTTTTTGAAAGTGAAGCTTGTGAGATAAGGAGATTACACCTGTACCATTTTGTTTACCCATGGAAAGGAAGAGGTGCTTTGATTTGACCAAACAGAGCTGCCCCAAGTCAAATGCAGAGTCACCCAGTTTTACATTTTTAAATATCTTTGTGACTAATCTAAGAACTTCTATTGTAATTTCTTTAAATACATTGGTCTTAAATTTCAGAAAAGTATGTTTTTGTTACAATATTCTCTGAAAGTCTTTTGATAAATGTGCATATGAATGAAGCAGACCCCAGTTATGTTTTCTCAGGAGTAAAGCATTACATGTTTACATTTGCAAGTTGGCTTTTTTTCCCTTTGTATTTCCTGAAATCACTAGGAGTGGTGAAAAGTGTTTTAAAGTTTATGTGACCACACTTTTTCCTATTGGATAAGTCTGGTTCTCTGACTTAAAGTATTTGTTTTAGGTTCTCAGTGTATAAAAGGATAAGTTTAAATATACAAGGATAAGATTAGTAATTCTGTCTTCCAAAATATACAGTGTCAGGGATGCCAGGGGCAACGACCCGGCCGGGACGCCGTGAAGGACCGGAAGAGGGTCAGAGCCCACCCTGGATCACGTGGGGGCCGCCTTCCTGGTTGCTTTGGGGGCCACGGGTACAGGGCATGGAAGCTCCACCCTGTAGGGGCCCGTGGTCACCGCCAGGAGGCGCCCCAATGCCTTGGGGACCTGTTACCCCAGCACTTCCGCCACACCAGGAAGTGCTGGGGGGAAGATTTAGGATGGCACCCGGAGAGCTGCCGGGAGGACAGCCGGCACTTCCGCCACGCTGGGGCGTGGCCAGAGGAGGAATGTCGGGAACACCTGGTGCTCATCCGGGGACTCTACAAAAGGGGCTGTCTCCATTCATTCGAGGCTAGAGTCGGGTGGAAGGAGGATGAGGCAAGAGAGGAGAGTGGAGGTGGCCCGAAGAAAGGCATTGTGGCCAGGACTGTGACTTTGGGGTTTGTGCACGTGACTTTAATTGTAAATATTGTAAATAAACGTGTTTGTGGGTGAAATGAACGTGTCTGCCTGTCTGTGTCCGGGTCAACTTCCACAACAGGTATATATATATATATGCATTTCCAACTCTCTTTATTTCTTCATTTATTATAACATATTTTTCTTTGTTACTGTATATAATTTTGAATTTGCTATTCATAATCTGTCAATTATCCTAACATTTTCTGACTGACTTTTTGTCTGCTATCATTGTAATTAACATTGGAATGGTATAGCTCTTTTTATGCGGACACACACTGGAACATATAACATTAAAATCTGCTTATTAACTGTATCATTCGGCCAGGCACAAAACTGAATTTCTTCCTACTAGACTACTAGAAAAGCATGTAACATCTAAAAAGAGATCTATATACTGTAAATCATGATCTTTTGAAAAGGTCAAAAAGGCATTTGGTTTGGCCATTCCACTGGGGAAATGTCTTCTTGTCATCATATTCAGTTTTGCACCAAGCAAAACATAAAAATATACTTTTATGTCTGACAGTAATAGATTTTTCTGTTATAAAAAAATGAACTAAATGGTGTGCTTTTTCCTTGCAGGTTAAGAATAATTAAAAGCATTGTAATCAATTAAAATAATATATTGTTGTTTTATATATTTGTTGTTGAACCTGGTCCATTAAGTTTGTCCATAACAAAATACAAATAGTTATTTTGGATCATAGACATTATTTTATTCCTTAGAAAGTAATTTTCAAAAACCCAAAGAAGACTAACATTATAGAAAATAACATTCTTAAACCAGCCTAATCCAATTCTGCGTTGAGGGCTTAAACCAGCCCTGGACATGACATTAGTCGATCACAGGACATCATTAATCATGAGGACAATAAAGTAAACAGTTTTCAGTATAGCAGGTCATTGTGCTGTAAAATTTCTCAGATCTCACCAAACTATTTATATGAAGCAATTGGCTTGTTCATATCTGGTAGATTTTTTTAAGCTCTTACCTTAAGAGTGGTGGCTCTGAGGCTAGGGATCTGCGCCGACAATCGGAAGGTTGCCAATTCAGATCCAGTAAATGTCAGAAGTGACTTTACTCCATTGGGCCCTTGAGCAAGGCCCTTAACCTGCAATTGCTCTGTATATGACATTAACCTGCATCCAGCCCTCCAACCTGCAGAGCAAACTTGGGTGTTGGTAGCAGAATTGGCACTCCAGCCACTGTAAAAAAACCTCACACTGTTTTATTCCATCTGAACTAGTGTGGTGCTGAGGTGTCACCCGTTGCATGGCTGCACTTGGGTCCTAATCTGGGATCCTGAGGTTTTTTGTCATGTGGTGGGTGCGGCAAAGCGCTGTATCAGCATATGCTCCTAACCTCCTCCTCCTTACCTTCTTTGCATAGAGATGCTGTTTAAAATAAGAATGAAACATTAAAATTTGGCTTAATATACAAATGTTAAAGTCCATTGTTGATTCTTATCAAAACAACATCTGTATTTAACAATGTTTTCAGATTTTTTTTCTATTGTTTTAGTGTTGCTTAGATGCTGTCCTTCATTTTGTTCATGTTAAAATGCATGTTATCATAATTTAGCTGAAAATTGTAACATTAAGCATTAATGTTTATTTTCTACTTGTTATTCTGTCTCAGCCTATTGTTGTGCATTGATGACACCCTTGATCTTACACTTTGGATTTTGGATGATAGGATGCCATGCATCACTAAGAACATTTTCTACATGTATATGCATGAATGTGCTGTCGGAGTGGCCATTTTATTTAAGAATGATCGTCTTCCTTAGGTTCAGACATAGTTTCAAACAGAAAAAAGAGAAAAAGATTTTATCTGGGTATTGTTTCTTGGGCTTCTTTGACTTTTGGCTTTAATGTCATGTTCCTCTAGTCCAGTGTTTCTTAAACTATGGGTTGTGACATGTTTATGATGGGTCAGCACATGATTTGTATTAAATCCATCACATTCTTGTTTGCTGGTTTGATTTTGCTGCAGTGAGTTGTAAGTCGCATGATTTGGGATAGTGTGTGTGAGAAATGCAATGCATATAATGCCCATGGACATCAAAGGAGCAGTGTGGTTGCAATAAAAAGAGAAAGGAGAGTATTTGTACAAATGTAGGGGAGGCTTAGTAAACTATAGAGCTAGCACATGTCTACTTTTTTTCAAAAAAAGAACAAAATGTGACAGAAGTTCAAGTTGATTGGCTGCCAAAAAAGGTGAGCTAGTGATAGTTATGGAGACTTGAAACCAATATCAAAAGCCACAAGGGAATCATGTCAGAGGGGGACATTTTTTGTACACTAAGTCATTCCATTTTTCTCTTAGGAAAAGAAACATGTCAATATTACATTTAAAACCCAGCAGATGAACAGGCAATAGGCACCAATTTTTGGCACTGGGGGTGAGAAGTTAAAAGGCAGTTTGCAGATTGTAGGTATTTGCTGTATTGCAAAGGAGTCACCACTTTGAAGGTTTTGGCTGGTTCAGATTACAAACAATACAAAGTTGTGATAACAGAACTGCTCCTTCCTTGGAGGATTTCTGTATTTACCTGACTTGGCAATTAACATGTTTGACAATATTGGTTTCTAAACAGCAGATCTGTACTCATTAATGGTTGGTAACAATACATTTTGTTAACTTGTGTTTTCATTATTTGTTAAACCCAGGAAATTTAGATGTGCCATTGTTTAATCTGGTTGTCCAGAACTGATAATTGCAGGGACTGAAGGAGATTTAATCTCGGGCCAGGAGAAGGCAAAAGGTAGGGGGACAGTCCACTGAGAACACAGCCAAGACACTCGGACAGAGCACAGGGGCTCGCAGGCTGACAAGGGTACGTGGCTGGCACGACGTGAGGCACAAGGATGGCAATACTTCCAGGAAGGAAGAGACAGCTCTACAAGGAGACGTCGGTTGTGGGTCCAGCGAGAGAGGGAAGCCGCATGAAAGGACCGACCAAAGCTGGCAGACAAGAAATAAGGCATGCCTAGGTCACAGCAATACAAGGAGCCCAGGGTGGAAAAAAAGGAACAACGAAGAGACGCCGACAGGGATTCCACGATTTTGACAAAACTTCTCTTGGAAAACGGGTGTCCAGTGAACAGAGTGCATCCGTGGACAGTTGAACAATTAAGTGTTGAGGTAACACTGAGAACAAACTGGACTTTGCACCACTACAGGTTGTATCATCCAATTCTGTTTTTATTTGACTTCTAGAGTGTGGACAGTGTGCTTTCCTTTCTAAAAAAGAAATTTTCTTCATGATACTCTTTAGATTTGGTTTATGTTCATTTACTCGTATCTTTTTAATGTACTTATTATTGTCTGGTGTAATAGAAGTTACTGTTGCTTTTCTTGAAATTACTGTTGTGTCTTTTATTGTGTGTTTACTCACCGCCCAATTTAAAGAAACCTGTGTGCTATTATTGGTAAATTTCAGGAGTTCCCAGTCTCTTAATAAAACTGGATGGCATAGTCGGATATTTAAATGGTGTCTAAGTTAGATTACCTGTAAGTGTGACCTGACACCTGTCACAATCATGTTATCAGTCACCCCCTGCAAATCCTAGCTGTGAAGCAATGAGATTCATTGAGATTAAATTTGGCATAACTTCTATACCAAGAAGATGACTTTAAATCATGAGGTGTGATTTTGGCTTTACAGTAATGACCAAGTGTAAATTTCTGAAAGAGGGCATTTTTAAAATGAAAACAAAAGTAATTGAAAAAAAACTATAAAAATTCTAGCTTACAAAAAACTTTCAACAAATAGCTAAGAAATTTGCTCCCTAAAACAAAAAGTACAAATGATGATTATAAAATGTCTGTTAATTTTAAGCAATGAACATTCCATTTAAAACCCAAAATACTTTACATTAAAAATGCCAAAATACTAGCACTACACAGCTCTGCTTTTGAAAGGAACTTTATAATTAATAAGAAAAAAAATCTCCATTCAGTTGCTAAGCAAGTCTGTTTTCCATCCTTTTCATAAAAAATGTTTTAACAAATAAGGCAAAAAGTTATCTTTTAAATACAAACAGCACAAATGCGACCCCACTTTTAAACCATCAAATAATTTATGACTTAAGTGACTGTCCACAATAACAAGGCACTATCAGAAGTATGTACATTGGGGTCAGCTTTAAGGCTCAGATAATGGTAATTTACTGCTGGAACACAAGAGGGCACTGTTGCCTAAAACTTTATCTTGTCCTCCCTCTGCTGACCAGAAGATTAATGACTTTACCACCCTTGATGTCACTTCCAGTGTCCACCTACCTGGACTCACATTTTCCTTGTCAGTGGAAGCTTCGCCATCTTGAACTACTCTACTTGGAGACTCACACCTGCAATGATATTTTCTTTTCTTTTCAACATTTTTGTGTTTCATTTAAATTAAATGGGGTTTTCCTATCGGTGCCCTAACACTTCACAGTTGGCTGTGTTCTTTTTTTACATCACCTTTCATAAACTCATAGGAGAAAATAATTTTCAGAGAAACAACAAAACACCACATGTGTATGGCTTATAAAAACATTTCAATCTCTCAGTTCTGGACGAAGTCCGTTTGCAGCCCTACGGGGTTGGCAGATGTCACCCCTCATTCGATAACCTGTGTGGTTCCTCCTCAGTGGCTGGAGCATGTGCCCCTTCAATAGCTCAAACAGTGCCCCTTTGTGCAAATACTGTGGAATTTAAGAAGCGCATGCCCTTTGGAGTATGGAATGTGCTCTCTTTTACTTTCATAAATGGCACCCAGTGGGTAACAGCACCCACTCAGTATCATCAGAATTAGACACCTGGGGGGGTATTCCCTTCAGATTTACTTTCATTAAGAGCACTCACTCATTATCATCATATATTTACAACTAGGTTTGTGGGGTTCTCCCTCGGTACCACTTTGTGTACATACTGTGGACATTATATTTCTATGACCACTATGATCCCCCCTTAGTGTCTGGAGTGTGAGCGCCTTCACAAACACAAATGTCAAACCTATGTGTGCATACAGTGAATATTCTTATCATTTGACTATCCCAGAACATGTGCCCCATCCTTAAATTATGATGCCGCCTATGTCACCTAATGGACTGACCAGTTATGCAGTCTCTATTCCCATTATTTTATTTCATGTTCTTTATGTAAAAAGGCTTAAAATAGGCTTTTCTCTTTCCCATTAAAATCAAGTCAAAGTTAAGCACCACACATTTCAAACCAATGTGTTTATGGTTTAGGATAAAAAACAGATTTGGTTTTAAATTTCTGTGGTAAACATTCCATATAATATTCAATACCATTTCTGCAAAAATAAAAGTAATAATATGGCAATTACGAAATGAATATTCACATGAAAAAGTACAGTGAAATATATAAATGATATTGTGGAAACAATGCACACTTAAACAAAACTCTTTTAGTCAGTCAGTGTCCAACTCGCTATATCTTAACAGAGGGTCACAGGGGTCTGCTGGAGCCAATCCCTCCCAGCACAGGGCGCAAGGCAGGAACAAACCCCGGGCAGGGCACCAGCCCAGTGCAGGGCACACATACACACACTAGGGACAATTCAGGATCGCCAATGCACCTAACCTGCATGTCTTTGGACTGTGGAAGGAAACCGGAGCACCGGGAGGAAAGCCATGCAGACACGGGGAGAACATGCAAACTCCAACGCAGGGAGGACCCAGGAAGTGAACCCAGGTCTCCTTACTGTGAGGCAGCATCGTTACCACTGTGCCACCCCAAAAGTCTTTTAATTATTATGAATTTAAACAAATGGCTCTTTTAATTCCAATGCAAATTATTTCAAAATGCATTTTCCATGAGGTTTTTTTGTTATTTCAATCAAGAAAAAGTGTATAAGGCTGATCCTGTTCCTATCAGTTAATCCTTTCTTGTCGATTACTTTACTCTGATTGTAGGCGGTAGACTGCCAAAGATCTTTAGTGCTACTTACATTCCAACTGGTAATTTATGAATATCCCAAAACATATGCCCTAGCGAGGCCAACTTAAACATTAAAAAGTTTGCCTCTTTTTTGTGAAGAAAGATTTAGAGTAGCACCATGCCGACTGAGTCAGCACCTTAAAGACAGATCCAATACTGTCTGAATATAACTGAATATAAGGAGAATGATGACCAAGGTGATGTGACTGAGGAACAGGCCACTGAAATTTGACTTTTGACTGGATTTACATTAAATTTCTATTGTGAATCTATTTACAAGGTGAAAGCATCTGACCATCTGAAAAGGATTAAAAAGAAACCTTGACCCTATTTTTTTCTGAGAAAGAAATTACAATATTTAATGAAATAAGTGAGAAGGAATACTCAAAACTCAGAAATGCCCTCCTCTTTATCAAGTTACCATAAATACACATTGGACATATTCAGAGCATCCAGTTCTACCAAACACTACCAATATGTTTAACTGAGTACAGCACCAAATCAACCTCTGAAAATGTGGGTAACCATGTACGCAACAGTATTTGAAATGATGGAATTCCTCAGCATTTTGACAAAACACGAACAACCCAGACAGATGCCTGCTTTTGGCTATGTTATTTCTGGGCAGCTCTCATTGAGATAAGAGAGCCTTTTTAGAAAGCCCATACTTATATTACAATTTCACTTCAGAGTTGAATATTTTATACTTTGATTATAACCCTGCCTTTGAACACAGTCTTGTTTTTTTGCTCCTGAACCAATGAGTTGGTCAGTTGCCCTTTGTTTTTTGTTCCCAACTACACTGCTCTTAGACTGATACCTTGGCTGTACAGTCTCCTCCATACTCCCTGCTATGCTGTTGTCAGCCATATATCTTAACCAGATTAATATATATTCTGGTTTGACAATCTCCTGCCTACCTCTAGCATTGCTCCTCATTGATAGTTACTGTATCTTGGCGAAACAGCCATCCTACACTTATAGCCCATCTCCATCTACCTCCTGGATATCATGCTGACATAGAAGAATATCCGGAAACCCGGATTATCCTTGGATGTCTACATGGTTTCTCTAGCCAATTATATCCGACCAGCCAAACAGCCACACGATTCTGGACAGAGGTATTTCTTGCTATAAATGGCATAAGCATTGTTTTTTTGGACCCTGAAACCTCTGGGGAATCCCACAAATGTGTCTGTGTGTGTGTGTTTTTTAATATCATTCCTTACTTGAATTTTAAGGATGAAAAAAACTCATGTGTCCCGTAGTCACAGGCACTCACCAGTGGTCTGACAACAACAAAGAATCTTACTTGAAGACAGTCAAATTAGAAGTGTGAAATTTGTAATAGAGGATTACACATTTGAAGAAGGAAAAAGACAGAACAGGAAAAATGGGACAAAATCCTGGGGGAAAGAAAACCTTAACTACTTTAAAATTGTTTTGTTATTTTTGTTAAGCTCTACATTCAGGTTCAGCACAAATGAAACATCTTACTAGCTAGAGTGAGAACAGAATATGAAAATGGAGACTGAGAGGTTGGTGATGTTGTCAACAACATAAACACCTTTTCTAATACATTTAGCCTAGTAACTGGTGTGATGAGTCACTTTACATTTTGCAGCAGTAATCCATGCCTGATGCGCAAGCCCATACTTCTGTTCCAGTTCCTGTTCAAAGTGGAAATTTTTTTGTAAGTTGACTGTAATCCTGTCCAGATTCTGCTCATCACTCCTAGGAAACTGTAAATAGTAGTATTAGGTTGGTATGTTATGTGTGTAGGCAATGTGGCATAGTGGTTAAAGCTTTGTACTTCATACCCACAGCTTGCGGGGTCAAATCCCGCTATTGATACTGTATGACTATAAGTAAGTCACTTCACTTGCTGGTGCTCCAATTGAGGAAAAAAATTTAACCAATTGTATCTCAAATGTGTTAATTTGCCTTGGACAACGACATTAGCCAAATAAGGTAAATGTTATGACAGGGAAGCTTGATAACTTAACTTTAACCTAATTTCTGTTGGTTTTTTTTCAGGTGTTACAACAACATTTCTTAGAGAACAGGATCGGAACCCTCTAAAAAGATTCTGGTGGATCTGCCTGTTAATTACTTAAAGGAGGTTCTTCTCAGTCATGTGTAAATTAAATTAAGATCTTTACTGATGTACAGAATGTAAGTGTAACCACAGGTAACAAATTTCAGTATTATTTCTCTTAATTACAAGAGCACGTTTTTCCCAACTGTCACGCAGCAATTTTGAAGTGTTGCACATCTGATTAGTGTCTCTCCTACATAGCAGTTTGTCATTTCCGTGTAGCCACGACTCCCTAAACTGTAAAGGGTTATATGACATGCATTAGCTTATACATTATTCACATCTACTCATCAATCAAAAACATTTGAGGGATCATTGGTATCCAGTATGATTATTATTACAATTATTTACAACAATGTTAATACATTTTTTTCAGGAGAACATACAGAAGGGGCTTTAGGGGAAAATACACAGCAAAGGACAAGCATTTTAATTATACCTAAATAAGCCTTATTTATTTTTAACTAGATTAATCTCATATCTATCTATCTATTTATCTATCTATCTATCTATATTTACAGAAATACCCATTAAGCCAAATGTGGAGTTACATAGTCCAGTTGTTTAGTTGCTGAAATGTTCCTTGTGTAAATAAGCATTTACTGTTTATTAATTAATTATATTTATTGTTATAGTGTATTAATCTTAATATTTCTTGAACTTTTCTGATAAAACGTAAATTAAGTATTCATTACTCTTTATTCTTGAATGCTGAAACATTCTCAGGTCTTAGGGTTCCCAGATGTATAGAAAAAGTCCTGCTTTTTGTCACCTTGCAAAAGACTGTGATGTTCACGCGACCAGGCCTCTTGTTGCTGACTCTGCACTTTGGTGGTGTTGTATAAGCCAGCAAAGGATGAATTTACTCAACTTCTTTGAAGATCTCAGAAAGACAGTGGTCAGACATGCATACTTGATGGCGTATGGCTAAAGGTCTTGAAATTCAACAAAAGATTGCTGGGAGTTATTTTGGACATTATTGTCAATTGTAACGCAAATAATAATTACCAAGGATGCTTTAAAGATTACCACGGCCAGACAAAATAAACTTTCTTGTTCAAAACCTATCCGGTTTATGGGAGTGAATGGTTTTAAAAAGTTTAATACAATGGTGATTTTTTTAATAAAATGTATGTTATTATAGATGCCATTAGTGTTCTCCAGAATTAACACTCTACCAATTAAACCATTGTAGGAGCACTGCATATTTAAAATGAAAATTGTACTTTGATTTGTAAATGCATTCTGTTATTTATCTGAACATATTATATCTGATGTATCTTTGTGGTTTAATAATGAACATAATATGGAGAAAACAAATGTTAACTGCACAACAAAATTTATTTCTAAAATATATAATCTTTTTACTGCGGTGGGCTGGCGCCCTGCCTGGAGTTTGTTTCCTGCCTTGTGCCCTGTGTTGGCTGGGATTGGCTCTAGCAGACCCCCGTGACCCTATAGTTGGGATATAGCAGGTTGGATAATGGCTGGGGCGGTATGGTGGCGCAGTGGTAGCGCTGCTGCCTCGCAGTTAGGAGACCCAGGTTTGCTTCCTGTGTCCTCCCTGCGTGGAGTTTGCATGTTCTCCCCATGTCTCTGTGGGTTTCCTCCGGGAGCTCCGGTTTCCTCCCACAGTCCAAAGACAGGTTAGGTGGATTGGCGTTTCTAAATTGTGCTTGGTGTGTTTGTGTGTGTCCTGTGGTGGGTTGGCACCCTGCCCAGGATTGGTTCCTGGGATTGGCTCCAGCAGACCCTGTGTTTGGATTCAGCGGGATGGATGATCTTTTTCTGCATTTGCTCAAAAGGATGCCACTATTTTTTTTAAGTGACATCAGATCTTTTACCATTAAAGGTGAAATGCCAAATACAGAAAAATGAAATCTGCAACTTCTGAATGTTATGGTTGTGATAAAAAAAGGTTTAAAAAGGTTTGCCTATTTTATTTTTCAAAGTATGAAAGGATGGTAAATGGTATCTAAAAAGATTAACCTGGCAAAGAAGTAATGTGGTAACCATTAAAATAAGGTTAAATACGAACATAAATGTGCTGTTTTAGTTTGATAATATGCATTTCATGCCCATCACACATTTAATGGAGAAGTAAAACAATAAAAAAGCTTACCAGGAATCTAACATTTTCAAATCCTAACCAACCAATATTTTACTGGAGTTACTCTCTCACCCTTGATGTATAGAGATGGAATCAGAGGAACATTATGATGTCAGAAAAGTGTCTTTGAATACTGCACTATCCCACATTAGATTGGCCACTAAATGTATTGTCAAAAATGAAATCACAGGGGCTAGATCAAATACAGCTGGCATAGGTATATAGAAAAAACAGAACGGTCTGGATTACTGATGATGAGAAAATGAAAACACAAGAGGCCTCCAGGGACACATGCTGGGTCAGCTGTCAAAAAGGCATGACACAGACCTTTTACCGCACTTTGTAAGTGTTGTCAGAAGAAGAAGAAGACATGCATTGAAAACAAAAAAAGACATATTTTAAGGCAAAAAGATTTCCACATACATAATATATGATGAATATGTCAAATTTCAAATTAGATTTGTTTACCATACCATAGATGCACATAAAAAAAAATTGTATACCTTACCCCAGTACACATACCCTTTCTGTCTTGTCTTAAACAGCACCACCAGAGTTTCTCACTGCTAGACATAGAGAATATTATCTTGGCCTAGATGGTACATTTTTCTACCTCGGATGCAAAGCAATGAAAGCCAATGGGAAAAATAATGTGGCAGTGGCTACAAATTGGCTTGTTAAGAACCAAACAGCCAACTTATTTTTGATGTCACTTGCGGAGACTCACTAATATTGTACAGTTTAGACTGTTCTCTTTACAGTGCATTAACACTAGAATTACCAGAGCCTACGAAAAAACTCGTAAATTTTGCTTTTTGTTTCTGCAGTTATATTTTTGAATAAAAGCGCAATTGTTGTGTTAGATTTGTAGCTTTTGTGAAAGTATTTCTTTGATACTTCAGGCTTCATATATTATATAGTTTACACCTACATTTTGTCATCTACTAGTAGAATATAAAAAAAGTTTCTGTTTTAACAATGCGTTTACACAAATTACTTTAGAAACGGAAGAGACATGAAATGCGTGTGTTCCAAACAACGATCTATTATTTTCACTCTAAAACTCCACTTCACTCCCAGAAAATCAATCAAGGCATGAGCTGGGAGAAGTTTGTGCACGTTCTAAGTCGGTGGGGGGATGGAATAGCCGGCTGCTTGCAGCCTGATTTTTATCAGCACATTTAGATGACAAAAGACGCTGGTGGAGAGCTGTGAACGATTTTAAGAAGCGATTTAAGGTGGGGCGGATTTACAAGTTTTTTCGTAGGCTCTGGTAATTCTAGTGTTAAATTCATTCTCATCAGGTTGCTACAAGTTTTTTTTCATTTTGATCTCTTTTTTCAAGAAAAAATATTTTTGAACATTCTGGATGTTAAGATTAAATTGGTTTGAATCAAAAATGAATTCTGTTTAATATCTTGGAATGCAGAGTGCTAAAAAGTACACATATCAATAGCCTTGATGGTTGTGAAAAAAGTAAAAGTATCACTGTCCATGAAATTAATTAATCTTGCCAAACACTCAATCATTGCCACATATTCTGGTGAAATGGTATATGTGAATGCTATTTAGATTTCCTGCAGAGTGTGCAACTAAATCAACCTGTTTTTGGCTTAACTGCTACAGATTGTGATGATAGATGTGGTGGATAATGTAGGACAGACTGACATTACCTGTTTTGCCAGGCTGGAATCCAAGTCTTGGCTTAGCAAGCTGCTGTCAAAAACTGTTATTGACAGGTAAAAAGTCTCAGATTGGCAGTGTATTGGACAGGGCCCCTTTCTGGGATGCAGCTTTGTGCCACCCTAAATAACTGCTGTTTTCATAAACTTACCACTCAACCTGGTAATTTTGGAAGCCCATAGTCAGAACCCATAGATGATAGGGTGTAACTGCAACAGGAATTGAAGAAATCCCTTTACTCCCAAGGGCAACTGTGCTGGACTGGACATGTGGAATACTTGTCTTTATTGGAGTTTGGGTGATGCGGCCTTTAGTCCAGCCTTGCTGAGGAACACCAAGTGCAGCAGCAAGAAAGATAGAGAGATCATCTGTAAACCACGCATTTGCCTTACTAAAAATAGGGGCTGATTAATCACCAGCTGACCTAGCAACTTTGTTAACTACCAAGGACATTGTGTGTGTAAAACCCTCAAAGAGAAATTGCAGTACCAGAAGGTACGACCAAAGGTAAAGAAGCAGATGAGTTCCTGAACAAAGAAAGAAAGCATTCCGAAGATTCCCGCATGTGTCTGGAGAAAGCTGACCAGGAAACGAACAGAGTATTACTCACTTGAAACATAAGTATTACTTTGATTCCAAGAACTATTTTTTTTGTAATTTAATAGAAAGCACAAAACCAACTAATGTGTAATGGTATTGGTGCAACTGTAACTAAAAGATAATAATCTTGTGAAGGATAAGCACTGTGTTATGAATTTCTTTCTAAATCCAGTCAGAATGTGTAAAGTAGCATTTCACATGCACACACTCACATATGGAGAGAGAGAGAGTAACCCTACACACAGAGGCTCCTGTGAGCAAATTAACACTAGTATAAAACATGAGAAGCTTAATAACTAGCTTAAGAACTTTATCCATTTAGAAAACATGATTTGACAGATTGGATTTCATAAGTTATGTGCCTTTTTTCAATATGAGAGAAAAGGTTTGGTCAGGATAACTGGTAGCAGACGCCAAAATAAAGGGACGCACTGGGATCTTTTCAGGTATGTTATTGGCAGTAACGAATTCAAGAGGCTCCCTAGAAGGAACCAGTAGTGTGGGGCTGACCGCACCATTACAAGGTACAGAAGGGTACACTCATTGCGGACTTGACATAGTACATAGGCCAAATGATATAATTTCAAATCTGTGCTCACATATGCTTTGCAGTACAGTGTTTAAACCCAGGTGTCTTGCCATTTGAAATAATTGTGGTAAGCAAAGATTAAATGTCTTATCAAAAAAAAGTGGATGGGGGTATAGAATAATAGAAATTTTAAATTCTGGATTCTGGTAGCAACATTCATGTTGACAATGATTAGGAAAGAGACTTTAAAGAGAAAATAATTTTCCACCATGACTGGATCAATGTCTTGGCCCTGGGTTGTCCTGGTTTGATCAGTGTTCTGTTTCTGGCTTTAGTTTCTTTTCTGTTTTCATTTTTCTTTAAACTTTCTTGTATTTTTTAACTTTATTTAATATATTTCTGCATTATTTTTATTGTATTGTATTTTAACTTACATGTTCTTATTTATTAATTCTATTTTGTCCTCTAATGCTAATGATGTTAATTATCTTCTTTGTCCTCTCTATGTTGAAGGAGGCAGGGCCACCTTATCTGACAGTTGAGTGACTACTTCTGTGAAGATGGGGTGTGAGGCCTCCAAAAGTACCTCAAGAAACAGGCTAAGACCCATGTCTGACCCGCCGCAAAGGGACCCGTCTGAATGCAGCTTGCTTTAGCAATTACCTGCTGGCTTCACCCTGCCTTGGCCCCAAAAAAGAGAAAACTGGCTTTAGAATTTAAAGATCTCAAAAATGCCTCATAACAGGGAGAAACGTCAAAAAACTCTGGCTTGTATAGAGACAAGTCTAATCAAAATCTTTAAAAGTAAAGGATTTAATTGTCTTTAGTTTGAATAAATGGTTATTAAAAGGTGACATGATTGAACTGTTTAAAATTGTAAAGGGAATTTGTTGGGGGGAACAAGAACAAAAAGGCACAGGTGTGAACAGTAGTGACACCTAAGAAAAGCTGTCAGAGAAAAGCAAAGTTTCCAAGGATCAGAGATAAAAAACTGGTTTACAAAAAGGTCAAAAGTCTAATCTAACTAAATTACCAAAACTCACATCACCAAGTTAAAAAAAACAGGCAAAGTTTGTAACTCCCAAAAGAGTGCTAACTAAGTGCACTACAATAATTTGTTTTTATCCAGCAACTTGGGCAAGGTGTGTAGTGTGCCACCATCTTAAATAGTTGACCAATACTTACACTTGCTCCTGACCTGGTGAAACTTACTATAAACATTTAAAAGTGGTGATTTTATACTGTATAGCATACAGGTAGTGTGGAGAAGTGGCTATGGCACTGGACTTTAAATGGTATGGTAGTCTGATCTTGTAAGTCATCATTGAAGAAAATGTTAGCCAAATATACAATAACTTGTACTACTGATATCTCTTAATTCTTTTGTGGCTATAATTTCTCACTGCTTTGTCACCATTTGAAACTTGTAAGCTTAATTGTAGGTGGCACATATTGATGTCATGGTGGAAAATTACCCTGCATTCCTTGTCCTATGCAGAGATTGCTTTCTTTTTGTCAAAACCACTTATTTCACAGTCTTCTGATGATTATACTTAACAATAATTTTTATAGTTGAAACATTATTAATAAGACACTTAAAGACAAGGAAAAAAAATATTTTGATTAAGACATAATTAAAGACATTTTAATTTTTTTTACTACAGTATAAATATTAAAAGAAAAATACAAAACAGAAGTTGGTTACAGTCAGCTCAGCATGACTTTCAATTAATTTTCACCTGGTTTAATAAAACATGAATCATACACTTACACACTGTAAGCTATTTTCTTTCACGTACTGAAGTTATGCCCATTTATTTAAATTTACTTTAAAAACAGTGTTTGAACTTTTGCATTTTCAAGAACATTCCAATTATACTAACATACTATATCTGAAAATGTAATTTTAAAGTAACAACTGCATCTAATTTTATATTCCTATGATAATTTAAAATATTCCTATTAGTTCATTTTTTACACCAAATGTATTCAATTTTTCATTATAACCCCAATACCCTACAGTCACAGAACATATTTATTAGCACAATTTTTTTTTTTACCTTTTTTCTCTTTTTATTCTTTTTGTAATATACGTAAAACCTAACATTGGATCTCATATTTAAGAAAATACATGCTTTAAATGTTTACCCTGTAATGGAAAACATTGGTTCTATACTGTAAATAAACCTTTCTTTTTAAATGGCTGTATATTTCCAAGGTAGAGATAAGAGTCATTATCTGATGGAATGATTGCTTACTTATAAAGATGTTGACCTTTTTTATATTTCACCATCAAAGCGAACAGCAGTGTTTCATATATGTCAACAAGGGCACTGTTGATATCAATTGACAGAGAGCTTAGATTTGGCTTAATATAACCACATCAACCTATTTATTTATTTATTAACTATCTAACCTGTCAAAGACAGGTGATAAAATAAATCTAACTTTTCCCTTAAGTGTATCCACAGCATTCCTCCTATGCCTTTCTTCAGTATTCTCATGTGTCACTACCACAGTTGTCCAGTGCTTCCTCTCTTCATCATGTTCCTGTAAAGCCTGCTTCACAGACATTATCTTGTTTGCCTCCTGTCCACCTTTTGACTACCACCAATGGTAGACGGGCCCCCAGTGTTATGTTTCAGACCCTGGCTGGGGTTCAAATGCAGTTTTTAAGTCTATTTTGCTTTTCGTTTTGCTGTGTTTTTGTTATTGGATTTTTGACTTTTTGCTCTGTTTTTGACCGCTCTTTGTATTTTGTGTTAGGAGTTTGTTGGCCTTGAATTGCCTTTGCTGGAAATTTCTTCTTAATTTTTGTTTGGAGCATTTTTGTGAAAATTAAATCTTTTTATTTTATAAAAATCCTGTGTTTACCCTTATTACTAACTGTAATATCCCCTATTGTGGGCATTTTTGGGACTTAATTGGTTTGGAAGTTTTATGACTCCAAACCCCTTGGGAAAACATCATTCAAGTTCTTTTGAATATTTTCTGTCTATCAGGGTGACTCTCAGTATTCCTCCTATGCCTTTCCTTGGTATACTCCTTGTATGTCAACCTCTCTTACCCAGCAGTTCTTTTCTCAATAGCATTTGACTGGGCAACCAAAGCAAAAGTGACCAATCAGACTTCATCGGAGGGAATAGACACACAACCACAGAGAGTGGCTTTTTATTATATAATAGAGTTAGAGTATGCATATTTTAGCAATTTAAAAAAGATAGGCAAAAAAAAAAAAAGAAGTAGACTGTGAATAATAAATAATTTACATACGCTATACTTTCTGGGTTTAGGTTCCATCAAAATACAATAAGTACATATGCTGCATATGCAAAATATCTATTGATAAGGGATTTAGAAAGGATTAATCAAACTCTGAATACAGTCCAAGTCCATTTGACCTAACTAAGGCATCTCTTCTAAAATATTTCATTTAGTCTTATTTATGCATTCAACTTATTAGTGTCTCATGTTCCTCTAAAATATTTACATAAATGAGAAGAATTATATCACACCAATAATCAAATCTAGAAATATCACTTATTGAAAGCATTGCCGTATCCAAAATATCTTTTGTTTTACTGAGTATTGTGCACATTGCTTTAAAAATAATTAAGTCTAAAAACAGATACCCTTACCTTTTTCAGACTTCTAGTATTTTAAGTGTTCTATTTAAGATTTGTATCTCCTGCTTATAGAAAAGTTTACTGGTTAAAATTGACATATTTTATAGCTGTGGTGCTATGCAAACATTTTCCATTCTGATTTTCTCCACTTTAGTATATTTGACTAAATGTTATCTGTACTTAACAGAAAACTTAAAAACAGATGAAAAGGACCCAAAGTATATACATAACACATATTTTGATATTTATGTATTATGGTAGGGTAAGCGATGCTTAATTTCAGTATGAAAAAGTATCTGCTCTTTTGCACTTAATAATTGGTTCTACCACTTTTGGCAGGAATAACTCCTTCGGGATGATTCTTCTACTTATTTATTTTTCTCTCATATACTGAGAAGGAAATTGATTCCATTACTCTTATAAAGAATTGCTTCACATTAGTTACATTTTTTGAGATTTTGAGCACAAAGTTCTTACTATAGGCCCTACCTCAACATCTTCATTGGATTTGGCTATGTATTTTAATTGAAGAAAAATAAATGTATAATTTTACAATGGTCTTTTAAGTCTCATGTGAGCGCTATGGTGTATTTTAGATTACTGCCTTGGGTTGTATGACCCAGCTTTAGTTTGGTTTCAGCACACACATGGAAAGTCTGACTTTCTTCTTCAGTAAAGCCAAGTCATTAAAATCTTAATGCAACAATGCAACCAGAACCTATTGAAATACCATCTTCATTTGTAACACTGTGTTATAAGGTTGTTAGTGAAAAATACAGTGTTCATTTTTTTCTTAAAATAATGCAGCCGTAGTGCTCAAAAAGTTTCATATTTGACTAATGTATTGATTGAGCTTTGTTCTAGATTTTTTGGGAATTATGCATTTGTATTTTGGAAAAGCTGAGAGAAATGTTTCATTGCATTAATCTTTTTGCCAACACACTCATTGCTACACTGTGTCTGATGAATGAGTCACAAATACTGATCTTAAAATCAGTTTCTTAGTATTGGTATATGCCTAGATGTTGTTTTGAACTTCTTTATGACTTCATGGAAAGCTTTGTAACATGCTTTAGAGAGGTTGTGATAGGATAGGCACTCCTGGGAAAACCGACAATAGCCTAACAATTTCTCCACATGATAATTAAGTTTAAGGTATTTTACAAAGGGGAAAACTGCAGTCTAAAAATTACAAAACCAGGAGATGAGAGAAAAACAAAGTCTAAGGCAAAGTCAAAACCAAACGTTATAATCTTGAATGCCAAACCCCAATATGCAAAACTGAAAAAGCACACAACAGACTAAAGCCATCGAAGCACATTGCTGGACATGTATGTTAATTGGTGGGGTGATGTCCCACAGTGCACTTTCAGAAATCATGTGATGAAAACCATGCCACCAACAACAAATACCAAAAATTGAGCTATCCATAATTGGAAAGAGAAAATAAATTGTTAAAAAAACTGTTAATAAAAATAACAAGAAAAAAAATCCAAAAACTACTAATTAAAATGGATACAACAATATTTAAAAACCCTTATTCATAACACATGGTATGATTCAGAGGAATCTCAAAACAAGTCTCAAGTAAATGGCTTTATATTCTTTCCACAATGAAAAATGTCAACATTTAGTAGGTGAGGTTTCAGGAATTTCTGTTAATTGTGGCATGATACACCTCTAGAACCTATACACTGACAAGTTTGCTATTTATAATGGGGGCCAAAAATTAGATTTACAGTATATACTGTAGTATTATAATTTCCTGGGTAGTGATCCAATCCAGAATGTGGTTATGCAAGACCACAGTTGGAACAGGAGAAATTCTATTGTTGGGAAAGGAATTCTCCACGACCAAAGGGGGTAGTTTAGTTATCGGCAGAAGGGTACTGGAAAAGACAAGCACGCTGGCACTCAAATGCCCCTTTCTCATTTGAATTCCAGCTACAAGATCTAGTAATGTCATCAGAATCTTAACAGTATATTCCTCTTGCAGCTTATAAGACCATCCTTTCCCTTATTTAGGGTAGAATCAAGTTTGGAAGTATCTGGTGGAAAACACTGCCATTGCAAGTGGGAGAAGGGAGATCCAGAGTGTTTGAGGATGTATTGGGAAAGTGAGCAAAGAGTGCACAAGTATATAATGGTCAAGAGCTACTATTGTTTGGGGGGCTGGTAGTGTTTCACTCTTTTGTTGTACTTGGTTTTTACCTGTAGTGTCATAATTTGCATAATAAACCTCTATTTATTCATACTTTGGATTCCTGTGCCTGTGTTTTGGGTTGAGGGTCTGCTGTAGAGCACCTTTAACAGGCCTGAGTGCACTGAAGTCTTTCAAAGGGCTTAAGTACTTTAGTCAGCACTTTTTTAGCTTGCACACAAACAAATCAACTAACCAGCACCCCTTAATGTCCTTTTCCCCCTTTGATTTTATTTGCTATCATATTATAACCATCAACAATGCAATAATTCAAAAATCAAACAAAGAGAAAATAAAACTTTCATGGCATTCCATTAATCCTTCTCAATGTTTTTTGTTTTCTACTCAAATAAAATGATGTTACCTAATGGCAAAAATATTTTTTCTACTTTAACAGGCATCTGTTTCACATTGCTGGAATCACACACTTTGTAAGGCATACATAAACTATAAAACATATTTTAAAATATTGTACTTTTTTTGTCTTTATTTAATCTGTCGCACTGTATAATCATTAAAACAAAGATCTGTTCATCTATGTGTAATTTAAATTAGAATTTCAAGATATGCAAAAAATAAAAGTAATATGTAGCTAAAGCACAATTAAAATTGTAATCTTTTATGCATGAATTGCTCTTCAGAAGAACTGTGTGACTCAGGGGAGGTTATTATTGCCACATTTTTCTTTCTTGTAGAAGAATAATTCCAACAGGATGAAACCATTTTATACATGGTCTAAAATTTGTTTACATCTCATATGTGCATTCCCATTCATATTTCTCAGCTGAGAAATCTGACATTTACTTTTTGTATAAGCAGTGTAGCATTTTTAAATTTAAATGACGTAAAACACTTTTCAGAAACTCTGGCCACTTTTCAGCCGTTAATAGGAGCATCTAAACTGCATGAATGTGTTTGACTCTCAATCCTCAAGTGGATTAAGAGGGTTTGAAGATGTCTGCATGGATGAATGATTTGGTTGAAGAGCTTTCGAAGATATAGAAACACATTATCTTGGAAAACCTCTTTGCTGTGCCACTCATGCAGTAGAAAGCAGCTTTTTCTTGTACACATTATCTAATATTTTATCAAGCTTTGTATTTTAAAATATAGTGCCAGTGATAGTAGGGAGTAGTGCACATTTTGGCTATATTCAGAATTTCTTTCATCACGTTGCATACTTTTCATTCTCTTAATTTCTGAAGTTTTGGCGAGTATAATAAGGGTGTAGGACTGACAAAGGAGTATCTTGTCCTCAAATTATGAAAAGGAAGGGAGACATTAAGATTTACCTAAATTCACTGCACATACTCTTACTAGTTGCTAACAAGAGCAGAAAAAAATGATTTTTGTTAATGCCACTACACAACCAAATAATGCTTGGCCTTGGAGGACCTTGTGAGTTTTCTTCCCTCAACTGTTCACACTGATAAAGAATAGAAGATTTACTTTACCTCATAACCAAGTTTATTAAAATGTCTTATCTGCAATATTTCATCCATTTATTTGTTTCAGGGAGAAGTTAGCTAACATTAGCATAGAACCATATTCATCTACAACATAATTACACAATTAATACATAGGCATAGACAGTGTGCAGAGGTCTTTATCAGCCTTGCTCATCTGGATGCTGAAATGTTACCCCCATTCTTCATTGCAAAACTTCCTCAAGCTCTGTTAGGTTATATGGGTGTCTAACTGACTTAGTCAGTCCATCGACAAATATTCAATTGGTTTGAGATCTGGAGTTTGACATGGCCGTGGACATTAACTTACTTTTAACGCATTCCTTTGTAGCTTTGGCTTTATGCCTGGGCAGAGAAGCATCCCCACAGCATAATGCTGTCACCAGCATGCTCAATGATGAGAATGGCATTTTTTGATAATGTGTTGTATTTGGCTTTTTGGCATTTAGTCTGATGGATATCATAGTAGTGAGAACTCAAGCAAAATGACACCTTATATTGGCTAACTAAAAAGATTACAATATGCAAGCTTTCGATTACATCTTGCCTGAAGAAGGGGCCTGAGTTTCCACAAAAGCTTGCATATTGTAATCTTTTTAGTTAACCAATAAAAGGTGCCCTTTTCCTTGACTTCGCACTACATTCATAATCGCTAACATGGTACAACACTCTAGTACTTGGATTTCGTATGCATTTTATTTGAGAGTGGCCTTCTCTTTACCACACCCCATTAAAGCTGTGACTGTTGAAACATCTGGGCAACATCTGCAGTTTGCATAGTCTCTCCATTCTCATCCACTGTAACATAACCCATTCAAAGTTATCTGAGGTCTTCTGGTGCCCTCTCAAACTAGTCTTCTTCTTGTACGATCTCTTAGTTTTTGTGGGTGACCTGCTCCAAGTAGATTTAGTGCTGTTCCATACTCTTTCCATTTTTTAATGATTGCTTTAACTTGACCCCAATGGATATTCAGTGATTTGAATATTTTCTTGTATCCATTCCCTGACTTGTGCTTTTCAGTCACCTTTTCAAGGAGTTGCTTGGAGTGTTCTTTTGTCTTCATTCTGTGGGTTAGGCCACGATACTGAGGCACCACAAGATGGTTAAATAATTATTTTAATTCTAAAACTAATTGACTGAATCAGTGTTGAATTATGTGTATGATATTAAACTTGGGTGAACACTTCCAGTATGTGATAAATAAGTAGGCACTTCACAACCTATGCAGTGTGAAATTTTCTTCTGCAATCATAAATGTATCTTTGAATTAGTTTAATGTTTGCTGAAGTTAATTTATTAGCACACTTCTTGTGCCAAGACAATAACAAACCGGAAATGTGTTTGGGTCAAAATCACATACTGAAGTATTCATAAAGTAGATTATCTTTATCCTATTCTGATATGGTGGTGTTCACCAAGACATTCATGATTACATTATTTGTTTCATAATGTGAATTTAAATCCAAATCCATCTGTATATAATTTGTTTTTTGCAGTTTTTATTAATTTTATTCATGAAGAAGCGTATTGTAATAAAGAAACCAGTCTTTCTTTCAAGTGTTCTGTTTTTTAGGTTACCTAATTTCACATTGATTTTTCTTGCATTATTTTTTGTTTCCACTAATTTACCAGAATTGTATTCATATTAAAAATTGAAAAATATCGTGCACAATTAATTGCATTGTTCTTAGTAAAATATACGTGTATAGCCCATTTATCTTTAAATTAATAAATAGCAAAATGTCCCTGTCAAAAAATAGCACCTATTCTAATCTTAAAAGAACCATAAACATCAGGTAGTTTTTTCCCAAATGTTAGTTTATTTCAAAAATAGTTAATTTTCAAATTTTCAAATTCTAACTTTAAAAACTTTTCTTCTTAAAAACAAGTTTATTTACAAATATGGAAATCAGTCATTTTTTTTATAAAACCATAGCTTTATCCATTCAATGCTGATTACCATTGTCATCAATCTATTTTAATTTTATATAACAAATTTCATGCACAAATGCACAGGTGCAGATGAGTAGCACAGATGGCAGATTAAAAAACTGATGCTACAAGCTCACCTTTATTTTTTTATTAATATTTAATTTCCAGTTCCAAAAAAGATTTTGATATAGAGAGGTTAAATACAACAAACCTGGGAAGCTAAAAGCAAACTTTATATTATCTTACAGTTTCACTTCTATGAGACTAAAGTTTACTTAAGTACAATCAAGTCCATGCATTTAAATCGATGTGCTATTTAAATTTCTATATAATAACTATCATAAACATTGTTAAATTGGAAACTAAGAAATATTTAAAGATGTCTTATTACAAAAATGCAGCATGCAGTCTAAAAGAAAAAAAAAAGTGTTGATACTTAATATGATATAAAGAGCATACTTGAGTGTTATATAAGTACACCACCTATAAAACGTATTCATCTGCTTGGAAGGTTTCACATTTTATTATTATACCACATTGAATCACAATGGATTTAACTTCACTTTTTGGCATTGATAAAAGGAAAACACTCTTTAATGCCAAAGTGAAATGTCATTTCTGCAAAGTCATCTAAATTAATTACAAATAAAAACACAAATTAAATTATGGCATAAGTATTCACCATTTAAATCATCATCGGTGCAGCCCATCGGCTTTAGGTGAATACTTTTTATAGACACTGCATATGCATAATATATACGGCAAGCCAGGAGAAAGTCAGCTTGCAACTTCATTCTACCCACATTCTCCCAGGCTGGTCCTTCTTTTCCAGTTGTACAGTGTAAACCAGGCCTTATGATACTTGTGAACCACCTACGTTCATAAATAATGAAAACACAGCACAAGTATATGACAAATATGCATGTCAGGCCAAAAAACTGAAACCACTATCATTCCCTTACAGAACTGTCTTTACTATGAAGTCACATTTTTTAAAATGTATATACTGTATTGATATTTAACTAAAGCATACTCAAGTAAGTAAATTCTGTAGTTAAGGATATATTCCTTATATTATAAAATCACAATTTCACTGTTATATAGTGCAACTTAAATTTAAAAAAAAGTTTTTATTTTTCACCCCTAGTATTCTTGATTAATTTATTAAGCTATTCCTGTGATAATCCAATACAAACCTCCTGCAGGAAATGTTGAGTACGTGATTATTATACTTTACTTTTAAATGCATGTCTACAAATATATTCTCAGTTGGAGTTTTATCACAAATTTAAGGTGACCATTTCCTGACAGCTACATTTCTATCCTGCTGTTCTATGCATAAATAATTTTGACACAGCTTAGGAGGGTGTTTCTAGTCTTTGTGTTTCGTGACAAATGGCTGATTGGCCAAATACAAACTTGATGGAATATCATGTCTCTAGAGGATCTTATTATAATGTTAGCCACTGCAGTGCTTTGATTTAAAAAAACAACAAAAAAACAATCTCTTATTAACAATATTATATCCTCCAGGCGCACCTCCTTTTTCTTATTTTTCAGTTTGAAACAAGCAGTTCTTCTACAGTTCAAACTTTAAAGAAATTAATGTGATTTTTATTTTGCCTTTGCATTTTATGTATTTCTTTTTCATATTATAAAGTAATCATTTAAAACTCATTGTCTAAAATTACTACTGAGAGTATACTTTATGATTAGCCAAAAAGTTCAGCTGACTTTAAAGTTTTCAATATCATACAAAAATCAATTACATTAAAGCATTTATTCAGTTATATTAAGAAAATTACAAAAACAGGCCCAGCCCCTGTGTAACCATTGGTATACATGGTTCTTTCTAATATAGTACTTGGTGAGATAAGCCTTTGTGAAGTGGACAGTTATTCCCTATCATCATTTCATTGTCATACAGTGAATTTGAATTTTTTTTCACTTTTTATTGTTACACAACATTGAATCACAGTGGATTTAATTTGGCTTTTTTGACAATGATCAGCATGAGAACACTTGTTAATGTCAAGGTGTAACGTGATCTAAATTAATTAAAAGTATAAGCCCATTACTATTCAGCCCATTTAATATGAAACACCTACAGTACATCATCACTGTCACAGGAAAATGGTTTCAGAAGTTACATAGTTAATTAAATGGAAATCACCTGTCTGTAGTCAAGGGGTTTCAGTTGATTGTAATATAAATACACTGGTATCGGGAAGGTCCAGGTTTGTGGTGGGTGGATTGAAGCCTCATGAAAAACCAAAACATTTGAAGCAATTGTGCCGGAAATTTTGTCAAGGCATCAAATTATCTAACAATCATCTCTCCTGTGACATCTTCTGGTCATTTCTATTAACGTTACACAAACTCACAATCAGGTTCAATAATATTCTGTTAAACTTTTATTTTTCACTGCTAAGGACTGTCAGTAAAAAGAAGGGTTCGTTAGCGGCTTCAAATGTCTGATATCTAAAAAAATATAACTAATGGCGGAATGTACCATACAACAAACAAGAGTTAAAAAAAAAGAAGAAGGAACCTCATTCATATTGCCCCAGCTCTTCTAGCAAAAATTTCCCTTTACATTTTATCATTATTATTTCTCCAGATTTTAATATAATTATGTGAACCTTCATCGTTAGTGGTATTAAACAAGTGCTTCAATTACTTGTTTTGACTTGTCGGACTATTTACTGTTGTTAGAGTTACTGTTTGGTATAACACAGGATTTACTTGGCTCCTAAACTAATATAGAAATGCACACACATGCCTCTTAAATTATATACTGAAATGCCAACACATGCAGTGTTCATTTTAGGAAGTTATCGTTTTTAATTTTTCCCAATTATTATGCATTATAATTCCCCAGTATTACCTAGTCTTCCCACACAATCCCTACTACATCAACAACCCCTACCATGTCAACTGGAATGGCCAGTGAAAAGCTGTGGACCAGATGGAGTTGGTCCTCGAATTCTTAAGCCCTTTACTGACCAACTTTGTGGTGCCCTCTGTCACCTGTTCACTCTGTTCCTAAGGCTTCACAAAGTGCCACTGCTGTGAAAAATATCTTGCATTGTTCCTGTTTCAAAGAAAGTTGGAGTCTCTTCACCTAATGACTACAGACCAGTTACACTTATGTCTCACATCATGATGACATATGACATTTAAAGGCTGGTGCTGGAATGTATGAGTCCTATTGTGGTGGTAGACCACATGGACTCACTGCAGTTTGCCTTTTGAACAAAGATTGGAGTGGAGCATGTAATTATCTATCTGTTTCTCAAGGCTTATTCTCACTCAGGCAAAGCTGGCAGCATGGTAAGAATTGTGTTTTTTGATTTCTCTAGCACCTTCAAAGCCATCAAGCCATCCCTGTTAAGTTATAAACTCAGTGATATGCAGGTGGATATCCAGTGTTCTGGATAATGGACTATCTGCCGGCCAGACTGCAGTTTGTGAGTCTCTAGGACTGTGTTTCTGATACGAATGTGAGCAACACTGGAGCAAAACAAGGAACAGCCCTGTCTCCTTTTCTCTTTACTGTCTACACCTCAGACTATAAATATAGCACCAAGTTATGTCACTTGAAGATATTCTCAGATGTCTCTGCACTTATTGGTGTATTAATAAAGGGGATGAGACAAAGTATAGAAGTCAGAGGGGAAAAGTTTGTTTCGTGGTACAGAGAATTGCCTGCATCTTAACATCAGCAAAAGCAAGGAACTGGTTATTGACTTTCACCACACCAAAGACCCTCTATGTCTGGTCATTATCCAAGATGTAGAGGTGGTCCACTCCTATAAGGGAGTCCACATTAATGACAGGTTGGACTCATCTCGGAACAAAAAGGAACTATATAAGACAGGGTAGAAGCAGACCTTTTTTTTTATTTGAAGACTGTGTTTCTCTAATGTGAGAAGTATCATCCTTCACATCTCCTATAACTCTCTGATGACCAGTGCAGTTTTCTACACTGTGGTATGCTGGGCTGGTAACATCAATGAAACTGAACTGAATCAGACATTGTTATGGGTAGTGAAACTGATGCATATTGCAATGTACAACTGAACCGTTGTGATATTGTCTGGTGGATTTAGTCGTGAGAAGCTTCAGCATAGTGCAATAGGTGCGTGGAAAAAAGGCAAAATGACTGTGATCAAGTGGAAGGACAAGAAAGACATTAGCCTCCTAAGTACTTTTCACAATGTAGCAACAACTGTCAATGTTTGTCAGGGAAAACACGGAAGTCACTAAGCCTTTGTGCCATTAGCCTACAATAACACAATAGGCACATCAATCGTGTAGGTTGGGCACTGACATGCTTCCTTCTCACCCACAAGCTACAGATAAAATATAAGAAAAGTATGCAAAGAAATATGTTGCTACTGTCTCGATTGCAATGTCGAGCAGTGTGTTGCTGACTGTTTCAAAACATATCACACAAAGGACATGTACTAAATCTACATCAGTGGATACTAGGCATACCTTACCTACTGTATTTATGTTGACATTTTGATATTTACATGCTTCTATTAAACATTACATTTTTTGTATTAAAAAAATGAAATGTTTTTGGTTCATTTTTGGGGGTTAAATTTAGAGTTAAGCAGGCTACATATTTAGTCTGCTAAATAGCATTTCTGTGAAGTGGCAGTATCAGATTTCATTAACTTATTGGCATGAAAGATGCAATTATTTTCAGTTCCACTCTCAATAAAATTGTGGATATTTATAATGTAATATTATAAGACTCTAGAGATGAGTACAATGATAAGGTTCTACATGACCATGTTCAAATACAGACAGATCTCTGACTGATTATAACAAATGCATGACTGAAGAAGAGTTGAAGACATTACTAAAACAATGTTGGCATGACAAAAATCACTTTTGATGGTGCTTTGGTAAATAAAAAAATCAAGGACCTTTTTGGCAATCCCATTAATACAGACCATTGTATCATACTAATGGAAAATCGATATGTAAATATTTCTTATCCAAATTGAAAGCTGTAAAGTATGGTGCAAGTGTGAATGTTACATGTGATTGAGCTGCTTTAAGAAACACATAACTTTAAGCCCTGCTGGATAATGCATGTAAATGAACACAGCTTCACTGATTTATGTAAGAATATTTAAGTTAATCTGTTTTGTATTACTTAATTTCTTGTCTGTTTAAACGGATCTGTGTCTGTTAGTGTGCTCATTATGTAATTGGTAGTTCTTAAAGTTTGTGTTTATATCTACATGTGGATTTGTCACTGCGCTCTGCACCTGCACACAATGAAGAGTGCTATATAAAAATAAACTTTAAAACAGACTGAACTGAATTAAGAAGGCTAATTTGTGGGACAATGATTAGCCAGTTTTTAAATCCTTTTGATCCAAAAAGCTTGACAAGATCTACAGCCATCTAGCATGAGTTTGCTCTCAGCCTATAAAGTGAAAACCAGGTCTCACAAACCTCTAGGAAACACACAAGGTGATGGTCACTTTGTCTTACAGTCAGGGTTGTACGAGTGGGACTGTCCTGAGTTCAAAAGATAAACCCCAAGTTCTGCATTGCCTCTGAAAATTCAGACTGAACAAAAATTGTATGTTGAAAAAAATCTTAATTCAATTTTTATATTGAATATGTAGTTAAAGTTATGTTTGAATACATTGTGTGTTTGTGTCATTGTACGTTTCCCGTAGATTAAACACATTTATATAACTATAATTATAATTTAATAAAATTATCTATTTTTCTGTCTTCCTTAGTTTCTTAACATCTGTTTTTTGGTTGCTTGAAATGATGGCTGTCCAAATCTGTGATTTTTGTAAATCTGTTAACCCTGGTTACAGCACAGAATAATGAACACATATGAAAAACACATCAAAACATCATTCTGTGATATGAACCAATGTTTTTTTTTCTTATCACCCTGAATATATATGAGAGAAGTGATTTGGATTTGACATTTTTTAGAGGATGGGTACAGAAACAAAACAAAAGGAAGAAAATAAAATTTCTTTTTTGGAGCCCTTACTCAGTCCATGTTTCTAGTCCCTAACCTAAGAAGCAAAAGGGAAACTTCCTCCAGTCTCAGAATTTAATAAAACAATCTTCTTTTACTTTTCCCAAACAAAAAGCAAATTCACTTCCACAAATAAAATAAAATAAATTTATTTCACTCTTTTTCTCTTTTAAATTATTTTGTAGAGGAGTAGCATACACCCCAGCTTTCACCAAAAACACTCAAGTTAAACGTGTTGTGGTCTGACCCAGCTTATGCCCACAACTAGCAGCAGCATTCAGTGCTGCCCGCATAACTAATTTTAAATTCTGGTCCTTTTGTCTACAAGTCTGGCTTCAGTGTTTTCTGATGATTCATTTACTTAGAACCACCAAATGGCACTGTCTTTAAAATTTAGTAAAAAGGAAAAAAATAATCTAACACCCAAAGTTACCTCCAGGGACAATGGAAATTGTGGGTTCCAAAATAGTCTTTGTCTCTTCTTGATATATGTGTAAAATTTTGTTGAGATTGGATTAAGGGTGTGGAAATGTATAAAGAACAAACATACATACATTGATCTTTTTTACCACGCTCTCCACAAACTTTTAATTAACCTGAGCCATAATGTCATACAAAACCAATGTTCAGCAAATTTCACAAGAAAAACATTATAAATGGTTCAGAATTTGCCCCAGGACCTTGAAAAGTCAGACAGTGGCTACCTAATTGTTTTACTGAATGAGTATAATTCCTTTTCTAGGTTTTGTTTTGTTTAAGCTTCAGTCACTTACATACCAGGTCAAATGGGCATTTTATCATCCAGTGTAAACCATGTGATACCACAAAGATCATCAGAAGCATATTGTGGTCATAACCCATGCAGGCTAATTTTGCTGATCTACACTTATTACGCCGAGCGCCCAAGTTTCTATTTCATCTTCATTACTGTGTAGTAGAACTTCTGTAAAATTTCAAATATCATATACTAGCCATCCCCCGTGGTTCTGCCCACGTATTAGTGAAACAGGACAAACTTTAAAAATGAATAAACAAAAAGGTACTGGTAGCTAAGCAGAGGCAAGGTACACTCCAAAACACAGAGGTAGACCGACTCCCCACTCTTGACGTCATACTTTCCCCTCCCCTCGGCCCACAGCCTCTGTCTTGGATTAGCTTGAATATACAGTATCACTCCTGCAAGCGAACTATGATTCTTAGCGCAATGAGTGAAGTCACAAAATCAACCTGAATGTTCAAGCAAATTCTAAAAAAAAAAAAAAAAAAAAAAATCTAAATCCGTTAAGTAGTTCTGTTGTTCGATAGCTACTGTAAGTGGATGTAAGATACACCATCAGGGCTGGCGCATGAGTGAGAAGGGCCCTGCCCCCCTCCCCTCAGCCCGTTGCGTCTCTCTCAGATTTGCGTAAATAAATCAGTCCCGCAAGCAAACTATGATACTTGAGATAGGTCACAAAATCAACTGGAGTATTCAAGCAAATTATAGAAAAAAATCTAAATCCGTTAAGTAGTTCTCTCATGAAAAGTGGATAGACATACAGAGAGGCAGACAGACAGACATTAGATTATATATATATATATATGTTGTGGAGGACTGCCGGCTTCTCATGCCGGTCCTCACCCCCAGGAGGAGCTCTCCTGACAGCAGGATAGTGCCCCGAGGTCCAGCAGGGCCTCATGGACTTTGTAGTATTTATACACAGCCCTGCTGGATACCTTTGGGGCCACCAGGAGTCGCTGTGGGGGGGCTTAAAGGCTCTTTTGTGCCTTATGACCCGGGACTACGTCACGGTCACGTGACGGGAAGGAACGACGTGCTCCCGGGTTGAAGTAAAAGGATTGATTGCCC
>JANRMT010062819.1:18765977-18852391 GCA_026402145.1 Polypterus bichir lapradei | reverse complement strand
TTGTTTTGTGTGTTGTGAAGAATTATTTGGACCAGAACATTCACCACAATTGGCGTAGTCGGCAGGATTGTTTTTCGTCTGTTTTTTCAAGATGTCAGAGGAACAGGACCTGAACACCGTCCTAAACACCATCATGAGCGATCTTCAAACTTTAAAACTACAGATGGGCGAGACGAGGACCCAAGTAGCAGAAGCCAACGCTCGTGCTGCTGCAGGAGTACGGATGGAGGTCGCTCGGTCACCACCTATTGCATTGACTACATTGACGGAGACAGATGACATCGAAACGTATTTTTTGATTTTTGAGCGTACCGCTAAGCGGAACGCGTGGCCGAGGTCGGAATGGGCGTACCAACTGGCTCCCTACCTGAAGGGAACGGCGCAGAGGGCCTATTATGATCTAACTGAGGAGCAGGCCGCTGATTATGACGCTCTAAAAACGGAGGTGTTCAAGCGCTACGGCGTATCCCCGGAACAGCAGGCGAGGGAATGGAGGGAGTGGCAATTCGATCCGGAAAGACCAATAAGAACCCAGGGCTTTGAAGCCTGGGGAAAAGTATGTCGCTGGCTACGGCCCGACATTAATAATTCGCACAAGGTGGCTGAGCTTTTAGCGTGTGAGACTTTTGTGCATGCCCTCCCTGAGAACATCGCTCAGCAAGTCCGGAAACATAATTTCCAAGATATGGACACCTTAATACAAATCACGGAGCGTCACTGGGCGGCTTGTAAATCAGGGCGATCAGAACGGTTCTCGCGCCGAACCCAACAGGCACGTGGGGCAGCTCCTGAGCCCACCCGACAAGCTCCCGAGCCTGCCGTCTGTAAACGGGACAGATGTGCTAGTCTTCCCCGCTGTTTCAAGTGTGGGGAGATTGGACATCTGTCCCCCAACTGTCCCATCGAGCCTATGGATTGCTCATTAGTAAGGGGAGAAAGGTATTGTGCCACAGTGACTAATCCTTTATCTCTTCCCTATACAGGTGCAGTTATCATAAATGGCAGGAAGGTAAGAGCAATTTTTGATTCCGGGAGTAACATTTCCATTGTTGCTGCCCGTTTCGTTTTACCGCAACAGTGGACTAAGGTAAAAACTAGTCTAAAATGTATTCATGGGGATATCCGGTATTATAAAACTGCCAGATGTGTGATATCGGTGAATAATAACCTAACGAGCATGGCCATGGCTGTATTACCGGATCCCCCTTTTCCAGTTATACTAGGTAGAGACTGGAATAAAATTACTAGCGGTAATAACGTAACTGTACCTAAGAAACATTTAGGCTTAGTAATGGAGAATACTGCTCCGACTGCCTCCACACCATGTCCCACAGTAGCACGGACCCATACGGGTACCCAATGTGAAGGAATCGATGTCCCTTCGACCTCTGCGGGAACTAGTACAGTTAACGTGGAGGACGTGGCGACAGAAACCCCACCTTTTAAGGTCGCACAGGACCCAATACAAGATTTAACTGCCCAATTCCTATTAACCCCGTCCTCTTTTAAAAGAGAACAATGGAACGATGATTCCTTAAAATTTATTAGGAATGCAGTAGTATCCACTGAGGGTTATACAACCCTGGATCCCATGCTACCGATGCCGTTCTTTGTACTTAAAAACGAATTATTATATAGAGTGGCAAAACACGAGGGAGAAGTGCGATCATTGTTGTTGATTTCACGCACTTTTCGGCGAAAGGTGTGTGAATTAGCACATGCTCACCTTCTAGGAGCCCACTTAGGCTCCGAAAAAACGTTGGAGAGAATAAAACTCCGATTCTATTGGCCGGGAATTAATGAGGAGGTCCGGCGATTTTGCGCTTCCTGCCCAGAGTGTCAACTTCACCAGATTCCAAGAAGGACTCGAGCTCCTCTCGTTCCTATTCCCCTTATTGATATCCCTTTTGAACGAGTCGGAGTCGATCTCGTAGGACCACTGGAACCCTCGTTAAAAGGCTTTAAATATATTTTGGTACTAGTAGATTATTCCACTCGCTTTCCGGAAGCTGTTCCGTTGCACTCAGCTAATACGAAGAACATCGCACGGGAATTAGTAGGGATATTCGCTCGTGTTGGGATCCCCAAAGAGGTTTTAACGGACCAAGGGACTCCTTTCACTTCGGAGACGTTCAGGGAAGTAGCCAAATTACTCAGAATAAAACATCTCAAAACGTCTGTCTATCATCCCCAAGCTGACGGGTTGGTGGAACGTTTCAATCAAACTTTGAAACAGATGTTACGTAAGGTAGTTAACGAGGATGGAAGAAACTGGGATCAGTTGCTTCCTCTTGTTTTGTTTGCTTATCGGGAAGTCCCTCAGACCTCTACTGGTTTTTCTCCTTTTGAATTATTATATGGAAGACAACCCAGAGGACTTTTGGACATGCTAAAAGAAGGATGGGAAGAGGAGGTCCTCCCTACTTCAAATATTCTTGAATATATCACGCAATTACGCGATAGACTAGAGAAAATCAGGCCGATTCTAAAAGAAAATTTGGAAAAAGCACAAGCAGCGCAGTCCCGTTATTATAAACGAAACACCACCATCCGGGAATTTGTCCCGGGTGATCGTGTGATGGTACTCGTCCCAACTTCTCATTCAAAGTTGTTAGCTCATTGGCAAGGCCCTTATGAAATTAAGGAGAGAAAAGGACTCGTTGATTATTTGGTTAAACAACCGAATCGTCGACCGAGTGAATGAGTGTATCATATTAATTTGCTGAAACCATGGAAGGACAGGGAGCCTGATCCCTCGTCCAATCAGCCTCGTTCTCTCTTTATGTCATGTGCCCACCTTAATTTTGGCCCTGAATTAACATCTGAACAGCGACAAGATCTCGAGGCGGCTATCTTGTCTGTCCCCAAAGTTGTGGACGAGATACCTGGACGTACTGCGTTGATTGTTCACGACATTATTACTAACCCTGGAGTGATTGTCAGAGAAAGATCTTATAGGCTCCCGGAGGCAAAGAAAGCGGAAGTAGAGTTGGAAATTAGACGAATGCTAGAACTGGGGGTTATTGGGGAGAGCTATAGCCCTTGGTCTAGTCCAATTGTCTTAGTTTCTAAACCTGATGGGTCATGGAGGTTCTGTAATGACTTTCGGCGACTTAATCAGGTCTCTAAATTTGATGCGTATCCCATGCTGCGAGTGGATGATTTACTTGATCGGTTAGGGAACGCTCAATTCCTAACTACTCTTGACATGACAAAAGGGTATTGGCAAATTCCCTTAGTGGACTCCGCCAAAGAAAAAAACGCTTTTAGTACACCCAGTGGATATTGGCAATACAAGGTCCTTCCTTTTGGCTTGCACGGGGCGCCAGCTACCTTCCAACGTCTGGTAGACACACTGCTACGGCCCCACAATTCATATAGTGCTGCCTACCTAGATGATGTTGTCATTTATTCCAGCACGTGGAAGGATCATGTATGGCAGGTTAAAACAATACTCTCCAAGCTAGCGTCAGTAGGTCTTCGTATTAATCCGAAGAAATGTTTCTTTGGGTTGAAGGAAGCCAAATATTTAGGCTACCTAGTGGGAGGGGGTGTTGTTAAACCACAATGCTCTAAAATTGATGCCATTTTGAATTGGCCCCGTCCGATAAATAAGCGGCAGGTACAAGCATTTTTGGGATTGGCAGGTTACTATCGCCGTTTTGTACCGCATTTCTCAGAAATTGCTACGCCCTTATCTAATTTAACAAGGAAACGAGCACCTTTAAAAGTGGTATGGGATGATTCAGTGGATAAAGCATTCAGTGACTTAAAGTTGGCCCTTACGTCAGCACCTGTTTTAAGATCTCCTGATTTTTCTGTTCCTTTCATCCTCCAGACCGACGCATCAGCCACAGGATTGGGTGCCGTGCTGAGCCAGTGCGTTGATGATGCTGAACACCCCGTTATGTACCTTAGCCGGAAACTGCTGGACTGGGAGACCAAGTATGCTGCGGTGGAGCGAGAAGCCTTGGCGATTAAGTGGGCTGTCACGTCTTTAAGGTATTACCTATTGGGGCGTGAGTTTACTCTGGTGACGGATCATGCTGCTTTACAGTGGATGTCCCTTCATCGGGAGTCTAACCCTCGCATCACTAGGTGGTTTTTAGATCTTCAGCCTTATCGTTTCAGTGTCATTTATCGTAAGGGTTCCTTACAGGCCAACGCAGATGCTCTCTCTCGTGTCCACGACCTCTCGGTGCAGGTCGCCCGACCCGATGGGTCTGGGCTGAGGGGGGGGTCATGTCACACATGTGCGATTAGGAGGCAGTCAAAGAGCCTAAAGGTGAGTGAAACATCGCGAGATGGAGGGTTGTCACGTGGTACTTACCTAAATCTCTTTTGCTCAACAGAAAACCTGAAGAAAAATAAATTCCTCCACTTCCGGCTTCCAAAATGGCCGCGATGACATCACTTCCGGCCAACCATGATGACGTCACTTCCGGCTCCATCAAACCACCTCACTTCCATCTCATCATTATGATGTTGATTCCGGTTCCTGTTTTCATGCCAACCATTTCCTGTCCCATAATCCTTTTCCCTATAAATCCGCCATTTTGTTGAAACTAAACTGTTCACTGTTTTGATTAAGACTCTGAATCATTTATTCTTTATTGTCTGGACGACAATATATGGGGACGGTCCCCAAACCTTTGTTTTGTGTGTTGTGAAGAATTATTTGGACCAGAACATTCACCACAATATATATATATATATATATTACATACTTGATGTTTGCCTGGAAATGTGTGTGTCCATTCTGCTTTTTATGAGTTTTACCCAATGTACCCAATGTAGAAAGATCAGTAACTTATTATGACATAGTAGCATATTATAGAAAAATGTGATGGAGGTTTGCGATTGACTAAATCAATTTTTGCTCATGTTTATTGCTCTTTTAAGCAGCTTGCTATCTTTAGAAGGACTACTCTTTATACCACACTAGGATGGTGGTAGTGAGGCTGTACTGTGTTCACATTTTTATATGCTTCCTCCAGGGCTGGCATTAAAGCTGCTCATTAGAATCACTGTACCAACTGTTACTGTTATCATTTCTGGCCTTGACATGGCCGCTGTTCTAATTTTCTACCTCCTTGCTTTTGGTATGGTCAATGCCATTCCACAATGCATAATTTATAAAATGAATATTGGAAAGGTATGAGCCTATCTCCATAGCTATGGGGCTTTGCAATACAGTAAAAACTCTCAATAGAACTAGTCTGTGGATTAAGATGCACCATTTGGGGTGATTTAAGTATCTATCTAGGCTTTCTCCTGGGCATCTCCTTTTGGATGTGAACAAGGCGTTGCCCACTTGAGGAAGATGCAGAGGCAAGGCAAACTGGAGAGATTATATCTCTGGACTGGCTTTGGAAATCTGAGAATATCACCTTAATGGGCAGCAATAAATTATGGAAGATAGATTAGATATTTGACCCAGCTCTGCAGGATAACACTGTGACTCTTATCAAGGTAGGCAGAATGAAAATGGTGGTCAGGCTATTAAAAAAAAAAAAAGATTTTGTGCCTGGTTTGCTATTCACTCCATATAAAATGCTATTTACCTTAAAGCCTTGCCCATTTCTTCGCTACGGATCACATTTGTCCTCTTTTATAAGCTCTAGAAATACAAGTACACCATTGCACTTTTATAAGAAAAGAAAAAAAGTTTTAAATATACATATAACCTCCAAGAAACAACCACTCTCCTTAAAACTGCACAAATAGTAGTGGGTATATTTTTTCATTTTCAAGTTAAATGAAATATCAAAAAAAAGGACTTACTGTTGAGAAAAATGCAGCTTGTTTACAGATACAACATCTTTAGCATCTGATTCACAGCAACTGTATGCAATAAACTATAAATTCTATTTTTTTCAATGACAACTGTAAGCATCTAAGAAAGTTATTATTTAGGAAGGTATGTGAAGTACTAGTTAAGTGCACTTAAAAATGTTTTTGAGTAAGCAAATCTGAAATCCAATCGTGTAATATAAAACAATGGCCTAGGAATGGCTGGAAAAGAAGATGTAAGATTGCTAAAACATTACTGCTTGTAACACCACATTATATATGAATAATGGTCAGAAAACTCATACTCTATATAGTTTCTGGGTTCACAATCACAGCAGCATGGTATATATTTGACAATAGCAAATGAAACAGAGGTAAGTGGAAATTAAAAAAAAAATTCATAAAATGGTCCTAATATTGCTTCATTAAGATAGCATTGGATATGTGAAAAAAAACATCCTAGTGGAACTTTTAAAAGACTACGTTCTATGACATTTACCAAAGTAAGAGGATTGCTGATGGTTTTGCTTACAATTTATAAATATAATTAAACTAGCAAAATACCCATGTTTCGCAGCGGCGAAGTACTGCATTAAAATTTTTATTAAGAAGAAAATGAAACCTTTTTAAACTGAGGGAAAATATGCCAATAATTATTTGTTAAGGATCTCTTTGCATACCACATTGTCAGTTCGGCCCTCCAGTTGTAACATGACCAAGCTGTGCGCTGAGCTTACTCTTCAGCATGTAACTTACAGTTGGCAATGTGAACAGTAATCTTGTCTCAAATCTCACAGCTTGGATTGCTGCTGTCATAATCGGTTTGAGTTTCATGGTTTGTTTCAATTACAACAGTATTTGCAGGATTTGTTGTGTTGAAGTGACATTTGGCATCTGTCAAGCGTTGTAAGTACACAACCGGTTTCATCGATAAAATCACATCCAGCTTTTGAGAGTTTAAACATTCATAAACATCAAAGTGTCCACTACTGAAATCGTCACCTGTGAATCTAAGATGTTTAAGAGGCATTGGCGGTTGTCGAAAGGTGTCAAATATTTGGCCATTTCGGTATACTTGAAAGCGACAACCGAACAATTCAGCGGCAGCCATCAACTCACATGCAGAACCATAGGTGAAGGGCTTAAGCATTTCACTCTTATAGTGCTCCTGTGTTGTATAATTATCTCCTGTACCGTCATCAGTCCACACCTTGAACCTGTCCCAGTCATTCAATACATAAGACAGAATGTTCCTCCGGATATCAAGAGTGAGCCTGATATGGCCGTGCAATATGTAAGAAAGAGAATGGAAAAGGTAGGTGCTATCTCCGGGCATGGAAACCACTTGGTAAGTGACAGTTCTTTGATCGATAGTGATCATCTCGATAGACATGGTAATGGGGGTTGGAATGAAAAAGGAAATGGATACCTGAGAAATGTAAAGTAGGTGTAAAATGCCTATACAATAACTATAATTGTAATAAACAAACAATAAAACAGCGGCAAAGCCGTGGATTAAACAAAAAGGCTGTAGTTATCAGTAGGGAGACGTGAATCCCGTGGCGAAGCAAGGAAGGGAATGTAGAGACCGGAGCGACGGACGGTCTTATATAGGCAGGCAGCCAACAACGTGGGAGGCATTGGGATGGGGGACCCAACACCACTTCACATGGTGACCGAGGTGCAGGCTATGGACGTATATATGTACGTAAGTAGGATTCAGTTAGTGTTGGGAACCCGTGTACCAAATTTCTTAAAGATGGGCCCATAAGTAACAAAGACTGTTGAAAAGTTCAATATGGCGGCCGACAGTGGCATCATACCACCGAAATAAGTACGTACATTGCTTTCGGTTAGTGCAGGGAAGCCGCCTACCAAATTTCGAGAAGATGGGGCCGTAAATAAGAAAGTTCAACATGGCAGACGTTGTTGACTGTTATGACCGTTACGCGTAGAATTTCAAAATGAAACCTGCTTGACTGTTGTAAGTAAGCTGTAAGGAATGAGTCTGCCAAATTTCAGCCTTCTACCTACACGGGAAGTTGGAGAATTAGTGACGTTGGAAAGTTCAATATGGCGGCCGACAGTGGTGTCATACCAACAAAATAAGTACGGACATCGGTTTCCGTTAAAAGTTCAATATGGCGGCTGACAGTGGCATCATACTACCGAAATAAGTACCAAATTTCAGCCTTCTACCTACACGGGAAGTTGGAGAATTAGTGACGTTGGAAAGTTCAATATGGCGGCTGACAGTGGCGTCATACCACTGAAATAAGTATGTACATTGGTTTCGGTTAGTGCAGGGAAGCCGCCTACCAAATTTCGTGAAGATGGGGCCATGAATAAGAAAGTTCAATATGGCGGGAAGTTGGAGAATTAGTGACGTTTGGAAAATTCAATATGGCGGCCGACAGTGGCGTCATACCACCAAAATAAGTACGTACATCGGTTTTGGTTAGCGCAGGGAAGCCACCTACCAAATTTCGTGAAGATGGGGTCAGCCTTTTACCTACACGGGAAGTTTGAAAATTGGTGACGTTGGAAAGTTCAATATGGCGGCCGACAGTGGCGTCATACCATTGAAATAAGTAAGTACATCGGTTTTGGTTAGCGCAGGGAAGCCGCCTACCAAATTTCGTGAAGATGGGGCCATAAATAAGAAAGTTCAACATGGCGGACGTTGTCGTCTGTTATCGACCGTTATGACCGTTACGTGTAGAATTTCGAAATGAAACCTGCTTAACTTTTGTAAGTAAGCTGTAAGGAATAAGCCTGCCAAATTTCAGCTTTCTACCTACATGGGAAGTTGGAGAATTAGTGATGAGTCAGTGAGTGAGTGAGTGAGTCAGTCAGTCAGTGAGGGCTTTGCCTTTTATTAGTATAGATTTACAGCATACAGAAATACCAAATTAGCACAAGGGATTAAATATGTGTAAAGTGACCCAAAGTAATTTCCCCCATAGGATTGTATGTAAATACAATTAATCCATTCCAGACCGTATGAACTGTATGTAAATATATTTTCTTTAAAGATTTTTAAACACAGTAATAGTTAATTATACCATAAATTGCACAGTGTAATAGTAAACTAAATGTAAAAACATTGAATAACACTGAAACAAACACCCAGGCTCCCTGCTTAGCTGCTTGCTCGCTCTCAGCTGCACTGGCTTTCTCCTCCTGCTTCCTGCCTTCTCCTACAACCTCCCATTATTTCCTGTTCTCTTCTTTTTCCCTTTAGCCGACTTGCGCTTCTATTTATGAAGAGGCATGATAGTCGTGGCAATCAGCAGCTCCTGGGAACAATTACGGATGCGGACCGCTTCTCACCTGTGCACATCACGAACTCCTAAGGAACCACTTCGGCCACATACCACCATGCCCCCTCAATAAGCCGCTAGTGCGGTGATTATTTATTAAAACTGGCCTTTTTGACGGGAGCTGTGGACCCGCTATACCACAGGAGGAAGCTGGGTTGAGAGGAGGTTACAGTTTTGAGGGAGAGTCCCTCTGCGTGATGCACCGAGAACAATGTACAGTACAGGGAGAGACTGAACACGTGCAGAAATCATTGGCACGTACGAACTGGAAGGGAAATGAAACAGAGCACAAAGAATTCACAGCGAATGCACAGGGAGAGACTGAATGCGTGCGGAAATCATCGGCGTGTATGAAATGGAAGGGAAACTGGCTTGTTCATCAACCGAATACAGAATATTTTATATTGCTTGGATATGAATCTACTGGAATGAAGTTCTTTTAAGTGGGAAACATAGAATGTTGAGTGAATCTTAAAGTGGCAAGGAGAAAGAAACAATAGAAGACAAGACTGACCCATTTTAATATATACTGCTCCAAAAAATTAAACACAATCTTCACAGTCTAACACCAAGACAATTATGCTTCATGAATATCTATCTGTCCAGTAAGGAGACATAAGCTTCTTTTATCAGCCTGTCTCCTGGTATCTCTTCCATGCCATCAAGACTGTGCTGGGAGACACAACAAACCTTGCAACGGCATGTAAGGATGTGCCATCCTGGAGGAGCTGGACTACCTGTGCAACCTGAATCGACTGCAGGTACCACCTCATGCTACCAATATTGACAAGGACACTAGAAATACACAAAACTAGAGAAGAATTAGTCAAGATGGATAAGGAGAGAGCTACTGTCTATGGCCACCATCTGCAAAACCATTCTCTTTTTGGGGGTTGTCTCGCTGTTACACCTGTTGTCACTTTCAATTGCACCAAAGCACGTGAAGTTGATTCATGATAAAAATCAGAAATGGCTATTCAGCCTGTTCTAAACAATGTTTCCACTCTTCTAATGGTAAGCTGTTCCGTATCCCACATTATAATTATGCTCTGTGGAAGTCAGTTTCTTTCAGAAACAAGCACAAGGGTGAAGTTTGCCTGTGCACTTAAGCTGTTGTGATAGATTAGCTCCTATCCCTATACTTGACGCATTTACTTGAGTAAAGTCCAAGAACAGTCTGGGTAACTGAGAATTGGCTTAAAATTGAATCATTCTTTCAGATGTTGTGCTTTCATTGTCATATGAAATTTCTGACTGAATATTTTTTAGTTCTGAAAATTACCAAATGAAGATTTATTTCATTAATCATTGGTAAAATTTAGCAAACCCAACAAATTGCTGAATTGGGTATTCTAAGTGTACTAGGTGATTTAAGCTAATTTAGAATAAAATAACACAATCCAATCAACAAAAGAGTAATACGGTTATTGCATTTATTCCCATTCAAAACACAGGCTGTTGTTTTAGCAGATTAAGCATAATATACACTGCATTGCCACACCATAATATTTTATACTTAAGCATAGTTGATTTACAAGTTGCTAATTAACAAATTGCAAGACTGTAAGTAACTAAGTAATAGAAAGTTAGGGTCACAAGGGTTGTAGGGTATTCTGACAGTACTATATGTAAAGCAAGAATCAGCAATGGAGCACACTCATTCAAACACCCAGTCACCGTTGGCCTGCAAATTCAAAATACTAATATTTACTAGAATTCCTGCTGTGTAACAAATGGGTTCATAGAGATTAGATGTTGATAATCATAATGCTGTATCTTCTGGCTATTTGTGGCATCTTGCAATTTATGCTTTATAATGCTGTTGTATTTTTAACAATTTATTGAATTCAATTATCAATTTTATATTTTTAAAACCAAATGTGACTGTTTTTATTAAGCTCTAAATGTGCACATTTCTAGAATTTAAGACTACTACAAACCATTTTACCTATAAAACATATCTTTCATAAGGACATAAGGAGCAATATACTAATGTAACAACTATATAAATAAACAATAATTAGCATTCATAACAAACTTATTTTAAGTCTTCATTTTAAAGATATAATCAATCCATATTGTGACATTTAAGTGATTTATTTATTTGAGGTAATTCATTATTTTTTACATATTGCACAAAATTACATAAAGCACGTAGAATTACTCATAGCTAAATGAGTACAAGTCCTAGTCCTACTTTTCATATGCACATGTTGTCTGATTTATCAAACAATCCTTCAGCCAACTGTAAAACACAGCTGTTGATAAAGTACCAGCTGCTCTTAGTGGAAAAAGTAATGCCTGGCTGTTTTAATTATAATAAACACACAGCCTTAACCAGCCATTTCTGGTTAAGCAATTATTTCAGATCTTTATGTGGAAATATTTCAGTAGCAACAAGAAATCAACTAGCACATAAAGACAGGCTAAAAGTTAATTTTTACAATTTAGAAAATCAAACTGGAAACTATACAAAGTCATACAACTGTTATTTTGGCATTTTAAACACATCAATTACAATATAAGGATTTTGCTTGGAAAAGATTACTTCGAATGAAAGTACATACATCTTTTCTCTTATATTACAGTAAAACATTTACTTCTTTTTGTTAACAGCAGACAAAGTTCAAGTTACACTGACAAATCTTTTTTATTCCAAACCTGCCATCAATCAAAACAGTACATTTTGTGACACCTAGCATGCCCTAATTAACGATTCCCTCATGCCATTTTTTTCTTATACATTTGATTTTTACACTTTATTTGCTCTTATGTTGTTATGGCTATAGGCAAATGAACAGCCATAAAGGTAATAAAAATAAATGTGATATGAAAACCGTTAACAACGAGACAGACAAAGTATAATTGTTGAACAGACGAGGAAAAACCAAGGATCAAACCTATAAAATTCAAAGCCAATGATATTCAGTACCTGATTTAATGTCCTTTCCTTAACTCCTAATGCAAAAAATTCTTGAGAAAAAATGTATGTTTACAAATAAATACATGAATCCCTAGGAACTATGTGCTCCAATTGGCAGAACATGATGGCACAAGCTGCCATGTGACCTCTACTGTATGTCAGAAGATCTGCAATGGACATAGTGATTATAAACAATTTGGCCACAGGTAAGAAGAAATGCAATAAACTAATAATAATATTCACATAACTAAAGTGGGACTATGATTGAAGAATATTTACAGCTATCTAAAATAGTTTGCAAGGTGGGTTAACGTAGGAACATTTCAACTTTAGTTTGGTTTGATGTGTCTTTTTTCATGCTCTCACCTAGTGACAGTCAGCCATTTTGGCCAGAATAAAGTTCCGTCTGGTATTTAACACTTCCAGGATCTCACATTCTTCTACTTGCTGTTTAATCAACCCCACAAATGCTCTTCATTCTATTGTTAAGCTACTCTATTCTCTCTCATTATACAGTAGTTTCTGTGTTTCATTTATAACATGACTCATTATGGCAACACCATAGCAAAGCAAGAATTAACAGAACAGAGAGATTTCAAATACAATTATAGCTCTTGAATTTTACCAAGTGCACATAAGAAAGATAACATCAGACTGATCCCCCCATAATGATTCCAACAGGACCAACTCAGCTTTAAAGTATCTACTGCACTAGTGACTGTTGAACCACCAACTTATGCACAGGAAGTGGTAATTAATGGTAACTGGCACACACAGCAAAGTATATATAGAAGGATTAAGACAGGGTTTCTTCGCATGTCTAACTAGGCCAATGTAAATTCAATATTTTTTTTAATTCTCCCCATAATCTAATATGTATATTTGCCACCCAACAGCAGTGTTGGAATTTAGGTTGCACAATGCACCCCTCCACTGCTTTAGATTTATTTTTCCTGTAATGTCATTATGTTCCAAGTGAATTTTTTAACAATAATTTGATAACATGTACTGTAATTTACTTAAAAATAAAAATATGGGAAGATATTCAATTTAACAATGTTAATTTTACCAGATAATGCAAGATAAAGACTCCACCATTACCTAAGATTTTATTTTACACTTTCCATCAAATCACCAAAATTGATTTTCAATAGGTCTCTAAATTGCTATGTAATTATGATTTGTTTGTATGGATGTGAATGGTTGTGAGACAGTTAAATCAAACAAATCACATTTAAGCTGAGGTTGTTCATAGGAAATAATATAGTCCTATTAAAATTAAGCCACTACCACAAGATGTTATTGACCTTCTCTAATGAATACATTTGGAAGTGATGACAGTGAGTCTTTTGTGGAATGCACAGGCCCTTTCCTTACAATTTTCAGAATCTGGTTGCTTACACAAGTAGATGGTGAATGGTTTTACTATAAATAAAAAGGTTGACAGTGGACACTGCTGTGTGTTTCCATAATCAAAATGTATAGTATTTTATTTGCTCAAACCATAGATTATGGGATGGTTATAGTAGTTTAATCTACAAACATACATTGTATCGAAATCCAAGTTATGCAATGAATGGAATAAGTCATTCTATTCAACTCTATCAAAGGCTTTTCCTGCTTAAAAAGATAGGAAGAACTCTGGAAGCTCTGTTCCTCCTGGGATATATATTATTTTGTGCATACATTGACGATTTAATAGTAATGATCTTTAACAAATTTATTGAAATATTGTGGGATATTTAAAGGTAGCACTTCACATAGATAATAATTTTAGTCAGAATATTAACTTTATTTTTCAAAACAAAAATTGGCTTGAAGAATCCACATTCTAAAAGGTTTTTATTTTTCTAGCATAATGTTTTAGGTAGAAGCACTTCTTTTATAGCTTCCATTAATATTTCTAGCAATAACAGCCCTAATTTAAAGGTCTGCCCTGTTTGTTAATTTGTGATTCCAAGAGCTGTATTCCATACTTATGTGAATTATTTCTTATAGTCATTTTGGTCCACACTGCATTATACATTTCTGCAATACAAAGTTCTAGACTATTTCTTTATGTTTTAACTGAACTACTAGTGTTAATGATCATTTCTTCATAATAGGAATGATGTGACATAAGTAATAGTTTCAACGTTTCACTTATTTTCATTAAGCTGAATTCTGTTTGGAAAGCCATTTGCTTTTCATAGAGCCCAGAGGTTGATAATCTTATATATTCCTCATCAATTTTGGGGATAAGGCTGATTAATTATGTTACCTTTCTGGCTTGCAATTTATTTTTGCATCAGATGTAGGAGATTATTTGTCCTTTCTGATATGCTTTAAGTGTTTCGTAGAGAGTTTCTGGCAGGTATCTCTGGTGATATGTGCATTAACTTCAACAAAAATTATCAATATGTGTTTGGAGATAAATTTAATAAAATCTTCCTCTGCTAATAATGATGGGTTAAGCTGCAAACTGCAACTTAAATAAAATATTTCCTGATATTCTAATTTCCACAGTAAGTAATGCATGGTCAGAAATAAAAATCACATCATTAGAAGATATAGAGAAAATAGAAATATGGGAGAAACATGTTACCAAAATTTACAAACATTGTAAATTCTCTTGGCAGTTTTATGTACTGTATATTCTGATACTTTTGGTGCTGAATGTGGCTAAGAGCAGAAGAGCAGTATAAGTAGAACTATATTAAAAAAATTCTTATAACTTGTTAAAGTTATAATATTAATAAAATCTACACTACTAAATGAAATTGAACAAATCCCCACATTTGCAAAAAAGAAAGAGGCTAATATAGAGCATTAAGGTTCCTTGACCAATGAATGTGAAGGGAGAGGTGAATCTTCTATGCACAATAGATATAATGTGACTGGACAATGCAAGTAATGGAAAATGACCTGTACACTCTTTCACACTGCTCCTAAAGTACAACTTGGTTTTACATTCACCCAGCAATTTGTAAAGTAAGTTGTGATCGAACAGTAGTGAAACCCAGGTTCAAGGTTCAAGGACAAAATGTAGAGACACCAACTAGGTTGTCCTGTTGAATTCTTTTAACAGAAGATAAAATTAATGCATGATGGCCTATCTCCAATCATGTTGCTGCTTTTTGTGGAGCTGTGTTTTTTAGGTTAACTCAAATGAAAGTGAGACATCTCCCTCTGGCCTGGAAGAGGCACAGTCACTTGCCCTCCATGGGCATTTTCCCAGAGCTGTGGCAGCAGAAACAGTTCACATAGTTACCAACAGCACCTCCACTCTCTTCAGGTTGGTACTGCATACCTCAGCTGAGCCTTGAAGGTGACCCACTGACATGCATGCGGGACAATGTATATATCAAGGCATTAGTGGCTTCAAATGCAACATACTGTACCTGTACACTGTAATGTAATTTGCAGGAAACTCACAATCAGTGCACAAGTTTGATACTTTATTTGTTAATGATATATATATTTGTTAATATATATCCATGGCAGAGCGACGGGCGCTGAGCAGGCTCCTGTCAATCATGGAGAATCCACTGCATCCACTAAACAATACCATCTCCAGACAGAGGAGCAGCTTCAGCAACAGACTGCTGTCACTGTCCTGCTCCACTGATAGACTGAAGAGATCGTTCCTCCCCCACACTATGCGACTCTTCAATTCCACCCATGGGGGTAAACGTTAACATTATACAAAGTTATTGTCTGTTATATCTGCATTTTTATCACTCTTTAATTTAATATTGTTTTAATCAGTATGCTGCTGCTGGAGTATGTGAATTTCCCCTTGAGGTTAATAAAGTATCAATCTATCAAAGTGGTAATGTGCCTTACTGGCATTACCAGTAATTAAATAAAATTTGTTAAGTGTCCTCTGCCTTGTAAAGAGGGAGGCTTTTGTTTGAGGAAAAAAGGTATAATGAAAGGAAACTTGCCTTTTTCATTTATATAGTCCAGACAGACGTCTTCGCTGACGATATAAGCGTCTTTTGGGGAGTGTCGCGGCGGGTCTCATGTAGACTGGAGAGACAGCCTTGCCATTGACCGGCCGGGATGGCGTTGTTGGTCCTCCACACTGCGTGTGCCTCCTGCAACATAACTCCAAAGGAGCAAAAGAAAGTGTGAAGCGCCTTAATATTAGTTAACCCGGGTTAGCATAGGGATCCCGTGTTCGTAGTTGTCTCAGCTATAGCTCAGGGGAAGGAGGAAAAAAAAAATTTAGAAAGTGCTTCATTTAACTTAAGGCATGAAGTGCAGTCCGCATTTGAAAGCTGGCACAGCTATACGCGTGCGCACCGGCTGCTCGATTTTTATAGTAACTATGTGGGATAGTAGACGCCACTTTTCGCAAACACAATCACATCATCGCGTACCCCGGGAGGGATGACGTACGGCTGTTTAATTCGTCGGCGCAGTGACGCCGAATACAAAAGGGAATCATGGCCTCTAGAGAGGGTCTTTTCTGACTAGTTCGTCTTGGAGGAAGGTACTGTACTTGGTAGATCTGCGTCTTAGAAGTTACCAAGCATTATGGCTTGTGCTTTGTTTTGTAAATATCTTTTTCATATAAATATCTCTCGATAAACTTTGGTGGAGGTATTTATTGGGTTGTGGTTAGTGGTGCACTGTTTATTTTTGTATATACACTTTTTTTTCTGTATTTTTGAATATTTTTCGGTGAATCCTGTATTATACACTGTTTGGAGGAGCAGCTTCCTGACTTGGATCACTGTGGAGGAAGACAGCTTCACATTTTGCTTTGTGTGTATATATATGGATTCCACTAGTTTGTGTGCAGTATTCTTTTTCATTTAGGACTTTCAGGAAACACTGTAAATATGTATATAGTCATTTCTGGGCTCCATTTGATTATTGTTTTTGTGTGTCCTTTGTGGTATTGGACTGTGTATTAATATATATAAATTCCGCAGGACATTATTTTTGATTTTTCTTTAAGTGCACCTGTAAATAAAACCTCACTTTATTTTTCAAAAAACCCAACCCTTTTTGTGTCTGTGTCTCCCTGTCTTACACCATCATCCTGGTCACGCTCGGTCCCACATACTAGACGCCTAGAGTGTAGGCTGGTGATTCTAATTCCCACTACACGGGGTGTCACAATCAATCTATCTGTTCTATCTGTCTATGTAATTCAGTGATGTCTTTGTTCTTCTTGAATATGTGCTTTATTTATATGAATTTTCAGTTTTTTACAATTGTGTTCTGTCTCTTTAAATGAACTATGTTCCATGTTCTTTGTGATGGTTTCCCCAAGAGTTTGGGCTACCCTGACATCACCACTCTTGGGCTCTGGCTATAAAAGTAGGCCAGGTAGGCCTATGAGCCGTGCATCATTCATTAAATGATTTGCAAGAAGTTTTGTGTTTTCCTGTCTTAGATTTTCTGGACTTTTTTTAAAATTTTTCTTTTCTTTTTCTTCCACTGTGTAAAAGAATGCTTATTTTTGGAATTTGTATTAGGACTTTGTTTATTTAGGATTATCTTTTTGGCAAATGCAGTGTGCCTCTTTTATGTTCTTTTGAGCTTCTCTTGGTGGCCTCATATTATTTTGCATTGATACTCCCAATTCATGACAGCTATTCTGAAACATGGTAAGGCTCTTGAAAAACTGTTTTATATCAGTTCAAAATAGTGGTAATCCTACATACAGTTTTCAGGCAGGATGCAATCCACAGAGGGATCAACATCTGATGTCAGGTACATCATATGTTTGCTGTTTGAAAATCCTCAGTAAATATGATTTGGTCTTCGTTTTCCTGTAATTCAACAGCTTCCTCATCCTCTAAACTTTTTACCAGTTATGGAACCATTCCAGAAATATGGCCGCTATCAACCAAGCCTTCTTGCCAGACTTTCAACAATACACAGGAAGCAGATTCTTGTATATTTCCTTTCAGGTGACATGAGTTAGTAGTATTATATAGTAAGCCAGGTTTAATTCTAGTCTTAGCCTCAATGTAGTAAAAGAGCAGATGGACAAAATCATTCACAGCTTTTAAGCTAGGCATTTGTCTTTTTTTGCTTCTGAAATGTATGTTCCACTGGGAATTATTCCAGAGAATTTTAACACACCACAACATAGCTCTTTCTTCAAATGTTTTCTGAAGATGCCCCTTGAACACTTTTGCATTCTCTTCATAACTAGATCCAAATTCATTATTTGCCTTCACATTTTTAATTCTGAATTGGTGAATGAAAGATGGTTCACTTTCAACTACTTTTTAGGAGTCACTCTATCTTCAGTAGTGGCAAGTTTGATCTTACCATTAAGGCTAAAAGCCATGTCTTATAGCATATTTCAGTTCACAGTATTTCACTTATGTTCGAGTCTTCCAGCTATTACTATAAGGCCTACTCATTTTTGTATTGCCATGAACATGACTAATTATTTTAGCAGCTGATGGGAGAATTGATGACATAGCTTAATAGATTTCCTTCTCTGTTATCTGTTAAACAGGTGCAGTTAATGGCAGAAGCAGAAAGCTACACGACCTTATAGTAAGTATAATACAGCCTCTGACTCAGCTCCAGGGTTAATAGTAGATTTTCATTTCACAGTTATACTGTATGAAAATACTGCATAGTAAAAGCTTCTAACACATAAAAAATGACTGCTAACCACACAAGATCTACACTAGAGAAGAAACAAATGGTGAATAAGTGGAGCAAGAGCATGTTTCACTCCTTCTCAAAACATAAGAAGACAAATGTATAACATCAGCATTAACCAGGAACGATCTACATAAAAGAAGATACACATGATGAGTGAGAGTATGGAAAGAGCATATCTTACTCCTCTTTTTGACACAAAAGAGGAAAAGTGCACCACAGACCTATTATTTTTGCATTTTTCTTGTTAGCATTATCTACATATGCATCCAACTTAGTATATTTACTTTAAAAATGTAAGTTCTTATCCTGATATGTGAATTCACTGTACTGTAGAACACTTGAGCTGTTGATAAATCTATTTATTCATGTAATCACATTAATTACACGTTGTTAATTCAATTTTAAAAATCTTATTTTTTCTCTCAAAAGGTTCATTTTTAAAGTGATACAATATGAACTAAAATGCAATTATTCTACCGTGCTATTGGCAGCATATCAAAAGGTGGCATTACTTTACATAGAAATCTTTTTTAAATGTCAACAGTTAAAAAAAATTATACCCACTTTTGCCAGCAAATGTTTATCACATCTTTTTTCAATGCTCCCAGCATGCCAATGCTGTATTTGCAAAGATTATTATAGCCACAGGAAGGAGCAGAGTGTACTGTATTTATAATGTATGCAATGATAATTTCTCATTGAAAGGGTTTCAGTAAGGAGTGGGGAGACAGCTTGATTTTAATAAAGTATGTGTCTTTGCACAAGCAACAGTTGAAAGACATTGGGATTAAAAAGGATGAACTACTGTATTCCTTTAAATGTATAAATCACCAAAATAATATAAATGCTGATCTTAATTTTATGCATATAAAATTTCATATTTCCCTCTTTTATTTAAGGACCATAACTTAATAAAACAACCCAATGCAATGAAAAGTACATAGCAAGTATAATAATATGTTCCACACACAATCTATGAATCTCGGGTCTGGCTTCACAAATTAGTTGTCACCACCAAAGACACAAGTGGACACCTTTGTATGAAATTTTCATGTTCTTGGTAGTCAGCCACATGGATTAACCTCAGAAAGCAGTTTCTGAACTTTAGGAACGTCAGTATCTTGCATCTTGAGGACAGACGACTTACTTGACATACTGAATAGAATAATAGGTTTCAGCTATGTAAACACAATTACAAGGATTTAGACATCATTAGTTAAGGATGAACTATGAAAGTTTACCAGTTGGACAGTCGAGTAATAGCTGCTGAAAAGAGGACTATGCATTCATATTTCAATAATAAAGTATCAATTAGTCATTTCAAACAACAATTGCCATTTGCAACATTAGGAAGGTCATGGTTATATTTTTAAATCAATTGAGTGGTACCTTAATAACAAAGTATCAGTTTCTGTGAAAATCTTGAAAATGTTCTGAATGATTTGAAACTGTTGAATGTTAGTGTAGGATAAAGCAGCAGCAAAAAATAAGGTTAAGGAGAGGTTCAACACAGCACATGGCTTGATGTTTAGTTTAGAACAGTAGTAATGAGTTCATGCCAAATTCTTAAAAAAATGGTTAAATATTCTTCTTCTTGTTTTACTTGTGGTCAGCAAACAACAGTTTACTGCATTACCACCACCACCTGGTATTTAGTGTGGATCAGTATGTTCTCATTACTATATCCTCTCACTCAACTTGGTATCTTTTAAAAATTGTAATATACACCAATAAAATGCATTCCTCTAGCTTCTTCTGCAAAATATCTTAGAAAATAATCTTTTTCAGTACCCTGAGGTTTTCTACTAATATTATCCTTGTTATATCTCCAACATTGTAATATTGCATGTTTTATTGTTTCAGTTTTTCCACAATATTCACATAAGTTGTTATGATGTTTCCCTATCCTATAAAGTGAACTGTTTAGATCAGTGTGTCCACTTCTGAGTCTTGTTATCAGTCATTCATAATTTCTCTTTCTCTGTGTAGATCTCATTTTCTCCCACTTTCTCTGAACTCTGTAATACCATCATCCCTTACTTTATTCCTCCCATTGTTTTTGCCACCTTTGTCAAATATCAAAGGTGTAGGTGTATTTTATAAGCAATTGAATTTACATACAGTGTCAATCAATGCATACATTTACTCTGGTTGGTTCGTTGGTTTACACCCAAAAGGTTTATATAAAATAAAATTATATTATATTATATTCTGGTTTTCTTACCATTTTTAGGTTGAGCCATCACCCTGGAAATTTCTGTGTATATAACCATTGTCCAATCTTATTGTTCACAAGACATATGCTGACTTATTAGTCATCTCTTAGTCATCTTTTAGTACATTTTGCATATTACATCTTTGCCTCTGTTGTTCAATTGGTCATTATCTGGTTTCCTGGTATGCCTGAACAGGTTTTTGACATTTATGAACCCTTTATGCCATTACTTTAAAATGAATGCTATGTTACCCTAAAAGTATTCTTCCACATGTGGTAGAGGATATTTTTTTCTTAGCACACTTTTGTACCAACTGGCGTTACTCCAAATATTGCTATTAAGGAGTTAGGAGTGATTTATAATTCATAGCGATTGCAGAGATATGGAAAATTCTTTTAGTGTAGGACACTCCCAAAACATGTCTTAATGATACAAGCCCTTGATGACATTTCTCACATGTTGGATCTTGCCCTGGGCATATTTTTGATAAATGTAGAGTAGATATATGTGAACAATACACAATATCTAATTCAATTATTACATGCTTAGTGCAAAATATACCAGGATATATTTTAGGAATGACTGTTTTTCCCTCAGATCATTAAACGGTAAGTACTTTGAAGTTTTTTTATATATTCTGGAGATGGTGTCTGGCTCTACATTCAAACTAGCTCATATTACTGCAGAACACATAGAAAAAATAAAATCTTATTGTTGCTTTCTCCATATTCATAATGATATATGATATAACCAAAAGATAAGATGTTCTACAGGTATTTTTTTGTAGTAAGATTAAATTCCAATTGTAGGTCCAACCTTTTCTTATGTTTCAGTCAGGTTTGACTATTGTTGTATTTTCCTGTTAGTGTTTTTTTTTATCTGCCCCTTCTCCTTTATATGGTACATATGCTAGTATTTAAACAGGGGCAGCAGTAACAGTGCATCTTTGCCATTTTGTGGATTCCTCATTTGAATTTTTTAATTTTTGCTCTGTATGAATACCCTGGTTTAGACCCCTGCTTTCATTAGGTACTGTTTTTGGTTATGATTTATTGGATTTGTTTTCTTTTAGGTTTTAGCATTTTAAGTAAAACCTTTTTTTGCTCCTTTTAACCTGGCTTGCTTTTAGTGTCCTATTTTTGAATACATCTTGATTTTTTTTAAGAAACATTGATTGGTTTGTCCTGAACCAGAGATTTTTAATGGTTTCTTCTCCTCCATTTTGGGATATTTGGAGATTTTTGCTGTTTAAAAGCCTTAGCACCATTTTGGGGCCTGTGCAGGCCAGAGGCCTGCTATTTGATTTTAGGCCTAGGCTCCCTTTGGTGCTGAGTCCTGGCCTGTGAAGCCAGATCTAGGTGAAGTGAATAAAAATGTGAGTGATAATATCAGGACATTTGACTGTCACTAATGTGTTTTTGACTGCATTATTCCATTCTCTAATTAAAATAGACCTTTATATTACAGTAAAAAATACAGCAAAGCACAAGTAGTATATTTTTTTTGTAATTGCCTTGGCATTGAAATCATATTAATTTTTTGTCTTATAAAAAGTAACAGGTTGGTGTTAATCTGGAGTTTTGTATTGTCTACATTTTTGATGTTTTATCAGTTAATATACTTTTGTTTTTAATTTACTTAAATATCTCATAGCTGAAAACTTTACTGTATTTCATTTTAAGCTATTATATAAGAAGGCTTTCTCATTAATTTTCAGCTATTTAAAAAATATTACAATATATTTAACAGTATTCTGCTGGGATTGTGAAAATACTAAGAGTGTAAATACTACTGCTTTCTAGAAGCTAAATACATGTTTAAAACCATTATTATAATAGAATAAACAGTGTGAAGACTAAAACTGCTAGAGGCTGAACACAGATTGTAGGCAGACATTATTAACTTAAATGAATACTGCAAGGTTACTCTCAGAGCAGTACTTTTCTGATGTTATCACAGCAAGTCTCCTTCGTATATTGGAAAAAAGGGTCCTCATATACCGTTATACCATTCTGTAATATTGTTTACTGCCCATTAATATTTAAATGTGGGAATATCATAAACAGCATGCCTAAGGAATGCAGTCTTTACGCACAGCAGAGGCTGCTGCCATGATGGGAATAACAATGAAATGTTTTGTAAAAATTATAGTTTCACATGGTGATGAAAGAAAACCCAATCATGGATAAATAAACATTCAGGTTAGAATTGCTGTATCCTTTGGTGTCCTATAGTAGTTAGCACATTATAGCAGCAAGAAGCTTTTTATTAAGTTACCTGAACGTTATTCAATATTCTTCAGCAGCATGAAAAACGGTACTTAAGTAATGACCAAAGCACTCCACAGTTGAAAAGTGTTAAAGTTCTAAGTGCGTATATAAGACAAAACAAAATATGTTATTTACCACATGTTAATACCTGTAGCCAAAAGTGCTTATCCTTTAATTATCATCTAGGCATTTTATGTGAAGCATCTGTAGAACTAGTAACATTTTTACATATTCTTTATTGGTTATCTATGTTTTTATTATTATTAAAACATTACTGACTACAATCCTATTCCACACTGTCTTGTGTTGCTCCTATTGTATATGACTTAAAACTGAACTTGAGATTGACTTTACTGCATAACTATTTAGTTTCTATATAAGTCTTCATGCACACCGCTGTCCACACAATTTTCTTTTGTGATAGCTTTTCTTTATTGTTCTCTCGGAAATCCTCAAAAATACAACATAAGGGACAAAAGATTAAAGAATCATAACCAGTTTTAAGAAATCATTGACACATTAGTAAACACATTAGCGCCGTATGAGCTGTCTAATACTCATCCTTTGTAATGTGAGCAATAAACTTCTTTATTTCAGCATCAGTCTCTTCCTGTTCAGAATGCAAGTCTTAAATTTTAAATTGATGTTACTTGTTAGTGATAACAAAGCAATTAATTTCCTTTTACTTTTATATAGTGCACCTCTACCTGTAAAAATGCATAATACAAAAATAGCATTCATTATATAGATACAAATATCCAGATTCAAACATATGATTTTTGATTTGTTTTCAAACTACGATTCATTTTCCCAGCCTGGAAGCATCATTAACTAAACAGGAGACAACTACAGTATTGGTGCAACACAAAAAAGACCAGAATATATTTTATTCTTTTTTGTACTAAAATTGAAAACAAACTTTAACATTCCAGACACTATGTCTGATAAAAACTTGTTTCTCTACAACACTCAAATTAATCCACCATTTCAAGGGAGAAAGACAGCTAAGATTAGTTAACTTAGTTAGTTTACTCGGGTTGGTGATGCTGGAAAAAGAAAGAGATATGCATGATATCTGATAGTGTTTACATGCATAAAATAAAAAAGAGAATATAACAGTTGCAAAAATGTTTGCTACTATTGAAATAATATATTTTGAATTAAAAAAAAGATTTGAGGATATAGCGACTGTTTTTACAAGGAAGAGAGACAAAGCAAATTAAGATCAATGGACCTTTAGGACATCAGACCATCTTTTGTAAGGTTCTTCTTCCAAATGTACCATCTGTAAAAATACCAAGAGAACCCAAGAAAAACTGTAAAGGTGACTCAGTGAAATGGAGAGACATGTTGCTTTAAGGTACATACAGTTTTACTAGACAGTGCATTTTGTAGCTATATATTTAAGATACTGGTTGATTCAGAGTTAGAAAATATATGATTTTAAACCAGGTGAGATGTTTTACATTTTAACCTATCTTACCTGATGAAGAGATTTATAGTTTCACTGTAGGTTTGTTTATACCAGATTTTTTAAATGTTTTCTGCGAAGTGCATATTTCTGTTAAAAGACAATGCCATGATAACAAGTGCATTAAAGAAAGATGATTCACAAAGAACTTTCAAAATTGTTTTATTAAGCATGCTTAAGAATTGTTAACATGGGAAAATTATGCTTGTTTTTGTTGATTTACAATGTTGTCCTTATTAGAGTCCATAGAACAGATAGTCACATTTACTATAACCACTGTACTATTAATTATATAAGTTTGAAAATCTACAGTAAATGAAAGGTGTGGAGATGTTAAACGAAAGGTGTGGAGATGTTTATTTTCCTTGTAAAGTCTATGACAGAGTGTAGTCATTTGCTTAATCAATTCCTTGATAGAACACGTTGTAGGAGAGTGAATGGGAGGGGCAAAGTGTCCGGGGGAAGTGTGAAACATTTATCACAAGTTCAGATGTGAGGTGTATAACTTGTAAATTCTTCCTCATTCATGTAAGGGAGTACCTTAAAAAGTTCTAAGTCTCCCAGAAATCATTCATTGCAAATTTTCAGGGTTTTTTTGCTCCCTAAGTAACTTCAGTTTTAAAACATTTCCACCGTCTGTCAACAAAACAACAAAATAAGGCATTTGAGGACATAAAGAAATAACTTAATAAGGTACAGTAATCACAGACCTGCAGCAATCAAGACAGATAATACTGTAAATAAGTTTTAGCAAGATTTGCTATTTACTTAGGAAGACAGTCACACTTTTAATGTGCACAAATGCAAAAACATATCTGTGTTAGTAAATCTCATTGCTTGTTTAATTTTAATACAGTTTAATGGAAAATAGCGCTTGCTAAGAATCTGGTTATAATGAAATCCAATGGATCAGTCTGTCCATCATTTTTTTTCTAACCTCTATAATGCTTTTTTAAGGGTTATTGGGATCAGAACTTAGCATGACAGCATTGGGTACAATGATGGACCAAACCCTGGGTGGGCATAATTTTATCATAGAGCATACTAATGTGGTCTCCAATTTAAGGGGCTATTTTTAAAAATGTAATTTCAAGAAATTATCAACCTTCTTCTACACCTTCTCTTCTGCAAGACGAGATGCAAAATTAGAATCAATTCAGATTAATGTGGGAAATGTTTAGATTGTTATGAACAAAGTATAAAAAGTATGGTATATTTCAATTGAGTGTATATATTATTAAAATAACATATTTTTGTGTGAAAAATGATAATCATCTTGGATAGTAGGAAAGTTATGCTAATTTAAGTACAAACAGAGTAGAGGTGCACAAAGATGGGTGGAGGCGGAGGGGATGAGAATCAGAGAGAGGCTGAAAAAGATTTGTTTGAAGGTAGTTTTGGATACTATCAAAAGAATAGATAAAACCTTAAAGAATATTTAGGACTGTTGTGGGTTAAGGAAAAACATTTGGCATGGAAACTCAAAACCCCACCATAGCAAATTTGAAGAACTGTGTGTGATAGTAGTAGAACCATCACCGGGTGTTTTGTCGGTCCGGTGAGCAGGAAGAACCAGCAGTAGCTGCTATTTAGCCAAATATAATACAGTAAAGAATTCACAGGTGCAGTGCTGAAAGATTCATAAAGTTAAAAGAATCCCCATAAGACACCTGTTAGCGTGTCATTCTAGTAAATATCAGATTTTTAATTTTACATAATACCTTCACTTACCAGCTTCACGGAGTCCTCTTTTTAAGCAGACTAGCTGTGTTAGTGGACAGTTGACAGGCAGTATTTATTCTGCGTGTGCGTGGCTATGTACTCCCTTTATGCTTCTACAGTAAAAGCCGGCAAGCAGCTGATTTCGCAACAGTCAGGAGGAGCGAAAAGGGAAAGGGAGAAAGCAGTAACAGTGCGGAGATGGAAGTAGGTTTACTCCACTTGTTCATATATTTTATATCTTGTTGTTGTTTAAGAGTTTAGATGTAATCCCCAGGGATGTGTGAGATTTAGGTAAGATAGTGTATGTGTAGGAATAAAGTGAGGATAAGGGGGTGGACCCCCTCTATCTGAATGGTAGAAGGTCATGCCTTTAGGTGAGTGGGTTGGAAATACTTAAAAGGCATCAGTGCCATTAGTAGGGAGGTGAGTGTTGAGAATAGGTGTTGCTATTGTGCGTATTGCTAAGGTTCTTTTTTTTCCCCATGCTGTAGGTTGTCTTAAAGGTATTTTTTCAACGTTTTTTAATCCAGTGAGCCTCCTAGATTTCGGGGAGCGCCTCAGCACTTGTGGAGTGATAGGTTTTGGCTGCTACAGAGCCATTGGACCAGCTATTCAACCTTTTTCTTTCTACCATTTTTTCTTTTTTAGCAGCTTTGGACTATGTGCATTTTATGAGCCCTTGCCTAAAATTACTATGCATGAATGTTTTCAGTAATTTATTGAATTTGTCTTGTTTGCTGAATGCGACTATTTTGTTTTGCTTGATTGTTACATTTTATTTTCATGGATTGTTTATCCATTCCTGATTGGTTTTTTTTTGTGGATTTTTGTCCTTATCTCACCCGCAAATATTGGTTTATGATTTTTCTTGCAATAAACATTGGTGATTTTGATTTCATGAGACTTTGTACTTTATCTGGATTTTGGGGTACCTTGAATGCTGTCTGGCTATGAACTACTAGCGGACACTGACCGAAGACAGTGTATCATGACACTGTGTCAGCGAAAACTTAATTTTAAGTTTCTCTGATATCCATTCATTATCTTACCAGCTATATCCAAACTACAAGGTCATGGGGATCTGCTGGAGCCAATCCCAGCCAACATAATAAAAAAGAAAATCAAACAAAAACCAGAAAAGAGGGAGAGGACCAGAAGGCTTGCTTCAGACCAACAGTAAGAAAATCTAAGCAAATAGTAAAGAAGCTTTGCACTTTTATTAATAGGAGAAAATGTTTTTTGCTTTTAGATAAAATGACATGTCAATAAAATAGCCAGACACAAGTTCAAAATTTGAGGTATCAACACAGAATCCCTTCATTAAATGCCACCAAAAGAAAATAACTGGTTCCAAATAGAAGTATCGGCTACTGACATTAACAAAGGACTAAAGTTGAAGCTGTTTGAGAGGCTATCGTGCTATTGCTAACTTGGCCCTGGCTGCAAAAAGTCACGGTGCCCATATATCTAAATGAAGATCAGAAGGGGCAGGACTTGGGGGGTCTGCAGTAGCTTGGTCAGGCATCATCTGGCTGAGGTCTTTTGGAGTTGTGGATGGAAAGACAAGATTGGAGGTGTGGAAGTAAAAAAACTCCCCGAGGAAGACTGGACAAGTTCAATCAATTAGATTTTTATTCAGTCACAGATGAGTATATGGATTCTATGTTGCAAGGCAAAAGAGCAGTTAAATTTTTTTCTATTGAATTTTTATAATTTCTTCTTCCTCCCCCTTCCCCTTATTTCTTAAAAATAAACATAATATCATTTACTTAAGCATTTTGCTTTAGTAGGCTAATGGGCCTTCTGTTCTTATTTTTTCACTGATCAGACAGACCCTAAAGAAGGAAAGGTCATCTTTCCTGTGTCAAATAGAAGCGTTCCTAAGAAACTGGAAATTGTCTTTGATCAGCTAACTGCACCCTATCTTAGGACAGACACCTGTATGAATAACCTGTCATTATAGCAAAACGGTTTTCTCAGCTATTAACCCTTAGTAGCTTCAAAGCAGTTAATTTTTCTTTCACAGTGGCGACAGTGCCCCTTATTTCAGAGTGGTAACAGTTACATTAACAGAGCTACAAGGGTGTCCTCTATGTGTATTGTACAGAAAATATTTTTCAAGTAAGTTATAGAGGTTAGGAAGTTTTGCAAAATAAGTCATTGTGTGAGCGGTGTACACCATAATAGATTTATCTCTGAATAATCTTATCCCATCCTTTACTCAAGGAATGAACAACTTAAAAGATATGAGAATCCAACTACATTTGGCAGAATAGTGATTTGTTCTCCCAATATGGTCTTTGTGTAGGACAGCAACAAAATATGGTTAATGACCTAGTTTGTGGTTAGTATCTTCTCCCTAACAGACTTTTGATAATTTTGATGTTAAAACCCGTGTGTGGGTTAGGATGAACTGCACCAGTCCTTACAAACTAATAATGAGTATGTATTATAAATGATTAATTTTCATTGCTAATTTGAAAAAAGTTGGACACTGACAAATCAGTTCATAAAGTTTGGAAATGATGCTTCTATTGTCATTATTAGTTAAAATATATCAATGAAAAATGAAGGAAGGTAGTCAAGTCCCTTTTGACAAAATTTCTAACTTGTACATAAAAAATAATGTGTTGGAGGAAATTTATATTTAAGGTTTAATTGATTAAAGGATGCATATACTTTGTTCTGGATGCCTAAGGACATTCACCCATTAAATACAATGTAGATTAGTAAGGAGGGAACTGGATCATTTAATTGGTATTTTATTACCCATCACCCCAAAACTGAAATAAATTGTTGAATTTTCTTCCTGTTCCATATCTACACCTAAGATTTTTTTTCTTGGAAGGCAGTGAGTTTAATGTGGTGTTTAAAGCACTTTGATCAGCTTAATTGTAGCATAAAATATGATATCTGATGAATCATCTTCTACAACTAATTGTAGATTTGGAGCTAGATTACTGCAGTAAACAGCTGTTTTATTAAGTTGAAATGATTATTGAGCCTTCTGAGTGTATTTGAATTTTGTATTGTATTTTCTAGAAAGAACTACCTGTATAGATCCCAATTTTTTAATGAAATGTCAGTAAATTAGTGAACCTTCTGAGTCTTTGAACTTGTTTAATTCCTTCTGAGATCTTCCAGTTAAGAAAAGCTGCCACATTAGATCAATCCAAGCTTAAACCTAAACTTGAAATTCAATTTAAATTTAATTTAAATAAATTTACAGATTGCTTTTGAAATTTGCATATAGTTTGTTATTTCATAGTCATTTTATAGTCATTTTAATAACATCTCAAAAATGTGCACACATTATGGCCTACCAGCTCATCATTTGTCTCAGAAGAGAATTCTTTCCTAAATAGGCAAACTAGTACTGTATATTCTCCTCTTACCTCACATCTGCTGTAATTGTCTGGAAGGTGATTACATAATCACCATTTTTATTCCCTTGCTTAAATTCTAGTAAACAAACGAAAGCCATCTCAGATGTAACTGAAAAATCAAATACCTTCCTAAACTCCTTGATAGAAACCTCTAATGAATAACAGCTGGGGTTGTTAGAATTATAATGAAATGATGCCCATTCAAGAGCTTTATTGTTCAGGAGGGAAATAATCTATAGCTGCCTTAGCTCTTCCAGTAGCATAAATTTGAGGTTGGAGATCAAAAAAGCTGAGCTGACTAAGAAATATCCTGCGCTTTTTAGAATCTCGAGAAAAATGCAAATTGTGAGGAATTTGTGTTTCTTTATCTAAACTAAACAAACTTGAATCTGTACAACATTCTGTCCTCTTATTTGTTTTTGAACTCAACTTGTTGAAATCATAATGTTAAATCGTCATTTTATCATTATTTTTTTGTGTTTGTCTCAAATCTCTAAAGTGACACTTTATCTCAATGACAACGGTGACACAAAATAGTGGCATCCATAAAAACAAAATAGCTTTAGAGAGATTTTAAAAAAAAATGATGTTAATAAAAATGAGTAGCAATTAGATCAAAATATACATTGAGAAAAAACATAAAACTAGATTCCCTGATGCTCAGAAATCTGGTAAAAGTTAAAGTCTTCACTTATTAACCATATGCATATTAACCTTATATAACACACATTTGGTTCTCTTCAGCAATTTACTTTTTCCTTTTGTATTTTTGTTTAAAACACATCTAGCCCCATTTGCTTACATTGTTTGATTCTCTCAACATACTTGTTGTACTACACTTTAAATCAGGGGTGTCCAACTCAGAACTTGGGGCCTCATGTATAAATGGTGCGTACGCACAAAAACGTTGCGTAAGAATGTTTCCACTTTCAAATCGCAATGTATAAAACCTAAACTTGGTTTAGGTAGCTCATACCTTGTCGTACACAAGGTCTACACTCGGTTTTGCAGACTGGCGGCACCCTGTGTCAAAGCAGTGCTACTGTTCCAGTGTGGTTTATCTTTCTTTTTCAGATCCACATCCCTGACGCGGCTTTATAAATACACTGAAATTAACCACATTTTTCTTATTAGTTTAATGCATCTGATTGTAATTAGCATGTAACAATATAATGGTCCACAGAATGGTCAAACTATTCCAAATACCATAACTGCTTTAGCGTTGTTACTCTCACTGCACCTTCTTCTTCTTTCAGCTGCTCGCGTTAGGGGTTGCCACATCGGATCATCTTTTACCATATTACTCTCAATGCACCACTCGGAGTATTTATATCACTGTATCTGAGTTTGAATCACAGCTGTACAGTAGCTGATCGAAAAGAGAATTATCGGTATACAGCATCAAGCACACGCTGCCTCAGCCATTCTCTTTCTGAACTGCTCTCATCCGACAAACACTTCAGAGTCTTTCCTGTACTGACCTCACAGTTCAGAAAAATTTTCATCAAAAGAACTCTAAACGCACTCCATCAGTCCATCAAGTGCTCCTTGTAGAACTGTCTGTACTTATAAGTACAATCACCTCACTGTAAACTTGCGATACAGTTATAATATTGCACAACCTGAGCCACTTTATAAAGCACATATTTACTTATGATGACGATATCATTTTTAAGGTGAAATGCAGCAAAATATGATTATTATATTATACAGATAAAACTTTAACTTTAACTACATGGTGCTGCAGCGCTAGCCAGGAGCTGGAACTTCGTTCACGGATTGTTCATGCCTTGCACTATATTCTTGCTGTGGCTGGCACGACACTGGAAGGATAGATGAATAGAATAATTAAACATTACGAAGATATTTCAATGTTCCTTAAATGTTTTGAAGAATCGCCGTTCTAAGCTTACAGATGGCTTAACATCTACTACAGAGCTGATTGTGTGGCGATTGGGTATTTGGAGAAAGAAAAGTAAGGACAGGAATTGGGGATTAGTACATTTGAAAGAGACAGTACTTCTGTAATAAAGTATTTCATTGAAGGTCGCGCATGGCGCAGCAAGCATCTTGCATGAGACATGAACAATCACTGCGCCAATGTGTTCCCATGTTTAATAACATGCTTTAACTCCTATCATCATGAAAATGATATCATGTATACTTCTCTGTATTTTAATTATTCAGAGAGGTGTAATATTACGAATGTAATGGATTCTGTGTCCTGTCAGAGGAAGAGAAAGCCCGGAAGCATGTAGTGATTCACACACATAGAAGATCAAATACAAAACAAAGCATTTAACGTGCTACTTTTGTTACGATGGGATTTGAGATACTAGTAAATTAAACGATTTTAAGATGAACTTTATGATGTTCTACAATAATGACAAAATAAACTATGTGATTACAGTGGAAATTTTGAGATTAAAGTTGACATTTTGTGCTTTTTCCTCACTGTGTGTCTTTCTTTTTCTCTATACCCTAATAAGCTTTCATATGACGCCTTTTCACGGCGACTTTGATATGTGACAACTTCTTTTATATTTTGGGCACTGTGCAACTTTGTGAACTTGAGCTTTCGAGTTTCTTTGACACGCTCTGTCACTTGATCAACTTCCTTTTGTTGTTTATACCACTGTTTAAACCAACAAATAGTAAGTTTTTCTTTGCCTCCACTTGCTATTCGCTGAAATTCTTCTATTTTCCCTTGTACTTTTGCCATTGTCTTTTCACAGAAGGCTGATCTTAAGGCCTATTTATATTGATTTGCATATAGATAGATAGATAGATACTTCATTAATCCAAAGGGGAAATTCACATACTCCAGCAGCAGCATACATAAAGAACAATATTAAATTAAAGAGTGATAAAAATGCAGGTATATACAGTATATTCAAAGAGGCATAATTCCGGGAGGAGATGGGGCGGGACAGCAGGCGCGTGCACGTGCGTTACTTTTCATGCTGACCGAGATTTATGTAGCAGAAGAACGTGGAAGATGGCGAACACACAGATTCATGCATCTGGAATTTTTTGTGCGTAAGTACATTTCCGCTTTTGTGCTTACGTCATGTTATAGTGCGAATTCTATGCACGGCATTATGCATGAGGCCTCTGGTGGGCTGCAGTGGCTGCAGGTTTTCATTCTAACCCTTTTTCTAATCAGTGACCAGTTTTCACTGCTAATTAACTCCTTTTCCCTCAATTTTCATAGCCCTGTTTTTAAGGATTCAGTCCTCTGAATTGATTCATTTCTTCATTAAACAGAAATGAGACATGAAACGAGCCAACAGATGACCGGTTAAATTTGAACGTCAAACTCTATCCAATTTCAGCCAATTCTTGCTGTTAATTAAAGCTGTTATTGAATATCAGGACTTGTTGCTGCTCTCGTTCTGCCAAAGCAGATTCTTGATTTTCTGTTTATTTATAAGATCACCATCAAGATGTTTTGGTGACCTGAGCAGACCAACATGACCGAGACCTTCATCTTTCTTTATTTTTTAGCTGAGATGGTCATGTGGTGGCTGTTTTGTTGTCTCATTATTGTTTGGCTGCTTATTAAGGAAAAAGAAACAACTAAAGGGTCTGAGTCACGTCAATTAAAAACGAAGGCAAAGCAAGTTAATCAGCAGCAAAAAACGGATCACTAATTAAGAAGATGGTTAGAATGAAAACCTGCAGTCACTGCGGCCCACCAGGACCAGAGCTGGACACCCCTGCTTTCTCCTAGGACCTGGCATCCACATAAGAGGATATCATATTTTGAGTTGTCTAGACCACAATACTAAATTTTGCTCTACAAGGACCTGATATCCACTTATGAGGACGTTATACTGCCACTTGGTGGTGGCAGAAGAGTATTTCTCATTACACGTTAGATTCAAGTTCAGATGGCAACTCCCGAGCCAAACTTCGACCAGGTAAAAAATTCAATCACATTTCATGGCTGATTCTTGTTCATATATGTATAAAAGTGTTCAATGTTTGTTATGGAAGTCAAATTTTACAAAAGTTAGTAACTGTAACGATTTACCATGCCGCTAAACATGTGGTACACGTATGTGGACAGAGGGACTTAGTTTTGTTAACTTTGTTGATAATGTCCACAAATGTGGACAGAGGGAGTTATATGTTATCATAAATGCTAGCCACATGTGCTAGTAAAATGCGATAATGAAATTGTATTTTTGGATGATTTAGGTAGAAAACAATAGTTTACTACAGTACAAGCAGATATAGCATGTTTTATAAATAAATCTCCATAGTTTTTTATTTGATTTTTCTCATGTTGTTTTTTCCAGAGCGTTATTCTCTCACAAGAGCAATGGAGTTACTGGGGTTAATTGGTGGAAAAACTCAGAGGTGGAAGATTTGTCAAACATTGACGATCCCGTGGGGGATGCTGAATAACAACCCCCATGACAGGAGCTAAGCAGCAGTGAGGAGGACAGTAGTGGGTGTGAGGACCCCATTCCACAGCCCTCTCAGCTTATCAGGGGACGTAAACGTCTCCATGATGAATATGAAGGATATCGTACAGATCGTGACATTGCCAGATCACACACTTCCAGACGTCACTCTCGGACACAGCAAGATGAGGCTGATGTCTCAGACAATGTCCCTGAAGAGACAACACCACGACCAAGCCATCAAGAACAGTCCAAGAAAAGGCGTGGGATGCGATGGAAGGCTTCTCCGCTAACACCAAATCAAGCCCAGTTTGAACATGAGGAAGAAACTGTGCAGGACAGAGAAGGCTGGTCCCACTGGACTACATAGAGCAGTATATTGATAAAGATTTGATGAAAATTATTGCAGATTGCTCTAATGCTACGTCACTGGCTAGAAGTGGGAACCCACTCAACACATCAACTGATGAAATTTATCATTTTTTGGTGCCTGTATTTTGATGTCTTGCGTACCGTATCCTGCAATCAGGATGTACTGGTCCAAAACCTTGAGATTCCATGCCATCACTGAAAAGTTCACATGTGACAGATTCTTCAGACTGAGGCAATCACTCAAAGTGCTCATTGATGATGATGTTCCAGAGGATCTGAGAGAGTGTGATAAATTCTGGAAGGTGAGGCCTTTTCTGAACCGCATTCTGAAAGGCTGCAAATCTCAGGCTCGCCCAGAATGCGTTTCCATTGATGAGCAGATGATTCCATTCACATGAGCTTGTCCATGTCGACAATATCTGCCAATGAATCCAAACGCAGTTGGCATAAAAAACTTTGTTTGCGCAACAGCAGATGGTATTGTGCTGGACCTTGACATTTATCAGGGGCACCTGCACTCCTTGAGCAGGTTGAAAAACCAGAGGATCTGGGTTTGGGAGGCTTGGTCATAGATCATCTGTCTCAAATGCTGCATCCTAATACAAAGGTTTACTGTGATCGGTTCTTCATGCCCATCCAAGGTGTGGAACGCATGATGAAGAAGCAGATGTATGTAACTGGTACAGTTATGAAGAATCGGGTCGCTGCAGCAGTACAGAAGCTACCAACTGACAAAACAATGAAAAAGAATGGAAGAGGGACCTCAGCACAAGTTACCACTGAGGATGGAAAGATTTGCATGGTGAAGTGGTATGACAACAGACCTGTATTGATGATGTCTGCTGTTCATTCTAGAGAGCCAGAAGACACCTGCCAGAGATGGGACAAAAAAATAAAACGATATATGACCATCTCGCAACCAAGTATTATCCGTGAATACAACTCCAAGATGGGTCGAGTTGACCTTGTCGATAGAATGATGAGTTACTATCGCATGAGTGGCCGTACAAAGAAATGGACACTGCAGATGCTAATGCACTTTACGGATCTGGCTTTAGCCAACAGCTGGCTACTGTACTGCAAAGACCTTACTGTATGTGGCACACCAAAGACGAACATCATGCAGTTTCTTGAATTTCACATGGAAGTGGCCATGACCTTCTTGGCTCAGCATGCCAATGACAGCTCTGACTTTTCAGCGCTGGAAGATGACTCAGACGTGTTAATCCAAGGGAAAAAGCATCCAGTGAAGGCAGTGCCCAATGTCTCATTCCACAGGAAGGCTAATGCACATCTGCCAGAGGTGGCAAAAGTGAAGAATGCAGCACGCTGCAGAGCAAAAGGCTGCTCAGGGAAAACTCGAGTGAAGTGTGTTACATGCAAGGTGTTCCTCTACTTACAGGTAGATCGCAACTGTTACACAGCCTTTCACACATAAGTGTAAACATGTTCCCACGGGGAAAAAAGTTTGAAGTAGGGGTTTTGGAGTGAAATGTTTCATGTTTCATGCAATGTTCAGAAATCTTTTACTTTTTTTACTTTGTTACAGACATACGTCTTCCTGCAACCGTTAGCAGCACTTCAAATGAGCCATATTGCTCAAAGGGGCACAATTGTTGTTTCTCATTTTGTTTTTGTACTCAAAAAAAATGCTGCTGTGTTCAGACACCAAATAAAGAGTTTTGCACATCATTACTCAATTGTGGCTTTATAGTGTTCTATTGAAATTTAAAACGAATGTCCTCGTATGTGGGCATCATTTTTCTCAGAAACTACATCAGGTAAAAAGATAATTCTTTGTTTTTATATTTATCAGGTCCCAATCATCCCAAATAGCAAAGAGAAATTAAAAATGCATGCCATGAAAGAGTTCGGGTCTTAGTTAACGTGGCTCACCCTGATTTGTAGTTTTCATTGGTTGCACATGGTCACACATGCTCTGTAGAGCATTAAGTCTTATAGCGTTTCCCATGTTGGCTGGTGAGCTGGCATCAGGAATGGGTGATTTTATGGGTTAAAAATGTACATTGATGAGTGCTTTAATACTATTGTATCAATTATATTTTCATTTTTTTCTTCAGTATTATTTACATTACATAATTGTAGATTTTCTCTAATCCATAGCTTCTAAGAATCAGTTAGTTAAAAGTGAACTTTTGAGAGAGTGGATTGCTTTTCATTTCATGCTATGGTAATGTTGTGAGCAAATCATTAGTTCTGTGATTGTTGGCTTTATTAAAAATGAATCTGAAGGTTTAATCTACTGTGTGTTTGTGAATGACATGCTGTGCTAGCAAAGACAAATATCTGAAAGAAACAGATTTATTGTTACAGAAATGAATAACATTGTTTTTTCAAATTAAAAATGGTGAAGTGATTAAATACATTTTCTTTAACCTCAGTTTTATATGATTGCATCTTAAACCTATTCCAGATAATATTCCAGTAATCTTTTTTATACTTTTTTCATTGCACTGTAAAATCCTGTGCAACTGAACAGCAGTCAGTTTTATTTGTCCATAAATAAGATCTGACAACAATGTGAGAATTGTTTATAGAATATAACTATAAGACAAGAGTCATTTCCATACTTATATTTTTAGTACATTTGCTTGAAACTTTTTACATTCCAAAAGCAAAATAAATTAATAAATTAAAAATTTAATATTTGCATTTAAACAAGTATTGCAAGCAAGCAATTGTAGATTCTTGCAAGCAGACAAATCATACTTTTCCCCACACCATAGCCTTTTTTCTAAATAAATTTTAGACGTATTGAAAAAAATGCAAAATTAAACATAATGGAAAGTATAACATATTCAGTGTGGAACTGTGGAAATTAATGGATAATAATTAATAAATACACTTTATAAATATATCATAGGATATACAGTGTCAGTCAGTCATTTTCTAAACAGCTGGGTCCTGAACAGGGTCACGAAGGGTGCTAGATCCGATTCAGGCAAGCATAGGGCACAAGGCAGGGTCATGCCCTGGCCAGGGAGCCATTCCATTCAAGGGGAAACAGACATGCATATCCCCAACCACACACTAGGGCCAATGTACTATCGCTAATCCATATAACCTGTATGCCTTTGGATGGGAAAGGCACTATATAAATAAAGTATTATTATTAATATTATTTTTATTATTGTATCAGGAAACTGTAGCACCTTGAGGAAACCCATGTAGGCACAGGGAGAACATGCAAAATTCACACAAGAAGGACCTGGGGCCTCATATATAACGCCGTGCGTAGAATTCGCACTATAACATGACGTAAGCACAAAAGTTGAAATGTGCTTATGCACAGAAAAATCCGGATGCAGGAATCTGTGCGTACTCCAACTTTCACGTTAGTCCGCTACATAGATCCCGATCAGCGTGAAAACTAACGCACGTGCACGCGCCTTCTGTCCCGCCCCAACTCCTCCCAGAATTACGCCTCTTTGAATATGCAAATCAATATAAATCACCCTTAAGCTCAGCCTTCTGTGAAAAGACAATGGGAAAAGCACGGGGGAAAATATAAGAATTTCAGCGAATACCAATTGGAGGCAAAGGAAAAACATACTATTTATTTATTTAAAACGTGGTATAATCAACAAAAGGAAGTTGATCGAGTGACATAGCGTGTTGGAGAAACTTGAAAGTTCACGTTCACAAAGTTGCACAGTGCCGGAAATAAAAAGAGCTTGTCAGATATCAAAAGTAGCTGTGAAAAGACGAGTCGTAGCCCACCGTCTAAGTGTCATATGAAAGCTTATTAGGGTACAGAGAAAAAAAAGGCACACAGTGGGAAAAAGCACAAAATGTCAACTTCAATCTCAAAATTTCCACTTTAATCATGTAGTTTATTTTGTCATTAAAGTAGAACATCATAAACTTCATCTCAAAATCGATTAATTATTTCTCAAATCACATCGTAATTAAAGTAGCATGTTAAATGCTTTGTTTTTTATGTGATCTTCTATGTGCTCTATGTGTGTGAGCCACTACTTGCTTCTTAAACTGGTTCTCTTTCTCCAACTGGACACAGAATCCATTACATTCGTGATATTACAGTTCTGAATAACTAAAATACTGAGATGTATACGTGATATCATTTTCATGATGATAGGAGTTAAAGCACGTTATTAAACATGGGTTTAACGGCGCAGTGATTGTGCGCAAACTTTGATGAAATTATTTATTGCAGCAGTACTCAGGGGCGGCTCTAGGCTTGTGGCGGCCCTGAGCAGAGAAAGAATCAGTGGCTCCTTCGCCCGCCAATGTCAATATGGTATGTTATGCACGGTGGATGGCCACGTCCGTTGTGGACACTGCATAGCCGCCTCGTGCTTATGACACAAGCATTTCACTTTTGTCTAAATTTGCCGCTGCGTTTTTAGCTGTGTTGTTATTTTCTCTTTCTGTTTTATATTCAATATAGATTGGCGTGGCCACCCCTGGAGTCCTTGCTTTTCTTTCTCCAAGTAACCGATCGTCACACAATCAGCTCTGTAATAGACGTTGAGCCATCTGTATGCTTAAAGCGCCGATTCTTCAAAACATTTAAGGAACATTGAAATATCTTCATAGTACTTTTTAAATTATTCTATCCTTCACACCAGTCCCAGTGAAGAATATAGATTATTTAAATGAAGTTAAAGTTTTATCTGTATAATATAATAAACATATTTTGCTGCATTTCATCTTAAAAATGATATTGTCATCATATGTAAATACGCACTTTATAAAGTGGCTCAGGTTCTGTAATATTATAACTGTAGTGCAAGTTTACAGTGGGGTGATTGTACTTATAAGTACAAACAGTTCTACAAGGAGCAATTGATTAAATGCGTTTACAGTTCTTGGGATGCAACTGTTTCTGAACTGCGAGGTCCGTACAGGAAAGGCTTTAAAACGTTTTGCTGTGGCTGAGACAGCGTGTGCTTGATATTGTATACCGATAATTCTCTTTCCGATCAGCTGCTGCTGTGATTCCCCACTCAGATACAGTGATATAAATACTTCGAGTGGTGCAGTGAGAGTAATATGGAAAAAAATGATCCGCTGTGGCAACTCCTAACGGGAGCAGCTGAAAGAAGAAGAAGGTCCATCCATCCATGCATTTTCTAACCCGCTGAATCCGAACACAGGGTCACGGGGGTCTGCTGGAGCCAATCCCACCCAACACAGGGCACCAGGCAGGAACCAATCCCGGGCAGGGTGCCAACCCACTGCAGGACACACACAAACACACCCACACACCAAGCACACACTAAGGCCAATTTAGAATCGCCAAAGGAGAAGAAGGTGCAGTAAGTTAATTACAATCAGATGCATTACACTAATAAACAATATGCGGTTAGTTTCAGTGTATTTATAAAGCCACATCAGGAAAATAAAAGAGTAACCACACAGGAACAGTAGCACTGCTTTGACGCTGGGTGCCGCCAGTCTGCAAAACCGAGCGGAGAACTTGCGTACCACAAGGTATGAGGTACCGTGGAAAAGCGCGTGGCTTTACGTGGAAAAGTTTTTACGCAACATTTGTCTTTACGTGGAAAAGTTCTTACGCAACATTTCTGTGCGTACGCACCGTTTATACATGAGGCCCCTGATCTCCTTACTGCGAGTCAGTAGCACTACTACTGTGCCACCGTGACACCCTGGATTTACAGTGGTCGACTGAAAATAGTGAAAAAGAGTGCAAACATTGCCCTTGGGAAACTTTGATTCATAGAAGATTGAGATTATTAAAATAGTGCAGTATAATATTACATTTGATCATTACATGCCTACTTGTTACCTGGTTGCCATACTACAAGAATTTTACTATTAAGATGTGATCGCCAAGAGTCAGAAGAGTATTGCAGAATATAATAATGATATAATAATTAAATTAGTCATATATAAATGAATGTTTGTCTTGGATCTCTTCCTGGTGAGTTCATGGCCGATACATTTTTTTAACATCCTTTTGATCTGGAACAGAAGCAACTATGTTCCAAGGACATTTCATACTGTCTTACTTCTCACAGAAAATCAGTACCTAACCTTCTCTTCATTGGGCAGCTGTTCTCCCTCACCTGAGTGTTACTGCATTAAAATCAATTTTGTAAGACATACAACCCAATTATAATGTCTTGAGGGGCATCAATATAAACTGTTACAAAACAGGGAACTCTAGAACTTGTCTGACTTTCCAAAAAGACTACAGCCCAGTTTAGTACAGATAAAGTAGGTGATTTATTACAAAAAATATATGATTAACAAAACAGGGAAAAACTGGAAAGAACAAACATACACAAGAAAGGGAAATAAAACAATAAAGACTATGCCCAACTCATGATTGTAATATGCTCTTTTCAACCTCTCATTCTACTCTGTAAAGAAAGCAAAACAAACAGGATAAAGATTTAGGGATTCCATCCCGTATACTGTAAGGCAACGCAACAAAACAGGTAGTCATTCAAGAGTGGGTCCAAATAAAGACTAAACAAGAGGACCAAGACTTCTGCTTATATAGAAAGAAGACAAGAAGGGTTGGGATCACTGAAGAAAGTGAGTTCTTGTAAGAACGCGTGCTGAAAGACCAGAAGTAGGCGGCGTATTAGGTGGGCTTTAATTCTGTTGGTCTAGGGAAGAGGAAAGAAAGATATTAGCACCACTCAACAACCCCCATCTATGTGTTTCATTCCCAATTAAACCCTTAGATTTCCTCCCAAGTGCATGTGTGTGACACCTCCTTCATCCTCACCAGGTTTTTCCTTTTCTCCTTTCCTCTCTCAACTTCAAGCTCATCCAACTGAGCATATGGAGGTCCTAAAGAGCCTAGATCCGGTAGTACTTCCAGTGCCATTCTAGTCGCCTATGAAGTGCTTCTGCATCAGCGCCTCTTCCCACAGAGGCTCCTGTAAAAACTACACTTCCCAGAAATTGCTGCTTCCCAACAGTTTATCCAAGTAATGAACAGACAAGGCATCTCAGCCAGATAATAATATTCTATCCAGGGATATGTGTTTTGTTGTGCAGTTTACATTGTCTGAGCAAATGAAGTGCCACATTTTGTGTGATTCTTGTGTATGTAATGTTAGGCTTAGTGTTAATTACTGTAATTATTCTTAATATTAGATTTAAGTCTATGCTTTTTCTTTTCCTGATGTCTTATGTTGATTACTGTGTCTACAAGGAACATTATGCAATTAAGACTTTCATTTTACATCGTAAATGTGACAATAAAAAAGACCTTGACCTTGTTCTTTATTAAAAAGTCTTTAGATCAAAGTCCTCAACTATGGTCCTGGAGGGCAACAATGACTGCAAACTTTTTTTGAAACCAGTTTATTATTACACACCAGTTATTGCTACTGAAACAATTATTGCCCAAGGAATATTTTGTACTTCATTTTAGTATTTCAAAACACAAATTGCTTCTTTTAGTTTTAGTCAGGGGACCTCATGATAAGGCCTGGAGGGCCACAGTGGCTGCAGATTTTTCTTACTACTCATTTGATTAATTAAATGTTAATCCTTGCAGCTGCGGTGGGTTGGCGCCCTGCCCGGGATTGGTTCCTGCCTTGTGCCCAGTGTTGGCTGGGATTGGCTCCAGCAGACCCCGTGACCCTGTGTTCGGATTCAACGGGTTGGAAAATGGATGAATGGATAATCCTTGTAGGTAACTGAATTTGTTATTTCATTTTTTTTTTGTTTTATTTCTTTCATGCTGTCACATCAAGTCATTCTAATATTGTAGATTTTTCTTTTTCTTGAATATAATCCTTATGATTTGTGGACTGGAGCAGATTATTTTTTCTTTTCAGATTTGTTTTAAATATTTTATTAAAACAGATGATTAGCACACACAGTTGTAAACATGACTAAGTTATGTGATAGGCTCTTGGCCCTTTCATGATCTACATATCACTGTTAAGAAGTAATTAAACCAGATGCAAACAACAGTGAATAAAGCTGCTTACATTTGTTGAAAAGTATAACTTATTACATTTGCCAAAAGGTTCCCGTGCATATTAGGCAAAGTTTTTCTTTTGCCATTTTGATTCTTGTTAAAAACATTGGTAACAACTGATGGCAAAATATGCCTAATAAAACTGAAATGTACAAATTGATATATATATATGATTTTTTCACTGGAAAAAACCATGAAGCCACTCTCAGTAACATGGTCTACTCAGGCTGTCTTTGGTATCATTGGATACTTCCTTTCCTTCTCCTAGAATTCTGGCCATATTATCTAACCTTATCATAAACTCAATCTTAGCTAGAAGTCTAACAGGATGCAATGCCTTTTACTTCCTCAGTTTGGGCTTTGTGATTATTTATTAGGGTATTGATAGATATAGTAAAAATTATATCAAAAGTAGTTTGAGAAAACCTGGGGCTGAATGTTTGAACACTGATTACAATCATTCAAATCATACAGGCAGACACTCAGATAGCCCATTCCACAATCTAAAAAACTATATGCTGTGGTCATATCTTCTGCTGTCCATTGTACACGGAAAAAAGAAGACATATTCAAAGTCAACACTAAAGCAAGCCCTGTTTACTCCACCACACCACATTATGGCACTTACTGTTCTGTACATAATTTAGCCACCACCTGTTCATGTCACCATGAGTTTACAGAATTTAATTTCTCTGGGCATTGGACTGATCTCCACTGTAGATTCACAAAGGTCATATCTCTGTCTCAAGACGTTCTCTTGACCTTTGGGCATGCTGTATCAAAACACTCAGAATATCATATAGTGAAAATATAAACTTTGTAAGTAATTTTTGGCAAAATGTTTCTTCTTGTCTATGAGAATAGAGATAGAGAATAAAGATTCATGCATGCTTAGAACAATCTACCAAAGTTTTTTTTTTTTGTTGTTGTTTGGTTCCTTTCTTCTTTGTTGTTCACCTTCTAATTCTCCCTTTTGCAATGCAGTGCACGTACAGAATCACATTTCCTCACACTGCCTAAAGGTACATAGTATTCAATTCCAAAATTACTATTCAGAAAGAACTGCTTAGTGGGTTTTCTTGTGTTTTCAGAAGAAGCAAACATATACATTGTGCACTGCTGTTAAATCTTATTATTCATTAATCTGTTGACCTACATGAACAAGTATATGAGAAGGAATGTAATCAGTGGATATGTATTCAGAATACAACCAAATTGGTTAAGTTTTTTTTTTCCATAAAGAAATTTCAGGCATTTGAAGATGTTTTGGCCAAAGAGCTTAGAAGGTATTTATTTACATTATTTATTATTTTTAGTTCTAAGAGTTTCTGATTTGGCCAAAAATAACTCAATTTTTATTTCAACAACAGCTTCATATATTAACATCATTTTATTATTGATTTCATGGCCTTGACATCTACACAACACAAAGACGAATGTGTTAGGTTTCTGAATATCTTTGTTGTAATATGCTGGTGTTTAGCCCTCGGTCATTCTGCTTTGCATTGCTTTACTGAGCTCTTCAATGATTAAGGGTATGAATTTGTTAAGGTGGACTCATTTTCAAAGTAATATAATAGTAGTGGTTTTATATTAGCACAAAACTGTCACAATATAAATAATGAGCCAGAAATTATGACAGTTCAAATATTTGTTAATTTACTATCAATTCTTTATATTCTTAAATATGTGAAGGATGTAATTTAAATCAATAATACAAAGTATAACAAGGTTTAAAGTTCCAATTCTAGCTGTAAACTTATGTTAACATCAACTGCTGAAATCATTTAAGGTGCCTTCTCCAAGAAAGCTAGATCATACTTACTGCTTCAGCTTTTGTATTTTTTTCCTGGAAGGCGTGTGGACTTCATATTTTATCCAGAAGGCTTTAATTCCCTGCCCAATGAAAATATCATCAATTATATACTGTTATATGCAGTCAACAACTGTACAGATTGTAACATACATACTTATACATATGCATCATAGACCAGGTGCAGGTTACAAGGGAAAACTAAACAAACCAAAGAAAAATAATTTCCAGAAAAGCAAGGAAATCCATCACCAATGCTAAAAACATAATTCAAAAGAACGGTACTTAAGTCTAACAGCAAAAATCCCAGAAACACACATATGATTTGGTTTGCTTGAATCTACAATCTCAGGCATGCTGCTGACCTTTATGCAATACAATAAAATAGTGACACATCAAATTGCGCAATTCCGTCATCCCACCATGGCAACACAGTTACTGTAAAACCTCTAATTAAATACCTACAAAATAATGGCACCCAAGGAATAAAAGATGACATCCTAGAAAGTTTCAAAAGTATTTTAGCACCTTCAAAGCAAAGTTAGCACTGTAATAGACTGTAAAAGTTAGTGTTTCAGATTTCTGTCATTGGCTTTATGTGAAATTGAGGTGTTTTGGGTATTTGCAGTATACATGATAAAATGTTTCTGTTTTTTGTGGAAAGAAAGTTAATGGTACTTCCAAATGATGTATACAAAAAGATATAATCATCTTGTACCATGGTTGCACTTTCTGTATTACACAAGCAGCTTTATTAAATGAGCCTTAAACTTGGATAAAACTTTCTCTCAAGATATTCCTAAGAGATAAAGGCAGAAAATGACTATACTAGTACAATGAGAACTACTCTTGATCCTTGAGATGGTGATGGGGTGTGATTTAAACTCTGAACCCTAGTTATATGTGTCTTGGGACATGGAAGTAAAACAAAAGTATTAAGGAATGTATGCAAGGAGACTGTCAACACTCATTCTAGTACAGATTAATATATACAGTAGCAAGAATGTTATGGCTGGGTTCTTACTACAGAAAGATAAACATTGGAAAGAGGGTAGGACTAGAACCTGAGCTCAGGTAAAGATCTCAAACCTAGTGGGACTGATAAGGAAGGTTAGAAGGAAAGGAGTTACAAGCTACTCAATGAGATGGCATTAGTAATCATAATTTTGAATTAATTCATTTTATAGTGCATATGAATCACAGAAATGGAACAAAAAATAAAATGTCACACATGCACATCTGTGGATCACTCTCCAGACTAGTGTGAAGCACGTATTACCACCCTAGGCCGAGAAGGGTCTGCTAACCTTCTCCTCTTCTTGTTCTTCAGCACCACCAAAAAGATGATTAATGAGTGCAAATGACTCCACCCTTTCCAATCTCCCATCTTTAAAACTGCCACAAGGCGGTGGTGAGTATTGAAATGACTGGACAGAGAAAGGAACCAGCTTGTCTGTCATGGTTTTTGTTGATTCTGTAGAGATGTGGATAGCAGCCATTTTTTTTAACTACATGTGACTTTATTAAACAAGGCAGCCGGATTGGCACCCCAACATTTTCCTTTGGGTACCTGCAGTGCCTTGTTCGACTGCAAAACTTATTCAGAAAACATTGTTTCAAAACTGGGCTACATAATGGTGCCTTAGGTAGCAGTGTTATTCACAAATAAAATAAGCTGGCTTCATATACAGTGTAGTGTAGAGTAATGTAGTTGTTTCATGTTTCCACATTTTAAAGATGTGCACATTAAGCAACTCAAAGTTGGCAGGGGCAAGTGTGCGGCACGTAATGTAATTGTGCTCCATCCATAGTTGGTTGCAGGCTTCTAAGTAAGATAAGCAGGTTCATAAAATGAATGGATAAACCATAAAGATAACAGATTGTATGTAATTTATTGAATGAACAAAGTTATTCAGTACCAACTGGCAACATATGAAAGGGCAATTGCCCCCGTACGCTTACTAGCTGGGTGTGTCAACTTTTCTTGTAATGAAACAAACATTTCTTATAATTCATCTTCTTACATTGGGGAGGAATTTAAGCCCATTTTTTGTTACAGAAAATTCAGAAATATTGGTTGATTTTTAATTATGAGCTGCATGTTTCAGGTCATGACACTGCATCACTATTGGGTTCAGGTCTGAACTTTAACTAGACCCATCTAAACCATTAATTCTGTGTATGTGTGTTTTTTTAACCATTCAGACATCGACCTGCTTTTATGTTTTGGATCTCTGTCTTGCTGCATGACCCAATTATTCTTCAGCTTCAGCTCAAGTATGGCTGACTGGACATTATACTTAAGAATGTTGTGATACAAAGCAGAATACATGGTTCCCTTAAATATAGCAATTCATTCAGTTCCAATGGCAGAAACCCCAAATTTGTGAGACTGTTGCTATGACTGTTGGAATGACATTCTTACTGTGTTTGCTTTACATCAGATGAAATAAAATCCTGTCTTTCAAAAAGTCAGACTTGTCTTATATGCCAGTAGGACAGTCTACTAAAAGTACTGAAGATCACCCAGGTTCCTGACAAATTAGAGATGAGCAATTACATTATTCTGTGTTAGCTGTGGTTTCCATGTTTTTACTCTCAAATACAGGTCATTTTTGCCCTGTCTTTCTGGCTGAGGAGTCATGAAATCTGACTGTTGCTCTGGCAAAAGAAGATTGCTGTTGTTTAAAAGAATTTTTGAATTCTTTCTAACTTCCAGGATGACTTTACACTACATGTGTAGGGTAGTTTTTGCAAGCTGGTCACTCCTGGCAAAACTCACTACTGTTGCAAGTGTTTTCCATTTGCTTCTCTCTGTGGTTCAGTAGTGTCCCTTAACCTTAGAGATGGCTTTCTTGCCCTTTTTGTCAGGTGTCTTTAGAAATTTCCTTGTATGGCTTTGTTATTTGCATGTTGAATTTTGTATTGCTAGCTTAAAAATGATAGTAAAGGACAAAACAATTGCAGCTTTGAATGTGCAGGGCTGTCAAAAAAATCTAATTTACTGCATTTCTTGTAGGAATTGTCCAGCCATCTATGTATAGTAGGTGAAACAGGGAGAAAGCTAGCAGACTGCCTCAGGGAGCATGTTCAAGGAATTAAAATTAAAGACCTTACAAGGCCTATTGTGTAACACTTCACATCCCATGATCATAGCCACATTGATCTCACTCTGTTCTTTCACAGGGCTTCAAAGACACTTTTCAAAGAAAAGCAGAAGTAGCTAAGTTTATTCTCAGCCTGAGATCACAATTTTCTCCAGTTCTTAATGACAGACTTGTTTTTTGATCTCTCCCTTTGCCTTTTCTAAAGGCAGCTTTTTCTTACCTACTCACCTTTTCTCCTTTCATCTCATCTTTCCTTTTCAGTTGCATACATAATGAAAGCTATACAGATGAACTTTTGTATCTTTAACCTTCTTTCCTTTCGGCTTTAAAATAACCTTTAACCTTTATTCTCCCTTTGTAGATACAGGCTTGTGCAGCCCTATATTAATTCTATTGGCTGTGTTCAGTCTCTTATTATCCCTTATATAGTGTGTTGATTTTAACTAAGGACAATTACTTTTTAATACAGGAACAGTTGGTTTTGGAAATTTTTATTAATAAGATAAATTAAATAAAAGGCAATTATCCACCTTTTTATTACATTTATCTTAAATTAGATTTGGGTTGAATATCTGAAAACATTTAGCATGAAAAATTTACGATAATAGGGAGAATCAGAAAGGGGATGTGCTACTGTAAATATAAGAAGTTATTTTAAAATTAAGTAACATACTCATTCTAAATATTTTAATTGAATATGATACCATTTATATTTCAAATAATTATTTTATTATTCATACATTGATTATTTTTGAAGGTATTTGACTCAATTCTATTATTCAGCCTAATTTCTCAATTAAATTTTTGCCTGATGGTTTTGCTTTCAGTCCGTGTATTTATTCCTATACCAGATATATTAAGCATCTCTCCTGAAAGAGTTTTTTGAGAAAATGCACATCTTAAATCCTATTCTCCTTTATCTTAAAATGTACTAGTACTATAGTATAATTCATTCAGGAGTAACTGTTGCCTTTCTTTCATCGCTGCCAAGAAAGGCTTCGGCTCTTTTAGAGACTATACTAGAAAAATGAATTGAGAAAATGGTATACACTTCCTCAGATATGAAGTGGATTTCTTCAGAATCTTTCTGCATGAAACATTGTATATGAATATTATGTAGCTAGAACTCCTCTAACATTAAACATATTATTGTACTGTCACAACACAATACATAATTAAATAATTACTCAGCAAGATAAAAATATTTATCATGCAGTTTAGTTTCCCACCTCATCATTTATAGTTTCTGCTTTGTTTTCTTTTAATTCAACATATTTTTTCTAACACTTGAGTGCTGCATTCTCTGAAATGCACTATGTGCAGCTGGTACTTGAGGCTGTTCAAGTAATGAAAATTCAACTAATCATTTGTGCATATTGTTCTCTTGCCATTTTTTAAATGTATCGCCTCAGACATTTAATATAATGCAGGTACCAATTAATAATCACTAGGAGCGTGCATAAATTGAATAACTTACATATTATTAAATTCATAAAATATGACAAAATTTTATATATAAAAATAACTTATAATAAACAGAAAAGTATTGTAAATACAGTCTAAGTAAGATCTGTGATATATACTGCAGGAAAGAAAATGGATAAGCATTTACATTGCATCATTAGAGAAACTGACAAACTAAGGAAACTAATATATCTAGATAGCTGAGCACATCCTCACACTTCTATGAATTCTGGTTTACGCTTGTCTGGTCAGACACTTTCAAACTTTGGATACTCAAAATGTGGAAGATGCTCAAAAAGACAAGTAATTCATCAACAGATTTGATACTCAAGCAATAAACAAAGCCTGCTAAATGTGATTCAAGTACATTTTGTGCAGGTTGGATTTCCCATAATCAGGTAAAAAATTCTTGATGTTAATTCAACATCTTGGGATAGCTGAGTAACAGTCTGCACATGGAGCAACAAATGTAATATTACATCAAATACCCAGAAGCCAAAGCACCCCAGAAGGAAATAAAGAAAAAAATAATGATTTTCAATAGAACAACATGGACAACTAGTAGGAGATTTATCCAGTGCAGTACTGTAAGCAAGTTGTCTCTCTAAAGCTAGGAAAGAATCACGGATAATATCTGATTTTAAATTACTATTGTTTACTGACTAATATCCGTCACTTGCTGTTCCTTTTCTCGCCAGGGTCATTAATATATTTCTGGCAATATTGACAGCTTTTGCCTAGCAGTGAAACATTGTACAGTCTACATAAAAATTGCATGAGCTGACTAAGTGACTAATACAGAGAGTACAGTAAAGGCTATCTGTAGTGCTTTAGATATTCATAACTCATCATCACTTCATCTATAGTGCCCAATAATTCTGGTCCTTGCATGCTTATTAAAGAATCATGGCACTGTAGGATACACACTGGTCCCCGAACAAGTAGTCAAAATGCCTAGATTTAGCACGTCTATAAAACGAGATAAAATACAATTATACTTTATGGCAATGGGGTGTGAGTATATATCTTCCAATATGGTCTGTAGGGCATATGCTATTCTGCAGTTCAAAAATAAAGCCAAGGTAACTGTAAACTAAAGTAACTGCTGTTTCATGAACACAAGTAACGTTAGAAGAAAAGAAGATATACAAAGTTAATTGGAATCAACAAGTAAAACAAAGAAAAATCAAATCTTTGTTCTTCCACTGGGCCTAACTAAAAGCAGGACTTGTTCTTTACTTATTGCAGCCATTACTTCTGGAGTCAAGAATGGTGTATGGAGCCCTTGCGACTGTCATGCTAGAAGTAACCCTACTGGCCCCCAGATGCCACAGGTATTCTGGACCCCACATCTCCTGCAGACAGGATAGGCTCTCGTGGCTCTCGTCACCTGTGACTCTGAATTGGATCAAGTGAGCCAAGACATTTTATGTGTTAATCTAATTATCTACTATAGAAACGGAGCAGCGGTGAAGAGACATTTACATACTATTACAGAGAAAGGTGCTAAAGGTACACATGGGGCAAGATTAATTATTCTATTAGCTGTCTTCAACAGGTACTGTGGCTAGTATAATTATAATATCGAAAACTAATAAAACAAATGATACTTTGTACCTTTTACAACTATTGTAGAAACATGGCAATGCAGCAATACCAAGAAAAAAATGAATATGCATAATATTTTATCAAAGCTTTCTTGTCACTACCCATGTTTGCTGTGTTAATTTCTAATGTAATCTAATCTACTTCCTGTCCTTTAGATCAAATTCTAACAAAAGTAGCAAAGAGTTCAATGTATGTTCTGGCAGCACCCATTCTTAGTATTATCAATAGTTTATTACAGAGTGGCACAGTTCCTAATACACTAAAAGTGTCAGTTATCTGAGGGTTAATGAAAAAAAATCAGAGATAGACCCACATGTGCTTATCAGTTATAGACCTATTTCAAATGTATCTTTTTAAAATGCTTGAAAAAAGAAGTTGCCACACAGCTTCAGCCTCACCTTATACATCACAACTTTTTTGAGAATTTCCACCAGTTATAATACAGAAACATCACACACCTGTGTTGTAAATTACACTCTTACATCCTATAATAAAGGAGCTTAAACAGTATTTAGGTTGTTAGATTTTAGTGCAGCCTATGACACCATTGACCACTCTACTCTGTTGCCTAGGCTGGGAAATTATGTTAAATCTAAGACACTGTCCTTGCGTAGTTTAGTTCATATTTATCAATTTAATTTCAGTTTGTACAAAAATGTGAGGACAATACTTAAACATTGTATTCAGAAGTTAAATATGGTGTGCATTGGGAACAATCATGACATTCATTTTCTCAGGAATGCATTTGATAATCCCAGCTATGCCTTTCTTTTACAACAAATGACATTTCTTTGATAGTGGTTTTAATTACCTGAGTCAGTGAGAACTACTAGTCTCTAAACAAATAAAAAACAGACACTTTACCTACTGGGGGCATTGATGCAGACAGCAACAATATTCTGCCACTTATTAAATCAATTGAACTAATCGTTTGTTACAATCAGAACACAACTTGGGGGCTACCATTGACAATAGCATGTCTGTTGTAACACACATTTCAAAACTATCCATCCAATTTTTTTTCCAGCTTAAAAATTAAGATAGTTTCTAAATATGAAAAATAGAGAGAAATCAATTTATGCTATTATTTCTAGCATTATGCATTATTCACAGGCTGATCAAATTATTCTATATGCAAATTTAAGTTAATTCAAAATGCTTTTGCAAGAATACTTACAAGGACTTCAAACTATGAGCACATAACTCCAGTTCTGAAACCCTTAACCTGGCATCCAGTTAAGCATAGGGATGTTTAAAACCTTCCTACTTACTTACTACTTAAGTCTTAAATAACCAAGATCTTGCTAACCTAGCTAAACTTTTCATTACATATAAACCAGGGCATGCAATAAGATCTCAAGATGCTGGTCTATTGAAGACTTCAATGACTGGTATAATAACAGCTTTCAGTTACAGGGCCCAAAGCTGTGGAACGATCTACCTAAGAAATGGTATATGAAATGCCACTTTAGTCTCAGCTTTTAAATCCTGGCTGAAGGCTCATTACCTTAGTCTGGCATACTATAAGCAGAGTCTATGATTAACCGTGCATACTGCATCACTGTTTGTTAGTCATTTGCACAAAAATAATGCAATAATTTTGAATTGTTACAAACCCTCCTCTGTTCTGTTTCTCTTCTCAGTATTCCGTATGTCCAAGTTGTTTTCCTACCCATGAATTGGCATCTAAGATACCTGTGTTCTGGGAATCAAAGGTTGGAAAGATTATGTCATCATATTAGACAGTCCAGCAGACTCTATTGTTGAATGCCCAGAAGCAGGTGGGCAGCCAGTTCACCCAAGTCTTTGGGACTCTGACTTTGTCTGTTAAACTTTTGTGGACTTCCAGAGAATTTATTTTCTCTAAGGTTGCACCTGACTGGAGTTGATGTTTCCTCTCCTTCTTTGCCAGTGGGTCATAGTTCAACAATTAATTAATTGGCAGATATTACTACTGAATGCTTGATTTATATTTATGTGTTAAATTACTTTGTTTCACTCTCTGTCTTTATTCATACTCAGTATGTAATTAGTAATTTGCAAAATTTTGTGTTTCTATCTACCTGTCAAGCTGTCACAGTGTCTCTGGATCTTAGGAGGAAACAGGCCACATTTCCGTAGGTTGCTGGATGCATATGTGGTAATAGAAAAGAGCTGCTTGACCCTCTAACACAAAAGCTTACCAACAGCTTGGAGTGAATAGATAGCAGGGTTTTTTTTTATTAAATGAGCTATAGCCTGCTGTCCCAGCAGAAAAAATACAATTGCCTAACACTAAAATGATTCCAGGACATACCCAAAAGTGACTCTGGGACACCCTGAGGAACAGAGCTTAATTGAGCATGGAGTTGGGAAGCAAGTTGTGTCAATAGCTTGAATGGTGGCAGGAAGAGAGGTCAGAGATTGTGAGTGTGAAAAAGGAGTTAGATAATGTGAGAGAGGAGTGCTTAGTGTGACCTAGTTTAACTTGGTTATATCACACAGTAGCAGGGGTGTCTGCAAGAGATGTACTTTCCTCTGTGAGGCTACAGAAGACACGGCAAGGAGCCTACATATAATGCAAGCTGAAGAAGACCACCCCACATCATACTCACAAGGAAACACATGGCAGAGACTAATGAGTGCCCATCAGTGCAAGCAAAGTTCTTCAATTAAACATTTGAAGGATTTTAAATTCCATTACAATGTTCTTTGGTTTAAGGGCAATGAGTAAAACATTAATGTTTCCTTCTTATTTACAACACTGAGAGATATTAAGAATTTGTATTTTGCTGTATAGTCAAGTCTGAAGTACATTATACTGTGTGTAGTAGTGCTTGAACTGTAACATTTAGCAGATAGATCCTAAGTCATGTCTATTATAATCCAAGTTTTAAGATTTCTGTGTCCCATTTTTGCACATTATGTGAATGGAAATTTGTATTGCTATAATTGTGACATCACATTAGCATCATTGTCTTTGTTATTCTTGCAAACACCACTATTTTATACTTGTTTTATATGGAGTCAGTTGAGTTGTTTATACCAATGATGTTCATTGCTAGTCAGGTGATCAAACATTCCTAGTTTTGTCATCACATTTTCCCTACATATGATTGTGACACAGCAAGGAGTATATCAGTTTAGGCCTGTCAAGAGCGTTACTAAATCCCAAACCCTAGACAAAACTACTCACAGACAATCCAAGATCCAAATCTGGTTTCATTATTAATTAACAAAGCATACTTTTAACAGGCTGCTTTACAAATAGCACAATCCAATCCAAGCTTTTTCTTTTCTTTCGCCTCTAAGACAAGTGTTGTTCTTGTCCTCTCCCGACTCTGACTCCCTGGGCCAAATGGAGGGATTTGTTTTAAGACCCAACCCAAAAGTACCTCATTTGTTCAATCTATTGTCTCCTGGAAGCATCTCACCGTCAGGTGGAACTACCCTGGTCTCAGGGCATTCAATTCCCAATGGCTCCACCTGGTAGTTACCACAGAACCTGACAGGGTAGCAATATATGATCACATTTTCCATGCTACCAGGACTTGCCAGAAGGGATACTGATATCCAGTTTATGGGGGCACAATCCGCCCAGAGCAAGGAATCTCCCACTGTCCCATATTTCTGGTCTCCCAACCAGGAAAGGAATCACCAACCAGTCAGGTTGCTTACCCTGCTCAAATGCCAGCCCTGGTGCACTTACTGCCCTAGCATCCCTCCCTGTCCACCTCCCTAGCACAGAGGGAGGATATCACACCTCGCTTCCAAACCATTCTTTATATTGGTTTCCTGGCCTGTCAAGAGAGCAGTGTCCATACTGGCTGGGATGCCAGTCCACCCATAACACGATGTATTGAATTAATTAAAAATTAAAAACAAACTTCTGGCGTTTTAGTGTTAGTGCGGCAAAGAATTAACAGTTATTGATAGAAACTTTGGCTGGATTCTTGACTACGTCTCTTAGTTGCTGAATTTGGATTTAAGACTTTATTTCCTGGGGCCTCATGTATAAATGGTGCGTACACACAAAAATGTTGCGTACTCCCATTTCCATGCTCAAATCACGATGTATAAAACCTAAACTTGGCGTAAGGCCATGCACATTTTCATGCTAGCTAAAACCCTGGCGTACGCAAGTTCTCCACTCAGTTTTGCAAACTGGTGGCACCCAGGGTCAAAGCAGTGCTTTTGTTTCAGTGTGGTTTCCTGTTCCTTTTTAGATCCACATCCCTGATGTGGCTTTATCATATACACTGAAATTAACCGCATATTGTTTATTAGCTTAAGGCATCCGATTGTAATTAACCTGTAACAATATAATGGTCCACAGAATGGCCAAACTATTCCAAATACCACAGCTGCTTTAGCGTTGTTACTCTCACTGCACCTTCTTCTTTCAGCTGCTCCCGTTAGGGGTTGCAACAGCGGAACATCTTTTTCCATATTGCTCTCACTGCACCACTCAGAGTATTTATATCACTGTATCTGAGTGTGGAATCACAGCTCTACAGCAGCTGATGCGAAAGAGAATTATCAGTGTACAACATCAAGCACACGCTGCCTCAGCCATGCTGTCTATTGAACTGCTCCCATACGGCAAATGCTTCAAAGCCTTTCCTGTACTGACCTTGTGGTTCAGAAATAGTTTCATTCAAAGAACTATAAATGCAATCAATCAATCCATCAAGTGCTCCTTTTAGAATTGTTTGTACTTATAAGTACAATTACCTCACTGTAAACTTTGCGATACAGTTATAATATTGCACAGGTTATAATATTATAACCTGAGCCACGTTATAAAGTGCGTATTTACATATGATGACGATATCACTTTTAAGATGAAATGCAGCAAAATATGTTTATATTACATTATACAGATAAAATGTTAACATAATTTAAATAATCTATATTTTTAATAATTAAACATGTGAGGACATGGTGTCACAATGCTAGCATGGAGCTGGCGCCCTGTTCAGGGATTGTTCCTGCCTCACGCTGTATTCTTGCTGGGGCTGGCACGACACTGGAAGGATAGATGGACAGAATAATTAAACATGTACTATGAAGATATTTCAGTGTTCCTTGAAAGTTTTGAAGAATCGGAATTCTAAGCTTACAGATGGCTTAACGTCTATTACTGAGCTGATTGTGTGGCGATTGGGTACTTGGAGAAAGAAAAGGAAGGACAGGAATTGGGGGTTAGTATGTTTGAAAGAGACAGTACTGCTGCAATAAATTATTTCATTGAAGGCCGTGCACAGCACAGCAAGCATCTTGCATGAGGCAGGAACAATCTCTGGATGGGGCGCCAGTTCGTCACTATCACTGCGCCACCATGTTCCCATGTTTAATACATGCTTTAATTGATATGAATACTCAAATGATATCAAGTATACATTTCAGTATTTAAATTATTCTGTTAGTAAGTTATATGTTTGGGGCATAGTCCACCATATTCCACCAGTTTTGAATGAGGGCATTGCCAATGTGCAAATGTGTACATTTGATGTCACGGAACATGGTCATATGGTCTTGGCAAACATCTTCAGAAGACTATGTCACATGTTCCAAACAATTCTGTGCTTTGCTTTTAAAGAAAGTAAAAACTAGCCGGAAATATTGGTTCCTTGGGCATATTTTTTGTTTACTTATGGTTTTGTCTTTGCTAGAATTATCATCTAGCCATTTTTGATTTAAAGACTTTATACAGAATTTTTATGAATGATACCATCTGACTATCTCTGTCTTTCCCCTTTGATTGAATAGTCTTCCACATGTACTCCTTGTAACAGATGTTAGGAGAAATTAATAAGATGATTGATCATGCTGTCCTGTCTGTCAAAGACTAAGCAACAGTTGGTTGACATTACACAGCCTAAACTGGAGAAATGTCCTCAGAACATCATTCTTAAAATTGCAACAGAGCTGATAAGTGAACATTGATTGGTCAGATGGTATCACCACTTTACACTGATGCAGACAGACAATAGATTTCCAACAAGAGAAACTTTCCTTTAACTCAGCCAGGTTAGCGTGCGTGTTTTCCTCCTTGATAAATGAAATTATTAGTGTGAGTTCATTGGCTGAATTGCATAGAAGATCCTTATCCCAGGAAAGGAAAATTTAAGTGACAGGAATAATGATTATATTTTGTTTTTACTGCATTAGACAGTAGTGTATTGGCGTCATCAGTAGGTGCCAAAACGGGAATATTCCTTTGGTTATGTGATGCAAGCCTTTTGCTTTATTTATAAACCCATGTTAATCATTGTTAATTGAAGTAATAATTTTTCAGCAATTTAAAAAATGTATTTTCATAAAAAAGGCTGATGTTAAATTTGAATTTGAGGATATATACATGTTGCAAGGTTTTAGTAGCAGTTTGTGTACAAATAAATGATTATTTTTAATCATTTGTCTCCAGTCACAAAGTTTCATATTAGACAGATAAATGTGAAGGATTTTAGGTTGCTCATGATTCAGAGTAGTTTGTTAAAATAATTTACTTTAAAGTGCTAATATATACTATTAACAGTTACATATTAGCTGAGAACATTTAAATTTATTTAACAAAATGTGAGTGTAATACATGCAAAAAAACCCCAAAAAGCTGTAAGATAAAGCTTTCCTGAGGAAGTCATTTACTGCCTAAATGGATGTGTAAATTCATAGTTAATTTTTTAAAATGCAAAAGCGTTGTTAATTCTTCCAATTGACACACTTTTTTATTGAGTTGCATGCCTTTGAAGTACTAGCTAAGTAAGTCTTTTTATTTGCTAGTACTAAAGAGAATAATGCTACTTCAAAACATAACAAGATTTTCTGAATTATATTTTAAGCAAATTAAATAAAATCCTTTCAAAAACCAAAACCGTGTGTACAGCTCATCAATCAGTGTTCATCATTTTAGTGGTAACAGTGGTCAAGATAGATATACCAGGTCTCTTGTATAGAGTTTAATGGATATACAGTCAAACCTAAAACATTCTCTTAAAAGCACAAAGTTAATGAGACATTAATGTAAAAAATGCAAATCAATAAACTTTCTGGAAGTTTATACATATTTAATATTATTTTTATTTAATAATTATTTATTTTATCAATCACTCCACTAATTCTTGGCAATAAGTCATAAGGATTTTACAAAAAATCATGTAAATTGTAGTTTATAAGTGCATAAGCAAATCAGGAGATCAATGGACTCCAGGAAAGAAATGAACATTATTTTCCAAAAAAAGTTTAAAATATATTAATGAGTTGCAGTATGGAGATGAGCAATTAGTCCAATACCATCACACGCTGAAACAAATGAACAGTATGAACAGACAACATCATCTGATAACATATTCTGTTACATGGGTTGTCAGTTTGAAAGTTTTATCAGTCAAAACAGAGTTTTGCAGAGAGTACACTTAAACTCTTTATTCCATGTTTAAAATGAGTGAGTCTTGGTTTGTTTCAGCAAAAGGCACAACAACAAAAATGAGGAGCTCCCACCAGTTTTGAGGCAGGTGATGTCATGATTTTGTTAATATTTTCTAGGAAGAATGAATATTTTTCAAGGCTTTGTTAATTTATCTTCTTGGAACTGTAACACAGAGATTTTAGTTTCACTTTTTTATTGTTTTTAGGATTGTTAATTGATTTTTCCACTTTTTGTTACAATTGTGCCATCATTTTGCTTTCCTTGGGTGTCACCATTTTGAGCAAGATGTTTGCATCTATTGCTAATGTTGAGCATCCTGTATGTCACAGCCTGTGACATTATCCACATGAAGCTATTGAAGATGCTGCTGTGTGTAGAACTTTATCCAAGTTTGTGGATAAATTTTAAAAACATTTTACATGTTTTTTTTTAAAAAAGTCATTTTTGACAATGTTTTGGTTTCAGATATTGGGCTTGGCAACAGTATAATCTGATTTTATTATTTTGACCCCCACTAGTTTTCTGACTTTGTCTTCATCTTCTGGGGCCTCATACATAATGCTGTGTGTAGAATTCACACTACTACTTAACAAAACATGGCGTATGGACAAAAGCAGAAACATGTGTATGCACAAAATAATCCAGATGCATGAATCTATGCATACGCCAACTTCCACATTCTTCTGCTACATAAATCCAGGTCAGCATGAAAAGTATTGCACGTGCTCATGCCTGCTGCCACTCCCCAACTCCTCCCAGAATTACACCTCTTTGAATATGTAAATCAATATAAATAGCCTTTAAGCTCAGTGTTCTGTGAAAAGACAATGGCAAAAGCACGGGGGAAAATAGAAGAATTTCAGCGGTGAAAAGGCAAGTCGTAGTCCACCTTCTGAGAGTCATATGGAAGCTTATTAGGGTACAGAGAAAAGAAAAAAAATAGGCACACAGAGGGAAATAAAACTCGAAATGTCAACTTTAATCTCGAAATTTCCACTTTAATCACATAGCTTACTTTGTCATTAAAGTAGAACATCATAAACTTCATCTTAAAATTGTTTAATTTACTGGTTTCTGCATCGTAACTAAAGTAGCACGTTAAATGCTTTGTTTTTTATGTGTTCTTCTGTGTGCTGTATGTGTGTGAATCACTACATGCTTCTTAAACAGGCTTCTCCGACAGGACACAAAATCCATTACATTAATGATATTACAGCTCTCTGTAAAATTTAAATACTGAGATGTATACTTGGTATCATTTTCATGATGATAAGAATTAAAGCATGTTATTCAACATGGGGACATGGTGGCACAGTGATAGTGACGAGATGGCGCCCCGTCCGCAGATTGTTCCTGCCTCAAGCAAGATGCTTGCTGCGCCGTGCACTACCTTCGATGAAATAATTTATTGCAGCAGTACTGTCTCTTTCAAACGAACTAATCCCCAATTCCTTTCCTTCCTTTTATTTCTTCAAATACCCAATCGCCACATGATCAGCTCTGTAATACACTGTAATACACGTTAAGCCTGTAAGCTTAGAACTCCAATTCTTCAAAACTTTTAAGGAACATGGAAATATCTTCATAGTACATGTTTAATTATTCTATCCATCTATCCTTCCAGTGTCATGCCAGCCCCAGCAAGAATACACCGCAAGGCAGGAACAATCCCTGAACGGAGCGCCAGCTCTTCGCTACCACTGTCCACCGTGTCCTCACATGTTTAATTATTAACAGTATAGATTATTTAAATGATGTTAAAATGTTATCTGTATTTCTCTATTATAAAAAGAAATCCAGGAGAGAAACACTAGGGATACAAGATGTGATTTGCACATGAAGATCATGGAAGACACTTAAAATACCTGCGAGATGAAAGAGATTGGCCACGGAGAGTCTCGCGGGGACCTTAAACATGAGACTTTGTGCCAAGAGATTGACCCAGGACCGTCTAACGGGGACGTAGAACATGAGATTTTTGCAAGACACGCCCTACTTACAACCGATATCAAATAAGACCACGGGCAGCAAAACACTCAGTCGTGCAAAGACTTTGAGCACACGCAGATCCAGGGCTCTCGGTTTCTCAAATCCCATTGTAACTAAAGTAGCACGTTAAATGCTTTGTTTTGTATTTGATCTTCTATGTGCTCTATCTGTGTGAATCACTATGTGCTTCCGTTCTTTCTCTTCCTCCGACAGGACACAAAATCCATTACATTCGTGATATTACAACTCTCTGAATAATTAAAATACTGAGATGTATACGTGATATCATTTTCATGATGATTGGAATGAAAGCACATTATTAAACATGGGAACATGGTGGCGCAGTGATTGTTCATGTCTCACACAAGATGCTGCTGCGCCTTGCGCGACCTTCGATGAAATACTTTATTGTAGCAGTACTGTCTCTTTCAAACTTACTAACCCCCAATTCCCGTCCTTACTTTTCTTTCTCCAAATACCCAATCGCCACACAATCAGCCCTGGCCCTGTAATAGACGTTAAGCCATCTGTAAGCTTACAACGACGATTCTTGAAAACTTTTAAGGAACATTGAAATATCTTCATAGTACGTATTTAATTATTCTATCCGTCTATTCTTCCAGTGTCACACCAGCCTCAGCAAATATATAGCGCGAGGAACAATACGTGACCTTGCTAGCGCTGCGGCACCGTGTCCTCACATATTTAATTATTAACAATACAGATTATTTAAATGAAAGTTTTATCTGTATAATATAATCAACATATTTTGCTGCATTTCTTCTTAAAAATGATATCGTTATCATATGTAAATACGCGCTTTATAAAGTGGTGCTGTTTGTGCAATATTATAAGTGTAGTACAAGTTTACAGTGGGGTGATTGTACTTATACAATAAGTACAAACAGTTCTACAAGGAGCACTTGATGGACTGATTGAGTGTGTTTAGAGCTCTTGTGATGAAACTGTTTCTGAACCGCGAGGTCCGTACAGGAAAGGTTTTAAAACATTTTGCCGTGGCTGAGGCAGCGTGTGCTTGATGCTTTATACCGATAATTCTCTTTCCGATCAGCTGCTGCTGTGATTCCCCACTCAGATACAGTGATAAAAATACTCCGAGTGGTGCAGTGAGAGTAATTTGGAAAAAGATGATCCGCTGTGGCAACCCTTAACGGGAGCAGCTGAAAGAAGAAAAAGAAGGTGCAGTGAGAGTAACAAGGCTAAAGCAGCTATGGTATTTAGAATACTATGGCTATTCTCTGGACCATTATATTGTTACAGGTTAATTGCAATCAGATGCATTACACTATTAAACAATATGCATTTAGTTTCAGTGTATTTATAAAGCCGCATCAGGAATGTGGATCTAAGAAAGAAAGGGTAACCACACAGGAACAGTAGCACTGCTTTGACGCTGGGTGCCGCCAGTCTGCAAAACCGAGCGGAGAACTTGTGTATGACAGGGTATGAGGTACCGTGAAAATGTGCGTGGCTTTACACCAAGTTTAAGTTTTATACATCGCGATTTGAATGTGGAAACGTTCCTACGCAAAATTTCTGTGTGTAAGCACTGTTTATACATGAGGCCCCAGGTGTCATTGAAAAAAAAGCAGGACAAAGCAAGGTCAGAAATAAAAGAAAGTAAACCACAGGTTTCCTACAGGAAAGGCTTTGAAGCATTTGCCATATGGGTGCAGTTCCAATAGCGCATGGCTGAGGCGGTGTGTGGTTGATGCTGTATACTGATAATTCTCTTTCCGATCAGCTGCTTGAGAGATGTGATTCCACACTCAGATACAGTGGGATAAATACTTGAGAGTAACAGCACTAAAGCAGCTATTGTATTTGGAATAGTTTGGCCATTCCGTATATTGTTACGGGTTAATTACAATCAGATGCCTTAAACTAATAAACAATATGCGGTTAATTTGATAAGGGATGTGCATCTAAAATAGTAAGGGAAACCACACTGGAACAAAAAAACTTGCGTACACCAGGGATTGAGTTAGCGTGAAAATGTGCGTGGCTTTACACCAAGTTTAGTTTTTATGCATCACTATGTGAACGTGGAAATGGGCATACGCAACATTTCTGTGCGTACGCACCGTTTATACATGAGGCCCCTGGTCTTTGTTACTTGTTCTTATAGCCCTCTGTTTTTTACAACTCTGGCACAATAAAGAACCATGTAAATATGTAAAACATAACACAATAGATTCCTATAGCACAGATCCTAAAGTCAGTTTTTGATGTAACAGTTGGATAATCTGACATATACTTTGTGGATCTCTGTATCTGAATTCAACAAATTAAGCAAGTTACAGAGAAACTGAAATGTTTCTTGTATTTAGTAATATTTCAGACAGAGTACATACAATTTTAGACGTTGCATTCTTAAATGTGACTGAAAAAATTTGATCACTTTTTAAATATATCAAAGAACAAAGGAATTTGGTTCTCAAGGAATCAGCTACCCAGTCCAAACTCCCACAAAGTCACATCTATGTTTAAGCTTAATCAAAGAACTTCTCATTAGCATGTAAACTTAGGGTTACCATAGGTTTGGGTTTGCCAGAAATGTGTTCTTTTTATACACCTATCTGGTTGTCTGAGTGATTTTTACAAAACTGTCAATTTGTCTGGGTTTTTCACACTGCGGCCCATCATTGGCAACATAGTTTACTTTTTTTTTTCAATTTACATTCTTTTTTTTTTTTTAAGTTTCACCTACAGAGTAATTCTTAACAAACATCAGATGAACCTGAGAAGGTAATGCCGTAGATTAGTTTTTCTGATACGGTGCACTGTGGCAACAAGTGCGATACACACATTGGGGAAGTTATTAAATAAATACCCTCACCCGGGCATCCACCAAGGACTTACATGGATAGTGTGGACGAAAACTCAGACCAGACAGCAGGTGCGGTTATAAAGCAGCTTTATTTTTCAGAGTCACGGTGAGAAGAGTTTCAGAACAGCAGACAATCAAATATACATGACAGCGTCAGGGCTCTTCTGAACCCCGTCTGTTGGGTGGGGCAAGTTTTTATACCCCTAGAATGCGTGATTTAATATCATTATAAAATGTAACAGTCAACACTTTATTATACACAATCCTTGAGCCCCTTCAACGCCCCTTGTGCAACTTGATTTCTTGGCCCCTTTTGTTATGGCGTTCAGATGTAAGCTAAGGGAAAACGTGATAAGGCAGACTCATGTGTGGAATGCTCAGACCTTGAGTCCTTTGCACAAATATTTTTCTGTTTGCTAAAACAAAGCATGCTTTTACATGGTTTAGTAAAGCTTACTTCTCAGATATGAATTAGTACAAGGTAACGAAGAGAACATTCGTCTTCCACAATAGAAACGCCAAACTCTACCCCCTTATACAGAATTTTTTTTTTATTTCTGTGTCCTGTTTTTTGGCTAGGGACATATGGTAACTCTATGGAAACTGATGTTTAAAGTTGACATTACATAATACATTTATAGGTTTCCAATAAGTAGGATGCTTGTCAGGCTTTGTAAGTGTTTGATATTTGATAGAAAAGGGAAATGCACCTTAAGATCAAAGTTACAGACCTTAATTGATCAGAACATTAGTACAATTTGGATGAGAAGTGGCCATTCATGGCAAAAAAGTTCACCAATCCAGTTTCTTCAAAATAATATTGTCAACGTTTGAAGGTTCCCAAAGTCATACTCTCTACCACACTACTTAGTAAATTATTCCATATATCTATGGTTCTCAGAGTAAAGATAAACTTCCTAGCATCTGTGCATCTGTTTTATTAAATCTCATCTTTCTACTCTAAAATGTGCAAAACACTACAATTACAAATTCAGAAGTGTAGAAAGTATAATAATGATACAAATAATAATAATAATCAATAATAGTAATAATAGTAATAATAGTAATATGAACAGTACATTGCACATGAAGACAGATTCACTTCCTCATCACTGCTGATGGGGGGCGTTTCCTACGAGCGCCATTATGAGCCTAGGGGATGACGCATCTACTCCGCCTGGGTCTAGCACTGAGGAGGTTAAAAGTAACATCTGGGATAAACTGTAGTAACTCCTTTCATAGGTTTTTGCCAGACACAACATCTGCTGAACTGCAGAAAAGACAGTTTGCTGGCAAAAGGGCATGTAAATAACTGTGAGAATGGTGCTAACTGGACCAGAAAATGTGCGAGTGTTTAAGAAACTCTAATGAGAACCAATGTCTAAGACTCTGAGAAGCCAGTGCCAAAAAGAAAGAATGAAACTGCAATTGAATTTGAAACCAGGATTATAAGAATTTGTTATTTAAGAGACACGTTTTCACCAAAATGGAGACACTAAAATCATAAACAAATTTGAGAAGTAGAAAGAAACAAGTTTTGAACCAGTGTAACAAAGCGAGCCTAATCTTTGAACATGGGTCAATCTCTTCCTCTGTGTAAGGTGACAAATGTGAGAAAAGCTCAATATCACCTCACAAAGTGTCACAAGCCATCTACTAAAGCAGATGGCCTGCTAGTAGTTTGGAACCAACCAGGACTGAGGGGCGTAAAAAAAAAGGCACACGAGAGGCAAATATGCAAAAAAGGTAGGTTTTTATTACATAATAGCAAAAAAAATGTTGATGTAAATGTTTGCACTAAAAAAAAATGTAGTCCAGAGTTAAAACAATTCTTATTGTGAAAATGCAAAGAAGGAAAAATATATATAGAAATAAAAAGTGTGCATAAAACAACACAAAGGCCCTTTAACCCTGATGTTTACTTAGTCTCTTTCAGTTCAGGAACGGGCATCAGCAGCCTTAAAAAAAAAAAAAACTAGACTCTGTTTCAGCCCATACCATGAATGAAACTCCCCAGAAAAAGAAAAATTTCATGAGCTGTTTTTGGTTCTCAGGAGCCTCAAGCCACTCCTTAACAGCAACCACCTGCTCTGCCACCAGACACCTGTGGTGCACCTCGCACACCTCACTCTCAAGTCTCTCCAATCCAACATCAAACTCCATCCTCTTGCGGCCACAACTGTAGCCTACTTATAAAGGTGTCTCAATTTCCCTGGTCAACTTGCCTACTCACAGGGAGACACCACTTTGATCCTCCAGAGGAAATCACACACCTCAAACAAAAATCAAAGTATCCAAGCACAAAATTAACATTTGTTTCACTAAATAACATAAAAGAAAACTATTATACCCAACCTTGAGTTTACTAAGACAAAAAAAGAAAATGCTATGGTGAAAGTCTTTCTGCTTTCCCAGACACCTGCGGCTGCGTTAGCTTTGGCGCCACATTTAAAACACCGGCTGGTAAACACTGAATACTATGTGCGAGACTTATAGCTGAAATGAATTCTGGAGCATGTAAGAAAAAAAACAACAAATAAAGTCCAAAACATTGTTAAATATTTTTTCTCGCTATAAACCCACTGACAGATTACTTATTGCAGTGCGCGTATGATGCTCAAAGTGTATCTCGCTGTTCAATGTCTGGCTGCACTGTACAGAGTTGGCAACTTGGTGAGGCCAAGTACCACAAAATACCCCACCATACGTTCCCCTTTAAATAGTTACATTCTTGATAGAAAACAAAAAATGATACAAGGCAACTTTGTATACCCAGGTGAATATATTATACAATTCAAAAAGAAACAAAGATGATAATAGCAATGACCTCTTCTCCCCAGGAGCACAACAACAACAAAAAATCATTAATGAATAATCATTAGTATTGATCGGCAAATTTCACCAAACTGTTTTTGCCAGCAAATATGCAGAGTTTGTGAGTGACTTTGTTCAATCAATATTCTCTTAGAAATTCATCATACTACAGGGTTAAACAAACATTTTTTTCAGCACCCCATGATGCTTTGCTAGGCCACCCTGACATCTCAGAGCTTTAGCGGCCATGCACTGAACTTTTATGCACGCTGTAAGGTTGCTGCCAATTTGCTTTGTCAATGAAAAATAAAATCTTGCAGTGTTTTAATTTGAAGAGTACATTAGCGGACCATATCGAGAATAATATAAGTATTGCCGCCAGATATATCACACTGATCCCTGTGAACCTGTGTATATACAGTATCTATGCTGTGCTCTAGCTCAGTCTCTGCAGCAACACATGGCTAATTTGCATAATAATTAGCCATGTGCAGCTAAGAAACAAAACTAGACTTAAAGGAGTACTCCCTGAACTTGTGTCAGAATGAGAAATAATAATAATATTCATAACAAAATACATATTAGTATTTGCAAATGTTCTCATGGAACATGTTCTTTATGTAAGAAAAAACTGAAAAGCATCTCCACAGATAGAGTGGAAACAAAAAAGATATTACTTATTGCTAGTTTGTGGGCACTTGTTCTATTTTGTTTGTGGTTATCATTAGGTCTTGTTCTTTTGTTGTTTAAGGCACTGTAGTGCAATGGTTAGCACTGCTGCTTCACAGCACAGATTACATTTTTAGCTACAATGGTAGGTCCACCTAAATTGTCCCTAGTGTGAGCTTGGTGTGAGTGTGTGTCCTGGAGTGGGCTGGCGCCCTGCCTGAGGTTTGTTTCCTGCCTTGCGCCCTGTGTTGGCTGGGATTGGCTCCAGCAGACCCCCATGGCCCTGTAGTTTGGATATAGCGGGTTGGATAATGGATGGATGGATGGTAGGTCCAGCATTGATGGCTCACTCTTCCCAAGTCCTCCAGGACATTTAAAAGACCATTGCACCATTATAATCCACTCTGAACTAATTCAGTTCCTCCTTCTCCATTGACGTCGATACATTTTGCAGAGTTTGGTGAAGTTCACAAACATTTCCAATATTTTTGCCAAAATCAGGGTAAAGTAAACTCTGCATAGTTCGCTTCTCACTAATTATCATATGTATAGTGAATACTCACCTCAGAACCTCTCAAGTTCACAAAATAGTCCAGTGCATGAATCTGAGTTTGAATGTAAAATGTTTGAACAGTCAATTACTGGACCATAATGATGAAACCTCAACAAACTCATCTGTGACCCAATAGAAGAAATCAGCATGATGCAGAATTGAAGAGAGTATAACTCAAAATGACTGTTGTCCTTTAACTATCTAGATGGTCCATAGAGAACCCCCTTTTCTTAAATGGCATAAACAGTCATCGATCTTTTTAGATATGTTGATATTCTTCCTCCAGTTGCTGTTTACTTTTGGCATTTTGAAAATGTGTAATTTATGGAAATTAGAGACAGACCCGAGATGCTGGATATGCAAATTGGATATCCCACCTTGAGGGGTGCTGCTGTCAATCGCATTCACTAATAAAGGGCAGGTACAGCTTACCTTTTTTTCCTGAGCCTGCACATACTGTCACGAAACTCAAAAGACAAACCATAACTATGTGGCAACGCTACACCAGAAATTATAAAATACTAAGAGTGCAAGACTGAAGTTGCCTGAGGAACAAGCATTGTACTTAGTATGACGCAGTGTTACAAAGCCGAGTATCCAAGATGTAGTGCATAATGCCTTTTAGAAGGCAACAAGACACATTTTAAAGAAAAGGATAAAAATGATATTAACTTATAATTATATTATAATTATAATATTATATTGTATTGAAATTCCTTGACATGTGAAGCCTCCAAGAATTCACAACAAGCCAGCAGAAAAAATTTAGTTAAAACAAAAGAAAAAAAAATTAAAAGGTTTTCCCAGTTCATAACACATAGTTTTAAAAACTTCAATCATGTCACCAGTTGGTCTCTTCTTGCCTAAACAGAAAAGGTTAAACTTGTTCAATTGTTCATCATAATTCATAACTTTCAGTGCTACAATCAGCCTATAATCCATTTGTCTTTTATTGAGATGGTGTGCATCAGTGTAGGACCAGACTTGCAGTCCACACAAGTCCTAGTCTGACAGAAACACAAATTGGTAGTTGCACACAGTATAGGAGCATTAACGACAGGGTTAAGTGTCTCCAACTGCTTCCAGCTACAACACTGCAACTTTCTCTTGGGACAAATAAAATATCTGTCTATTTATCTATCTGTCTGCATGTCATTGATTCAGTTTAGTTTATATTATATCTTTCAATACTAAGAAAAAAATTAAAATTTAAAAAGAATAAGTATGTCTTTAGCCAAAAGTAGGTCAGGCCTGTCATTTTATATTTTTTCATGGGAACAGATGGTGTGTATTAAGAATAGGCATTAATTCTTTTCTGATATTTGTCTACTAATATAACATGTACCTAAATAACATAGCACAGACAAAACCTGTGGACACATATCCTGAAGTGTCAATTAGTATAAATATAACTAAAGCATTACAGCAAATTTTAGAAATTTATCTAAAGCATTACAGTGAATTTTAGCATTAACATTAACTTTCTAAGATTGTCTCTTACAGTTACCACTCATCTGTTATTATCAAACTAGACCATTATTTGTGTAAAAACTCTTCCTTTAAGCTACTGTTTAATGGTCAACTAATCATTTATACCTGGTTTGGTGCACTCACTTAACCTCTCCTTACACACATGGGTTTCTTATTTTTAAAAGAAGATGCTTTTTTAAATTGTCGCATTGGGAGGTGGTTCCTCACAATGACTTGTAAGTAGAGATACAATATTTTAGAACAATGCCAGTCCAAGCATGCGTAGAAGCTGAAGGTTGACACTGAGCCTGCAGAAGCACTTTGCTTGCAATCCAGAAGCTGTCTCATCCTCAGAGCAGGGGGAGTTCTTTATTTGATCTCTGAGATGTGAGAGCTTCTTTCTAATCCAAAGGACCTTGGTGGAGAGCTTTGGTCACAAAGCCACCAAGAAGATATCTGATCTGAAACAAATATCAAGACTGTAGCTGCGTTTGATGAGAGTTTCTGAATGGTTCAAGTGAGAACTCAAACAAAATGATACGTTTTATTGGCTAACTAAAAAGATTTCAATTTGCAAGCTTTGAAAGTAACTCAAGGTCCCTTCTTCAGGCAAGATGTAATGGTTCAAGATAGTTCAAGTGTAGCATTCCGGCACTAGTATGACTCGTCGTACAAATAAAATCTTCATGATCCAAGTGTCTTTGTTTTTAAAGATTTTAGTGAAATTTAAAGCAAACAGTTCAAACAAAAAATAGAAAAAAAAATGATAATACACACAAAAAAATAAAAGGAAAAAGGGGACCTTATAATATCCATCCATCCATTATCCAACCAACTGAATCCGAACACAGGGTTACGGGGGTCTGCTGGAGCCAATCCCAGCCAACACAGGGCACAAGGCAGGAACCAATCCCAGGCAGGGTGCCAACCCACCGCAGGACCTTATAATATTCTGTTTCAATATCTAAGTTACATTTCTTAAGGTTTCTATTTATTGTTCTATATAACGTTCTGTGCAACGGTGAGAAAACTATATGCCTTTAATGCCTATCTATCTAACCGTTCATATTTCTTTCTAGATGTCTAACTTCAATCTATGGGCTACTCTACTGTCACACATAGTTTAAGATTATGAACATTCTATTTTCTAACTTACAAGGAGTTAAACTGACTCTTCCATTAAGTTATATTATATTCATGTTCAAGTTAAGCAGACTAAGGAAAATTTACCATTAACATTAACTTAAAGGATCTGGCTCTTACACAGACAAAGGAGAATTATCTGAAAGCCAGAACAACATGAACCCATTTTCTACCGTAGGAAGTGCACACAAAATAATCACAACATTTATAATAACCTAAATGGTTGAAAGGCAATTAAATTTCAAAAATTTGATAAACTTTTAAATGATATGAATGTTTTTATTTAGTCATGTTTACATAAGAAAACATGAAATGTGCTTTCTCAGTTGCATCCAAGAATGGACAGAAATGAAATAAAATAAACAAATAAAGACAAGACAGGTTAAAAACTTACAAAGAAAGTCTAAAATGTTTACATCATATCAAAAACAGATTCTTTGCTAACTGCTTCTAATAGTTTGACAGTGAACAGTTATATGATACATATGAAAACTTAAATACTTTCCTGGAATTATTTTAAATTATTATCTTTCACATTCCTTAATAATAAAACATATGGTACAAGGAAGAAAGGAATTTCTGAAGTGATTTGTTTGTTTCGTAAAGCAACTATCCTATCAGATGTACTGAAGTTACGCGCTGCATGAGGTTGAGATGATTTCATGTATTTTTACAGAGCCCTCTGACACACACTTACCAAATTATTTATGTCAGCCCCAGTAAGTTTAGCTGCATGTTTGGCATACTGGTGGAGCTTTTTTAAGTTTTAATTTGTCAGGCTACTACCTTAAACCAGGTAGTGAAGCAGAAAGTGATGACAAACTGGATCACACTGCAATAAAAAGACAACATGAGGTATTTGTCCACTTTAAATGGCCCGAGTTAACAGAAAAGAGAAATAAGCACTGACTGCCTTTTGATAAAATGTTTTTTTTTATTACCATTCCAACTAAGATCATTATCTAGGGTAGTTTTTAACTATTTTTAGTCACTATTACTTTCTCCTTCCCCAGCGCTGTGATTAGTGAACATTTAGTTTTCTCTCTCTTAAAGTCAAATATCATTTTTTTGACATTCAGAGTAATATGTTTCTTATTACACCAATTTCCTAAACAGTCCACTTGATTTAAATAATGGCTTTTATCCTCCACAGATATGTGTTTATCAGCATGGTGTCATCAGCATACTTGATAATGGAACATTAGTCGCTGTTCTGTCTCAGGTCACTTGTGTACAGTGTAAATAGTAATGAAGACAAATTAATTCCTTGTGGAACACCTGAATTTTAACAAAAGACCTCTGAGACAGTGTCATGTACATTGTCTGTGAATGATTTTAAAAAAGTCCTGAATCAATAATGTAAGAAATAGATTACCATTTATAATGTTCAATTTCTCAATTTAAATAGTATTGAAAAATGTGTATAAAATCAGGAATAGAGCTTTGACATATGAACCAGAGAAAAGCATAGAAGTCAGTCAGTCAGTCATTTTTTAACCCACTATATCCTAACACAGGGTCACGGGGGTCTGCTGGAGCCAATCCCAGCCAACACAGGGCACAAGGCAGGAGCAAATCCCGGGCACGGCGCCAGCCCACTGCAGAAAGCATAGAAGTACATAATACTAAACACAATGTAATTGTACGGTTATGGCATTTGGGTTAAGGTTTATATAATGAAATCTTTTAAATAGTTATGGCAAAGTCAAATCCTTAAGTCTTCATATTTGGTTATTTTAGTTTATATATTGAAACATCTATAAGTTTTTTCATTAAGAGATTTAATTAAGAGATATCCAATGGCATTGCTTCATCTTTCTGATTACGTTTGTTAAATGATCACTCTATTTGAAAATGAAAACTTGCCATATCTAAGCTTACTTAAAACTTTGTCAATTGATTTCATCTGACACGTTGTGATAAATCCTGTTCCCTCACACCTTGGCAAACATGCATTTTCAGGTGTACCATCCACTCATATATATCATTAGACAATTAAGTGTTGAAACTTGTAACTGAAAGCTGCCTTATTTGAACAGCTTAGCAAATCAATTAATGTGAGGAGTGTGCATAAGCATTCCTTTATCTCTCAGCACTATTCAGAATTTTTCTCTGCTCAACCATACAGTACACTGGGTTCTGATAAAAAGTGAATACTGCTGTGGAGGTTTGTGACTGATTATATAAAAATAACTAAAATCATAAACCTCTGAAGTACTTATGGTGTTGAAGGAAGATAGTCGTGTATTGTGTACAGAAAAATAGATTAAAGTATAGAATGTGTTGCATGTAGTTGCAATTTGTTATTCCTTGAATGATAAGTGACAACCCAAAAAACACAAAAACGATTTCACAAAAGTAATTGTGGAAAGTGAGCCCCGAAGATGGAGATGAAAGCAGAATATACCAGCCAATTTTGGTGGACTTTTGATTTTTAATAGGGTGTGCTAGACATTATACAACTTGACAGTAGACATAACAAAGACATAAGAAGACAGTGAGAGACAGTTTCATATATAAGGAACTGGGAACACTTGGCAGATACATGAGATCTCTGGACATCATTCAGAATGGCAAATTCTTTTAATACCAGGAAAGGGGCAGCTGTTGGCAGTGCACATCAAATGAAATCAAAAGACATTGTTTGGTAGCTAACTTTTAGAAAAGAAAATATGATTCATCTCCAAAGTTTAAAAAAAACTAACAAAAATAAGCTAGAAAATGGAAGTCACATGTTTCAGATTCAGAGAAACTATTCTAATACACTAAGCTGACCAATGTATTTTGGCTGAATTTATTCATCAATGTCAAAAAAGTTTGTCACAAGTTGTTCAAAGAAAAAGTAGTTTGGTGTCCACATTCCCACTACACAGGGTGTCACATCATAGCTTATCAAATTCACATCATTCACCATTTCCTTTGAAATGAAAGAGGATAGAGCTACATGCAATGAAATTGGACACATTGTATCACTTTCTGGTAAACTAAAAAGAAGAAGAAAAAATTATCAATAATGTGTAAAGCCATTCCTTGACAAAAATAATTAAGTCAAACATGAAATATTACAGTTGTTTCAAAGGGAAATACTGCTAATAAATGAAAGGGATATATGCAATTATAGTCTAATTAGGTGATTGATATGCTGTTTTATAACTCTGGGCACTCAAGATGCTGCATTATGCTAGTTCTATACAAGTATGACAATTTAAATTATGCAAATAATAAGAAGCTAAGTAATTAATTAGCATCAAGACAACAATCAATAACAAATGCTATCATTATTAACAGTTTTAGCTTTTAATAAACTGATTCATCTGGCTTACGAAAATATACACTATGGAAATGCAACAAATTTGGTTCAGACAGATTTCTATTTTTTTTCAAATACAACAAATGAATAGAGATAGTCACTTTAGTTATCTTATTAAATAAAAGTTGCAACATTATATTTTTTGCCTAGCCTATTTATATATAAACCAAGCACAAACTAAAGAAAGTAGTCTATTTACCATGAACTGTCAAGTATGGGAGTGGCCGGTGGTGCAGTGGTAGCACTGCTGCCTCGCAGTTAGGAGGCCTGGGTTTGTTTCCTGGGTCCTTCCTGCGTGGAGTTTGCATATTCTCCCCATGTCTGCATGGGTTTTCTCCGGGTGCTGTGGTTTCCTCCCAAAGACATGCAGGTTAGGTGCATTGGCAATCCTAAATTGTCCCTGGTGTGTGGGTTTGTGTGTGCCCTGCAGTGGGCTGGCACCCTGCCTGGGATTTGTTCCTGCCTTACGCCCTGTGCTGGCTGGGATTGACTCCAGCAGAACCCTGTGTTAAGATATAGCGGGTTGGATAATGACTGACTGTCAAGTATGGATGTCTATTTTTGGTACTTCTGTTCTTTACTTTCCATCTCCAGGAGTCTTCTGTTGGGAAAGGAATTGTTTGTACATGGCCAGGCACTCTACAATGAAGTTGTTACAGATTTGGACCTCCCTTGTAAATGGTTTCTATAACTTCTTCAACATGAGGTCATCACTGAAAAACACACAATCTGTGTAAGCGTTTCTAAATGGGATGGAGAGGATGTAAGTTCTTACCTCCTTCAGGTTTCTAATTTGGAGCTCAGATTTACTGAAAAACTTGAGATAATGTTCTTCACTGTGGCTATCTATCATTTCACCAGTATTGATAATTGCCTCCACAATCCCATACTCTATATTTCATTCATATCAATATCCTGAAGGTCACAAGCATTGACTACCTCCCAGAAGTGTTCAAAAAGGTTGGCACTTGTTATGCACAGCTTTGTTTGGCACTTTCTTACTTTCTTACAGAAGTCCTACCTGTCACATATATACTTTATGTCTTTTGCATAAAAAAACAAAGTCTGTTTCACATTTCTTAGACACATCAGTGGTAAACTGACTAAACTTGATGTTCATTGTAAAGCTGAAGAAACAATCTTAACTCTGAATGATTTGCCTTCTAGTGCATCCGTAGTGTCTGAGGACAATTTTATGTGTATGACTGAAAAAGAAGAAATAGATCCCCGATGATTCACAGCCAATTTCTTCAACTCCAAAGCACTTTCACAGTAGCCTGAGGCACTGTTTGCCACCTAGATTTTAGAAATAACTTTTTAGGACTACACTTTTTAGAACAGTTAAGAATTCTGTCTAAAAATGGCCAAAGAGAGAGTCATCTAGTCACAACGTGCTGCAACAGATTGTCATTATCAACTTCACAAATTCACAGAATTCTACCATAAACTGTGTTGTTCTTTTTCTTGAGACACTAAAATGGTTATACACGTTTTGCATGATATTTTCAATATAAATTTCCTTGGTAAATTTTGTTGCATTGTGCTTAATATTTGCAGGAATAATATTATTTTGAGCTAGTTTTGATATTTGATAAACACTACTGTGTTTTCTGTAGTTCATACTTGCACTGTCAGCAATGTATGCTGATAGCTTTTTCAGATCTAGACCTGATATCTCTAATTTAACCAAAAAAATAGAACTGTACATAATAAGTGCCATTTGATTTGCCATAACCTCTAATAATTTAGTGTTATCGCTGTGAAAGGCAAGTATCTTGCACTTCCTATCACAGAAGTACTGGGGAACGGTTTGTTGCACTTTTTTGAAGTATCAGTTGCTATTGAAAAGGGCAAGCCATGTTCTTTTATATACTCCACATGTTTTGTACAGAATACAGTGCTAAAATATATTCGACAGAGCTTTTGCTTTAGTTTTCGCACAAGTTTACCTTTCACTATCAATGAGTCATTGAGTATTTCTTTATCAACTTTTACTCCTCAATTAACATTTCTTTATAACAGATGACACTTCACAGCATAATACACTTTACACAATTCTGCACCTAACATCATCTTGAGTTGATGTAACTGAGGATAAAAACGACATTAATAATGACGTACCAGCACTGTGAGTTTTAAATAAGTTTATCACAACAGCATAGTGAACAAAAAACGCGAAAGCCATCTTTTCTGCTTTAAGTAATAAACCCAAATAATTTTACTCATTCATGGTTAAATGTAGTCTTTCTTTTCAGCATTTTTAGGGTGATTTATTTTTTATTAATGAGCATGTGGCATTTAATCTACCAAAACAATTTATATAACTTTATGTGCATACACCAACAAAAACAAGAAATGAGCATGTGGAACCCATCATTAGCGTACTGCACCTCAGCAATGTCTCAAGATAATTGGTCTTGTCATCTCTACAACACAATCTCTATCTGCAAGCATGTGTTGTCAGCATTGTGGTGGCCAATGGATCACTATAAGAGTTTGATTAAAAAAAAAAAATGCCAAACACTCTCCACAGCTCATAGCAGCTTTGAAATCTTAGTTGCTTTGAGTAAGGTTCACTTTACTGTATAATATGCTGTCTTAGAAGGTATATGGCAGAGTCTAACACCAAAAAGGTTATGACAGTCCCCTCATACAGTGCAAATTATGTACTATGTTGATATCTCTGGAGTTCATTAATACTCTGACACATTTAATTCTGTATGTCAGACTCAGTTCCCAGAATCTTACCAAACCCCCAAAAGGAGGAAAAATCAATATCTGGATGAAAGCAGGAGAGGTTGGAGTGTGGTCTGGATCAAAGTATGTTCACAAGCTGCTCTGTCTGAGACATCTGACTACTCTAGTAGAAAAGAGTTCACATGGAGAACTCAAGAAGGAGGAAAGGTAGAAGGTGGAGAAAGGAAGAGATGTTAAAGGTTTCATTGTACTTGTTTCCTTCCATTTCCCTCCATAGCTGTATATCCCTCTTTATTGTTATGTCCTTCAGTGTCACTTTGTTATCGGATTTTAATGCTTTCATCTTATTATTCAGGAGACATTTTAGCTATTTATCTATCTAGGGTTTGTTTTGTAGGTACCACTCTTCTAACACAGAAGTTACAGAGTGACAGAGTCCCTCAGTATTGTCAATGTCAAATTTATTTATATAGCACATTTAAAACAACATAGGAATGCTGTGGCCAAAGTGCTTTACAATAATAGAATAAAAGAAAAACATACAATTAACATGAATATTATAAATAGAAATAAAATAAATGAACATAAATAATAAATAGAAGTAAGATTACATAATCACAGTGAGGAAGCCATCAGTATTACTGAAGGTCACGGAATGCAAGTGAATAGAAGTGAGTTTTTAATCTTGTTTTGAACAGTTCAATTGTAGACGACTCTTTTATGTAACGAGGTAAAGAGTTACACAGGTGAGGAGCAGCAGCTACAAAAGCCCTGCCCCCCTTGGTTTTACACTTAGTACGAGGGACAACAAGAGACAACTGACTAGAAGATGTAAGTACTGTAGATGCCTGGTGTAAAGCACACAATTCAGATAAATATGCAGGAGCAAGCCCATGTAAAGATTTAAAAATTAGCAAAAAGATTTTTAAATCAATTCGAAAACTGACAGGCAGCCAGTGTAAAGAAGCTAATATTGGAGAAACAGAATCAGACTTTCTTACCCCAACCAGAAAGTGAGCGGCAGAATTCTGGACCAACTGTAACCTGCGTATCAGGGATTTGCTAATCCCAGAATACAGTGAGTTGCAGTAATCAAGGCGAGAAAAGGTAAAAGCATGAGCAGCTTTCTCAAGATCCCTAGAAGATAAAAAAGGCTTGATCTTACCTAATAGACGAAGCTGGAAAAAGCAACTCTTGACTACAGAATTAACCTGTTTCTCAAAAGAGAGGTTACTATCAAAGATAACACCAAGATTGTGGACTTGAGGTTTGCAAAAGACAGAGAAAGAGCCGAGAAGTCCAAGACAAATTTGGGCTTTAGCTGATGGACCCACTATAAGCACCTTCATTTTATTTTGATTCAGATCAAGAAAATTATTAGCCATCCAGGATCTTCAGAAAGACAGTTGTGCAGTTGATTTATTGCAGAGTTGCAGATGGGAATATAAACCTGTGTATCATCAGCATAGCAGTGAAAAGAAATGTTAAATTTCCTAAAAATAGCTCCAATAGGGTGAAGGTATATAGAGAATAAAATAGGACCCAAATTGGATCCCTGTGGAACACCACATTTAAGAGGAGCAGTAAATGAAAAAGAGGAATTTAAAGTCACTGAAAAGTGTCTACCAGTTAGATATGACCTGAACCAGTTAAGAGCAGCCCCTTTAAGCCCAACAAGATGTTCAAGCTGCAACAGCAATATCTCATGGTCAATAGTGTCAAAATATTGTCCCCTTGTGCCACACATATAATTTCCCAGTGTGTCATTTGGAAGCAGTCATTCAGAACCATTTCAGCCTCCAGGTTCCACTTCCTTAACACTCTGGTGGCAACAGGTTGTTGTCTAACAACAGACTCGTAGCTGGGAATAAGATGAACCAGGTTATGGTCACATTTGCCTGAAGTAGCCAGTAGATTACACTTAGAGGCATCTTTAACATTTGAATACAGCAAGGTGCAGCTTGTTATTTCCTTGAGTGGAACCAATCACAAACTGGTAGAAATTTGTCATCGTTCCTTCCAAAGTCACATGGTTGAAGTTGCCATCTATATTACTAAGCGAAGGTTGTATATATGCACGGATGCCAGAGGCCAGAAGCACCGAAAGCGCACGTGCACAGCGCCTAATCGCCCCAGAGTCAAACCCAGCAGCTTCCCAGAATCAGTAGGTGGCGCCCAAACAACACAACACAACCTGTAAACTAAACTTCAGGTCACAATACAACCGCCGCCCGAACGCGAACGCACACACCACCACATATACAACCTACGTTTTGTAATGTTTGTATATATGCACGGATGGCAGAGGCCAAAAGCAAGCTGTGCACAATACAACCACTGCCTGAATGCAAATGCACACACCACCGCATATACAACCTTCGTTTAGTAATGTAGATCTCCAAGCCAGGATCCGCAATGGTACACTGTTGGTCGTGAACAGCATGAGAGAAAATGTTATTGAGGCACAAGTGCTTATGGGATCCCATACTGGCAATACTGTTTTGATTCCCAGAATTGACCTTACAAGTTCTGACCTGGAATTACCTTTTAAATTTAAACGACGCCAATTTCCCATTAAGGCTGCATTTGCCATGGCGATCAACAAATCCCAAGGACAAACCATGGACAAAGTAGGGATTTACCTATCTGAGCCTGTATTTGGACATGGACAACTTTATGTTGCCTTTTCAAGAGTCCAGCGTTTTTGTGACGTTAAAGTAAAGGTTTTAACTACTCCATACCAGGGAGAGCTAATTCAAGGACAGGAAACCATCTTTACCAAAAATGTTGTTTATAAGGAAATTTTTGATTAACTATTTTGAATTTACTATTTTATGAATTTTTTTGTTTCCAATTTACTTCATTTAAACCTTTCCACTACAATATTTTTTTACTTATAAGTGCAGCAACTCAAAGACATTTTGGACTTAAATGATATAACAATTAAATTTCAATTTTAGTTTTAATAAATTGGTTAATTTTAGTACAAATATATTTATTTAATTAAATGAAAACTTTCACAGGATGCTTCCACCCTCCATCATTTTTCATCCCACCAAAGTTCGGAGGGAACAGAAAATGATTGCCATTCTTGGATTTGCGATTCTTTAGAGAATCGGGGGTTTACTGGTATATTATAACTGCAGGGTCAGAGTAAGTCATCATTAAAGTATTTGTGACAGAGGGAATCATTTCTGTTGCTAAGTCCCCAAATGAGCAATTACCGCATCTAATTTAAAAGCAACATTACAACTCAACAGAAAAAAAGAACAAAAAAAAATCAGAACAGAAAAAAAATAAATAAATAAGCAGCAGTTCTAACAAGAGCATGCTAAGTTTAAATATTGTTTTACATGATGAGACTGGTTGATATTAAACCTTTTTCTTTTTATTAAACTTTGAATTACATTTATTCCCATTCCATTTGAACTAGTGTGGTGCTGAGATGTCACCCATTGCATGGCTGCACTTGGGTCCTAATCTGGGATCCTTGTGTAGTTTGTCATGTTGTGTGTGTAGTAATGCACTGTATCAGTGCATGCTCTTAACCTCCTCCTCCTCCTTCTCCTATAAGCGTGTTAAAATATGACAGCCTCAATGCCTCCTTACATCTTTGTGTTGCCCAACTGTTATACCACTAGGAGCAATCAGGGTATATAAATGCCAAATTGGGATTACTGCATCAGCACAGATGCTAATGGAATCAAAGATTGTCAATGTTTTATTTCATTTTACAAAGCAGGAATTTGTTTTATATTAATTTTGAACCAGAGATAGTGCTGTAAATATTTTAAGTGATACTTTTTTTTTGTGAAGAATATGAATTATATTTGTAAGTGAAGACCAAAAAATCACTTTGTGTTCACAGAGTCTTGTGTGGGAGTGTAAGCATACAGTACAACAAGGGCAAGTCCAGTGAGACATAAGGATGCCAGGTGTACTAGGTTTCACTAACACCTTCGGAACTGCATATTTTAATCATTAATAGCTGCCAGAAACATTCAGAAATAACCTCAGTCTAGTAACTAGAGCATAGTTGGATTTCAAGCATTCAACTGCTGCAGGGGAACTGAATGCATATCTCACAGACTGTGTGATAATGAAATAGGAAATAGCTCATGTCACCTTGCTACTTCAAACTAAATAATAAAATAATTATTTGAAGATGTCATTGGAAATTAAGATTAAGACTATTCAAGGCAATGATTAGAATACACTTCACTAAATCTTTATCTATGTTCTTATATTAAGGGCTGTGTGAGAGTGTCACTGCTGTCAGGATGCCAACAGCAGTACTAAGTAATTTATATGTATTTTTTGCACTAAAGGTTTTCAAGATGCTTTTTACTAAACATGACATGAAGTGCATTTCCCTGCTCATTAGTAAAGCATGTGATGTGATGCACAGAGCTGCGAATGTTTTAATATATGACAAATGTTCAGTGTTTGACAGCTGCATTGCATCTTCTGTTGCAATGTGTTTGTCATTCAGGGTTTCTTGTTATTAGATGTTTGACTGCTATTGTATTTTTTCTATTTGTAAATAACTAATGTGAAGTCTTTCATGCTCCACTAGTAGTGTGGAAAATGTGATGTATCCCATTAGTAGCAGGATTGCCTATACTGCCAATTATGACCAAATTCATTGAAAAATTTAAAAAGGAAGCATTAGTCACCAGCAAAGAAGTTTTTATTTTCAGAAAGGACAAAACTCACATCAACATTTCCAACTTATTAGCCACTGTCAAAGGTGATAATAATAAAATATGGCAAGACAATACACTCTAAATGTGTGTTATTTTCTGGAGATGATTTCTATTGTAAAGTTCCAGTGAGGGCTAGATATTTTTTTTAATTTATAAAAAATGCTTAACTTAAGAACACAATTTCGCATACATAGTCAAACTGAGGTCATCAGAGTGTCTCAAATTAATGGTTACATTTGGGGCCTGAAATATTCTTATGTTATCAGCATGTTATCATTCTTGACTTTGATTTAGACTTTGGAATTGCTGCTTATGACCCTCAGCTCTCTAACTATGCGGGAGAGGGTCTTTATTTAATTCCCTTTTCCTGTAACTATTCTCTCTATTCATCTTAAAAGCTTTGCTTTACAATATGATTCAGTATTCGATATTCAAAATTAGTGTTGTCTTCTTTTCTATGTTTTTTTGTTCTTGCCTGTTCTCCATAGCTCTATAGTGCAGTTTATCGCTCAGTTATATCATTATATCCTTTTACCCAATCATTTCCCCTGTGCTCTGTTACTGATTTCTGAATAATGAACATAAGAACATAACAACATAAAAAATTTGACAAACAAGAGGAGACCATTCAGTCTATTAACCCTATTTGTTTCGCTAATACCTAAGCTGTCCCCATATCTCATCCAGATTTTACATGAAGGCTGTCAAGGTTTCTTCAACTACATGTCAAAGTAGTTTGTTCCAGAATTCTACAACTCTTTGTGGCTTCAATTTTAAATACAATTCCTCATAATTTCCATTGATGTCAAGTATGTGATACACCCTTATGCCGAAAGAATGTTGCTGGATTAACTTATCATTGCCTTTGAGGGTTTTAAATACTTGGATTAGTTCCCCTTGTAGCCTTCTCTGCTCGAGACTAAACAGGTCTGTCAGAGTAGGACATGTCCTTAAGTCTTGGGATGCACTTGGTTGCTGCTTTGCCTTGCTTGTAGCATTAATTATTCTTTGATGTTCATGACATGCTCTAAAAAGCTGAAGCAGTCTTTGGCTGCTATTTGATACTGACCAGGGCTTGGTAGTGTCTTTAAGCATCTTTACCACATATAGCACTAAGGTGATGATGACCAAATGCATGCTCCTCTGCAATTTCTAAAATCCTGTAAAGCTGATGTGCATCATTGACTGATATAAAAAACTCAGCTTTATTGTCAGTGTTTCCATCTGAGAATCGCTATGTCTTTGTATAAAATTTTGCATTATATGTATTGCCGAGGGCGGCACGGTGGCGCAGTGGGTAGTGCTGCTGCCTTGCAGTTAAGAGACCTGCGTTCGCTTCCCGGGTCTTCCCTGCGTGGAGTTTGCATGTTCTCCCCGTGCCTGCGTGGGTTTCCTCTGGGTGATCTGGTTTCCTCCCACACTCCAAAGACATGCAGGTTAGATGCATTGGCGATTCTAAATTGTCCCTAGTGTGTGTATTTGCGCCCTGTGGTGGGCTGGCGCCCTGCCTGGGGTTTGTTTCCTGCCTTGCACCCTGGGATTGGCTCCAGCAGATCCCTGTGACCGGGTTGGATAATGGATGGATGTATTGCCAATGCATAGGCTATTGTTGTTACAGGATATTAATTGCTGCAGCTGGGTTTTCCAAAAATTACCAAGATTCAGCAGCTCTAACATACAAAATGGGATTCAGCAAAAGCCTGACGTGTCAAAACGATTCCACAGGCAAAATATCTTCATTTTTTAAAAACTTTAGTAAAAAGTTCAAAGTAAAACAGTCCACAGAAAACAGAAAATAGATATAGCAAGAAAAGAAAAGTTCTTGTTAAGAAATGTTCTGTTAAAAGCTTAAATCTTGTTACATTTTGAATCGTTACAAATCACTTCAAAACATTTCTGAACCATTTTTAAAATGCCTATGCCTATGCCTATCTCATTTCTAAACTGAAAATGGGTCTTTTAAGTCCCTGTGCACTGGGACCTATTCTAAACAACAACTGACTCAATTATCACACTGTATCTCAAAGCCAAAATGCAGTCCAGTTCTTGATGAGATATGTGCAAAACTTAAAACTAAAATTGTTATAAGGAAGGTATGGACATTGTAGCAGAATAGTAAGCTGGTACAGCTGTTTAGACAGACTTCACAAATGATGAACTAATCATTTTAGGTGAGATGAAGTACTGTAGTATCCCAACAAACAGCATGTACATGACACTGTCATGGTAGTGAATAATGAGACAGCAAAGATATTGATGGAATGGAAGTCAGTCAATGACCTCATCCTGATGGCATGGTTCCAATCGCAACATTCTAAGACAACTAATATACAGATACTTGAAACTGAAACCCTGGCAACTTTTAAGAAGTATCTTGATGAGATACTAACATATTTGATAAAACTGAATTGTCTTTTTTTGTTTGTCAAATTTCTTATTTCTTACTCCAACTGAAGATGTAGATGAGGTTTAAAAAGATGCATTCTTGCAAGGTGCCATCAACGATATCTCCTTTCATGACATGAAGCTAATTAATGGTGACATGAATTCAGATATTCAGTATAATATGCAAGGTTTGAATCTGGTTGTTGGACCATATGGAACAACAAAACACATATTGTAAATGACAACGGTGAATTGGAAATGCAATTGTAAGAGCCAATCTTAGAAAGTTAATGCTTTAAGTTAAGTTAAATTCATATTAGTGTTTGCTTAGTTATTGCCATAGACAGTGGCATAGTCTTCCCCCCTGTAAGTTAGTATGAAACAGAACTTTCTTGCTATAATTTATCCAGTTCTATCATAGATGGAATTTTATCATTACTGAGCCTGTTTTGCTTGGTTCGTGTCGACTTGTCTTTTCGCCAGGTTGTCTTTCTCAGAGTTGTCTTTTTGATGAGTTGACTGTCGCCCAGTTGCCACCGAACCGATTTCATCATCAACACTCCAGAGCTGCTTGACCAACCTGCACCTGCCCTGAGCGCTCCTTTATTTATTTAAAAATCACACACTGCCATGGATTTCACAGTGGCATAGTGGTTAAGGCTTTGGACTTCACACCCTTAGGTTGTTGGTTCAAATCCTGCTACAGACCCTGTGTAACCATTAGCAAGTCACTTCACCTGTACATGCTTCAATTGTAAGTGCAAATGTACTGGGGATGATATGGAGTGGGAGTTAAAGAAATTGCCTAGTAAAAGTTCAATACTTAATAATTTAAGACTGAAAAAATGGTGGCATTTCAAAGCATTTCTTTTACTGGAGGTGGTATATTAAGAAAAAGAGGTTGAGTACCCTGACCTGACGATATCATGGGACATCTGATCACAATATGAATCAAAAGTCTGTTATATCAAGGCATTTGCAGGTCTACTATTAACCCACAGTCTTGTTATGTTACCTCTGTTAGCAGCAACCAAAGTTCAAGGTCATGCCTCGCAACATGGGTTCTGGCCAGATGGTACAACATTTTAATGTTACATGTTACACTTAGAATATTTTATCTGGTATTATTTTGGATTTGTAATGCACCAGAATGCAGCTTTTCCAGCAGTGCTGGTGGTAATTCCCTAGCAAAATCCAATCCGTGTTTTTTCTTTTTCTTTTTAATTTTTAATGATAGCCACACTTTACCTTTCGTTATAGCTGATTTAGGCACAGCTATTCATTCAGAGGTACTCAAAGTATACGTTTTCAAAGTTCTTGTTGAGCATTGTGTTACTTGCAATATGAATATGACAATTTTATTAAATAACCTAGAATGATACACAGCTTCAAGATGGATGGTTAAGTGAGGATGCTTCAAGAGCGATCAATAATAACCGTAGATCCATACAGGGATAGCCTGCATCATTAAAAATAGATTTATGTAATTAGAGAATGATAAGCACAACCCAGACTGGAGCCAAGCTCTGTGTGCCACCGGAGAAAGATTAATATAAATAGCCAACAGTTTTTCCTTTAACTGATAGACTGCAAATAAAATTCAGTCATATACACCATCACTCTTAGTCTGCAAAGAAAATTCAGTCATATACACCATCACTCTTTATTAAGTAGAGAAAAAATAAAACAGCCATATATTCAAATATCAAAGATTTGGGAGAGCAGTCAAAAGAAGTATGTTTGCATGACTCAAAAGATACTCCTTTCAGTATTTTTAGTTGCATTCTTGTTGCTGTCACAAAGACAATAGAACAACAAAATTCTTCTTTGCAGTTGCTCTTGAGAAAGCAGAAGAAACATTATTAACTGTAATGATTATAAGTATCCATTGTGATATATGGCCGGCAATTTATCCCAGCCAATACCCCCATGCCGCCAGGTGGAGCCATCTGTGCAGCGTAGATTTCCCAAATTCCAGCAGGGCATCATGGACCTTGGAGTTTTCCTTCACAGCCCTGCTGGATACCATGGGGGCCACCAGAGGACGCTGCAGGGAGGCTCAAGGATTTGTATTCGCTGTATAGAAATAAAGTACTTACGGGCTAAAGAAAAAGAGGAGTTTTTCACCTGACCCAGAAGTGCTGGGTAATCACATGGACTGAGGGATCAGAAGCACTTCCGGGTCAACGACTATAAAGGACTGTGGGAAACCCCAGAGTGTTGAGCTGAGTTGGGAGGAACGCGTCTGGGAGTTGGAGGATTCGATTATTGTGATTGTGTATGAGTATAGTGGAGTGGAGGGTGCTTTGTGCACATTATTATTATAATAAAATAACTTTGTGGACTTTTATATGGTGTCTGGTGTCTAGTCTGAGGGTTCAAGGGGATGACAGCACCCCCTATCTGTCACAGTGGCGTAGTCAGCAAGATTCTCTGGCCGTCTCTTTGGCAGAGGACCTGATTAAAGCAATAATTCTGTGGACAGAGGAACCTCAAGAAGACAGCATCACGATACGCAGAGAAAAATCGCCACAAACCCTGTATACCAAGACCGTCATGGGGAAGAAAAAAGTAAAGCAGAGCAACAGCGCCAGCGGAGGATCCATGCTCATCATGGCCGACGCTATGGATGAGCTACAGAGCGGCCACACGGATCGGGAGAGGACTCCGAAGAAAGAAGACTACCACGAGGTATGTGCCGGTGATTTAATTGACAGCATCTTTAAAATAACTCATTTTGTCCAGTGCACATACCTCGGAGAAGATCATCCGTGGCCTCTGCAGGAAGCAGAAGAAACTCCCGACGAGTACAAAGACGGACTTCCGCATGTCGGGCGCTTGGAGAGGGACACATGACCAAACCCGATGAATTGTGGGAAGGAGAAGGTCCGCGTCCTGCTGTTTTCGACTTCGCCCACAAGAAGACGGACTTGGGCTTTCCAAAGGGGAAGGGGGATGTGAGCGAAGCGCCGCTCACCCCACAAAAAGGTAAGGAGGGCTGGGAAATGACTGGTCGATCCGCCGACAAATTAATACAGGCGGATCGCAGTCAGCCAAAGATGGCGACCCGGTCCTCTGAAAAAGAGAACTCCATTTCCCAGAAGCCTCTGCGCAGCTCATCAGAGCACGTGCCAGGAACGGATGTGCTCATTGGCTCCCGGCAGGAAGGTAGGGCAGATGATGGCTCGAGCCCACCTCCAGCCAAGTTAACTAATGTTATTGACTTGCGGGGGCTGGAAAAACTAATCCGGCCCGTGAGCAGTTTCTTGCAGATCGCGACAACAATAAAGAAGATTGTGGAGGAGCTGGGAGCAGCGGCCGAAGCGCCTTTAACACTAGAATTACCAGAGCCTACGAAAAAACTCGTAGATCCTTCCCACCTTAAATCGCTTCTTAAAATCTTTCACAGCTCTCCACCAGCGTCTTTTGTCATCTAAATGTGCTGATAAAATCAGGCTGCAAGCAGCCGGCTATTTCATCCCCCCATCGACTTAGAATGTGCACAAACTTCTCCCAGCTCATGCCTTGATTGATTTTCTGGGAGTGAAGTGGAGTTTTAGAGTGGAAATAATAGATCCTTATTTGGAACACACGCATTTCATGTGTGTTCCATTTCTACAGTAATCTATGTAAACACATTTTTAAAACAGAAACGTTTTTCATATTGTAGTAGTAAATGACAAAATGTAGACATAAACTATATAATGTATGAAGCCTGAAGTCCAAATATCACATAAAGACGCGCTATAGCTCTGCAGTGTATCACGATACATTCTCTTACCAATGCTAGCGAAGTGAAGTGTCTGCATGCACTTTTTGTGGCATTACACATGTATTTTTGAGCATGTCCGTGCCAAATAAATAAAATTCGAGCTATAGAGCGCCTTTATGTGAAAAATTGGATCACATAAAGATGCGCTATAGCTCGAATGTTATTTATTTGGATCACATAAAGACG
>JANRMT010062819.1:18709846-18765967 GCA_026402145.1 Polypterus bichir lapradei | reverse complement strand
CTATAGCTCGAATGTAATTTATTGGAGACGCGCTATAGCTCGAATGTTATTTATTTGGCACGGACATGCTCAAAAAATATGTGTAAAGCCACAAAAACTGCATGCAGACACTTCATTTCGCTACCATTGGTAAGAGACTGTATCGTGATACACTGCAGATCTAGCGTCGGAGCAAGAATGCACATTGCACTTTTGCCATCGCTGTACTTTGTATATGTATATGGGAAGCTCTGTATTTTACACGTGCCTTTACACTGTAGGAAGTGAGTAAATAAATAAAGGTAACTAAAGGTAAATAAAGAACTGAAGCTTGTTGATGCTGCATCATCTTTTCTTTTTCCATCGCCTTTTCCTGTAAGAAGCGTTGTACACACTTCTGTCTGTGCTGTGGTTTCTATTACACACCTGAAAGAAAGAGACAATATATGTGAAAACATCATCGCACAAATGCAATATTATTTGAAAACGAACAGCGTCAGATCGGGTTTGAATTTATGCTGGCGCTATTACTTAGAGTCTGATCAGGAGCTTATGTGCCCAAAAGAACATGCAGGTGGCCAGTTGCTGTGTGCTACATACAACATGCTGGCGGTGATCAATGCACATTTTAAAAAAAGCTTGTGATAGTACAAGCAACTGGCCACCTGCGTGCTCCTGCCGCACTGAATAAGCTCACGTCTTCTGGTGCACGATGTCAGCGCAGCAGCGGAATAAAAAGAAGGAGACAAATACATGTGACATTTTGAAGAAATCATTTTATGACCTGAATAGTACCAATCAGAAAACATCATTGCACTAATGCAATATTATTTGAAAACGAACAGCGTCAGATCAGCAGTAAAAGTATGGCATTTCTAAATGTTTGCTTTTTTTCAGTCTGATTCTCTCAGTCAGACTGTATATTTGTCTCTTATTCAGTGCTTGCAAGAACATGCAGGTGGCCAGATGCTGGGTGCTTACAACATGCTGGCGGTGATCAACGCACATTTTAAAAAAAGAAAGAGACAAATATATGTGACGTTTTGAAGAAATCATTTTATGACACGATTTACCTTTATTTATTTACTTACTTCCTAAAGCCTAAAGTCACAAGTAGTGTGTAGAGGGCATGCTCAAAAATGTGTGTAATGCCACAAAAAGTGCCTGCTGACACTTTAGTATGCAAGCAATGGTATGTGCATTCTTGTTCGGAGTAGAAGGGAGCCGAGTTTAGCAAGTCAGATGCGGGGGTGGGGTGTGTTTGGGCTCGTGAACGCGGCTGAGATAATAAAACTGACTAAAAAAAAAAAAAAAAAAAAAAAACCAAAGCTAACCTTTACAAGTATCATAAATTACACCGGCTGTTACAGATTTAAATCAAATGTATGTTTTCATTCTAAAATAGTAAGACTAACAGCAGTTTACTTCTCAAAATGGAGGGGTGCAGGATTGAACTCACGACCTTCTGATTCCCAGGCAGCAACTGATTCTATTACGCCACAGAGGAAGTCGTAGCAAACATCTGTCAATGTTGCTTGTTAAGGCGGCTTTTCGTTTCTGCAGTTATATTTTTGAATAAAAGCGCAATTGTTGTGTTAGATTTGTACTTTTTCTGAAAGTGTTTTTTTGATATTTGGACTTCAGGCTCCATACATTATATAGTTTATGCCTACATTTTGTCATCTACTACTAGAATATAAAAAAGTTTCTGTTTTAACAATGTGTTTACACAGATTACTGTAGAAATGGAACAGACATGAAATGCGTGTGTTCCAAACAACGATCTATTATTTCCACTCTAAAACTCCACTTCACTCCCAGAAAATCAATCAAGGCATGAGCTGGGAGAAGTTTGTGCACATTCTAAGTTGGTGGGGGAATGGAATAGCCGGCTGCTTGCAGCCTGAGTTTATCAGCACATTTACAGGACAAAGGACGCTGGCGGAGAGGTGTGAAGGGATTTAAGAAGCGATTTAAGCTGGTAATTCTAGTGATAAAGAAGGTAGAGGATTACCTGTGGCGATTTGGTCAGGAGTCTCCTGTAATAATTGATTCGATGGTACAGGTAATCGAGACTCGTACCTTACATAATAGAAGGACACAGAGTGAAACAGACCCGCGATTTATTAGTAGTGGGTGCCAAGTAACCTAGAGCCCTAGAGAAATAGGGTCTCCTGACAAAGTAGAGAAGGGAGCTGAGAGCTCAGGTGCGGCAGTGGAACACTCCTTAGTGGAAAAGGGGCGGAGCCAGAATTGCTTTCAGTCTCGCAGAGGGATAATACCAGGAGGACGGTGGCGGCTGTGCTAAGAATGCTGCCGGCTGGGCCATATGTGGCGAAATTGTCCTAGGAGAGCCGGGGAGGAAGAGAAGTGTTTGCACAATGTCTCCCCACGGTTCTCCTATAATTATTTTACAGGACGGAGTCACGGACCGGCCACAACAAATTCCTCCTGGAGGAAGACGACCCTCGTGGGGCTGGACGCTATGCCCCATGGTGCTTCGCTGAGGGTGGAAGTACTGTAATATAATTTATTCCGGCCAATACCCCCAAGCCACCAGGTGGAGCCATGCCTGCAATGCAGAGATGCCCCGAATTCCAGCAGCGCATCATGGACCTTGGAGTTTTCCTTCACAGCCCTGCTGAATACCATGGGGGCCACCAGAGGACGCTGTAGGGAGGCTCAAGGATTTGTATTCTAGCCCGGAAGTACTTCCCTGTCACGAGGATGGAAGAAATAAAGTACTTTCGGGCTGAAGAAAAAGAGGAGTTTTTCACCTGACCCGGAAGTGCTGGGTAATCACATGGACTGAGGGATCAGAAGCACTTCCGGGTCAAGGACTATAAAGGACTGTGGGAAACCCCAGAGTGTTGAGCTGAGTTGGGAGGAAGGATGACAACGTGTCTGGGAGGTGGAGGATTTGACTATTGTGATTGTGTATGAGTATAGTGGAGTGGAGGATGCTTTGTGCACTTCATTGTCCAAATAAAATTAATTATTGGACTTTTATCTCGTGTCTGGCATCTGGTCTGAGGGTTCAAGGGGACGAAAGAGCCCCCAATCTGTCACACCATCTATCCATCCATTATCCAACCTGCTATATCCTAACTGCAGGGTTGCGGGGGTCTGCTGGAGCTGATCACAGCTAACACAGGGCGCATGGCTGGAAGCAGACCCCAGGCAGGGCACCAGCTCACTGCAGATGATTATAAGTATTTAACTCACAAAATACCAATGACTGTATTTTGTATTAATCATGTTGCAGAGAACTATATGATTTATGTACAGAATATGAGACTGGCTTACATTCTTTTATGTGAAAATGCTGACCTCTTGATATTAACAGAACACCCTGTGATATTATAAATCAATGTGATCATTTTTTTCACTCTTGCTTAAAAATATAAGACATAAATGTCATTTATGAATTAATAAATAAGGATTATTAATCTAACCAAACAAATATAATCTAATGAAGATATTAAAGCTATAAGAATGCAATCTTATAACTAATGCAATGAACTTTAAGAAAACTGCTTAAATTGGGTTTGTGTGTGTCTACTGAGCAGGGCACATTCCTTAGGAATTTGTGTGCCTGGTAGTCCTTTGTTTTTCTATACTCCTGTATGTCATAAATTAAGATGCAACCCTAATATATGTATGACCTCAAAATGAACTGCTATGTTTTTTCTGTTCTCTCTTTGGCTAATGAACAAGCTAGGTGATAAAAGAGAGAACATTTTTTCTTTTAGGCTAGAATGCCCGAACACAAATCAGTCGGTCAGTTTGGGTTTGGGGGTGGGTGACAGTCTCGCAGTCTCCCTAACTCACCAAGAATAAATATTAAAGAAATTGCTTTTTATTTTAAATTAGTGTTTATCTCGTTGTTTTTCGACTTCAGCGCTTACACTCTGTAAAGTAAACTGTTAGTAAATAGTTAGTAAACATTTAATACTATGTGTATATATCACAACATACATTTCACATAAAGAAATACAACAAAAATGTCCCAGTACAATAATAATTTAAATACTCATTATGCAGCAGTTCTTTAGTATTGACTTGAATGTTACTAACCAGCAAAATCCCCAAGTGGAGTAAAGGCTCACATGTACAACCTCAGATGTCAGACCAATCAGTCCAAAAGGAGTTGAAGTTACAGAAAATGTACTTGGCAATAATGCTTAAATACACTTTAATTAAGCATGTAATAAGTAATTTGATTAAGCATTTCTTAGAATATGGCGCTCTAAGCTATAAATGGCCAGGTGGTCACAAAACTGCACTGAATTTGCAGGGAAGCTAAAGATGCTCTGTTTGATATAATAATATTTTTCTTCCTAATGTAACACAACCAATCAAAATATATGAAGAGCATCATAAACATTGTCTGTGATAACAACTTAACCACTTATTTATTCAGTAAGTGCATAACTTTAAAGTATAACAGATGAAATCATAAATATCACACAGAGTACAATATATCTAAAAAAGACTGCTTAACATATCCCTAGTTTTTCTTTTATACTTATTTGTGTTTTTGCACACAATCACACTAATTTTAATAAACCAAATGTATTTTAAAAAGCATAGTTTTTGAAAAGAAGATGAATAGTTTAGAATTTTCAAAATACGACCTAATACCCTGTATTTAAAATTACAATAAATATTGTTGTACTTGTTTACAGAAAGAAAATGATGGTGAATGAAAAAATATCAAGTAAATTAAAACGTACTGAAGTGCTTGCTATCCCTTGATGTTTCTCTTTAATCTTCTGCTTGCTTTTGATAAGAACAGACTTTGATTGCTAAAATTAAGGAAGAATAAGACTACTAAGCAAGTAATTGCAATTATTTAAAAAGAAAATCAATGTTGAAATACACAGGGTGTAGATCAGAGATGAATTAGTCAATAGGAGCCTTACCAATTAGCCACAAAACATCAAACTACAATTGTGCAGGAATCAAGTTATCTAACCAACACTTCTAAAATAAGAAGTAGACTTCTCTTAAGTATGCGTATCAGTGCTTGAGCACTTGTAGAATGGCTCATTTGTGACTGCTACTGCCTCACAGTTACAGAAGTGTTCAAATGTCAGCTTGTTCACTGTCTATATGAATTCCTACCCAATATATAATGTTGTAAAGGTAGGCTATGATACTCCAAGACACTACAATGGATGGATGAACTCTAGTATTTAACTTACAAGACAGCAACTAGTGCAAAATATACATCATCAAGCCAAAAAAATCTTATGGAAAGTGTGATCCATATTTCATTTAAAAACTGAATATAGAGTGGATGAGCAAAATTTTACAAAAAGCTAAAAGCACAAACCACTGCATACATATTCTGAAGAAAAATATATATTTAGAGTATGTTACCTTTTATGTTTCCAATTTAAAATCCTTCCTTGCTAAGAACATGTGTGTAAAATGCATCAGACAGCATGCAAGTGAAGCAACTAACTACTGAATTTTAGTGACACGTTGGAAGATGGGGAATTGAAAGTGTGATTTTTTTTTATTTAGATTTTTCAATGCTCAGCCCTAGCTGAACCATGTTTCACTTGTAAGGCTGAATTTAAAAAAGACATAATCATGCTTTCCAAATGTGCATTATTTGATTACACTGATGCAATCTCAATTTATAACCCATAAATTAATATTTTGTGTTTCTTTCCAACAGGCTTATCAGTAAGAAATTGTGGAAGCCACATAATTCACAAGGTGACATAGATGCATACTATGACTACAAATGATTTCATGAAATAAAAGACTATCCACATTGTATGACTCATTAGCAGGTTCAGTGCCCTCCATAAGGTTTGGGACAAAAATACATTTTTCCTTGATTTAACCCACTGCTCCACAGCTTACAATTACAAATAAAACAATTCACAGGTAATTAAAGTGCACATTGTAGACTTTATTTTAAGGGTATTTGCATACATTTCAGTCATACTATGACGAAGACTTTTTATACGTGGCACCCCCCTTCCTTTTTAGGGTACCATAATATTTGAGACATAGCAATGGTTAGATACATTAAAGCACTATGCACCATAGCTGCATATTATAACCACAAAAGCTTTCATGAAATAAAAAACTAACCACATTGTATGACTCATCAGCAGGTTCTGTGCCATTGGGTGGTCTTAGTAAAGACTACATGAATGCATGCTTGTTGCTTTGACAGTTTAGCTAACTTGTTTTTGTTATGTCTTGGCCAATTTGGCACTTTATATATCTTCATCATTTTATTACACAGATGGGCATTGCATTGTATATTGATTTATTGATTTGAGATTATATTATTGACATCATTGTTGTTCACCTAATCAAATACATTTCTTGAAGTCAAGTCATCTCTAATCAAGTAAAGTTTATTCTCATGTGCACTCATGTATTGCATGCTTCCTCAAAACAGTTGACAAAAATAAAACGCAATATACATTATAAAGTATGTAATAGTTAGAATGCAACATATTGACATATATATAATTATATATGATTTGACCTTCCCAGGCCAGACTGGGTCATGCTGAACACTACCGAACAGGGGTTAGCAGATGTACTGCAAACCTACATAGATGGGGGTATCGTGACAACCCATTCTGTTCCTGTGAACAACAGCAAACCATGGCCCACTTTGTCAATGACTGTCCCTTCCTAAAATTCAGTGGTGGTCTTGCTATGATGTTTACGGCCTCAGCATCTGCTATTGACTGGCTGAGACGAAACAACTGCATTCGCTAAACAACAACAACATTATATATGATATATATTATATATGAACACTGTTATGGTACAATATTTGTTCTTGTGATTGGCTGTTTGACAACCTTACAACATGTGGACAGAATCCATCCATCTATCCATTATCCAACCCACTATATCCTAACTACAGGGTCACGGGGGTCTGCTGGAGCCAATCCCAGCCAACACAGGGTGCAAGGCAGGAAACAAACCCCAGGCAAGGCGCCTGCCCACCGCAGATGTGGACAGAAACTATCCCTAAATCTACTGGTATGAGTGAGAATTTTCTTGTACATTTGCAAGAAGGTAGGATTGAGAATAGTGGTTGTGAAGGATAAATTTGTTGTATATGTCCTACAGAGAAGGCTGCTAGATGGAGGTAATATTCTGTGCAGTTTTTACCACTTTCCGAAATGCTTTACACTCTTGAACTGAGCAGTTGCTGTACCAGGATACGATGCAGCCAGTAAAGATGGACTCCACTGTGAACATGTAGAATTTCATAACAACAGAGAAATATGAGTTGTTCTCAGACGTCTGAGGACGTAGATGAGCTGCTGAGCTTTTTGAACAAGAGATGAAGTATGTTGTGCTAGCTTCAGTTCGTCAGTGCTAGTCACCCCAAGAAATTTAAAATTGCTCACTGTTTCAACAGTATCCCATCCAATTAACAGTAGACAGAAGTGTTGTGTCCTTTCTTCCTTCTGAGTTCAATGATCAATTCCTTGGTTTTGATGACCTTAAGAAAGAAGCCAATTCATTCTAGTCATTACTCACTTAAAAAAATAAGAAACAAAGTAAATCTTTAAGAGTAATTAGAACCAGGAATACAGAAAGAAAACAACATTAGGTCAAGGGCCATGCAACACTTCATATCTAGATACTTAGAATGCTTTTTGTCGATAAAATATCATATCTCCCAACTTAAATTCTCTGTTTTGGAAGTTTTTAGATTAGATTAGAAGTAGATAAACTATCAAACCCAGGGGGAAATTCAGATGTACACAGCACAATAAACATAAAAAAGAAGGATACAGACTCACAGGATAGATAATATAGCCAATCAGTCAATCAATCAATCAATAATTAAATAAATGAAATAAAAATAAACTTAACAAATACATTGGGTGGAAGAAAAGACCACCAGGTGAATGAGCCTGTAGCTAAAAGTGCTCCAAGAGTGCTCCTTAAGGGGATGGATTGGATTTTTCATGATGATGTCCAATTTTGCCATCACCCTCTTATCCACAAAAGCTTCCAGTGTGTCCAGGATACACCTTGTGATGGAGCAGACTTTCCTGATAAGTTTGTTCAGTCATTGTTCTTCTTTTGACCTCAGGTTGCTTCCCCAAGAGACTGTGGCATAGAATAATACACTGGCTACTATGAACTGATAGAACGTTTCCAGCAGCATGCTGCAAACATCAAAAGACAGAGCCACTCTTTGTCAGACCATCCCAGTTTGTTGTTCAATTGAATCCTCAGGTACTTGTAGATCTGCACCACTTTCACGCCTCTTAATGGTGACTGGTCTCAGAGTCTAAATGGCACACCAGAAGTCCACCAATAGCTTTTTGTCTTGCTGATGTTGATCCACCAAAAGGTGTGTCAATTATAATACTGCTCTTTTACAAAGAAAAGCCAATGGGATATTCAAATGTCAATTTGTTGCACCGCTTGCACCACAATTCTTGTTTCTGCAGGTAAGTTCTATCTAAATATTTGATGTCTTCTAAAAATTTTTACAAAGATATTTAAACTTAATTCTGAAAGATGTTAAGGCTTTAGTGGACCAGTGCAGCAGAAAAGCATTGTTAGTGAGCTAACTTCAAATACAAGAAGGAGTCAAAAGCAGTTAAAAGTGATAAGCAGGCCTAGTTCAAACAAAAATAAAAAGTCACCATTATGTTTAATGATTAGACAACAGAACCAAAGTATTTTTGGCAGTTGCGTCAGAATGAAGGATGCATCAATAAAACAGTGTTACAATTTCATTCAAATTTATATTCCTCTTTAAAGGCTGTATGAGCATTATATAAAAAATCTATTGAAGAAGTGAGTTCAAATAAAATATTGACAAAATCATAACCTGTCACTTTTCCAACTGGGTAATTCAACAGCATTTTTTGTATTAGTGTTTTCATATATAATTTACTTAATTACTAACTTTTCAAGCCCTACATTCCCCACTTTCTTGGCAAGTCACTGGGGAAAAAAATGGAATAATTGCAAAATATCCTGGTTTTCAACTGAGTGCAATAGTCCTAATCTTTTAATATTGTTTCCAGGATTGTATATAGTAATCCATAGTTTCATTGGATGGAACCTGTAAAAGAACCTGGTTAAAAAAAGAAATAAAAATGGGAAAAATTGCTCATTTCATTACCATTACTAGGTAGCATAGTTGGCCTACTTCGTATTAACGATCTGGATCACATAGGCTTGAGTGTGCATTTTTCTATTGAAGGTAATAAGTTAATCAAATAATTGATGTAGGCAAAAGGTGCTGTAATTTTACAGGAGTTCTGATGACGTGTGAAGTAGAACACTAGCCATAAAGCATAAATTGAGAGCAGATGCTTTTATTAGATAACTTCTTTAGTCTTTAACTGTGCTGCCTGTTTGTTTAAACCATTCTTCCTGTAGAGTATCACCTTCATGAAATATTTAAAACTAGCCTTTTACATAATTCCACTGTGCAGAATAATTTTCAAAAACTCAATGTCTGAAAGAAGTGAACTGGTTGTATCATTTTAAGCATCATAATAGCATTCAATAAATCTGTTACATGTAATGTATAGGTTTAGAAGTGTGTCCTCACACTGTGTACTAGCGGTAGATCATGGCTAGTTAAGATTAATTGGCAATGCATTGTGCCAGCAAAGAGAAGTAAAGCGGCTTAACAACTTAAATCTCTGTTAGTTTAACCAACTTTAGTATAGTAGTGAATTGTCATTTGAATAGCTACTTACATCATGCAGGCTTCTGGACATGAAAAAGCACAAATGTAAATTGAGACTATTGTAAAAGACTTAAATCGTAAAACCTAGAACAGGATTAACTGTAGTGGTGGGACATAAGAAATAAGAACAACAGCATCAAGGCTAACAATCTGAGCTGTCAGCCCACTATTCAACTGAACAGCTTCAGCACCACCTGCAAGAGAGAGCCATAAAATTCTACAATCCCCAAAGCCTTGGCCTAGTCTACCTGAATGACCTACTGGAGCGCACCCCCAAATTCTTATCCACCAGAGTGGAATGTTAGCAGCCATCTGAGCTCCCTGAGTAAAGCTGAACCCAGGGACATGTCCCATGATTTTATTCTGGAACTTCAGAAACCATATTTTACAGTAAAAGGAAGCCTTAAAACATTTGTGTAGATATACATCACATGAAGATTTCTCTAAGAGTACATTTTCTGCATGATTTCGCTTGCTACTGTAATCCTTTAAATATAAAAACAGTAGAGCCTGCTGGGTTATTGATTTAATGTTCACAATTTCTGAGCATGTTTTTCTCACTTACTGCGTCATTGTTACGTTACTCCACATTCATCTATTTTTGTGATTGTCTGTAGGAATAAGATTTCTTTATTCCTTGTTTCTTCTGCAATGTTTCAGGTGGGCTTAGGTATACTTTGGGTAACTGTCACCCAAAAGAGTCTGTAAAGTTGATTTAATGTATAACAACCTACTTTTTAAATGTAGAATTATATAAAATGTCAGGATGCTGTCTAGTATAACAACATATTTCTACTTACTAAATCCATCTATTCACACTCAACCCTGAATTAAATTAAGTGAGTGTAAAATGTTATGTTTTGTTACATCCTTATATTTACTATTGATGGATAATTCAGCTTTTATAATTGTTGACAGATAAAGCCTATCCTGGCAGCATTTGGCAAAATTTAAATATCACAAATGACATATTTCTTGTAATACAATTTTATACATGAAATTTTCATTTAATTTAATCACAAAACAAACAGAATACAAAAATCACATAACAAATGCAGCATAGTTAGCAGTGGGGAAAAATGGAGTATGAGAACAAACAGAAGCAAGTAATGCTGTATTTTGATTATGTTTTGTTGTATAAAATATGTTCAGTTATTAATTTTGTACCATATACTGCATACCTTATTCATATTTATTTCATATACCTTATTATTATTATAAAAAATATGTTCAGTAGCACAATTTAGAACAATCAATGCAATAAAATCTTTCTCAGAGTGCAACAGTACCATATTTTGGCACCATTGATAACATAGAACACTGCAGACTAAAAACACCATTTACTTCTATTTTATTCTTTTTAGTTTTCTTTCTTTCAATGTCTTAAAAGACTTCGCTTTATCTACAAGATTTAAACTTTTCTATGACAAGAGAATAGGAGTGCTTGCATTCATAATAGCTGATGGCGACAGATAATCTTTACTAAAGGAATGAACTTGCAGAGAATACAAAGACAGCTTTAGTAGAGTAAGTCCAGTCCCAAGAAGGAAAACCAGTCCATGTTTTCTTTTTTCTGAAACTTTTTGAAAAATTGTTTTTTTTTTTATTTTTATTTTATTCAGAGTATAGTAAAGGATTTAAAAGGACAACAATTTTGCACAAGCAGGTGTAATTACTTGTAAAACACTATTTCTATATGTTGTTAATTTTAAAAAATCATTAATAAATATACGTTTTAATTAAATTGTATCCATTTTTAAGATGTGTATTGGAGACATATACTGTACAAACCTGTCCCTTTTACCAAATGTCAGGAATAGCCTTTTTAGCTTATTTTTTAGCTTGTTCCTATAAAGTTTAAATATGTGCCCAAGTATTGTGGTAATAAGAGATGGCAGAGTCCTGCTTTACCATGTTAAACATTTAAACAATTAGAAATTACTCATTTTAATGCAAGAAAGATGACACTAATTAATAAAGTTCTGGACAAATCTACAAGTCAAATTCATAGTTTCTATGTGTGTATGTAAGTTGATTAGAGGCCATTTGTTCTCGCTCTTTAAATGCCATTACCTTAAATGATGCATTAAATTATTTAGATGGCTATCTCAAGCCATACACACAGAGGCTTATTCTTAGCAAGAATATTTGATTCCACAAATGTTGAATAGTATTGTACTTGCTAAGAATTTTAAGTTTGCTAATCAATCAATGCTTATAGCGTTATAGTTTAAATTAACACTATGAAATAATGTTGCTATGATGAAAAAGAAAGGAATAGCAGAACAAATTAAGAATTAATCATACAAAAGGGAAGACAAAACATTTTAAATCATAGTTAGGGAGGGGGATGTGAGAATTGTTCTGAAAAAGGAAAAATGTAATTACAGCTCCACAAAGATACAACTAGAAAGATATTTTGGCTATAAAGCCATTTTATCTGCTGATCATACATACCCAAAGGAAGCTGAACCATTTTGTCCTTAACATTCCTTATTTTTCAGCATTGAATTATAACATAGTTATTTTCTTTTAAAACCAAGTACTTACCAGATATCCTGTTGCTGCTGCTCCTCAGTCCTGTTTTGAGCTGTTTGCTATAAAAAAAAAAATCAGGGCATAAAAGTTCTGTTGACTTTAAGTTAGTGATTAGTGATTACAATACTAGTAAATAAGAACATGGGAAACTTGCCAAATGAGAGGAGAACATTCAATCCAGCAAGCCCATTTGTTTAGCTAATGGCTAAGCTGTCCTAAGGAATTTACAAGTGTCAGTAGATTCCAAGGCTGTGCTGCACAAACTGATTGAGTAGAGTGGCCATTAAAGAAATGTGCAGCAGCCAAATGTACCACTATGCTTTACATTTTATAGCACTTTTCTCACTACTCAAAGCACTTTTCAAAGTGACTGGGGAGCCACTTCACCCACCACCAATGTGTAGCATCCACCTTGATGATGTAATGGCAGACTTTTTTGAACCAGCATGTTTACCACAAATTGAACTATTAGGTGAAATGTTTGAGAGAGAGCCAGTTAGAGACAGGGGATGATTGCCAGAATGACTTGGCAATGAATGGCAATTTAGCTTGGACATCCAGATTCACCCTACTCTTTATGAAGGATGGCCAGGCATCTTTTATGACCACAGAGAGTCGGGTCCTCAGTTTTACATTTTTTCAGCACAGTGTCCCCATCACTGCACTAGGCATTGTGAGCCACATTCAGAACACAGGTTAAGTGCCCCCTGCTAGGCATACCAGCACCTCTTCCAGTAGCAACCCAAGCTTTTCCTAGCTGGTCCAAGCACTGGCCCAGTCCAAACATGCTTAGCTTCACGTGGATGACCTCCTCTGAACTGCATGTGGTATGGCTGCTGTGACCTATTACAGAGATGATGTCAAAGCATGTCATCCTACTAATCCTTGTATTTAATCTTGTCAAATGGATAACTACTGTGTCAATCTTAGTTCAGAATGCCCACTCCAGGTTTTATAATCAAATTCAGAGAAGTAAAAGATTGTCAATCAACAATGAAGTGTAGCATGTCAAAAACAACCAACTGAGAATGCAGAAAGTTTAGAGTGCTAAAAGAACAGCTAAAACTAAATAAATTAAACCAAAACAACTCCACAATAAAACGACAAATTATAGTCATAATGCATTGGCTACAATTTCCACAGAGCATGAAATGGCACAAAAAAATGCAATTAAAACCTTTACAGCCAAAAAGTTTGGGTGTGCATACTAAAATGCATGCTTAATTAATATGTCTGTCTGTCTGTCTTGAAAAACCTCTCAAACCCCTAAGCCTTGAAGCTTGATCTTGGTCTCAATAAACAGCTTATGGTGTGATAAACGCAATATGACCCATGAATTGGATGTATAGGCTATGTCGGTTATGAAACTGGGCTTTGACTTCTTTTAATGACAGAAATGCACACAGGCCCTTGGCTGACAGGAAAAGCATGGCAGTTTGTGGTATGCAACATAGCTGACAAGAAAACAACATCTTCACAAGCATGCCCCATGTCTACCAGGAAGGAGCCACAGCGACATTGGATGGTAGTAAAAAGGACATTACAGTAACCTTGACAGAGTGACATGGGGTGTTGTGTTTCGTGAGAGGTGCATGCACACCTGAACCGATATGCATGTGTGTGAGGAAACGCCACCAAATGTACTAAGTTAAAAGTACTTCGATCCGTTTTTGTTTATTTGCATGCACCATCCTTATAGTAAAAGAAGAAAAAAAAACAAAACTTTTGTTACTTACCTGTTTGTTCCTTGGGTGCACAAATGGAGCAGCTGTGGGGTGTTGGGCTTGGAGCAGATGGGGTGGCGTGTGTTTTCATACGAAGGGCCCTTGAGTGGGGATGCCGGCATAAAAGAAGGATGTAGTGTGGAGTGTCGGCAATGTAGGCGCACGTGGCACAGTCGGCACATATAACGTTCAGGCTAGGCGGGTGACTGGGGAGCGCAAGGGGTATTAGACACAAGTCAGGTAATGGTTGACCTAGTATAAAAGCTGGTCTTTATGTCAGAAATGGAGGAGTTCATTTCACACCAGGAGAAGTTCAGCATGTGATGTATCAGCAGGGAATAGACTCTGAGTTTTTGGGTAGGAGGAGTAAGCAATCTAAGAGCTTATTAAAAAGGGGATAGATGCTTGTTTTTTTTTTTTTTTTGGACCTTACTTTTAGTTTGTGACATGTGTTGAAAGCAGATTTTGGAACATAATTCACATTTTTTTGTGTACCTTTTTTATCATTTCTTTATGGACTAATTTTTCTTCAATAAAACACCTTTTTTTAGTTGTTACATCAGCTGTGTGTGCCTCCTTTATTGTCCCACTGATTCTTGGTCCTGATACTTCATGTCCCCAAGTTCCTGCTAAAGCCTATAATTGGGACTTTGCGGCATTACAATGTGTAAGACATAGCTGACAGGAAAGGCAATGTGGTGACTGCTGTTGATGGTGCAGTGTGTTTAACAGGCTGACTGATCGTGTTCAATGCACACTCCCACACAAGTCAGAAACTCTGAAAGCAAAACAAACTCCTGTATGCCGTTAGGCCACCCAACAGGTGGCATCACCTTTGGCAGAGGTATCTGGGATGCTGTGTTTTGTGACGGCCACATTTCGAGCCACTCATTGTGGAATACATTGCACAGGCCGATCATACAAAGGACAAGAAAAACAGCAGCATCATATGCTGACCATCAAGTGCAGGATGCACACAATATCATAAAAGAAAGAAAATATCACACATAACTTGTCACAAAAAAACACCTGGGGTTTTGTGAGAGGCCCATGAAACACCTTTCTTCGAGGGCTGGAAGTTATTAGCGTGTAATCACATAATTACTGTAATAGTACCTTTTAGTTAATTGGCTAATTATGTTGCTAGTTGGGCTTTTGTTTTGTGAGATGGCACGTAACTGGGAGATCCGGCTTGGTGCAGGATGTGTATATCAAACATTCATTGAAGTTTTGGAGTTTTTGTAGGGCACAGGCTGCACTATAGGACGCATATGTGTTTAAAGTGGAAGTGCTGCAGCTCTACAATATTTATCTTTTCTGATTGTATTTTTGGCTATTAGATATGATGTTGCCAATTCAATGGGATGGCACAATTGCCTAAAGCATCACAATTTCATGTGCAGGCTCTTGTAGGGGCCAAGTAGTTTAAGATAAAACATGTGTGAATAAATGTAATGGGTAAACATCCGTCCCCTTATCTATTTCCTGAAGTCATTTATTTAAATTCACTGCGAATGGAACCTGGAGTGTAACTCAGCAAGCTATGGCACCAGGCAATGACCCCTCCTGGCTTGAATATCACTATTATGTTAGGACAAAATATGGTGCATGTTAAAAATGTTTGCATACCTCAGAAAAATATATATTTAAATGTATTTCTTAGTAGATAATACATTTTAAAAACACTTAACATAATATGTATGTATATTAATACTTTAGAAGACATACCCATTTAGTACAGATGAACGATGTTTATTTGCTTTATTTCAATATGTGTAAAAGAAAACAGAATTCTTTTTTTGCTCTTGCCCTCAGTAAAGAAGTCAAACATACAAATGTCAGCAAACAAAGAACAAACAGAGAATTACTATGGGCTTGTCAAAAGATGTATAATTAATTAACATCACAGTACAACCTGTACGATTACAAGCTATAAAAAAATAGAAGATGCATGAATAAACTACAACATGTGGTGCCACTGACTAGCTCATCACTAAGAAGCCAAACAGTACAGGCCATGAGCAATACTTGCTAGGTGACAGCCATGTTTAAAAATAGATCTAAAATATGTAGATGCTGGCATTGGATCCACAAATTAAAAATAAAATGCACTTCAGTGCTAATTGTGTGATTAGCGTCAAATGTATTTATTAACAACTACGCGATGACTCCAAAGTAGAGTCCACATATTAGTCGATATTTATAAAAGATGCTGTGTTTTTAGTGAAAGAAGTTATGTATTTGAAATAATGTTTAAAATATTTTTAAATGTTCATTTTAAACAGTATTTTAAGTATTTGAATTAATTCAAACTCCCAATTGCTTATTTTTACTATTTATCTATTTTTACATGTGTCATTACCGACACAATTCAGCGGCAGTCATCAACTCACATGCAGAAACATTGGTGAAAGGCTTAAGCATTTCACTCTTATAGTGCCCCTGTGTAGTATAATTATCTCCTGTACTGTCATCAGTCCACACCTTGAACCTGTCCCAGTTATTCAATACATAAGACACAATGTTTCTCCGGATATCAAGACTGAGCCTGATATGGCCGTGCAATATGTAACACAGAGAATAAAAAAGGAAGGCGGCATCTCCGGGCATGGAAACCACTCACACTGCTATTTTCTTTGTATCTCCTACCTCTTGGCTCTATTCTTAGAAAGCATAAAATTGCTTTCCATTGTTATGCAGACGATACTCAGGTTTATGTACCCCTCAAACACAAGGATGCTTACTCCATACAAACTTTGGTTATGTGCCTAGAAGAGATAAAAGCTTGGATGGCAGTGAACTTTTTAAATTTTAATGAAAATAAGACAGAGGTTATAGTTTTTGGTCCTGGGGGCACCAGTGGGTCTATTTCTACTTCTGCTCCTGTGGATTTGGGTCCCCTTACACAATATGGTATGCCTGTTATTACAAATTTGGGTTTTAGAATAGATGAGAATTTTAGACTGGACGGTCAGATTAGTGCGGTGGTGAAATCTGTTTTTTTTTCAGCTAAGACGTTTGGCGAAGATAAAAAACATTCTTTCCAAAGATCAATTTACAACAGTAATCCACACCTTCATTACAACCCGATTGGACTATTGTAATTCGTTGTATGTTGGTGTTAGCCAGTCCACCCTGTCTCGGCTGCAGCTAGTGCAAAATGCTGCTGCATGCCTTTTAACTGGCACGTGAAAGAATGAGCACATCACACCTGTATTATCCTCACTGCACTGGCTGCCTGTTCAGTTTAGAGTTCATTTTAAGATTCTTTTATTTGTTTTTAAGTCCTTAAATGGGCTTGCTCTGCCCTACCTCGCTGAGCTGCTGCACATGCACTCTCCTTCCCACTCACTCAGATCAGCTGGTCAGCTGCTTCTGGATGTGCCTATGACTCAGCAAAAGCTCAGGTGGGATAGGGCTTTTTTTTGTGCCGATCCACATTAGACAGGCCTCCTCACTGCCCATTTTTAAGTCTGCTCTTAAGACTTACCTTTTTGGTTTGGCCTTTGATCCTGTGTGAGCAGTTGATTTTACTCTGTGTTAACTCTGTTTAGTTGTTTTTACTATGTTTTAATTTGTTTTATTTATTGTATTTTATCTACTTATTTATTATTTTGTCTTTGTTTAAAATTTATTTTAGTCTATGTTCAGCACTTTGGTCAGCGGCTGTTGTAGGTAAAGTGCTTTATAAATAAAGTTGACTTGACTTGACTAGTTGACGTGATAGTTCTTTGATCGATGGTGATCACCTCGATAGACTTCTCATCACCCAAATCGCTACTTGTGAATCTAAGATGTTTAACAGGCATTCCCGGTATTAACTTGTGGATTTGCCTGTGAATATTTAGCGGCAGCGTGTCTATGAACTTGTGGAATTGCCTGCGAGTATTTAGCGACAGAGTCTCTATGAACTTGTGGATTAGCCCGCGAGTAATTAGCGGCAGCGTCTCTATGAACTTGTGGATTTGCCTGTGAGTATTTAGCGACAGCGTGTCTATTAACTTGTGGATTTTTCTGCGCGTATTTGGTAGCAGCGTCACGAAGTTGTTTCCGTCTAGCTGCATCAGAAAATGTACCACAACATCTGACACGCCACCTTTTTACTGTTTTCTCACAGCTTGGATTGCTGCTGACGGACGGCCTTATATGGGCAGGCAGTCAATTACGTGGGAGGCGTGGGGATGGGGGACGCAATATAGGCAGGCAGGAAACTACGTGGGAGCCTTGGTGATGGGGGACGCAACTCCACCTGACACGGCGACCGAGCTGCAGGCTATGGACGTATATATGTACGTAAGTAGGATTCAGTTATGATCGTTATGCGTAGAATTTTGAAATTAAACCTGCTTAACTTTTGTAAGTAACCTGTAAAGAATGAGCCTGCCAAATTTCAGCCTTCTACCTACATGGGAACTTGGAGAATTAGTGATGTGTGAGTGAGTGAGTGAGTGAGTCAGTCAGTCAGTCAGTCAGTCAGTCAGTCAGTGAGGGCTTTGCCTTTTATTAGTATAGATTGACATTGACATTGAGAAAAAGATATTGTTGTCCAGGTCAGAAAGGGGGAAGGTAAAAATACATATATATATAATAAAACTTGGTTATCCTAAATCTATTAATATTTTAGTATTTTAATTGGTGAAGGAATGATAATCAGGATTATCTAGATTTTCATGTCCTAAAAAAAAGGAAAGAAACATATAACGCTTGTTGCAGAGCGTTGTCAGTATGAGATATTACCAAATGAGTACAACATAGAGTCACAGGGAACCTCAGCCATTTAAAATGGAAAGGGTAGTTTGACAGGACGAAAGATTTCTGTAGTATAAATATTATTTCTCCAAAATCACATTACATTAAAATCATGGCCACTTGCTCTGTATTTGAGTCAACTTCAAACAGTCCATTATAAAGTTTGCCTCTGATTTCACAAAGGAGGAACTTAATGGTTGACAACAGAAGACCCGCGGTATAAGATTCACTAAGTGCTCTCTAGTTTAGAAAGTATATGATCATTGCACTCATTCACACTGCCACTCCTTGATACGCCTTTTAAACCAGTTTGGAGAGAGTGCTGTGCAGTAATGATGGGGGCTGAGCAAGAAGGGGGAACTCAGCTAACATCACCTGAAAGCTTTCCTCTTCACATTGCTTACAGTTTGTCTGTACATTACAGCCTGAAGGTTCTTGTAATCCAGGCATCACTAATTCATGGCTGACCCCTACTGGTTACCATAGTGCAAAATGTCCAACATGGAAAGTTTTGTGTTGTGATTCCACAAAAATAAAATACAGTATTTTCGTACACATCGTTTCATATATACACTACCTTCTCAAAGTGCAGAGAATAACATAAAACCAGCCATTACATCAAGACAACATTAGCCTATACTGGACTATTTCTGAAATATCCTGTAGTTTTCATTAATTAAAGTGATTGTATGAATACTTAACACTGAAGGCTGCACTAAAGGAACAGCATCCACAATACAATTTTGGGTAGTACATGGCACCTTACAAGGTGCTTAACTCAGTATTTTAAAGTAATGGTGGGCAACCCAATCTTTACTTAACATTGCAAGAGCAGGAAAGTAGATAGATAGATAGATAGATAGATAGATAGATAGATAGATAGATAGATAGATAGATAGATAGATAGATACGAATGTCAAACTGTCCAGCTCCATGCCTACAATAGAGCCTGCCTTCCTCACCAGTTTGTCCAGGTGTGAGGGGTCCTTCATCTTTATGCTGCCTCCCCAGCACACCACCGTGTAAAAGAGGGCACTCGCCACAACTGTCTGATAGAACATCTGCAGCATCTTATTGCAGATGTTGAAGGACGCCAGTCTTCTAAGGAAGTATAGTCGGCTCTGTCCTCTCTTGCGCAGAGCATCAATATTTGCAGTCCAGTCCAATTTATCATCCAACTGCACTCCCAGGTATTTATAGGTCTGTACCCTCTGCACACAGTCGCCTCTGATAATCACGGGGTCCAGGAGGAGCCTGGGTCTCCTAAAATCCACCACCAGCTCCTTGGTTTTGCTGGTGTTCAGGTGTAAGTGGTTTGTGTCGCACCATTTAACAAAGTCCTTGATTGGGTTCCTTACTCCTCCTCCTGCCCACTCCTGATGCAGCCCACGATAGCAGTGTCGTCAGCAAACTTTTGCACATGGCAGGACTCTGAGTTGTATTGGAAGTCTGATGTATATAGGCTGAACAGGACCGGAGAAAGTACAGTCCCCTGCGGCGCTCCTGTTTTGCTGACCACAATGTCAGACCTGCAGTTTCCGAGACGATCCATTCCACCAGGTATGAATCTACTCCCATCTCTGTCAGCTTGTCCCTAAGGAGCAGAGGTTGGATTGTGTTGAAGGTGCTAAATAAGTCCAGAAACATAATTCTTGCAGCACCACTGCCTCTGTCCAAGTAGGAGAGGAATCGGTGTAGCATATAGATGATGGCATCCTCCGCTCCCACCTTCTCCTGGTATGCGAACTGCAGAGTGTCGAGGGTGTGGCGGAACTGTGGCCTCAGGTGGTGAAGCAGCAGCTGCTCCATGGTCTTCATCACATGTGACCTCAGAGCGACAGGCAGGAAGCCATTCAGCTCACTAGGACGTGATACCTTTGGGACTGGGGTGATGCAAGATGTTTTCCAAAACCTCCTGACTCTCCCCTGTTCCAGGCTCAGGTTTAAGATGCGCTGTAGAGGACTCCCCAACTCCAGCACACAGGCTTTCAGCAGTCGTGGCGATACTCCATCTGGACCCACAGCTTTGCTGGCATGAAGTCTCCTCAGCTCTCTGCTCACCTGAGCTGCTATAATTGTGAGTGGGGATGTCTCTCCTATGCTGGTATAAGCAGACGGATGGGTGGAGGGTGCAGTACTCCAAGGTTAGGGTGGTCAAACCTGTTAAAGATGTTGTTAATTTGGTTTGCTCTCTCCACATCTCTCTCAATGATGGCACCCCGCTTCGAGCTGCAGTCAGTGATGATCTTCATTCCATCCCACACTTCCTTCATGCTGTTATTCTGCAACTTCTGCCCCAGCTTTCTCCTGTACTGCTCCTTCGCCGCCCTGAGCTGGACTCCGAGTTCCTTCTGCACGCGCTTGAGCTCATGCTGATCACCGCCTTTAAAAGCCCTTTTCTTCTGGTTCAAAAGGCCCTTGATGTTTCTTGTAATCCATGGCTTATTGTTAGCATAGCAGTGTACTGTTCTTACTGGAACTACAATGTCCATACAGAAGTTGATGTAGTCAGTAGTGCAGTCAACAACCTCCTCAATGTTCTCACAATGTGACCCCTGCAGGATATCCCAGTCCATACTTCCAAAGCAGTCTCTCAGAGCCTGCTCTGCCTCAGGGGACCACTTCCTGAATTAATCACATGGTTGTAGGTAGTTCTCTCACTCTTGGATTGTAGTGAGGCTGAAACAGAACCAGGTTATGATCTGCTTTCCCAAGCGCAGGCAGCCGGGTAGTGCTGTATGCGTCTTTAACGTTTTCATACATTACGTCAATAGTCCTTTTTCCCTGGGTGTTACAATCCACATACTGGGAGAAGGCAGGTAATGTTTTCTCCAGTGTCACATGGTTAAAGTCTCCAGCGATTAGCACAAGCGCCTCGGGGTGCTGTGTTTGTAATTTAGCAAGAGCGGAATGGATGATGTCACCTGCTATCTCCACGTCCGCCCGAGGAGGGATGTAAACAATAACAACAATGATGTGTCCAAACTTTCTGGGCAAGTAATAGGGATGCAGAATTACGGCCAATGTCCCTGCAGCAAGTGGAGATTTTGACGTTTACATGTCCAGAGTTACACCACCTCGTATTTACATAGAGAGCAAGTCCTCCTCCTTTCTGCTTCCCGCAGATATTTGCGTCTCTGTCCGATCTAACTGTGCTAAACCCAGGTAGCTCCACGTTAGCATCTGGGATGTTAGTTGTTAGCCATGTTTCACAAAAACACAACAGACTGCATTCTCTGTAGGTCTTGACATTTTTCACCAGTGCGGCCAGTTCGTCGATCTTATTTGGTAGTGAGTTCACATTTCCCAGGATCACAGGAGGCACTGAAGGTTTGAAACGCCACTTTCTCGCAAGTCGCTTCACTTTTTGCTTAGTTCCGGCTCTGCTGCCACGATACCGCCTTCTTACCTCATAAGGTAAATAGGGAACCACACCGGCGTGGGCGAGCATTTGTTCTCAGTGCTTGAAGTTGACTACTTGAATAGACGAGTCTCTGCGTGTAAAAATCCATGTCCAAGTAGTGGTAAAGTAGTAAAAGTAGTAAAAAGTGTCCAGGGAATGAGTCCACATGAAAGAAAGTTATAGGAGTGATCAGTAAAATAGAGAAAAAGCTAGAAAAATAAAAGTCATACGCGGAACTGCTGAAAAGGCTTCCACTTACGGCGGTGCCAGATATCAGATGAAGAATCCCCAAACAACCAATATAACCTAACTAATCTCTAATTACAACTTCTGTGCAGATAAGCATGTTATGAATTCACCAGTTCAAGATTTGCTATGACATGGAGGACAATACACGGTCCAAGGCCTCAGCACTAGAATACTGTATCATTGTGGGATGAGTAGCACTCACCAAGTTCATTATGGACTGACCTACACATGCACACCTTAGGCCTAACACACTTATTCAAATGAAATAAACATAACAAAACAAATTATGAGTGATGCCTGCCCAGACTATCACTCCTCAGTACTACAACAGGACCTTATTCTATATGGTCTATTCTATTCCATATGGCTGAAGCGATCCATATGTGTGTCTCTGGATATAGCCAAGATACTATAAGCTGACATACCTTGGTGCCTGGATAAAACCCAGGCACTGAAGGCTAATTCGACTTGGTTAATGTCACTTACTCCTTTGCACACTGCTCACTGTTGGAGGCATTCTTCCACAGCAACTAACCTTGCATGAAAGAATTGTCTAACTCTCCACACCAAGTGTTCTGTATTTGCTTTATTATTTCAGTCACTCAAAATGTGCAGACAAATTATAAAAACTTAAATGCAAAGGAATATTTAATACAACAGAATAACACTGTCAGAAAATATAAGTGAAAATACATGATAGAAAATAGCAATGTCTGGATGTAAAGATCTAATAAAAATATGCCCTTGTTTCAAAGTCAAAAAGTTTAAATAATACTTTTCGGATGAATGTGAAAGCTGAAGGGCTGCACCAAAGGAATAATCTGTGTCAGAGGAGAAACTTTTCTTCTGATTGGCCTGTTTTGATTTAGGACTCAGGCTAAGGCAAGGATGGTGTGTCCAATGTTCAGATGGATGACTTCCTTTTCTAGCCTCTGCTGATCCATCCCATATGCCAAATGGACCATGTAGGATTCTGGACCTGTGATTTTAACACAGATAATTAGCTAACTACCTTGATTATGTGCAACTTGTCCCAAAAGGTTTAATCATCAAAAATATCTGCAAGTACCATTGTCTTGTCATGTTTATCTATATGTTATCCTGGTCACTTGAGAATATGTACTTCCATCATATGTTTGAGTTGTGGTCCAGTAATTCTACGCTAAGATTATAATGCAAATTTTACACTGAGATAACATAAAAGAGAAATATGTATGATCTAAGAAAAAATACAGGGTGGGCCACGGAAAAGTAGTCCGCCTCCGGCGATAGTATGACAAGATGAATGAGCAAGTGGATTGTTTTTATTCACTTACCCACAAGTTACGACATATGCTGAAAGTGGTCTCCATTCACATCTATGCACCTTTGGACATGTCGGAGCATGTTGGCTGACACTGCTTGCAGCTCTTCAACAGTGATACAGCGGATAGTGTTTGTGATGTTTTCCTTGAGTTCATCCAGGGTATGTGGATTGTTGGTGTATACTTTCTGCTTTAAATTTCACCACAGATAAAAATCGCATGTGGACAAGACAAGTCTGGGGAATGTGGTGGCCATAACCCCTTGCTCACAGTTCGCTCCTCTGTAAACAGTTCATGGACCTATGCCAGTGAGTCACGTGAGGTGTGGCATGTTGCCCCATCTTGTTGGAAAAAGTAGTACATTTTTTCTTCTGGTGTTAGTCAGTTGTTCAAAGACGTCCAGGTAAACTGTGGTATTCACAGTTGATTCGAAGAAAATTGGGCCCACTATTCGTGTTCCTGACACTGTGCACCAAACGCCAATTTTATGGTTGTGAAGTGGCTACGGTCTCCTTCAATGAGTGTGGCACCAGTATTGGAGGCGAGCTACTTTTCCGTGGCCCACCCTGTATATAGAATAATGAACTAAACAATGACAATTTCAATAATGCCACTCACAGGATCTCACACAGTGCCTGAAGTAGATCCAAATTACTGGCAGTACCCTGTTAATGGTGATACAATAACAATTGATTCAATGGGAGGACTTCCATGAAACTTCCGGCATCTTTGTGTTACACAAAGAAAAGGTGCTGCTACTTACTGGTATGGTTAAAAAAGGTGCCGGAAGTGTAGGTAGGTTCCCCATGAAACAGCAATCAGTGATTAAAACAGCAACATTTGATCAAACAATGGGGACTGGGAAGGTCCCGAGCCCCCCAGCAGTAAGCTAAAAAGTTGTGCCAGTACTCTATATAGAAATTGCAAAGGTACTGGTACTGCAAACCAGTGAGTTCCGGCTCACTTCTAGTGCTTGTCTTGTGTCACTGTTTTGTATGAAAAGAATTGTGAGTAGAGTTCCAGAGTTCATATGGAGTAAGAAACTTATCCATTATGGCCTTCCAAGCAAACTGTCTGTAATCCCCACATGTTGATTTTAGCTGCTGTAAATTTAAAGTGGGAAAATTGATTGTGTTTATATCCCAATTCATTATTTAATTCAGCTGTGGGGTTATGACCAGGTGAAGCTGTTAGTAGTATGCAAATACAATAGAAATACAATAGAAAAACAAAAAATCAGATTTCAATGGTATTTTACAGTTGCAATAAACTACTTGGTCAAAACAGTACAGGGAAATTTTTGAATAAATATGTTAAATAAAATAGGTAAGGATCAAACTGAAATTAAACTTTTTTGTTTGATCTAAGTGACATTTTAGTGGGACTGAGTGGGAGTTGTTTAAATCTTTAATAATCTAATCTTTAATGTAACATCTTATATAACAGAGGTTCTTTCTCATTTTGCACTTGAAAAAGCATTAATTGACAATATGTCTAAATGAGATGTACACATTTAATTAAAGTACCTTATTAATGCTAAATGATTAGCAGCAATATGTTGTTTACTCACAGTTTGCAAATTTATACAGCACATTATCAACACACTCTGACCGTAGTATTCTTTGGAGAATTGCAGTTACATATTAAATCTCACCCTTTGCTCTCCATGTTGTATCATGGAAAGACCTTGCTCCCAGTTCAATCAGTAAGGTATACGATCATTGCACTCATTCAGACCATCACTCTTTGCTGCACCCTTTAAACCAGTATGGAGATAGTGCTGTGCATTATGATGAGGGCTGAGCAAGACAGGGAACTCAGCTAACGTCACCTGAAAGCTTTCCTCTTCACATTGCTTATAGCTTGTCTGTACGTGAACAGCCTGAAGGCCCTTGTAATCCAGGCATCACTGATTCATAGCTGACCCCTGCTAACTACTACTGTGCAAAATGTGCAACCTGGGATGTGTTGTGTTGTGATTCCATAGCAAAACAATACAGTGATTTTGTACATATCAGGAACAACATAAAAATAGTTAAAATCAAGCAAGTTATATAAGCAGAGTGAATAGGTTTAATTTCTGTGTTGTGATAACGTGGCAGACACACAAGCTCTGTGCACTTAGTGAGATTGCACGTCAGCATTACTGTGTTCATACATCGATGGTAAAAAAAAGTCACACTGAATAGTATAACAGAATGTATAGAACAAGACGGTATATGCAGTGTATACATTACTATGGTGATTTCTCCTAATCCAAGTCCATCTGTAAAATCAGATGTTGAGGTATAGGTCTGAGTGGGAAACAGAATGTCAGTGGGTCGGCCTTATCCCTGAGGTACATCTGACCTGAACCAGCAAGTCATTGATGCTATGCATGTCTGAGTAAAGAGCAGATGACACAGAGTGGAACCGCTTAATTCCTTATACTTCACTCAGATGTTCCCCAAAGCAGACATGGTATGGTGTTGTTGTTTAGTTTAACAATAATAATAATTCTTAACATTTATATAGCACTTTTTTCACTACTCAAAGTGCTCCACGCAGCTGTTTAGTTCTATGTTACCTACTGTAGCCTACATTATAATGTACATTACCCTATATTATAATCTAACCCATAAAATTAGGCAGTAATCAGTGCAAATTGATCACATTAATATTTCCATCAATTTGGGATGAAGTTTAAGATAGTTAGATTTATTAATTCATAAATGATACATTTAATCACAATGTGCAATTTAAAACATCAAAACAAATAACCCTATCATACTCCATAACCATGGTACATATTTAAAAGTTTTTTTTTTCAGTCTGTTCTGTTTTGCCATATGTTACAGTCTTTCTTGATCAGGAATGATGTAGTATACAATGTTTCAAAATTCTTTCCTTTGTTCAAGGAAATATATTATTATAATTAGAAGTATGGGTTTCATATATCTACTAGCAGAAAAAAAATAACGCAAAGGAAAAGCAAAATTTGTTACACATTAAATTTTATAATATATAACTACTGTATATAACATATTCAGTTACTTTTCTGTAAGTAACGAGTAATGTAGCTAAGTTAATATTAAAAGTAACATTTCCCAACACTTTTCCTTTGTGAACATTTACTTTGAGCTGTTGACTGATTAGTGTTTCACTGCTATTCAATTGTTTTTATTACACAAAAATGTTTAAAAAAACTAACTGAAAACATGTAATATGCATAGACTTGTTAGTATTACAACTGATTTGTATTAAAGGTTAATCACTGAGTTATTTCTGCTTTATAGAAACATATTAATATGCTTGAAGAAAATACAATAAATTGTGAATAATACATAGTTAGTTATGATTAAAAATTTTAATTGTGTGATTAATCATGATTACATTTTTTTAACAAGACAGCAGCACTAATATTAATACAATCCATGGGGTAGTGAATTTTGTGGTGATGATGGAAGCTATGACAGGGTCGGGTGCTCTGGGATTAAATTTATTTTTCAAGGCTATCCAATAAGCCTCTAATTAGTTCCTACCTTTCAGCCCTCATCTTCCAAAACACACTGATCACGTCATCATCCTCACCAGTTGAGCTCTTGCCTCTGCTCCTCTACTGACTTCAAACTCATTAATTTTATATTTCATACTTATATATAGTAGAAGAGCCAAAAAAGATATAATACATAAAAAGGTTTGGGGTTCCACCCCAAATATTAAAATTTCTACGAAGGAAAATATACTTAAGCTCAATAGAGCCAAGTAGTCACTTCAAACTGTGTCCATGAAGGGATTGATGAATCAATGGAAAGTGTTTGTCTTTATAGCAGCTGAGGAGGAAGGGGTGTGTCCAAGAGGTTGGAACTGAAAGGGAATCACAGAGAGGGAAGGTTTTGGAAGTGAAGGTGGAGTTAGACATCTGTTTGGAGGATCTGGAGGGGAGAGAGAAAAAGCATTACTTAATCCCTTATGCCAAATGTAACTATATATATATATATATATATATATATATATATACAGTAATCCCTCCTCCATCGCGGGGGTTGCGTTCCAGACCCCCCCGCGATAGGTGAAAATCCGCGAAGTAGAAACCATATGTTTGTATGGTTATTTTTATATATTTTAAGCCCTTATAAACTCTCCCGCACTGTTTATAAATATTCCCCGCAGCGTTATACAGCATAATCCCTTTGTATTCTCTTAGATATTAGGTAAGATTCATTGAAATTATGTATATAAACACACACTGTTTATATATAGTAAAACCTAAATATTATTTTAAAGATATTGAGTGTCTCCGATATCACATATGTTACAGCCATTACGATAGACAGGTCACCAGCAATAAATACGTACATTGCAAGAAAAATAGTATACAGTAAATGTATTAATTATTTATGGTTACTCACCAACAATGACACGATGACTTGTCCGATAACAATGAGTTTAATTTTACTGCACAACAAAGGAGAGCGTTACAGCCCTTGTAAAGGAGCCACTTCAGGCGATTGTGTAGCACTGCCGTTGTTCTTCTTCTGGCAGTCTTCAATCCAAATCCCTAAAGCAGATTCCATCCAGACTACTGCCTTATTACATCCACTTACAACTCGTTTTGCACCCTGGTTAAAAGGACGCTGCAGCCGTAGATCTTATATTCCTTTCCTACTTTTTAAATAAAAAGAATCGTAGCCTTCAACAAATCCAAAACGTTTACCTTTTCGGCAATCGTTAACATCTTCTTCTTGCGCTTGGGCACGGCACCTGAAGCAGTAGCAGATTGTTTTGGAGCCATAATGAAGGGCTTGACTATGCACAAAGATAAACACTAAAGAGCACAACTCTTTACACAGCGAAGCACATTGATGCTGAATGAGCGAGATGAGACTTCCTGGTTAACAACTGCATAGCTCCTGCGTGCTCTGATTGGTTAGCTTCTCAGTCAGGAGAACTTAACTGCGTGCTCTGATTGGTTAGCTTCTCAGCCATCCGCCAATAGCGTCCCTTGTATGAAATCAACTGGGCAAACCAACTGAGGAAGCATATACAGGAAGTAAAAAGACACATTGTCCGCAGAACCCGCGAAGCCGCGAAAAATCTGCGTTATATATTTAGTTATGCTTTCATATAAAATCTGCGATAGAGTGAAGCCGCGAAAGTCGAAGCGCGATATAGCGAGGGATTACTGTATATATATATATATATATATATATATATAGTGGTGTATGGCCAGCCGTTTATCCCGGCCAATACCGCCAAGCTGCCAGGTGGAGCCCTCCCTGCAGTATGGAGGTCCCCCGAAGACCAGCAGGGCATCATGGACATTGCATTTTTTATACGCAGCCCTGCTGGATGCCATGGGGACCGCTAGGGGACGCTGCAGGGGGGAACAACGGTTATTTACCCTACGCCCCGGAAGTACGTCCAAGTCACATGGACAAGGGGAATGACGTGCTTCTGGGGTGAAGAAAAGGACTTTTTACATGACTCGGAAGTGATACAAGATCACATGGACTAGGGATTGGGAACACTTCCGGTTCAGGAAATATAAAAGGACTATGGGAGCTCCCAGACGGCGAGCTGAGCTGGGTGGTAGGAGGGCAACGCATCTGGGAGTCGGAGGATTGTGTATTGTTAGTGATTTGTGATTATTGTATGAGTATAGTGGAGGAGAGGGTGCTTTGTGCACTGTGGCGATTTAATAAAGTCATCATTTGGACTTTTATCTGGTATCTGGAGTCGTGGACAGGGGTTCAAGGAAGCAAGAGCGCCCCTATATGTCACAGTGGCGTAGTCGGCAGGATACCCCAGCGTCTATTGCGGAGAACCTGAATATAAATTTTCTGTGGACAGCGAACCCTGAAAAGACAACGGCGTCAGGACTCACCACAGTATCGCCAGAACCCGAATTTTCCAAGTCCGGAATAGGGAAGAGGAAGGGCAAGCAGAGCAACAACGCCAGCGGGAGAGCCTTGTGTGCAATGGCCAACGCTCGGGAGGAGTCACGGAGCGGCCTTACAAGTCTGGAGAAACCTCCAGGGATCAACGATCACTCTGAGGTACGTGCTGGGAATGTCATCAAAAACCCATTTGTAATAACTCACTTTGTTCCATGCATGTACCTCGGAGATGATCACCTGGAGGCTCCGCGGGGAAAAGAAGACTGCCCCGAAGACGATGGCGCGCTCCTGTTGGAACCTGAGCACATGGGAAAAGACTTCCGCATGACGGTAGCCGACGAGAGACACGGCAGCAAACCCGGTGCTTTATGGGAAGCAGGAGGTCTGCGTCACGCTGTTTGCGCCTTTGAGCCCAAAGTTACGGACTTGGACTTTCCGAAGGGGAAGGGGGAGGCGAGCGGAGCACTGCTCACCACGGAAAAAGGTAACAAGGGTCGGGAAATGGCTGTTCGGGATGTCGCTAAATTAAATAAGACAGACCGCAGTCCGCTGAAGGAAGCAACTTGACCCTCGACGGCAGCCAAAGAGAACTCCATGTCCCAGCAGCCTCCGCGAGACCCATCACAGCACGTGCCAGAAGCGGGTGTGCTCATTGGCTCCCAGCCGGCAGGTAAGGCAAACGAGGAAGTGAGTCTTCTGCCGGCCGAAGTAAATAATATTAACGTACGGGAACTCAAAAAGCTGATCGAGCCCGTACTAAGTTTCTTGCAGGTCCTGACGAGCATCGAGAAGATCGTCGGGGAGTTGGGAGCCTCAGCCAAAGCGCCGTTGGAAAAGGTGAGAGACTACGTGCGGCGGTTTGGTGGAGAGCCTCCCCTATTTCATGATGCGGCGGTACAGGTGAGTCAAGCCGGTACCGTAAAGAAAGTAATAGGGACGCAGTGTAATCCGGGCCCGCTTCTAATGAATAGCGGGTGCCAATACACGGCGTGCCCTACAAGAGAGGCCAGTTCGTTAGCCGAGTGGTCGGGGGAAGGGCTGATCGATCCGGGGCAGCTAGACAGTGCTGACTCCCGGAGCGAGGTGGCCCTAAAGACACCGCCACCGGTAATTTATAAAACAAAAGGGGTGCAGACAGTAAAAGGGCTCTCTTCTTCCAATAGAGAGACCCAGACTGTGGACAAGCCCCAGATGAAACAGGAGACTTCTAAGATAAAACAGGGGTCTCCTGACAAGAAAACAAAAGGAAAGAGAGCACCGTTAGAGGCGGCGGGGGTTTCTTTCCCAGCAAGAGAAGGGCCGGCCCTAACGTTTCCCAATTGTTTTCAATCCCACAGGGGGAGAATACCAGGAGGACAGAGGCAGTGCTACGGATGCCGAAGGTTGGGCCACATTTGGCGAAACTGTCCTTGGAGAGAGGGGAACAAGCTGTCGAATTGGACTAATATTCCCCCTAGATTCTCCAGGGAACAAGATACAAGAATCAGTCAAGGCTCAGCCGGAACGTCCTCTTGGAGAAAGACTTCCCTCTCGGAGCAGGCCGCTCTCAATTATAATTCGTCGCTGGAAGGGGAATACTGTGGTGTATGGCCAATAACCCCAAGCCGCCAGGTAGAGCCCTCCCTGCAGTATGGAGGTCCCCCGAAGACCAGCAAGGCATCATGGACATTGCAGTTTTTATACGCAGCCCTGCTGGATGCCATGAGGGCTGCTAGGGGATGCTGCAGGGGGGAACAACGGTTATTTATCCTACGCCCCGGAAGTACATCCAGGTCACATGGACAAGGGGAATGACGTGCCTCCGGGGTGAAGAAAAGGACTTTTTACCTGACTCGGAAGTGATACAAGATCACATAGACTAGGGATTGGGAACACTTCCGGGTCAGGGAATATAAAAAGACGGCGAGCTGAGCTGGGTGGTAGGAGGGCAACGCGTCTGGGAGTCGGAGGATTGTGTATTGTTAGTGATTTGTGATTATTGTATGAGTATAGTGGAGGAGAGGGTGCTTTGTGCACTGTGGCGATTTAATAAAGTCATCATTTAGACTTTTATCTGGTGTCTGAAGTTGTGGACAGGGGTTCAAGGGAGCGATAGCGCTCCCTATCTGTCACTATATATATATATATATTTATTTATACATACAGTATGTATATATATATATATATATATATATATATATATATATATATATATATGTACTATTGTATTTCTGAGGTGGTAGATTGGCCATCTATCTCAGTGAAGAGGATGTGAATTATGTTTACTCCATTTTTGACACCCATTGCATGCCCAACTTAATTGAATTGCCTTTCTCAAGATTTCTAACATTTTTTTTGGGGGGGGTTCCTTGCCTTCTTAAGGAGTCAAGGTTGGAGGGCTGTGTATTTTTTCATGGCTCTTATTTGTATCCCATTTCCTTGTACAAATTGAATTAACTTTGAAAAGGATTGAAGCTCAATATGATGATCTTAGAGCTTAGAGCTACTTGCATCACATTTATAATGAATGCCTCTCTGTTCAAATACATGTGTTAGTACTTTATTTGTGAGAACACGCTTATTTCTGTAAAAAGAAAAATAATATTTGGAGAGTTATTATGTATGGTTGAATTTAAAATTACTATTTGTTGTGAGCACTATTATGCTTTTGGCACAGACACTTTTAATTGTTCCCAACATGTTCAATTGTTCAATGTAAAAAATACAAATAAGCTTTAAGAGAAAAGCTGCAGCATATTTTATGCATTGACTGATTTTATTCACTGGCACAATCTTGAGCTGGTCTACATGTATCATGGGCAGATTCCACCACTGGCAACAGTGCAGATTAAGTCAGTCAGTTAAATACTGAGTGTTAAATTTACTTTGAACATTACCGGGGCATTATTTACAGGGAACTCAAACAAAACATTAATAAATTATAAGAGACCAATTACTTGAAAATAACACAAGTACACTAATATTCCCTGCAAATCACCCCACCCCCCTCATTCTGAAAAGTATATGCTGGGCACCAACTGTCAGGAATTCATCTTAGCATTTTTATTTTATTCTTTGTTATATTTTATTTTTCTTTGTTCTGAGTCATGCAGTTTTGAAGTCATCAAGTTTAGCAGTGTAATTGTGTGGCCAGCCAATGCAATGCAGAATGCCCTTGTTTTGTTTCGGTTCAAAGCCTTAATTGATGACATCCAGAACTAAATAAATGCACATTTGCATAGCGGTCACCAAGGTGAAAGAAGAATACGGCTTATTTACTTGGTGGATTTCAACCTCTGCATCACACTTGGACTTCGAAAAAACTAGAAGGCAAATAACATACAACATGAAGACTAATGTAAATGTACTGCAAATGCATTTGATTCTACTAGATTCCTGTGTCTTTCTTGGTGGCTGTATATCATTTTGGAAAGTAAATATTTAAATGGTCTTATTGGTGAAGCTTAGAGCCCTACTGTATTATATGACATCTGTATTGCTAAATATTTAACACTTAATAATATCAATTTTTTTTATTTTTTTACTTATTAATTTTATTGTAATCATTCCATACAAATCAATCAATTTTTACAAAAAGTAGGATGTAATGTAGTGAAATAGTATTTCCATTCAATCATGTCAAATGCTTTTTCTGCATCCAATGATAATAATATTTCTGGGGTGTTTGACTTTGTTGGTGAGTATATTACATTAAATAGGCGTCGAAGATTGGAAGATAAGTGTCGACCCTTGATAAATCCAGTTTGATCTTGTGATATTACCGAAGGGAGCACTTTCTCCATCCTTCTAGCTATGATTTTTGAGAGTATCTTAACGTCATTATTCAAAAGTGAAATTGGTCTGTATGATGCACATTGTAATAAGTCCTTATTTTGTTTAGGAAAGACGGTGATTAATGCTTGGCGAAAAGTTTGAGGAAGAGTTTGATTGTCTCTAGCTTCTGTAAATGTTGCTAATAGGAGGGGAGCTAGCTGAGCGGAGAATTTCTTAAAAAATTCTGCAGGGTAGCCATCAGGGCGTGCTGCTTTCCCGCCTTGAAGTGACTATAGCATCTAGTAATTCTGAAAGCGCCAGAGGTTTATCCAGTTCCTCTGCACTAAAAGTATCTATTTGTGGTATCTGTAATGTATCCAGAAATGTATTAGATTGTGTGCTGTCTTCTTTAAACTCAGTAGAATATAAGGATTTATAGTAGTCTCTAAATGTGTGCATTATATTTTTATGGTCTATGATTTTGTCTCCGTTCATGTTGGTGATTACTGGGATTGCATAGCGGACTACATGCTTCTGGATTTATTGAGCTAAAAGCTTATTAGCTTTCTCTCTGTGTTCATAGTAATGATGTCTGGATTTATATCAAATTTAAATTAAATGATATTTCAGTTCTTGTCTGTCATTGCATTGCTCTGGATGCTGTGACAAGTGTATATGGTAAAGTGAGTGTTTACAAGTAAGTACATAAAATAAGCATTCAGGCCAGGGCACCCAAGATGTGTGCTTGCACAAGTGCTAATCAGTTATAAAGGAACTCTGGAGGCGTGAAGGCCACACAAAAGTTACCCCTGGTGAGTGGGCTGCAAGCTCTTATGGGAGACAGCAAGAGAAGGCCACTGCTGTGACTTGTTTATTCCTAATCAAAATTACAATTATGTTTATTTCCAGAATAATACACACAATCTGTAAGTTTGGTTGCTATGATGCAATGTGTGGCTAGGGGTTGTGGCACTCATGCAGGCATACATGTCACAAAAGCATTTTTATGTTTCTGCCTCAAAAACATTTTTTCTATGGATGTTTTTGGTATTTTTTGAAGTCTGAAGTATCTAAGATGCTCTGTTTATGCTTTATTTGGCAATTATTTTTTGTTTCTGGACATTAATATTTTTTAATGCTATGTTTTCATTTTGCTGTTAACGTTTTTTCAATCAAAACAAAAAACAAGAGATATTGCAACCATAAAATAGCAAATACCAAACCCACCCTTCCCATCCTGAGCCAAGTGATAAAAATTTTTGGGAAAATCCAGTCACCAGAGAAGAGGGGACTTAAAGAATAGCAAGGAATCCCCTCAGCTTAGGCTCCCTCCCAAACCCACTTGTCCCACACATCCAACCCCGATCAACCCACAAACCATCCACAACAGCTGACACCCCACACTGTGGCACTACCAAAAAACAAAAGCATGCAATGAAACCCCAAACTGCCCCCAACTCCCACTGTTTACATCCCACGACCATTCCACAAACCACTCCCAAGCAATACGCCCACTTAAGTAATAGAAAGAAACTACAAGAAAAAAAGAACAAGAAGAGAGGCCCCACCCCCAAATCATCACCCTAACAATTAATCATAAAAATTAAAAGATGCCTAACAATAATATGTACAATTTGAAAAACATGCAAGAAATAAAGGAAACAAACTGAAGGTAAATGTGGCACCTGGTAACTCACAGTGGTACTGAAAAGTCTTAAGACTTCTGCTCCTGCACCTCCCCAAACCAATCAAATAGATAAACAGTGCAAAAGGTCACCACATTTAATGCCAGTGCATGTAAATGCTATAAAATGAAATACTGACAATTTATAAAGATATAACATACAGCTCCAAGGCAGATTCTGGAAAAACTGGTAACTCAATAGCTATAAGGAGGTCACTGATATGAAACTTATTTTCAAGTTTGCGGTACAGAGTACTGAAAATACAGCCTTCCTGTGCTGTGTGGTAAAAGAACTGAAATCTGGGAAAAAGTGGATCTGTGAGCCTATGAAACTAACACAACAGGCCTCCTTCAGAATTATCAGGCTGTCTAAAACCTCACAAATGTAATTATAAGAGGCCAAAACACCAGCAACATTTGCACGGCCAGCATACACCCAAAGAGCACTTGTGATCTTAAAAGCACAGTCTGAGAGATTCAGAAATGATTTTGCCAGATTTGGGTGAAAAAATAAAATGGATTGTCCTTCTCAAACCCCTGTTTAAGCTCCACAATTCTTAACTTATCTCTTCAATTCCTGTTTTTTTGATCGTGTTTAATTTTCAAGTCAAGTCAGTGAGTGTTCAGCTCCAAGTTGTGATGAGATACAACGGACTGTAACGCTCGGACATCATTGTTCAGTTTCACCTACTCCTCCTTAATAGTCTTCAACTCATCACATATATCAGTGAGGTTGGTCTGCCTTGTAGTATTCAATGTAGTAAAATGTTTGAAAAGGAGATTTCATATCAAGTCTAAGTACCGTATATACTCATGTATAAGCCGGGTCTTGAAACCCGAAAAATCGATCATAAAATCAGACCCGACCTATACACCCATTCAAAAATAAATTTTTTTAAACATCTTCTTGCTTCCTCCAATCTCGCACCAGTTTCTCAGACACATTGAATTTTGTTGCAGCAGCACAGTTACCAATTGCTTTCGCCACTTCAACGACTTTTAATTTTAAAATCAGTTTCATATTATCTTCTAATCGAATGCTCTATTGTAGATAAGGGGTGCTCTCACTATAAAGTGTATGAGGGTGTGAAATACAAAAAACACAAAAACAGTGCAAATGTCGCTTTGGAATAGTTCGGGTATTACCGTGTGGTCACGTAGGCACAATACATAGAAAAGAGGCAGTGTGCTCCGTGGTTATTCTCCAAGGTGGCTTATCATAATCTCTTGGACCAATAGCGTGTGTTTTCTGCATTCAACTTATACAACCGACATAAAATACCGGAAATTATACAGTAAAATCAAGCCCTAACTTATCTGAGGGAGAACTTAAACGCGAGTATATACGGTAAGTGTCTATGCTGTCACTTGATTCCAATGGAGGATGCTGCAGCTTATTTTCTGCAAGGAATGAGGTCTGTGGGCAGATGAAAACATTTGTTCTTGGTGACAATAAGCAGCATTATAGAGTCTGTCTGTTAAAATATTACTAGTATGACGGGACAGAAAATTTAATAATGGGCTCTGTTTGGGTGAAGTCATCCTTCCTTTGCAGCATCTCTGCATGTCAATCTTCTTTTGCTGGAAAGACTCTAGTGTGTTTAACACCCCTAAGTTTTTTTCTTAATTCCTCAGATAATAGTGAATATTTGAAAAATATATCTTTTTGGGGGAGGAGTGAAATATATAAAATCATGTTCACATAGCTGTATGCCATTTTATGGATTAAAAAAATACAATGTAACTAAACAAGTTGTGACAGGAATTTGCTATAAATAAATAACACAATTATTAAATTGGTAAATAATATTTAAATAAAAATGTAACCATACAAGCCATTTTATGATTTAAACAAATACAAATGTGTTTATATTTTGTACTATTAATTTATCTTGATTTGGTATAGTGCATTAATATAATATACTGTTGTAAGGGGCTTCAGAAAACAAACAAGGATACATTTCAAAATAAAGAGAAAATTAAATAACTTCCAATTACAGGTTATAATTAAATACTAAGTGTACATAAGTAAAAAGCATACTGAGCAGGACAATGAAGTAGATGGGCAGTGTAAGAAACAGTATGGTAGAATTATAACTAATAACACTGTGACTAAGAAATACCCATGTTTTCTTTTATTTATTTCCTGTAAAGAATGAGCTGGCAGACTTGATTTTGACTACCAATGTGTCTGTGTTTTCACCAGTACAAAAATCAATAAAAGAGAATTGCATGAATCCACACTAGAGGTGATGAAGGCATGACAAAGTAGTTCTACATCAGAAGAGTAAAGGAAGAGTCTGACTCTGGCAATGTTCTCCAAGTCACATAAAGATGTCTTAACATCTGCAGTGATGTAACTTTCAAAATTCAGAGAGCTGTCAAGAGTAACTCCTAGACTGGTCACAGAGGATGAAGGCAGAAGTCGAAGTCCAGATATGCTTTTTGAATTGTACTGGAAATCCTTATAAAACAGTTCTATTTTGTTCTCATGAAGGCATAGAAAGTTAGTGGGTAGCCTTATAAGTACTGTATGTTTCAGGAAGGCGGTTAAGAAAAAATGAGACAGGTAAACTGAGCGGAATATTGTTAGCAAGCACAGGATTGAAACATGAGATTGTGCTGTTGAATCAAGTAGCCCAGAGACAATATGTACTGTAGGAATTCAAAAACAGAAGACATTTTAGCTTCAGTCCTTAAACATTCTTCTATTACTCATATACTGTTATGTAACAAGACATTAACAAAGGCCTTTTGGTGTTAACAACCATTGCAAAGCATCACTAAAGTGGTGTGAATGGGTGGTTGTCCATATGAAGTGCTGGGGTGCCAGACAGATCAAGCCTTTTAATTTATGGCAAACAATAAACAAAACAGGTGCTTGAAGGATGCAAAACAGAACATATTCAACTCTGCAATATGGCCCACTAAAATAATTTCACTTTGGAAGTGGTGGCTTAAGTAAGACATATTTCTCTTGATAGTGCATGTTTTAGCATAAGACCTGTGAATCTTTTCTATTCACAAGTAATTTTACCAACATATCAAAGACTCTTAATATGCAATATCACACAGAGATGAATGACCACTTTGCTGATGATTTGTGTTATTAACATCAAAAATGGCTTTGTTAAGGTGTTGATACATAACAATATATAAGTTTTAGATGAATTTTGAAGTAGCTAAAGTGTTATAAACCATGTACGTAACCTGAAAAAACACGACAGAAAGTAGTAGAGAATCCATTCCCGGACATTTTTCACATTCCTGGGAATGAAACTGCTGTAATTCCTGGGAAACCGGGAACAGCCAAGCTCACATATATAGCGTGTAAAAATCGATCAAGAAATAACAGAGTTATAGTTGAAAATAATTAAGTGGCACGGTTTTTTGTCCCACGGTGTAGTGTGTTGTCGATTAATTCAGTCAACAACAGACCAGCAGCATTCAGTCTCCCGGCTCCGACTAAGACTGAGCACAGTGGACTGGGAGGAGTCTACACTCTGCAGCTCACGAATGCCAGGACGGGGCAGACTTCATTGACGTCTGTCAGACAACGGCTTTGAACTGTAATTTGAAATTGCAATGTGTCAGTCTGTTGCATCCGCATTATCTGTGCCAAGAAACTGGATGCATCAGTAAAAGCTGAAATGGCGGTGTTTTAGAGCAACGGCAAGCGCGGGCATTGTTTAGAACAAGTGTATTAGTATCTGATAACTGTGCCGTCTACTTCACTAGAGGCACAGAGTGCTTTCCCAGTGGCTGGCGTACTCTGCACGAAGGTGCACTCTCACCTGGGTGACAGCATAGTCGACACATTTTGCTTTCTACGCTCTTATTACCGCAACTAACTAGATACATGTACTTATATGACAGCATGAACTGCTTGTAGATAAGGTTAGTCTTTTATTGGTGTCAACATATTGCAGTAGTTTTATTAAAATAAGTGTCGGTCGTTCTAAAACCGTTCACATGTGAGATGCCTGTGCACTGTGTCATCCCGGGTGCCCGGGATTCCCAGGAATGACATGCGGGATTCCCGAATTCCCGGCAATGGATAAACTTATCCGGGAATGGATTCCCTAGAAAGTAGCTGGCTGTGAACTTGCTTATCAAACACATCAGTCTCTGCAAATTCAGAGAGAAGCACATCCAAGAGTTGTATGGTCCAGTAAGTCCAGCATCATTCTTAAGGTGCTACAGTAGAGTGGAAAGTTAAACAGTATGAAAGGTAGTGATTAGATCAAGACAAGTTAGTACTGATGGAGATCCAGCATTCTCAGTAAGAAGAAGGTCATTCACAACATGTAAAAAAAGCCTCAGTGTTGTAATGGGTTGAAAAACCTGACGGGAAAGATTCAAGCAGCTTACTGTCGGAGAGCTATAGATTAGTTGAGCACAATAGATTTTAGAAGGGAAACGGAAGATTATGCACGGGTTTTTTTTTTTTAACACTGTCTTCCTTTAGCGGGACATTCACTTTTTCCACCGTGTGCTTTGTTTCTGCAGTAGCTGCAGTTATGAATAATATGCTTGTATGTATCAGGCGCTTCATATTTTTTTGCTGCCTTTTCAATTGTGTAATTCGGTTTTTGTTCAGCACTCTTTGGAACTGTTGCTTTTTGTCTGTGCACTGCGTCAGTTCACGTGAGCCACTCGGTGTACATGCATCGAAGTTTCCCAGCTGTGCTGGTGCCATGTCGTGCTATGTCCATGGCTGTATCTAATGTTACCTAAGTCCCGGCACTTAAAACTTTCTCTCGCAGTTTCGCTGAGTTTGTGCCAAACACCACCCTGACCATCTCATCTTCCTCTGCATAAGCACAGTCCTTCACCCGTGAATATTTACCCGTGGCAGTGTTTCTATTGGATTGCCGCTGACGGACGGCCTTATATGGGCAGGCACTAAATTACAAACGCTAGCGGCAGCCTGTCTATGAACTTAATTTAAAGTTTAGGTTTACATCGTGCTTTGTAGCAGAACTCATGAATATGGTTGTATATGTCACTCGCTCGCTTCTTATTGTTTCGCTGCCTTCTCAATTATATAATGCATGTTTTCTTCAGCGCTTTTTGGGCGTCTTCCTGGTTTTCTACCTACTGCGTGATTATGTGGGAGGCGTGATGATGTCACACGAAACTCCGCCCCCACGGGCTTCACGCTCATCTCCATTACAGTAAATGGAGAAAAACAGCTTTCAGTTATGACCATTACGCGTAGAATTTCGAAATGAAACCTGCCCAACTTTTGTAAGGAAGCTGTAAGGAATAAGCCTGCCAAATTTCAGCCTTCTACCTACACGGGAAGTTGGAGAATTAGTGATGAGTCAGTCAGTCAGTCAGTGAGTCAGTGAGTGAGGGCTTTGCCGTTTATTAGTATAGATTCTGATATCAAGTAGGTAAGAGTTAAAAGGCTAGTGGTGTTATTATTCCCACAGATGTATAAAGCTTAATTATAACTATTGATCTTTTAATGTAGCTTATATTTTCAACATATCTAATGGATGGTGATCATTTATTAAATTGGACTAATTTGAATTTCATATGAGTGGAGCCTAATTTACTTGTTGCACTAGGAACCAGCAAATTCTAGTCATGCCACTGTTACTTTTTTATTGACACTTTCAAAGGTACCTGAACAAGCTATTCTGTTTTGCTTTTTAGTCCATGATTTGCATATGCCCTTTTTATTTAATCTTTCATAGGAAAAACTGGCATTTCTGGACCTGGTGTATTTAGTCCAAAATAGCATAGTTACTGAAGCACATTTTCCTAGTGCTGGTGGTGAAATACAAAATGCTTCATTATAGAAAACAGTGACTCATAAACTTAGGCCTCAAGGCCAAGGTAAATCATGCATTAAAGGTGGTTGCTCCATGGCACGGTCCAGCTGCCAATTTTGATTTAACAAATAGAGGAATTTCCTGATCTGGAGATTCGATCATGATTGATGGTAACCAATAAGTAAATGTAAAGTTGTATATTACTAACCAGTTTTCTAAACACTGTTAAGATCATCCTCTAAAATAAAGTGTCCTTCAATCCTTTTGTTTGACACAGTATCAGTAAATACTTTACTTACATACTTTAAAAATCCCACTGGAGAGGGTTAATGACATTCATATAATTTCCATTTTGTAAATGATGGGACAATTATTCATGCAGTCTATGCCTAATCAGACAATTTCAGACAATGGTATACATGTAGCATTAGAGACAGGTTATAGGTCCAGTTGGAATATGATGGTATTATGCTCTCCTCTACTACAACCAAAATCCTCTCAAGTAAAAAATCTACAAACCTAATATTAATGTGCTCCTACCACAAACTTTATTATTTGTATTTATTGACAATGTTTTTGAGCGATGCTGCAGTTGAATCACATTTAACAGTCTTGTTGCCATTTAAGAATATATTTCATTGAGTGAGGAATGGAGTGCAAGCATAAGCACGAATATTTCACACTTATATCAAGTCTTGTTTTTGTTATAATATAATGGCACAGTCCAGCTGGCTACAACTATCCATACTTTAGTTCAATTCAATTTATTCAGAAAACGCACACATCCATTTATTAGCCAAACCTTCTACACACTACTACAAATAAGGAACAGTTCAATTTAAACAAAAGCAATATGCAACAAAAACTGAAAACCTACTGAAAGTGTGTGCAAAGCAAATACATGTTGTGGTGTAGTGGGTCTACAGCTCACGTCAAAAAGGCTTGCTGCTTAGAGAGGGGGTGTGGTATGTGTGGCAGGAGCAGTTCCCGCGTGATTCGTGATGCAGATTCGTCCGCATCCGTAATTGATGCCCATTATTGCATGGCCACATTGTCTGGTTGTTTGTGAAGAAGTCTATCTGTGTTGGAATAAGGGTTTTACATGGTACTTCAGAAATCAGATTTCTTTGAAATATTAAGTTGATGATGCATATGTAAATGCACTAAGTTTCACATTTATATTTCATACTATCACTAACTTGCTTGAGCAAATTCAGATTCATTAAGTATGTGAAAAGAGTATATCACCACAGGGCTCAGGCCTAGAGGAACCTTGTGGCCAGGTACAAGCCACTGTTGCTACAGGGAGTAGCCACAGTGATATGATGCCAAAAGCATAAAAGAAGCAAGCAGCAGTTAGGAGTCTCTGACCATACTTTCTTTTGTTTTTTCTTATTTACCTTAAGGTATGTATCTGGTTTAATGTCTTACTAGATCAAAATGATGATCAGTTAAACAACGGTATATATCAATTTTCTTTTCTGAACAATAGAGTAGACACATTTTCTTTAAATAAACAATAGCATTGTTGTCAGCTGTCAAGAAGTACGTATGCCATTGTATGCTAATTAGAAACCAATGTCCCCAGAACTTATTAATTTTCGAAGGAGACAGGCAGTTGTGTATCACAATATTGTATATTGATGAGATAGTGATAAAAGAAGTCTGATCTTCAAGACAGATGATTCATTTGCAAGACAGGTAAATATATATGTCCTATAGATAGCCATCAATAATAACCTGCAACAGTTACACAGGAAATGTGCCTTTTCACTTATCATCCCAGTCTCAAACATAGGTGCTTATTGCCCCTTCATCTCTTGGCTTTTACTGCGCATTTATTATTTACTGTACCTGTGTCTTTCCTAAAAGCAACACACAGAAATGTCCTTTTCTTTATAATACCAATTTCTAGCCCATTATAATTATTAATTTATGAAAGGGAAGTTCCACAACACATGAAATTTCAAACAATTTCTGATGCCCCCTAAAATGATAACACTAACCTGGTGCTAAAAACTTTTAAAAAGTTGTTTTAACTAGTCAAAAACTAACCAAGCAATCTTTATTAAAAATAACAACTTAATATTCTCAAATTCATCTGAAACAATCTTGAAGGGGGCACCAGTCCATATCAACTGTTTGAAACACATACATTGTAAAGAAAATACAAAGAGTGAATAAAAGGTTGGGGTTCCATTCTGGAAATCCCCCTTTAATTGGCCGACTTTTTTGTTCCAGATGACAATGTTGGAGTACCCTTTGGCTGGCCAATATAACGAGCACAACAAAGTAGAAGTGTACTCTGCCATTTGAAGCGATCAAATGATGACTGTTTTTTGTAACATGTCCTTTTATTCATCTGAGACAGAGGAAGTAAAAGACTCATACAGGACAGTAGTGATGCCAGGATTTCTCCTGTAGATGTTCCTCCATTCTAAAGAGGGAAATGGCTGTAAGAACAAATGTTGTGTTGTGTAATGTTCAGCATTACCATTGTGTACCATCAAAATGGTCCCTGTAAGAGACTCAACAAACTTGCAAATGCTGCAAAATACATACATTCTCAAATGCATTTACTCCAATTTAAATTGTTTTTACCTATCCCAGCACCACTGGGCACACGTCTGGAGTCCATGACAGGGTACCCACTCGCACATACTCACACAAGTTAGAGTCAGAACCTAACTTTCTCATGTTTGGGAATAGAGAAAAACAGAACACCAAAACTGGGAAGAAAATGCAAATTCCACACAGACAGCAATCTTTTACAGAACTCATACTAAGGATAGTATATATAGTAAGGATTAAATAAATAGAGTCCCTGTGTGAAATTAGTACATTCTCACTGTGGAAATGATTGTTTTATCTGGACATTTGAATTATTTTTTTCACATTCCCAACATTTGAATGTTATGCTAAATGATAAGTGACTGAGTCTTATTATGGCTTAGTCTCCATATGCTAAAGGGATTTTTTTTTACGGAAAATGCAGGTTGGGAGTGTGGAAAAATAAAAATACAGGTCAATAACTTGTGCTTGACAAATCTGGTGTACGTGACAGAAAGCATGTTCTACGGGGTGTGTGGTAGGAGTCATGCAGGCCCTGCATGCTTACAGTGTACAAGACAAGTGCTACTTCTTGGGCGTCTAACGGGTGTGGATTCATCGAGCCCCAAACTAAGAAAACTAACAGATGTACTCCACCTTTAGATTTTTGATAATGCTGATTCAGGCTAATATTTTGAAATACTTGTGTAACTAAAGTCATAAGACAAGAAACCCTATAAAAAATCTGGAACACCAACCCCTCAGTGCAGACGAAGGGCAGGTGTCCTAGGACTGTGCTTCTCTGTCATTTAACCTTTGCCTGGTGTGTATCAATAAAAGATTTTTACTAACTTTAATTATATCTCTCTGTCTTCAGTCACAAGAAACGACACCATAGAAAAAGTGTCCACAGGAGCAAGGATGGATTGCTGGTTGCAAAAGTTTAACCTCTTTTACTGGTGACTGTATCATGGTCTATGAGGCATGAAATAAGTAGTAGACAAACTCCTGGGCAAGTAAAAAAGCTAAATATCCTTGCAATAAAATCCTACACATTCCCAGACTGGAAGCCATAAGTCAGAGTTAGAGAAGAAAAGCATGAGCAAAATCTTCAAAGAGATAATCCAGAATCTTAATAAGGAAATATAAAGTCAAAACAAAGAATTAATGCAGGATTATTCGTATGCAGCTAATTGAGGGCATGGGCTATACAGAAAAAAACAATAATAATCATCAGGCAGACTGTACAGTGGCACAAATGAACAGGAATGAAGCATATGCTTGGCTCCCCCAAAATCTTGAAAGCTCACAAACACATATGCACCACAATAAAACAGAAGGACTCAAACACAGCATTAAAGAGCCAGCAGCATGAAGCAGTTTTAAGTACAATACTATGGGGTGTAGCCACCTGGGGTGCTCCAACTCCCCAAATACCTGACACAGATAGGCTTGGACACAAGATGCAGCAAACAAAGGCTTTTATTGTGGGAAACTCTTCCAGTTAGCATTTCCCACCACCAACACATGTGCAAAGCAATAAGCAAACTGCAACTCTTTGTCTTTCTCTTCTCTCTCTCTTTATCTCTGCCTCTGGCAAGCTTTGTCTTCTTCCTCCTGACTTTGGCTACCAAGCTATCTATGGCTGGCAGCTCCTTTTACGTTATTCCCAGAAGTATTTCCGGTGTTCCCAAGTCTTGGCCTGAGAGCACTTCCAGGTAATGCTGGAGCCCCATGAAGTAGGGCTTCTAAGTCTCTGCAGCGCCCTCTGAAGGCACTTACGGAACCCAACAGGGATGAGCCAACAAACTCCAAGTCCCATGATGCCCTGTGGAAATCTGGGGCACCACTGCAATCGGGGGGGTTGCCATCTAGCATACTCAGGATACAAAGCAGTGTGCCAGTTGTCTCCCCGTGCAATTACACACTGTGGGCATCCCAGCCAGGTACAGTTCCCAGGCAATGCCCTTCACAAGGGCTTCAAAAATTCCTTTAGATTAAGTGTCAACTAAGGAAAAGGATTCTTCATTATTTTCTCCTTTATTTGCTACTGGGTTGTAGATTTTAATATTAATTGAGTAGGTAAACATAAAAAATCAATATTGCAACCTCGTATTAATGTATTATTAAATATGAACCCATTTTTTGGACATTATGGAAAACATTCCTTGAAAATTTGCACTCCCTTTGACTTGAGCTAGATAATTTTATATTGATCATATTTTTGTCAATGTTAATATGCTGAACCAAGAGATCAATCTGAAGAGTTGTATTAATGTGAATTCCTCTGTATTTATAGACTGGAGGTCAGGCTAACAAGGACTCCAGAAAACTAATGTTGAAAGCACAGTGCCATTTAAATGGGGTAGCAAATATCTTAGTTAGCTACATGGAAACCAGCCATGCCCATAAAGAATATTAACCTTGAGCAGAACAGGAATAGAATCTAATATGTCTAAGGCAGGGACTGACTATCTTGAGTGTGAAGGTGAAACACAACATTATTTTTCTCCTAACTGTTAGCTGTAAGGACACTGTAACACTTCCAAATCCCTCTTTACATTTTCCCCTTCTTGCTGGCAGTTAAGAATTCCCTTCTTGTCTTCCATTTCAATGCTTCCTGCCTAAGGTTATACTTTTTATCTTTGTCAGGGGTGTCCCATAACTGGCAGTCAGCAAAATCTGTAAACTTTTGAAAACCTTCAGCTTTTCTACTTCCAAGTTACTTAGTCTGTAAGGGTATCTCAAGACAATTTTTAAAGAATTCCAGTACAGCAGTTTGGCTTGTCTTACATATCTTGAAACAATCAAAGATACTGAATCCTGACTCAGATGTTTTAGTACTTGCAGCCCCTCATTTAGCTAGCAATGAGTGACAGAACTCAACATGTTGCCTCCAGGCCTCTATACAAGAATTCAAACATTTCTTAAAAATTTCTTAACATCATTCATTTTTGCACGTGATTCATAAATCTCAGCTGAATGCCCTATTTTTACCTATTAGTATGCAACATCTACTGCATATAAAACCAGTTTCAATGCATAAGTACGCTATTTTCACCTCATGTCACACCATTTAGAGTTTGGTTAAAATGAATAAAAGAAGTTAATGTATTGCTTACTCATGAATCAGAAAAATTCAAAAATGGTGGTGAATCCTTAAACAAGTTATTCAGGAATGTTTAAAATTTCCATTTGCGCATTCCAACAACAGCAGTTCCAAAAAGTAAATTAAAGAATTCATATTGTATGTTGTGGTCCCCGGCCGGGGCTGGAGCCTGGCCGGGACGCACAGGAGGACCAGAGAAGGGCTTGTGCCTCCTCCAGACCGCAAGGGGGCATCCGTCCTGGTTATGTTGGGGGCCTCGGGTACAGGGCTTGGAAGCCCAGCCCTGTAGGGACCTGTGGCCACCGCCAGGCGGCGCCCCGATGCCGGAGTATCCAGTGGGGGACCCGGTCGGGGCTGGAGTCCGGCCGGGACGCCCAGGGAGACCAGAGGAGGGCTTGTGCCTCCTCCAGACCGTAAGGGGGCGTCCGTCCTGGTTATGTTGGGGGCCACGGGTAGAGGGCTTGGAAGCCCAGCCCTGTAGGGACCCGTGGCCACCGCCAGGCGGCGCCCCAGTGCCTGATTATCCCGGGAGCCCGGCACTTCCGCCACAACAGGAAGTGCCGGGGGGAAGACGACAGGGGACACCCGGATGGCTTCCGGGTGCGCAGCCGGCACTTCCGCCACACGGGGGTGTGTCAGCGGGAGATTGCCGGGAAGCAGCTGGAGCCCATCCGGGTTCCTATAAAAGGGGCCACCTCCCTCCAGTCAGGAGCGAGAGTCGGGAGCGGAGAGGACTGAGCTTGCTGGAGGAGGCAAGGAGGCGGCCTGAAGGTGAAGAAGGCATTGTGTGGCCAGGACTTTTGGGGACTTTGGGGGTTTGTGGTGCACTTGTGTGACTTTATTGTTGTAAATAAACGTGTTGTGGGTGACATGAACGTGTCTGCCTGTCTGTGTCCGGGTCAACCTCCACAATGTTTACATTTCTATTTCCAGATCCTTCATACTATAAAGACATATTCAAAAACCAGAAAAAAATGTTATGTGTCCAAGCATTGTGCTGAAAACTAAAAATACAAGATGAAACAGAGATTGTTGTTGTCTTGTAAGTGAGGTCAACAAGGTGTGTTACATTATTTCTTATTGTTAACAAGCTTCCAATGACAGTCGGACACATACAATTATACAAATATACGGTACTAGATGAGGCATCTAAAAAGGATTAATTTCATTAATAAGCTTGCACCCTTATGGAGGTACAGTTCACAATAATATATAGATCTCAGACCCTTGCAGAAATGAGCACTTCAAAAGCTGCACCACTGAAGTTCTCAAATCTCCCCACTTTCTCATTTTATGATGATGTCATGTCGTTAGTTTGGTTGGTTGTGATTAGTCGGAATTCTTTTGTTTGATATTTTGACTCATTCAACTTATTTTGTACAAAGGACTGTCTTAAGAGTCTTAAGACCTCTGGTCTTAGCTGCCTCCAAACGGCACTAGCCAGACCGCTTGAGGTCGGTTGTCCTCCCGTCTTCCTTCGTGAATCCTTGTCCTACCTCATTTCCACTCCTCAACAATTAATCAGTGGGGACAGTCTTAGCCTAGAGCTCTGCTTCTCTGCTCTCTCGCTTACCTACGACTGTGCTGACTTGCAACCACACTGCCTGGCTCGTCTTGCCTCTCTCCACGATGTGGTTCTCATGGCTTTCTCTATGTCTAATTTTTTTCCTCTCTTTTTTTTTATTTGTTCTGGCTCCCCCTTATATGCCACCATGGGTGCACACTGTAGCCGATGAAGCAACTGAGACAGGCTGCACCCTCACATGCAGGTGCATCTCACCTCAATTACCTCACCAATCTCCCACACTTGAACACGGACACATATCCATGGAGATCGAGCTGTCCATTCAGTTATTTATTTATTTAAAAATTAGCCACCTTTTTCTGAGCCGCGGACCAGCTATACCACACTACAGATTTACAACATTTTTGCAGGAATAGTTTTTGAGATACATTATGTATTTAAATATACATGCACACACTCTCACATACTCAAAGAATTTTATAGGTGAGGAAAACTAAAAGCATATTTGCCCTACCAGAATACATATTGGATGACGAAGAGAAAGAATTAAACCCACACAAACACAACATATCTGTAAAGGTCAATGTAGGCTGAGGCCTTAAACCAGACCTGTAAAAACAGGTCTGTCTGTGCAGCTTGTATACTTTATTTCATCCAGTTTTAAATTAAATATTATTTAAGTTGTTCACTTCATTCTATTTCCTGTTCATTTTACTCTACATTTATTTGTGTGCCTAATAAATAAATCAGTATACCTGAATCTATAAAATTGTACAGTAAAATTAATTCTGTTTTGTTATAAAATATTCTGTTGTGTGAGATATCACTAAAGCTAGTTACATGGAAGTGCTGTATGGATCATTCAATACTGATTTTTTTAATTATTCCTGCTTACATTGTAATTTTAAATAACTGATCAATAACTACTTTTTTTAAATCAGTACAAGGCATGACATAATAAATCACCAATCAATAAAACAATAATTCTTTAAAGATAAGATTAAGATGAATAACAAAAAGTCAATCACACTTTTCACCTCTGTTTATTTATAATGGTTGCAGAACAATATAAAGCATCTATAGCTAAATGTAAGAATCTATTTCTTGGGGCATTTTTTGTCACATTTTATATGAATTTACATAACAGAATACTGCCATTCCACAGACATGGGTTCAAATGTTAAAAAGGTGTAGCACCAGTGCTTTGTTTTGTTAAAGGGCAAGTGAAAAACATTTTCACAAAATAGTCAAACAGAAATGTACAAACTAGAAAAGAACCTCATTTATGATGTACAGCTTAGTTTAAATTAAGGATAAAATGAGTACCACAACACATAAAGTCGGCAATGTTATGATCACTGTAAATATATCTCAGCAAGCCAGTGAAAAGGAGATAAAGCACCTAAAACATATATCAGTTCTTGCTCTGCCTCGTTTAAAGGGAAACATCACCCTTTTTAGCTTATGAACTTGTTTTAATATTTACCACTTACTCTTTCACTCGGATGAGCAGCAAAGTGATGCAATGGACAGGGGTCCTGCCTTGGAGCTGTAGTATCTTGTTTTAAATCCTGAGAAAAGCATTGCATCATTGAAGTTTATTGATTTATTTGTCTGTATAAATTTTAAATCTTAATTTAACTGCCTTAATATGAATAAGTGTGGTTTTGTGTGCATAAGTGCACAATCAGAAGACTGGTATTTTATCCAGAGTCAGTTCCTGTACTGACATAGGTGGAAAGACAGAGGGATGGATTATTTACTAACATTACAAAAAAATGAAACCATGTATCAAGAATAAAATGGCAGCAAACATTGCAAAGATTTTAAAAATTACAGTAAAAGGATGGGTGTTCACAGCCAAGAAGAATTAGCTTATCTCATATTCTTTCACTTTTACATAGAGGTAAATATTGTCATGCACGCACGCACAGGAAACACTTACGTGGCTCTGTCATTGGTGTACAATACCACTACATGGAAAGAGGGGGTGCTGCCACTAATTTCCATTTCTTTCTTCCCCATAGTCCAGAAAGGCCTGACATGGATGACACTTGACTTCTTCTTTGCTTCACTCTGGTTTTCCCGCTACTTCTGGGCAAGCGTCCGTATATTACAGCCGCCTAGAGAAAGTACCCATCACTTTAGGACCAGTTATTAGAGAAGACAGAACTCACGATTATTGCCATTGAGTTTGAGACAGCGATTGATGAATGTTTATATCTTGTACCCAGTCTTTTCAGGTAGACTACAAAATAGATGGGTACGCAGAGGGGGCAACCCTCACTTGAACTTGTCTTTGCATTTTCTTTCTACTATATACTGTATATCTTGAATTCTCTCTCTCTCTCACTGTATATGTATACACAGTTATCCATTGTGATTTGCAGGGGTTTGGGGCAAAGGACCCAAACAAATGTAAAAACCTGCGAATATGTTTTGGTTCTATGGTTACTGTACATTGTAACTTTATTACACTAAATGAGATACAAAAAGTTGAAAGAAATGTGAGAGAATAATCACTATATAAGCAAATCACGTGTGTGAGGATGGCTGTCAACACATATTGCAGATACATGGCATTCTCCAGACAAAATGTGTAAAGCAGTTCTTTAGTGAACTGTAACTTTTTTATAAAAGTTAACTTATAACAAATGAAGACATTTTCCAACCAAGACGAAATCACACAAATAACCGCGTACTGGACGTGAGCATAAATCCAGAGAAAACTGTAATCCAAAGGTTGTAATTGTAGTCCAATTTTGCAGTGAAGCATTGAAAGAAAAAAACATCACTGACTGAGATCCTGTCAGCTTCTTATGGCTCACTTTTAAAGCTATTGCACTCCTCTTTCACCCATCAGGCCTCACAGAAACCGGTGAGGCTGCCCAATGATGCAGTGCTTTCGAGGTTGTTGGGATTTTATCATTTGCAGTTTTCCACAATAGGTTTCAGAACTCGCAAAATAATTTTCATTTAATTTTTGATGACAAAAGATGCAAATAGGCAGATCCATGGATTGTAACACCCATTTACCTACATCCATAAAATAAACGTGAACGTGTAAATGAGTGTGACCTTTGATATGCTGTAACCTTGGAATGGATCAAGCCTCATTGTCTGAGAATGTTACTTGCTATTTACGTATTCATTTAGTCATTCATTAATTTGACATTTCTGTTTGATCAAATACAGGGTCATGGGAAAAGTATATAACTAAATACAAAAATGCAATAATACCGCACTTACTGTTAATAAAGAGCCTGAAGAGATCCCATTATTACAATCTAACATCAGCAAAACCATATTTCAGCATATTGGAAAATGTTCAATAAAGCTGATTCATTGGACAATAAAATATGACACTTACATTGGATACTTGAACCTGAAAAGTCTTTTTTAAGAGTGTGAACATTTTAATGCATTTAAATAATAATTCAAATTGATTAGAAATAGGGAAACTCTTTAAAACAAACTGCTGAATATTAAAAATGTCTTTTTACTTTCTATAAAATTGTGGTTACCAAAAACAATGAATGATTTGCTTGTGCTGCTACTAAAATGACAGACATTATATGCTGGAAACATTTTATATTGCAAAGCATGCCTCAAACTCAGCATGAAAACAAGACTGACACCATTTCACAAAATAATGAACATTTGTTTGCTTACTGGCAAAGTTATTTCAATAAAAATGCTTTGAGATTAACTGAAAGCTAATTGTAAAGAATAGTGCTTCTTAACTCACTTATTTAAATTCTGAAAGCGCACATAATGCCAAAGGTGTTTAGATGAATGTGATCATTAGGAAACTGCTGAAGTTTGTGTCTTGTGTTCCAGGTCTCTCAAGATGAAATGCTAATCTCTGGTTTTGCAGCTCTTTTTTGTAAGTGGACTCAACAAATCCAAAGCAATTCTTTAAAGCAAGTACAAACACACTACAGAGTCTGCCATGACGAAATGTGATTCTCTTGTAATTAGTCATGATATTGGGCAGGAGTTATAATTATATGTCTGAATAATACAGTTTAGAATGTGCAAGTGGTGAAAATTGTACTTTTTAAGGTGTTATCAAAAAATTAAGGAATGGCAGTATTTTTTTCAAAATCTGTGTTTTTGTTTTACTATTTATTTAAGCAACAACATGAAATGGAGTGTATTACTAATACAAAACAGAGCAAATGCATTCATTTTACTGAATGTGAAATCTTAATAGAAATATCAGTGTTTAATTTTAGTTAAAAGAATTTTGAGGGTTTTTTTTTTTTACATATTACTAGGGGTTTTTGCCCCCTGCTTGCTTTGCTCACCAACCCCTTTCCTCCCCCTGCCAGCGCTACGCGCCATTGTGAAGAGATCCTTTATACGTGGTGTACTATGATGCTGTCTTTAGGCTTGTTGCTGTGCAATCTGCAATTTCAAAGGGAAAAGCATTACTCTTTCTGGCACAAGAGGGTAGGTGCTTAAGTTTCCTTCTTGAAGTAATGGCTGCTTCTCAGTCTTCTCAGACTGATACTGACTTGACAAAATAAAGCCAGCTAGTTCAAGGTGTCCGGCTCCAAGAGAACAGATCGTCGGTGTCCACCTCCCTCCAAAAAGAGAGTGGCTCATCACCTTTTAGGTTTCAGAGAGCAAGAAGAGACAAATGCAGCTAATTTTGAAGGAAGGTGTAACCTCAGGTGACTGGTTTAAGGTCACTTCCAGTTATGTGACCAGTACCTTCTTAGAGGAGCATTATTTTGTCCCTCACATACAGTCAGGTTCAGTTCACAGTCACAAACCTAAGCTGAATGTCCATTTGGATGCCTTTTTCTCAAAAGGAGCCTCTGCAAAAGTGCTAGCTGAACTCTGATTTACACCTTTCAGATAAAGTACAGAGCTAACTAAAGGTTGGTACAATCTGCACTTTAGACATTTATAAAGGAAAGCAAGTGGAGCAAAATGTATGTATCCCGTTTTAATGTACCATCTTAACAAGCTGTGTGTCCCACTGAAACTCTGGCAAAATTGGAAATGCCCACTTTGTCCTACAGAACTAACTGCTGTGCATGGCATTAACCCAGGGGTTTCCATCAAATGTGGTCTCTCTACCACTCCAAAAATGGCCCCAAGAGAGGCCCTATTGGGTGTGGGGATACTTGTCAGCTCCCAGCAGTTGATTGTCCCCCTTTTACAAACCACTTCCTAATAAAATAATTTAACAAAACAGTCCAACCAACCATGTTTTGAAATCATTGTTATCTTGTGAAACGCACCTCTGCTCTGAAGAGCATCACAGACAGGTATGGCACTAATGTTCACGGCTCTCCCTTGAAACCAATAGTAGAAAAAATCCTCTCTGCCATATATTAAAAATTCACTAAAGGATCCTCTTGCTGCTAATGTTTGTAATGCTAGTTCAAAAAGTCAAAAAGTCTCACTATATATTATCTATTTCTGATTTATACAGTTTACAGTGTATACAGTGTGATGGGCGGCCGGGTCCCATGCCTGGCCAGGACGCCCCTTGCTGCATATGTTCCGGGAAGCAACCATTGGCAACACAATACCTCCCCCGGGATGCTTGGTAGCAGCCTACCTGGCCGACAGTGATTCCCCAACCTCCCGCAGGGCTCCATGGGAGATGGAGTCCTCCACAACCCGGTTGGAAGCTGGGGTGGCCACTAGGGGGTGCTGCCTGGATTTTACAGCCCAGCTGGACAATTGGGACCAGGTGGTCAAGTGCCTGGAACACTTCTGGGTGGACTATAAAAGGGACCAGCCACCACCACTAGTGGCCAGAGTCGGGAGGAGAGGATGAAGGTTCAAAGGAAGAGTGGTGGTGCCAGAAGGCAGTCTTTTGGTTGTGGTCAGTGCTTGTTTGGGACTGTGTATTGCCTGTGGGGTTCACGGGAAAGACTTGACCCACAGGTGAAGAAAAATAAATCTTTATTTTGATTTTTATACATGGCTCTGTGTGAGTCTGTGCCGGGACGGGCACAAGAAGGCGCTATTGTTACAACAGACTGGCAAAAACTACAATACTCTTAAAGCCTACTGCAATTGTGTAAACTCTGCTAAAATACACAGACCTCACATTTGCATCCCAGGCATCTGTGCAAGTCAGATATTTTTATAACATATACATAACATTAAATAAGGACTAATTAAACTTAAGTACGTAAGGAATGGCAGAGATACATGGAGGTTTGCGATTGGGCGGAACAGCCAACCCAAACTGAGTTTTAACTAATCTTTCATTTCTGGTATTCATTTTACTGGATTAGGTTTTATTCTTTTGGGACGTGTGATAAAAATATTCACACCATGTTAAAATAAACAGTAATCATGAAGTAATACTCCCAGTGCTGTACAATCAACATCATAACCCCCAGCTGCCTGCAGGTGTTATTGACATTAAGATAATGTGTGATTACAGTCTTCATATATGTCTGCATGGAGTAATGATTTATTTAAAAAGACTAGAAATGTAAGTTAACCGAAATGTATAAAAAGAAAGTGTGATTTTCAGCTAACATGTTAGCTGGATGCACCCCAGCATAAAGCAAATAATAGTAATCTGCTGGATACTGAGCCATTGTCCTGAGGGAGCTAGGACAGTGTAGCCAGTGGTGCTTCTGCCAGAAACAGATGACAGCATGCAGTGGTGAGGTGAGGGGAGTAGTTAAAGCATTTATCTCTTGAGTTGGAATGAACCTAGCTAAACTGAACAGCACAGAAAGTATTACAATTATGCAGTCAACTTCCTAAACTGTTTTTCTATCATATGGTAAGGCATCAGGCAAAGAGGTCACACAGAAGTGACTACCAAGGTCAACATACTTTTTGCACTTCAACAGCAATAAAATGTCTGATTATACTGCCGTTTATAAACATGAAACTAATATTAAATCAACAATCCAAATATCAATCTTTAAACCGCTTTTTCCACCAGAGGCAAGAGTGAGTTGATTATGTCAGTATTTTAAAGAAACACACTCACTAATACCAATCCATTTAACATAACATACAAAAATAAAGTACGTACCCCAAATACATGGCATAGCATGCTACATCCATATAAAAAAGCGAATGTCAATTCAACCCTGATTCGGGCATGATAGCAACACTAATCACTGAGCACCAATTGTAAAAAATGCGTAATATATATCAATTTTACAATTAAATGTAGCTCTCTGTGGTAGATTAGCATGAGATTAGCACTACTTCCTCATAACTCTAGTCTTTACTTTTCAAGTTTTCCTTCCATATTTCAAGGACAAGTATATTTTTTGACCTGGAAGCTGCAAATTGGTCCTGTAGGAGTGAACGTGTCCATTTGTCCTGGATTGGTTGTCACCTTGCACCCAGTGTTGCCTGGCTACATAAGAACCTGAAATGGATTTGTAGATTAGAAAGTGAATGGCTATTCATTGTGTTAATTTTTCAAGGTGGCTTTTGGGTAGTAGTGGTAGGATAAGAATAATTTAACCATATGACCTGCTTAAGATGCCCTAATTTATTTATCCTAATCATATATAAAAAAACAAATTTTCATGCAGTTGGATGCACCTTGAGAATAAGGAGTTGAAAAGAAATAAAAAAGCAAATCAATAAAAATACTGTTAGGTTCCCCATAACTATCTAAACATCGTTAAAGTAAGTAATACACAATGACTAATATTTGATAAAGAATATGAAGACATTATTAATGTTCTATATTAAATTTCTGAAAAAGTCAGATTAAATTATAGCTATGCGTTTTAGTCTAGCACTTTGCTCTTGTTCATATTCTCTCATTATCACCCAAAAGAAACAGAAAAAAAAGACAGTAGCCATAACTAAGAAAGATAAAGCAGGCTTTAACGAATAACTTTTACTTAGTCAAAGTTTGAGTTCATTGAGAAAGGTGGTTAATAAAGGGCTTCCAAACACTGAAATCACCACACTAATGTTTATAATGAAATGTTGTCCAATATATGTTACAGGAAGTGCCATCATAAAATCATAAAACAGACTCTTGTCTAAGGTTTTGCCATACAGACCTCTGGCCCAGGCAACTTTGTTTTTTCTGTGTAAACATTAGCCTAACCATTAATGTGGTAAAGGCACCACAATTACAGTATAACTTCATATATAAAAAATGACATGAACAAAGAAAGAAAAACACTTTTTCACAACAAGCATGTTAA
>JANRMT010062819.1:18688797-18699846 GCA_026402145.1 Polypterus bichir lapradei | reverse complement strand
TATCTATCTATCTATCTATCTATCTATCTATCTATCTATCTATCTATAAGTAAAGTATGCTTTTAATTTTTCATTAACATTTTCTCGAGTTACAGTAATCCATCCTCGATCGCGGGGGTTGCGTTCCAGAACCCCCCGCGATAGATGAAAATCCGCGAAGTAGAAACCATATGTTTGTATGGTTATTTTTATATATTTTAAGCCCTTATAAACTTTCCCACACTGTTAACATTATTAGAGCCCTTTAGACATGAAATAACACCCTTTAGTCAAAAGTTTAAACTGTGCTCCATGACAAGACAGAGATGACAGTTCTTTCTCACAATTAAAAGAATGCAAATATATCTTCTCTTCAAAGGAGCGCCGTCAGGAGCAGAGAATGTCAGAGAGAGAGAGCGCTCGCTAAGAAAAGCAAACAATCAAAAAATCAATACATGTGCTTTTAAGTATAGAGGAGCGTCAGTATCTTCTAAGCAAACAGCCTCTGTGCAAACAGCCCCTCTGCAGCACACCTCCTCCGTCAGGCGCAGAGAACGTCAGAGAGAGAGAGAGAGAGAGCGCTCGAGATTAAAGCAAACAATCAAAAAATCAATACGTGTACTTTTGTGCTTTTAAATATGCCGAAGCACCGTGATAAAGCGGTATTTCTTAGAGGAGCGTCCGTATCCACTAGGCAAACAGCCTCTGTGCAAACAGCCCCTCTGCTCACACCCCCTCCATCAGGCGCAGAGAATGTCAGAGAGGGTGAGATAGAGGCAGAGACAAGCAAACAATCAAGCACCGCGCGGGATGCATATCTTATACCATTGAGGAGTTTTAGTTAATATGTAATACATGCTCTGATTGGGTAGCTTCTAAGCCATCCGCCAATAGCGTCCCTTGTATGAAATCAACTGGGCAAACAAACTGAGGAAGCATGTACCATAAATTAAAAGACCCATTGTCCGCAGAAATCTGCGAACCAGCGAAAAATCCGTGATATATATTTAGATATGCTTACATTTAAAATCCGCGATAGAGTGAATCCGCGAAAGTCGAAGCGTGATATAGCGAGGGATTACTGTACATCCATTTTATTGTTCCTTTTTTAGGTTTTAATGCTATTAGTATTTATTTTAGTGAAATAATGAATCTTCATTACTATTTTCTCTTCATTTAGTACAAAGTAAGAAACACTTTTCAATAAATTAACAGTTAATGAATTACGATATAAAAAAAACTTTGCAATTTCTTTTGTAAAACTTGTACAGTGCTATTTTAGTATGAACACATTTACTTTTGTTACTATATTTGCTAAACTAACTTGATTTGAAAAGTATCCAACCATTTTCTGAAACCCAGTTCCTGCATTACTAGACAAGAACCTGTTCTGGCAGCATTGGGGTTGCATAAGAAACCAAAAATTGATGGGGTACCACAATGCAAAGCACACAGTTAAAAGGGCAAGGCTTTATGTAGGACAAGCAGATGTTGAAACACAGATAAGGTGAGTTTCACAAAGCTATAGTCATAGTTGCAAAACATTTAGTAAAGGATAGAGCACATCAGACCCACAGGACTTGAGAATATGGAACATCAGATCTGAGGAAAGATTAAGTTGTAACAGCAAATTCAAATGCTGCTATACCAAGGAATGTATGTCTGCTCAGAAAGTGAAAAACGGCACTACTAAGTGTAATGCTCTGTTTCATTCTCACTATGCTTATAATACAATTTGAATAAAGACAAATTAAGTTTATGATAAAGGGGAGCAGGTTAGTCATGGATCCTTAAGGTGTGATATAGACAAGGAAAAGTGGGGTAGCTAGGGGCAGGCAGAGGGGCTGGTCCACTATGGATGGCACATTTGTAGAGGCGGTATTATTGGCCAAAAGTCTCAGTACAATTCGTGTGTAAGCAGCAGGGTTTGGAAAAATATCACCCATGAATGAAAAAAGTAAAATTCTCTGATTTTTATCCACAAATGCTTCAAAAATAATTTTTAGACTGTCCTTCTGTGACGGCATCAGGCACAGCAGTTACAAAAATAACAAAAATAAACATTACACCGATAAAAATTTCTAGGAAGATAAACAACTAATTTACAATTTTGTTTTGTTATCAGTCTGAATGCGTTCTTGCTCTGTGCAGAAAACATCCCCACCTATCACTTGTATACCACACTGGTTCTGGTTTTCGCAGTGTAATTATATTAAACTAATAATTAGAGCACGGCTCATCAGTGCGTCTATACTATATTCTTGTCTAGTTGATGCTTATAAATAATTATATGTGAAAAATTAAAGCTAAATATGTCGAAATCTATGCAAAATTTATCTTAATTTTTCTCTATAAGTCATTTAAATTTTCTATTTAAATAGGTTAACATATCCAGATATGTTGGAGGGTGGCAAATTGAAGCACCGCCCCACAAGAAGCGCATGAACTCTAGCTACGCCACTGACAAGGAATTGTAGGGAATGAAAACTTGAATAAAAAGTAGGCACCCATCAAGTAAAACAATAAGAGGTACAACAGAACAATAGCATATGTTAGAAATTTGTATTTTCAGAAGAACATCATTATTGTCAGTCCTAATGATAGGCTTTTCTTCCTTTCAATGATAAAATTAATTCTGGAAACTCATATGGGTGATTAATTGTGCCATAGTGTCTTCTTCTTCCGGCTGTTCCCATTAGGGGTTGCCACACCGGATCATCTTCTTCCATATCTTTCTGTCCTCTGCATCTTGTTCTGTCACACCCATCACCTGCATGTCCTTTCTCACCACATCCATAAACCTTCGCTTAGGCCTTCCTCTTTTCCTCTTCCCTGGCAGCTCTATTGTTAGCATCCTTCTCCCAATATACCCAGCATCCCTCCTCTGCACATGTCCAAACCAACGCAATCTCGCCTCTCTGACTTTGTCTCCCAACCGTCCAACTTGAGCCAACCCTCTAATGTACTCATTTCTAATCCTATCCATCCTCGTCACACCCAGTGCAAATCTTAGAATCTTTAACTCTGCTACCTCCAGCTCTGTCTCCTGCTTTCTGGTCAGTGCCACCGTCTCCAACCCGTATAACATATCTGGTCTCACTACCATCCTGTAGACCTTCCCTTTCACTGTTGCTGATACCCGTCTGTCACAAATTACTCCTGAAACTCTTCTCCACCCATTCCATCCTGCCTGCACTCTCTTTTTCACATCTCTTCCACAATTCCCATTACTCTGTACTGTTGATCCCAAGTATTTAAACTTATCCACCTTCGCCAACTCTACTCCTTGCATCCTCAGCATTCCACTGACCTCCCTCTCATTTACACACATGTATTCTGTCTTGTTCCTAATGACCTTCATTCTTCTCCTCTCTAGAGCATATCTCCACTTCTCCAGGGTCACCTCAACCTGTTCCCTGCTATCGCTACAGATCACAATGTCATCAGCAAACATCATAGTCCATGGGGACTCCTGTCTAATCTCGTCTGTCAACCTGTCCATCACCATTGCAAATAAGAAAGGGCTCAGAGCTGATCCCTATGTAATCCCACCTCCACCTTGAATGCATCTGTCGCTCCTACTGCAAACCTCACCACTGTCACACTTCCCTCGTACATATCCTGTACAACTCTTACGTACTTCTCTGCCACTCCTGACTTCCTCATACAATACCACAGCTCCTCTCGAGGCCCCCTGTCATATGCTTTCTCCAGGTCCACAAAGACACAATGCAACTCCTTCTGGCCTTCTCTATACATCTCCATCAACATGGAGCAAACATTGCATCCGTGGTGCTCTTTCCAGGCATGAAACTATACAGCTGCTCACTAATCATCACCTCACTTATGAACATAGCTTCCACTACTCTTTCCCATAACTTCATGCTGTGGCTCATCAATTTTATTCCCCTGTAGTTACTGCAGTCCTGCGTATCCCCCTTATTCTTAAATATCGGCACAAATAAACTTCTTCTCCACTCCTCAGGCATCCTCTCACTTTCCAAGATTCCATTTAACAATCTGGTTAAAAACTCCACTGCCATCTCTCCTAAACACCTCCATGCTTCCATAGATATGTAATCTGGACCAACGGCCTTTCCATTTTTCATCCTCTTTATAGCTGTCCTTACTTTCTCCTTGCTAATTCATTGCACTTCCTGATTCACTATCTCCACATCATCCAACCTCTTCTGCCTCTCGTTCTCTTCATTCATCATCCTCTCAAAGTACTCTTTCCATCTGCTCAACACACTCTCCTTGCTTGTGAGTACATTTCCATCTTTATCCATTATCACCCTAACCTGCTGCACATCTTTCCCCGCTCGGTCCCTCTGTCTAGCCAATTGGTACAGGTCCTTTTCTCCCTCCATAGTGTCCAAACTCTCATACAACTCATCATACACCTTTTCTTTAGCCTTTGCCACCTCTCTCTTCACCTTGCACCTTATCTCCTTGTACTCTTGTCTACTTTCTGCATCTCTCTGACTATCCCACTTCTTCTTTATACTATCCTGTATTTCCTCATTCCACCACCAGGTTTCCTTTTCCTCCTTCCTCTTTCCAGATGTCATGTCAAGCACCCATCTCGCTGTTATCCTTACTACATCTGCTGTAGTTTCCCAGCTGTCTCGTAACTCTTCACTGCCACCCAGTGCCTGTCTCACCTCCTCCCTAAACTCAACCTTGCAGTCTTCCTTTTTTAACGTCCACCATTTGATCCTTGGATCTGCCCTCAATCTCTTCCTCTTTTTGATCTCCAACGTCATCCTACAGAACGCCATCCTATGCTGCTTAACTACACTTTCCCCTGCCACCACTTTGCAGTCTTCAATCCCCTTCAGATCAACTCTTCTGCATAGGATGTAATCTACATGTGTGCAACTTCCTCCACTCTTGTACGTAACCCTATGTTCCTCCCTTTTCTTAAAATACGTATTCACCACAGCCATGTCCATCCTTTTGGCAAAATCCACTATCCTCTGACCTTCTTCATTACTCTCCTTGACACCATACCTACCCATCAGCTCCTCGTCTCCACTGTTCCCTTTACCAACATGCCCACTGAAATCCGCTCCAATCACCGCTTTCTGTCCCTTGGGTACACTGTTCATCACTTCATCCAACTCACTCCAAAAATCTTCTTTCTCACCCATTGCACACCCAACTTGCGGTGCATATGCACTAACAACATTCATCATCACACCTCCAATTTCCAGCTTCATAATCATTACTCTGCCTGACACTCTTTTCACCTCCAAAACACTCTTGACATACTGTTCCTTCAGAATAACTCCTACCCCATTTCTCCTCCCATCCACACCATGATAGAACAATTTGAATCCACCTCCAATCCATCTTGCCTTACTCCCCTTTTATTTAGTCTCTTGCACGCACAATATTTCAACCTTCCTTCTCTCCATCATATCTGCTAACTCTCTCCCCTTACCAGTCATACTGCCAACATTCAAAGTCCCTACCCTCAGTTCCACTCTCTTTACTTTCCTCCTCTCCTCCTGCCTCCAGACACGTCTCCCCCATCTTCTTTTCCTTCCTCTCCTTCAGTCAACAGTAGCCCAATTTCCGCCAGCAGCCTGTTGGTTAACAGTACTGATGGTGGTCATTGTTAACCCAGGACTCGGCCGATCTGGTATGAAAATTTGTATTGTTGTCCACATATTGATTTGGCAAAATTTTACACTGGATGCCCTTCCTGACGTAACCCTCCCTATTTATCCGGGCTTGGGACCAGCACGAAGAAACACACTGGTTTGTACATCACCTGTGGCCGGGTTAATTGTGCCATAGTGTAAATAAAATAAATATAATGTATATAATAAATATATTAGTTAACATGCAATTCTTGATTAAAAGAAGGCAGTTGTTTTAAACTGACTTAACACCTTCTTGATTAACATCATTTTGCTCAGTGCTAAAGAATTAATACTTACGCAAACTATGCATCTTTTTAAAAGTCATAAAAAGCTGTCAAAGCATATTACCTTGTTAATAACTCTGTTCTACTCAGGATACAATTAACTATATTGAATGGCAGGTACAACCCGCTTGTCCCAATAAAGTTATTATTATTGCTGTATGATCTGAGGCAGATTTCTTGTCACTGGCTTATGACAGGACTAACAGAGAACAGCTGTTTGTGTTCATGACATTTTTTTAGTGGAAAACCTTTTTGGGAAGAGCTGCTTTCCTTGTTCCTAATACATAGGTGCACAAATGACAGAATCATTTTTAATGAACTGTCCCAGTTTTTTTGAAAAAAAAAAATTGGCTTGAATATGGAAAAATCATGTCTCTCATTATCAGTGGACAACACAAGCTCCTGGTAAACAGAGAAGCTTTTAACCCAGTGATAATGCCATTTCACTGCATCATTCCCAAGTCAGTGTAGTGTGCCAAATTGTGGGAGAATGCAACAGTTAGGACACAGTGATGAAGTTTGTAAACTTCATTTGCGACAGTTCCAGTCTACAACATCACCTCTTCAGAGCCTTGAGGGAGAAAATGTTAACAAACCATTATGGAATTTTTACTTAATTTATAATAATCTTTTACAGTCCATTATAAGTATATTTACAGATGGAATCTTATTGTAACAAAATTCATGGGGCCAAAAAAATATTTCGTTATATCGGAAGCTTTGTTATGACGAATATTTTTATGACTATTGTGACTAGGGTCGCCGGTGATTCACCATCTCTAATGGCTGCACCGCAGGGACAGCTCTGTAGCTGCTCTGCTGCATCTAATAAACAGTAAACCAAGGGCACAGTAATTGGTTGTCTTCTGCTGGATCAGGCTTACCACATAACGTGCTTGTCACACGATGTTTAGAACTTTAACACCGGGCTTTGGCCTGCTCTTTCTTGCACTCTCCTGGCCTGCCAAAGCAGTGATTCTGAGTCACTGGTGTTCTTCTAATCGGACGATAGGAGTTAAAGCAGGATAATTAATGTCATGGCTCCTATCTCATGTGCTTCAGTGCTAAAGTATCAGCTCCTATTTTGAATGAAGTCTTGAGACTGAGGTGCTTTCACTATACAGTAATAAAGTACCTGTATTTTCCTTGGATACCTGGACTTACCTTTGTGACTCTCATGCAACTAACTCTGTGATCCAAGCCTGACATGACCTATATAAAAAAAACAGTGCTACTTAAACTGAAAAAAATATTGTATTTGATCCTTCAAAATTGTCGACAGCACTGAGGGCATGATTCCAAAAGCTTGTTATTTGACTTCATTCCAGAATTAACTTTCTCCAATATTTTAATTTTTCTTTAGCCGTAAACTGACCCCATTTCTCACACAAACTTCTCATGTGGACGCTCAGTGGAGCACTTACTCAGTATTTGACTATACCAGTATAATGTTGTGCCCAAACTCTTGCTAAGTCTCACTGAGCCTGGCTGAGAATAGAATTTTTGCAACACACTGTCACTTTATTTTGGTCTAACAAGAAAGAGATAGCCTGTTCCAGGGTTTTCCTGAGACTTAGCAAACGTGTAAGCATGGCTTTAAGTATTTCTGGCATCCCATTATTATCTTTGAACGACGTTTTTGGTCCAAAAAATGTTCATTATACTGAAATTTACATTTCGTTAAAACAAAACCCCTTAAACACGATGTTGTATGAACGGGCCAACAAAAAGTATTCGTTAGTCTGAAAATTTCTGGGATTTGACCTGATGGGGTTAGCATCTGATCTAATCTGTCACAGCTATTTCCTTAATGCACTGGACACTTTTCTCGATACATTCTGGAAATGTCCCACTATTGCAGTTCTCAGTCCTAAATTACTATCTTCCCTCAATTTTATCTGTCTATATTCCTCATCAACAGTGCATTATCTGAACAGCTATTATAGCAGTATTTATAGCTTCCTGGAGGAAGAACCTTGACCTTGATACTGACTCCGTCTGGAGGTCCTTATTTTATAAACTTACTCTCTTAGAATTGTCAGCTGCATGAATCAGTGGTACATTGGCTCAAACAATCAGTAAGTGGGAAGACACTATTTCTGTGATTAAGTCATGGATGACAATGAACCTATGATTAAACGTAATTCAATATGTGGGCCTCTGTGCTTTGTCAGTGACTTGTGTGTCTCATTAATTTATTTTTTAATCTGTTTTTGTTTTTTGTATAGCTCTGGGGTGGAGTGTTGCCTTGGGCAGTTAAGTTTGAAATTTATTATAAGAAAATGTTTTACTTTGCTACCTAGTACGAAATGATCTAAAAATAAAGTGTTCTGTTCTTGGCTAACAAGAGTGGAACCTGACATAATCTTCTGCTGTTGTAGCATCAGCTTCAGGTGGTTTTCTGCTCACCTCAGTTGTACAGAGTAGTTATTTGAGCTACTGTAGCCTATGTGTCAGTACGAAACAGTCTAGCTATTCTCCTCTGACCTCTCTCTTCAACAAAGAGTTTCTGTCTGCAGATCTGCTGCACTCTAGATTTTTTTGTGTTTTGCACCATTCTCAGTAAACTCTAGAAACTGTTGTGAGTGAAAATCCCAGGAGATCAGCAGTTACAAAAATATTCAGAACAGTCTGTCAGGCACCAACAATCATGACGCAGTCAAAATCACTGTGATCACATTTTTTCCTCATGCTGGTGTTTAATGTGAATGTTAACTGAAGCTGCTGACCTGTATCTGCATGACTTTATACATTGTGCTGCTGACGCATGAATGGTTAATTAAACAATTATCATTCAATAATGGAGTTTCAGTAAGTATTGAGTTTTCTGTGTTGGATTTTATGGCTTTTGTGACTTTGTGCTACTGTTTTAAGGACTATGATTTCTGGATTGCATTTTGGGACAGTTTTGTTTAGGACTGCCTTTAAGGCAACTCTTTCTTGTTTCTGCTTGCTCTTTTGAGCCTTTCTTTACATTTTTGGGTTTTTATGGATAAATCTTTAATTGACAAAGATGTTTGCTCCTTTAATACAAACTGAGGGTTGATGTTTAACTTCCATTTGTAGGGCTTGCACTTCAATATTGGATAATTATAGTTTTTTTTTGCCAGCTCCCCATTTTTATGGGTGCTCAAGCTGAAGCCAACAGGTAGTATTAGTTTTTTTATCTTAGTTTTACTTTATTTTATTACAATTTTTGTTTTTGAACAACCAATCTTGCTTCTGACTTAATCACTGTGCCTATCTTCTTATATAAAACAGCACATTATATGAGACTAAGCTCTGTTCTTACTCTGGTTGTTCAAAAATAAAAATTGTAATAAAATAAAGTAAAACTAAGATAAAAACCTCAAAAAAACTAAAACAAAAACAATATGAAACTATTATAGCAGCTGAAAAGACTGAAATAAAATAATACATTACAAAAACTATTTTTAGTTTTTCATTATGACCGGACTTAGGCACAAGCTAACTTGTATTGTTACAGGGACCCTAAAATGAATCATTTAATCATCCATCCATCCTTTCATTATCCAACCCGCTATATCCTAACTACAGAGTCACGGGGGTCCGCTGGAGCCAATCCCAGCCAACAAAGGGTGCAAGGCAGGAAACAAACCCCAGGCAGGGCGCCAGCCCACCGCAGATCATTTAATCATATTTGAATACATTTTTTTTCCTGCTGAACCTCCAAACAGCCTGTTGTTCTGGTCAATTATAATTTAGCCCACTAAAGACACCTTGAATATGCCATATTTGTTTTTATTATTTAGGTGTCATGGTTTATGCTACACAAATAACTGTTTTGATTTGCACTAAATATTTTAAATACAATACATTGTAGAGAATGTTTTTGCTTAAAAATTTTAATCATGGGCGGCACGGTTGCGCAGTGGGTAGCGCTGCTGCATCGCAGTTAGGAGACCTGGGCTCACTTCCGGGGTCCTCCCTGCGTGGAGTTTGCATGTTCTCCCCATGTCTGCGTGGGTTTCCTCCGGGTGCTCTGGTTTCCTCCCACAGTCCAAAGACATGCAAGTTAGGTGGATTGACGATTCTAAATTGGCCTTAGTGTGTGCTTGGTGTGTGGGTGTGTTTGTGTGTGTCCTGCGGTGGGTTGGCAACCTGCCCGGGATTGGATTCCTGCTTTGTGCCCTGTGTTGGCGGGGATTGGCTCCAGCAGACCCCCGTGACCCTGTGTTCGGATTCAGCGGGTTGGAAAATGGATGGATGGATAATAAAATATACAGAAAGTGAAGGGTTCAGAATACTTTCTGAATCCACTGTATAAAGCAACAATGCACAAGGATGTTTTTTAAAAAGTTGGTCTTTTAGATTCCCTTAAATCCCTGGTTAATTTTGCAAATACAGTACATATAAAGTAGGCCAATTACAATAGTGAAAGATATGTCCTAATACTGTATAATAGATCCCACTTTCTAATGTGTGCACAAAATTGGAATTTAGGTTTAGGTTATACTAAATTAATTCCTGAACATATTTTCAGTCTAGGCCTATTTAACAACTAACAGTTGTTTTTTTGCCATAACTGCATTCCTATAATAACATCCTTTAGGCAATCAATGGCCACTGTTTGTTAAGAATGACTTTGATTTCAACTTTTGCCTAGGGTTTTTTTTATCTTTGCTTTTAGACTTTTATACTTATTATTAGATAACATTCTTGTTTAATAGTTAAATATATCATATACATTTAATCATCTTTCTTACCTTGGCTTTGTTTTTGTTCATATGTACATAACCTTCAAAGAATCCATCTCTAAATGAAACTGCTGTTAGCTCTCATGTTTTCAAACTCCATTGGATCCTTCTGGTGTTCAAATGCATGCCTTTCATGAAGTTCCTGTTTTGGTAAGTCATCTTTAAGACCTTTTGCTATGCACACCACCAACCTTTTTGCTTCTGCATTCAGAATATGTCTATGTAATTCACAAATATAGAGAATGAAAAAAAGCTAAATCTCAAATACTGAAAATAAATAGCAAATGAAAATATCCAAATGCAAATAGTAACACATTCCTGAAAAATAATGCCAGTGTAATAATGATGAAAACTCATAACAAAATTGACAATGAAAATGACTACCACATTAAAACAAAAGCAAACAATATATATATA
>JANRMT010062819.1:18616574-18688697 GCA_026402145.1 Polypterus bichir lapradei | reverse complement strand
TTGAGTATGTATAGCATATCCAAAGGACAGTACATGTGTCAGAACAAGCTTTGAGGTAGTAGCAAGCTTAATTGTTAGAAATGTGTATGTATTTTGTGAGGCTCTTTTAGGACCCCCCCAACGGGACAGCACACCAAAGTATACTTGCCACGTCTGTGGAGGACTGCTTCTCCATTGCTGAGGCAACCACAGGTTTGCAGTGCAGCAGCAGAGTGCCATGGAAAGAACTACGAGCCAATCAAGATCCTGCTATACGCACCTGTTGCCAATGAATGATGCAAGGGACATTATAAATTCACGGAACAGTATAACTTGGCCACTGACCTGGCCATGACTATGCCCATTTTCTGTGTCTGTGTATAGGAGAGTAGTAGCTCCCTATGCAATAAATAACCCTGCTGTTCCTGTTTTAAATTGAATAAAGCTGGTTTTGCTAAAGTAATGAGATTCAGCCTCATGTTTTGGGGTGCATAACAGTGATTCATGTGTCACAATATATATGTTCTTGGTATCCTATAGGCTCTGCCGTAATGCATCATGCTCCTGCTTTAAGAGTATAATACTGTAGATGCCACAAGAACAAAAACAACAGGCCTGAATATATACAATTTTCAGTTAATACATAATAATCTTTTATAATTTATTGCAAGTATAGATACATATTAAGCCATAACAGAATTGATTAATAAGCACAAGGAAAAGGATTGAGTGTAACTCAAGCGTCAACTAACTTTAGGTTAGAGCTGAAAGCACAAAAGGTCTTTGCCTCTTCTTAGTGAAGGTACCAATGTAATTTTCCAAGGTTATAATGACGTAAATGAGTAACAAAGACCCCTCAAGAAACAAGAATAAATGTATGGGAAAGCCCAAACACTCTTCCTATGAAGCGGTTCTAAGATCAATAGGGCAATGTAGTGGTGATCAGAACAATGGGAGAATCAACATGAGTCTGAAATTACTGGTGGTCTTAGTTGATTGGAAGAGGTAATCAAGTTCTGCATATTAAGAGTCAGGCAACATGATGTATTAGAGGAGGTAATGATAATTAGAAAAATAATAAAAGCAGATGAATTGTTTAATTGATTGTTCACTCCATGGACTGAGATCTTTGTGCATAACTCTGTGCAAATAAAGAAATGTTGTAGTAACTGCTTTCTTTGAAGATACGGGAAAGTTTTTTACATGACACTGAATCCCTGTAATTAGTTCTCCTAATCTTATTGTATGCCCCTACATTCTTCTAAACCTCTTTCCTTCTCCATGTTTATGCTAATTAACCACTCTCTCAAGGCTGTTTCATTAATTTCTCACTCGTCATGTTGTGCTCAAGACCACAACATTCACACTCAACATCTTGCTTTACTCACCTTACAATATTATCCATGGGCACAGGCTTGAATGGTATTGTAGCTCACCTCAGTGGCGTAGCTGGGGGGGCAAGGGGGGACATCTGTCCCCGGGTGCAGCATCCAGAGGGTGCCAAATTGATGCTATGAAATTTTAGAATGAAATGTTTTCCATTCTTAAATGCACTAAAAAGTAAATAAAAAACATTCACATACTCAGTCCATCACTCCATCAGTATGAGGATGTCTTTTTCATATGTTTTTTGTCTCTTTCTGATTTCGAAGCACGTATTAGTTCTATATACCCAACAGACAATAATTTATCCCCTCCACTACTCTAGCATGCTTGACTCCCAGAAACATTTTTGACGTTATTAAACAGGTCGCGTGACTGACATAAGGCATTGGTGTATCATTGTCTAAGTTTTTGCAAACACCATTTCTGTGTGCCAAGTGATTTGTGTTTATGTGTTTGATAGAAAATTGATTGGGCTGTGGTGAAGTATTCTAGTAGATGGCTGCAAAAGTCTAGACGTTTCCCCATCATATTTTCGTGCGAATAAATTGTAAGTAATGCAGTTTTTATAAATATATAATTATTTTGCTTTATAATTTTCTATATACTTTCTTTAAAATCATTTTTAAATGCAGAAAACAAATTTTTTCTTACAAAAACTAATGACGGATTTAGGCTTTAAAGAACACGAGGCGGCGTTATCATTTTCGGAGACTTATATGAAATTTTTTTTTTAAATACTATTATTTTAAATACATTTTTTAAAATTTTCTTTCCCTTCCCCATTGCATTTTAGCAAACAGGAGGGGGCGCGAAATCTTCAGTTGTCCCCGGGCGCTGAAAACCCTAGCTACGCCTCTGGCTCACCTGTGCTTCGCTGGAACATTGTCATTTACAGTATTGATCTGGTGGATGGAAAGGGAGGCCTTTTTCATAAAGTTAATTGGTGGAGGAAAGCATTACTAATGCAAGTAGTCCATATTTCAAGTTGTATATTACAGTGAAATAGAAGAAGAACAATTGCAACTCATCCCCAAAAAGCAAGATTGCATTTTAAGAAAGCAACTGTGTGATGATTTTCATCCATCCATTTCCCAACCCGCTAAATCCAAACACAGGGGTCTGCTGGAGCCAATCTCAGCCAACACAGGGCACAAGGCAGGAACCAATCCCAGGCAGGGTGCCAACCCACCGCAGGACACACACAAACACACCAATTTAGAATCGCCAATCCATCTAACCTGCATGTCTTTGGACTGTGGGAGGAAACCCACACAGACACGGGGAGAACATGCAAACTCCACGCAGGGAGGACCCGGGAAGCGAACCCGGGTCTCCGAACTGCGAGGTAGCAGCGCTACCACTGTGCCACCCATGATGATTTTCAGCTGGAGAAAATATTGTCTTGTCATTATTAATATGGAATATTTATCACAAATTTTACAAATGGAGGAAAAGGAATAGTGAATAAAAATAATAATTTACATGTCTTCTATTCACGAAAATACCAGATACATTGTGTGGTTTCATTTTCTAAATGACATTGTCAAAAAGTGAAACAACTAAGCGTTTACTGATATTGTGATGTTTATCCTTTCCAGGGATGGTTTAGTTACAAAGAAAACACAGTTTCTAGCAGCCATAAGTCAGAAAGATGCAGAACCACCAGAATGTGAATGGTCTCATATCTCATAATAATAAACATCTTTGTAAAGTGCTTGTTGCCCTAATGCAAGTCTTTCCCATGCTGGGATGCCTCTGTTCTTCAGATCCGCATTGAAGGCATCTCTGAAAAAGAAGTATTTGAATTTTATTGAATCGGATGAAAGAAAGATAGAGTCAGTTTATTGATGAGGGTTTACTGAGTTTTCTTTCATACCTTCAAGTATGGAACGGTGTGCTTTGGAAAAAGACTCTTAGTTTTTTGTGCAACACAGACCAGCAACTAGAGAAGAGTATGCATATAAAACAAAATGGCTCTGAAGTAACATTAAAATCTGCTTTTATATCACTTGAAAGGAATTAAAACAAATGAGTAAGCTAAGGTTTTGGTAGCTTTTTGAAAGGCAGTTCAAAGAATACTGGGTTAAACAAGAGCAGTTTATACCTTGCCCTTCAGTGTACTGTCTGTTAACTGTCTCAGTCACCAGTTTTATATTGCGCTTTGTATAGTTAATGCTACACAAAAGCATGTTTCCAGCAAAGTTCTTTAAATAATTATGACTGGGATACACACATTTGATGTTTTTAATAGTCACAAGCCTTCATTTGATGCGACAAAAATACAGTTTGGCAGAAAGAAAGGAAGAAAGATTATTCCCTTTTTTATTAAGTGAGTGCTGGTCACCAGCAGATGCTTTCAAAGTTACACTTTAGTAAAAAAAAAAAAAAAAGTTAAACTCCAGTAAAATAAAACAGCCATTCAATTTTACTATTATTTAGTGACACTACGAGCTAAAAACATTAGCATTTTATATTTTAGCCTTCAGTAGCACACCCATTTTGAATTTGTTGTCTTGTCATTCTCTGTTTTGTCTTAGTTTTCATTTTACTACATGCTATTATTTTAGTTATAACTAACTGCACATTTCTGTATAATTAAAATTCAAAATATGACAAGTGATTAGAAATGTGCATTGCAGTTTAAATTTAGTGTGATCCCAGTGCCAAATTGAAATATCTAAATATTATTTGTTAATTTTTGGTTAAATAAGCTCTGAAGCACAGTAAACAGAAGACTCAATTAAAGAGTACATATATAAATATTAATATATTTTTTCTTTGCTAAAAATATTATTTCATCACTGTAGTATAATTATACAGTTATTGACAAGCTTATGAGAGAACATATGAGTAATTAGATTTGGTTCTAAATTTAATGATTATAATGTTTTTTTTCGAAATAGTAAATTATTGAATGATTAAAATGCAAAATTCTGGATATGAACTTGGAAATCTTGTATTTTGTTAACCTCCAGCGCACTGTTTTTCATTAACATCTAATAAGATATGTATGCAGGTTTTCTCTGCCCCTCCATGTCCAGTAAACAAGACACATCTTGATTTAGGATGATAAGTAAATTCAGAAAGAGCATTTGTCATGGCAGCTGATCTCGGTCAGTATTTACTGTAAGAATTTGTGCTGGGCATGTGAAATAATTTGCCAACAGACTCTGAAACCTTTGTCCCTGCATGTGCCAGCACATCCATGCTGTGTGTTTTCAACTGATAACATTTTACTTGAGAATGAAGTTAAAGTAAATTGATATTAATGCTGCAGAAAATTCTTTCATTTGATGTTCCACATGTCATCCCAAAATGATTTATTCTGCCTTTTGAGCTGAAAAGTGCATAGTAAAGAAACATTTCTTAGATTTATTTTACCTTATATGATAAAGAAAATGCTTTTTTTTGGCCATGTAGTTATAATAAAGCTAAAGTACTGTATATTAAATACTGTATGTTGGTTTATGTGAAAAGGATAAACTGAAATACATAGATTTCTTTAGTACATTCATAAGGAGATAATTTCAGTGGCTGTTAGTTAAGTAATAAAACCTTGTAAAATGTAACACAGTATAGCAAATGTTTTATTTTTTTAACAAAACTGCATAATTATACAATAAACAATTGCTCTTTGGGCACATCTGTCATTATACACGCCATACAGTTAAACATTATACACAAAATTAATGACTTAATGACTTGGATGTCTGCCCTAAGGTGGTTTACAAGATATTAGGATACTTTCTCATGGATTTATGCCATATGGTGCTCATCTTATTAGCACATATCCAAGAGCAGGCCTACTGACTTTATTCAAGCTGATGTAAATATGACAGACTATTGGCTGCTGAACCTCCAAACAACCTGTTGTTCTGGTCAATTATAATTTAGCCCATTAAAGACACCTTGAATATGCCAATTTGTTTTTATTATTTAGGTGTCATGGTTTATGCTACACAAATAACTGTTTTGATTTGCACTAAATATTTTAAATACAATACATTGTAGAGAATGTTTTTGCTTAAAAATCTTAATCATGGGCGGCACGGTTGCGCAGTGGGTAGCGCTGCTGCCTCGCAGTTAGGAGACCTGGGCTCGCTTCCTGGGTCCTCCCTGCGTGGAGTTTGCATGTTCTCCCCGTGTCTGCGTGGGTTTCCTCCGGGTGCTCCGGTTTCCTCCCACAATCCACAGACATGCAAGTTAGGTGGATTGACGATTCTAAATTGGCCTTAGTGTGTGCTTGGTGTGTGGGTGTGTTTGTGTGTGTCCTGCGGTGGGTTGGCACCCTGCCCGGAATTGGTTCCTGTCTTGTGCCCTGTGTTGGCTGGGATTGGCTCCGGCAGACCCCTGTGACCATGTGTTCAGATTCAGCGGGTTGGAAAATGGATGGATGGGTAGTAATGAGTTACAGTACATTTACTTGAGTAACTTTTTAAAAAAATTGTACTTCTAAGAGTAGTTTTACTGCACCATACTTTTTTATTTTTACTTGAGTACTTTTGTGAAGAACAAATGCTACTCTTAATCCGCTACATTGGGCAACACTCGAATCGTTACTTTTTTTCCATTAGATATGCTATATTTTTACCAGAGAGAAGCCGCCAGTGGATCTACTGCATGACTGTTTCACAATCAGACGTAGTAATAATAATCACAAGACTCCGTTTCACCAATCAGATGTAGCAACAATAATCACAAGACTCCGTTTCACCAATCAGACGTAGCAACAATAATCACATGGCTCCATTTCACAAATCAGACGTAGCCATGCAGTCACATGACCACACACAAACTGTGGCGGCATAGACACTGTCTGAATGCTGTGTCTGTGTATAGGAGAGTGCCAGATCCCGCTACAATAAATAACCGCGTTGTTCCTATTTCAAGCTGAATAAAGATGGTGTCGGATAAAATATTGAGACTCAGCTTCGTATTTTGGGGTGCAAGATAGGGATTCCCACGTCACAGCACACACACGTGGTCACAATGCTGTAGTAAACAGTATACGCTCGTACGGATGTTGACTATTTGAGTGAGGCAAGCCAACTGATGATTGCCCACAATCCCGCAGTGAGAGAGAGAACCATCAGCTCAATTGTGAGCACGTGATGCTCGGCAGACAAAGCGTATACGGACTACTCTTATTGCAAGATTTAACCAAACATGCACAGACACAGACAGTCAAGGTAAGGTGAGACTTCTTGTACATGCACAAGCTGCCTTGTCCTAACGTTATTTTCTATCAGCTATGCTGTTTGGAGGGCAAGTGCATATGCAGTATTATACTGTCAGTGTACAGTATATCTTGTCACTGTAAGTAGTTTGCACTGTTCAAACATACATGTTACCTACTGTAGGTATCGGCTTCAAAAGCTTTGTTGTGAAAAACTGAGATTTGGAACTTTGTGTTATTTGTGCATCTTTATTTTGTAAAGATGTTATTTATTTTTACTCATTTTTTATTTTATTATTTGGAAATACTAGAATTTGCACATTATTTTATATTTTGGTCTATCTTATTACAACATTTCTAAGAAATAAATAATTTATTATGATCAAACAGTTACTCAGTACTTGAGTAGTCTTTTCACCAAATACTTTTTTACTCTTACTTGAGTAATTTTTTGGATGACTACTTTTTACTTCTGCTTGAGTAATATTATTTTGAAGTAACGCTACTCTTACTTGAGTACAATTTTTGGCTACTCTACCCACCTCTGGTAATATATAAGCATTTTTTTAGAAATGTCAAGAACAGTTTTACTGAAATGGTTAAGTAATTAAAAGACAAGAATGCACCAAAAGAAGGTTGATGTCATACACAAAATGTACTAGACGATGGATAAGCAGATGTCTTGTAAACAAGACTAGACATTTGTTACATACACAGAGATTCCAAGGGTAATAGCTGAACCTAGGACATGAGAAGAACAAAAGTGTAGTAGAATAGACATATTTGGGTAAGTTATGTGGGTGAAAGCCAACGAACCAATCAGAGTAAATGTATGCATTAATCAGCACTGTTATGTAAATTCAGTTGTTTAAAAAATGGACCTCTGCCCTTATTTTTTGATCATTCTTTAACAGACTAATGTGATGAATTCTCCCTCTTCAGCGTTTGCTGGAGGGAAATAAAAGATTTCTACCACAATCAATACAGACATCAATTACAAACTGATGATGCTAAATATCTACTTAATGAAGCAGGAATTTGTGTGCTAGATGCCAAAAAAGTCATCCTGCACTTTTAAATATTTTGTTCTTTAAATTTATTTTTTGGTTATTTATGTCATAACTAACTAATAACCCAGCAAGACTTTAAAATACCTGCCCTTTAGCAGTCAGTGTCACTTGCTCTGGTGTCTTCTATTCTTATCATTAATTGTCAGTAATCTTATACAGTTAGGAGAGCAGACGCCACAGAATAGGTGAATTAAAAGAAAATGACTTAAGCACCTAAAGATACAGCAAAACTGTAAATATTTCTTAATTACTTATAAATGTTAATCTAACACTAATGCAATTTTCTGGACACGAAATAAGAAAAATTAAAAACACGGCAAATTAAACAATAAGCTCAATTAGATATAAAATTACTTATTGATTGTGAAAATACTTTTTTGTGAACCAATGCATTATAGGGTTTAGAGGAAAGTGGCAGGTGATTGGTTGCACAACTATTTATATTAATGTTATTTATTTAAAAATTAACATTTCTGTTTGTAAAACCTAGAGTAGCATTCCTAAAATTGTTAATTAGCCTTAGTAACAGCTAGTAACATAAAGTAGATTAGTGCAAAAGATAAGGGGCTACTGTTGTGAAGAAAAGCTCTCTTTTTTTAAAGAAAGTGGTCTCAGAGTTCAGATGGAAATGTAAAAAAACATCTTTTTTACACTGTAATGTAGCAAAGAGACTTGACCACAGTGCAAGTGCTTAAACTAGGAAGTGCATCACCTTATAGATAAATAGATAGACATATACTTTACTAATCCCACGGGGAAATTCACATACTCCAGCAGCAGCATACTGATAAAGAGCAATATTAAATTAAAGAGTGATAACAATGAAGGTATAACAGACAGACAATAATTTTGTATAATATTAACGCTTACCCGGGGGGGTAGAATTGAAGAGTCACATAGTGTGGGGGAGGAACGATCTCCTCAGTCTGTCAGTGGAGCAGGACAGTGACAGCAATCTGTTGCTGAAGCTGCTCCTCTGTCTGGAGATGATCCTGTTCAGTGGATGCAGTGGATTTTCCATTATTGACAGGAGCCTGCTCAGCGCCCGTCACTCTGCCACGGATGTCAAACTGTCCAGCTCCGTGTTTACAATAGAGCCTGCCTTACATTATATTACATTTCTTATCCTCTATGCAACATACTCTCCACCTTCTAGTCCTTCCCAACATCACCTGACTGAACTAGCCAACATTACTCTTGTGCAGATGTCCGAGACCTGTTTACTGATCGATTTCCACCAGCAAGTGGAATCAGGAGGACCCACACATGACATACTGGGTCGCTTAAATGAATAGTTTCTTGTTTCACAAGTATCCCTCAAGGCTAAAGTTTTAGGCAGCGGCATCTCTAAACAATTCTGTTTTTTTGAAGTTCAGATTGTCCTTGGCTTGTCAGAACCTCATGCTAGTGTCCGAGCAGGCGGGTAGAGGCCTGGCCACTGGAAGTGAAAGCAAGTGGCCTTAATTTGATAAGCACAGACAGCTTTCTATCTGTTTAGAGAAACTAAATAATATAGGTACAAGCCTTTAATAATGAGCTCTTATATAACTTAAAGCTAGCTAATATTTTTACTTTAACTTGATTAAAAAACTTTAACACACAAAAAATCGTTCACTCATATATTTAGATTTGCCATATATATTTTTTCTAAACTAATGGGCTGTTTAGCTCTCTCTCTCAAGGTTAAAATCTCAGCAGCTGCATTTCTTAAGACAATGGCCTGTTTAGCTCTCTCGAAGTACGGCATGTCTTTGACTTGTTATCTCACTGCAGTTTTACGCTTACCAGAAAAGAAGGAAAGACAGGCAGCTTGCAAGCTAAACACCAGCAGCCTTTATGTTTACAAATAAATAAAGGCTTATAAGCTACTTAAAATAAAAATATAAGCAATAAGTTTTAATAATTGTAAAGCTAATGATTGAAAGTACATTGATCCCTAAATATAAACATTGATCCTTAAATATTAATTTTCTGTACTAAATGACATTTTCTTAATATGTTTTGGATACAAAAATACATAGAGCATTATTTATTAGTTTGTTAATGGGTAAAATGCAGTTTTTTACAAACCATAATGCAAATCGACAAGGCAATTCATATGTATGTTTTAATATTCTTATCGTATTCCTGATATAACAAATGATGGAGGGAGCAGAATTTGATTCATGGAACACCCAATGCCTGTGACTTGCTTATTAAATTCATCAACTAAGTACAGAGAAACCCAGGAACAAGAACTGTCTGAATGTATCATGGTGAAATATATTGAAAAATTTAAGTTTCTTTTGTCTTTACAAAGTAATATAAATGAAAAAAGATCAGATTATCTTGCTATGATGTATGTAATTATGACACCCGAAATCAAATGTATTCTAAGTTGCTTTTTGCTCATTCATTTTTATCATGGTGTAGTTTGCCATTCTATTGCATGCCAGTAGATGATACACAAAAATATTCAATTTATGCACCTAAGTATTTTGGTAGCCCATTGTTAAGAAATACAAACAAAAAAAACAAAGAGGTATGTTATTTGTATTTGAAAAACTATATTCCATAGGTTTCTACCCCTAGAATACCACCAGAAACCTTTATTTAGGCACAGAAAAGGTCAATTAAAATAGCTCAGTTGGCTGGTGGCACTCACTTTCGCAAACTTATTATATTTATAGATCTATCAATCCACTCATGTATCAGAACATGTTTATTTTAATATCAGCTTCTGCATATCTTGCATCAATGTGCAGTAGCTTCTCTGAGACAGTCATCTGTAGAGAAACAATTTGCATGAAACTGAATTTGTACCAAAACTCGATTTCACATCACAAATTTTTTTTAACAAATTCATCAGCAACTTTTTTGTATTCCTCTAATTTTATATGCATTTTCAGTTCTCTATTCTATTCTGTATGCCTGCTTAGTCACTGTGGATGATGCACTGTGACTGATGAGAGACCAGTTTTTCTAGCTCTCCTCTAGCAGCACTGGAAGCAGGTGGCTAATCTGTATAACAGTCCCCAACGATTTCCAAATTATTATGTACTTGTGCCTGCTCGGATGCCCTCACTGCTACTGCTGATGTCTCTGACAATGCCTTTACAATATAATTAAAAGAATATATACCACCATCATTTGATGTGTAAACTTTAAAACACCCTTTCTAAAGTCTTTTTGGCCCCGAGGTGGGCGCCTAGGAGGTGAGCGTGAGCTAGTTCACATACCTCCCGCCGGAAGGTACGCAGAACTAGCAGCAGCTTCCACACCTCGCCCTCGTGGGTCGCTACCCGATACAGCAGATCATTTTCAAGTACAAAAAAGGGCTCGCGTGGTATGGATCCTTCAGCTGGTGAGCTGCCTGGAAGAACAACCGCATTCCGGGCAAACCGCAGGGAATCGTCATTCCACTGCTCCCTCTCAAAGGAGGCAGGTGTGGACCGGAATTGATGGTCCAAGTTGCTCAGGGGATCTTGGGAGGCGGTCAGCGGGAGAGTTCCCTGGCTCGTCCCTTCACCAGTGGATAGCTCCGGCTCAGGGTCTGTCGCTGGGGAAGTGTCCCCCGATGTGCCTGCGCCATTACGGCCTGCCCCAGGGCACGGCGTGGAGACCGCGGGAAGGGTGCCTTGCCCCCTCATAGCCAGACCCAGTGAGGCCCCGGGAGCGGTGTGTGTCTTACCGCATTTTCTGTGTGACCAGTCTTGTCCCAAAATTACTGGATAGGGGGGTTCGGGCAACACCGCGACCAACAATTTAGACAATTCCCCCTTCCAGGTGATGTAACACTGTGCAGAACGGTAAGACCTGGTTTCTCCATGCACACAAGTGACTTGCAAATGTTGCTTAAGCCACTGTCGCGGTAACACATAACGGCGAGCGACAATGGTTATGTTGCTGCCGGAGTCAAACAGAGCCACCACCGAGTGCCCATTTACTAACACCACTCCCGTGTTTGGACTCGCCAAGGGATGCGACGGAGTACAGTACCTTTCTGCGGTGGCCCAGGTGCAATCCATCGGTTCCATGGGGGTGTTCAAGGGGCAGGTCGGCAGCAGGTGACCAGTCTCTCCACACTTGTAACAGCGCGGGGAGGCCGGCTTTTCTTTGGGCCTCTGCGGCGCTTCCGCAGCGCATCGAGAGGGCTCAGGGGTGGCCGCCCGTTCCTGTCGGTTCCCACGAGCTTGCCTTTCTGACCCCCCAGCTCGGAAAACCACGAGCTGACACTCCAGGACTTCCAGGAGTCCTGGCATGTCCTTATTGGGGTGGCGCCGGACCTGCTGGGCGAGGGAGCTAGGCAGAGCATTAACCAGGCCCTCACAGGCCACCTGCTCCACGACCTTCCGGGCTTGGGGACCCTCGGGCCGTAGCCAACGCCCCATTTTTCCCCAGAAGTCGAAGGCCTGTGCTCGGGTCGGCCTCTCGGGGTCGAACTGCCAGCTCCGCCACTCAGTCGCCTGCTGGCTCGGCGTGATGCCGTAGCGTGCCAGGATCTCCTGTTATAGGAGGTCGTAGTCCGTGGCCTCCTCCTCGGGGAGATCATAGTAAGCCCGCTGTGCGAGCCCTTCAGGTAGGGCGCCAGAATGAACGCCCACTCGGACCGCTGCCACTCGTTCCGGGTGGCCGTCCTTTCAAAGATACCGAGGTAGGACTCCACGTCGTCCGCCTCCGTCATCGGTACTAGAGGCGGAGGCTTTGGTCAAGGTGGGTCGGTCCTTACCCTCTGGGCTTCTGCCAACCTGGCCTTCGTGGCCTCCAACTCCTGTGTAGTAGCGGCTTGCGCTTGCTGCAGGGACTGGATCTGGGCATTCATCCCCTGCAGCACGGTGTTGAGGTCCTTTCTTTCAGTCATTTCTTTCTTTTTTCAGAGCAGTATCCTGCCGGCTACGCCACTGTAAAGAAAACAAAGGGAGAGAATAAAGGTTTGGGGTTTCCGGTCCCGTATACTGTAAAAAATATCACAGCAGGTTAAATTATACAAACATAAACTGTTCATAAGCGCGACGCCGATACTGGCATCGGCGGCCATTTTATAAAGGAGGAGCCGGAAGTGGAGGAATGCTGGGAAGGAACCGTGAGGGAAGATGGGCTCGATGACGTCAGGAACAATGGCGGAGGAAGGGCGGAAGTAACGTGCTGCGGGAAAATGAGGCTTATGGTGGCGGAGCGTCTTTTGTTCTGCAAGAAAGCAAAGGAGAAAGGTTAGTACCCCGCCACTCCCTGCCAGCGAATCTCTTCCGAAGCGTGCTAAGGTCCGTCCGCGATCTCTTACTCGCGCGTGCGTGACATTCTATACAAATCTGCCAAAAAACTTGAATAAAAATTGTGGAATGATGTATTACTTTGAAAAAATGGGATTTAGAAGTCATGCACTTTATCACAAAGATAATATGCAATTGAAAATATTTGCAGGAATGGAGGTGACCTTGCAGTAAATACTGAATGTTTATTTGTAGTGCAAATATACATTGCCTGCTTGGAAAAAATATGCTGTGGAATAAATATTACAGTTCCTTTGGTTGTAGAATGCATTATTACCAACACTCTACCTATCCTTTTTTGCAGTGTTTAGATATCTTTAAATTGCACATGAAAACAAAGGCTGTTCATTAGGTCTGTTCCTTAGGATTTCATAGAGCTGACTTTGGGGTTAGATTTATTTATTTATTCATTTTGATCTATTTATTTTTTAAGTAAGAGTTCACTGTTAGTCTTGCATTTGGATCTTTTTTTATATACTGTACTGTACATTATCTAATAGCTGTATGCTTGTGTCCCTGTCTTGTGCCCAATGGTGCATAGTAGGGTACCTTCTCCCTGCTTGGGGCACCTCCCTAGAGAGAGAGAGACTTGAGTGATAGGGATCTGGGTTAATTAACGGTGCGTGATGAAAAGGGGAGGTAAGGTAGTGGCCGGAAATGGTAATTGGGGGTTGGAGTTGGGCTGGAGCAAAAAGGAAGACAGCATCAGGTGAAAAAAGAAAGTGAACAGTTTAAGAGAGGTAGATAGGATGAAGGTGATTTTTTTTTTTTAATTTTGGAGGTGTCTCCGTGACCCAGACAACGGGCGGCTCCTGAGTGTGTTTATTCGATTGGACGTTACAATTTGTTAATTCCTGGCATTTATCTTTTTGCTTAGTAATTCTCATAGTAATTCTTGTTCAAATCTGTTTGTTATACTTTTATTATATATGTATTTACTCATTTATTGAGCTTCTGCAAAAAGCCAAATTTTCTAATTTGGGACAAATAAAGTTCTATCTATCTATCTATCTATCGCATGAACGCGACTAAGAGAATAAAACTGAATAAAAAAAAAATGCTAACCTTTACAAGTGCCATACATTTACACCGGCTGTTACAGACTCAAATCAAATGTATGTTTTTATTTTATAATAATAACAATAAGAGCAGCTCACTACTCAAAATGTTTATTTTGAGATGCGAGGAGGCTTGAACCAGTGACTCTTTGAATAGGAGTCAGCAGTTCTTTTTGCTGTACTAACAAAGAAGTCACTACAATGAACCACACTAACCCAATTTCTTTTTCTTCAGTTATAGTCTTGAATAAAAGCGCACTTGTTCTGTTATATTTATACCTTTTGTGAAAGTGCTTATTTGATATTTGGACTTCAGTCTTCATACATTATACACTTCATGTCTACATTTTCTCATTAGTACTAAAATATGGAAAAAGTTTGTTTTTTAGTTAGGTGTTTAACATTTCTTGCATTTCCTGTCATCCTACACTTACATAGATCTTTGTAGACACGGAACACACATGAAATGCATGTGTTCTAAATAATGATATATTTTTTCAGCCTATACAGCTCTAGGTACTACTTCACGCCCTGATAAACAAAACTTGAGCTGGGAGAGTGATTTTTGCCATTTCTGTGGCAGTGAGAGGATGGGATAGTAGGCTGCTTGCTGCTTGGGCTTATCGACACATTTACAAGACAAAAGATGTTGATGGAGAGCTGCGAGCAGATTTAAGGTGGGCCGGATTTACAAGTTTTTTCATAAGCTTTGGTTCTAGTATTAAATAAATTCAAAGAAACAGTAACAACACAGCAAGATAAATGTTGTGGCCTCTCCATCTTTAATATTAACTCCACAATTACAACTCCAATGCCTTGATGCCTCAGTATATAATGGATGTGCCCCTGGTCACAAATCACCAAACTCTACCCCACCATTTATCTACCAGATCAGTAGTGAGAAAACTGTCATAGCGAGAATAAAAAAGTATTTAGTATATTTCAGATATTCAATAATTATAAATTTGCAATGAATGTTTCCATTCTCAAACCCACCTAATCCGATTTGGGGATATCCCCAAAGCTTAGGACAACATGTAGAAGCCAACACTAGTCCTTCACAATGTTCATTTGCACATTCATGTGCCAAACACCAGTCAACCTAACCTGCACAGCTTTTCGTGTCAGAAGGAAAGCAGAGTGCACTGAGAAACACCCCGAGAGCAATTAGGAGAATGACAATTTGTCACAGGTTTTTAACACATGATGCTGTAACCTTGAAACTGCAACAGAAAATTATGCATCAACGTGCTGCTCAAGAAAAGAACGTATTCTTTAGGTGAGCATTTAATGCCCTATTTGTTAGGGAAAATACTATGTAAATAAAGAATAGTTGAGAGTCACCTTTAATGAATAAACAAGATTGACGTCTTTTATTAGAACAAGCCTGAAGTAGTCAGCCAAATGCACTTAATCAGTTCACTCTGGCTGAATGAGTTTTCTAACAAAGCAGTGTCTTAATTAAGTTAGGTTAATTTTCATAACACCATCAAAAAGCATTTCGATTTACACCAATCAACATACAGATAAATGGTATTTTCTGCAAGCACAGCTATTTCTTAATGTCATCTAAACGTTCCAAAATAATTCACAAATTAGAAACGTTTTGGCACAAATGTTTATCTCTAAAGAGAAGCTTCCTTTTTATAAATTCTTAATAATGAGACACAACCATTATTGGTTTCATTAGAAGTGGTGACTAGTCTGCATACACAAGGAAGGTTGAGGAATTGGCCCTTTGTTATGGTCAAAAGAGTCTAGGGTTAAACGTACTTGAAACGATGGAGATGACGGTGGATTTCAAGAGGATACCCCCAATATTACCTCCCCTTTCAATACTTAACAATAAGTTGTCATGTTTTTCCTTATTGGATTTACTGGTTTTGATCTTACCTTGGCTCAGTGTCTTGGAATTCTGATGTTCATTATGTTTTTGGGCCTGTTCCCGTATGATTTCTTTTTAGGCAACTTCTTTTCACTCCTTTTAAGACCTTTGCTTTACTTCATTTGTAAAGAGTATTTGGTGGACTATTTCTTCAAGCCAAAGATTTTGTACAGTTTTTCCTTCCCCATAAAAGGCATTTTGAGATTTGGGATATTTAAAGTAAATTTGAAGTTAAAACTCCTTTAGACCTTCATAGGCCAAAACAGGCCAGCAGAGTTGGGGATTGGGCTGTTTTGATAATGTTGGGAATGGCTTGTGGAGCCTGTATGAGGCTTCATACCCTCTTTCACTATACTGTAGTTCTGACTCCGGATTATGACACCCAACTCCTGGACCATTCTAAACCATTTCTCTATCCCTTCTTTTGTCTGAGTAAGAACAATGATTATGTGACAGGTTACATTGCTTGTACTTCAAGAGAACAGCATAAACAGAGTATAATAAATAGTGGCACCCATGTAAACAAATACACAAAATGTAGGTGACCATTAAAATTTAATATACAGCCCTAAATATGATTTATTTTATTTTTGTATTAGCAATGTTCATTGAATAAAGGCTCAGAGTGACAAAATGACATCATCAGAATAATGATAAAAATATGAACAAACATTCGTAAAAATTATTCAAGTATTCCAAACCAGAAACTAAGTTTTATAGACCAGTTGAGCATTCAATACCATCATCCTCAGAGGTTCAAAGGAAAGTTTGCTAAGCTACAACAGTTCCCTACAACACTTGCAGTTGGATCCTGGACTTCCTGACAATTAGGTCCCGGACAGTCTGCATCAGATACACCCTCTCCAGCACCATCATGCTGAGCACTAGCACCCCCCAGGGCAGAGTACTCTGTACTCTGTGTACTCTGCATACCACTCTGCTTAGTTATGAGTGTACGGCTGCATATAGCTCTAACACCATCATTAAGTTTGCTAACAACACAATGGTGGTGTGTCTCATCAGCAATGGGAATGAGTCAGCTTTCAGAATATAGATATCATGATTGGCAGACTTGTGTAAGTGCAGCAATCTGTCTTTTAAGGTGAGTAAGACAAAAGATAAGACTGTTTACTTCATCAAGGCCTATGATCTGCATACCCCCACTGCACATACAGGACTTTGCAGTGGAATTGGTCAAGAGCATCAAATTCTTTAGCGTTCACCTGGCAGCTGACCTTACTTGGTCAACTAACACTACCTCCAATGCTAAGAACACACATCAGCTTCTCCACTTCCTTCAGAGGATGAGAAAGGCAAACTTACTTAGCCATTTTCACCATCAAGAGCATTCTGAGCAGCTGCATCGTCGTCTGGTTTGGGAACAGCTGTGTCTCTGACTGCAAGTTCCAACAACAGATCGTGACATAGCAAAAAAGATTATTGGGACCTCTTTCCCATCCACTGAAGATATCTTTATCAAGCATTGCAACCATAAAGCCTATAGCCTTATAGCCACTTCCATCCTTCTTGCAGTCTCTTTGTCCTGAAAGTTCTGTAGCATCTGAACCAGTTCTGCCAGGTTCTACAACAGCTTATACCCCTTAGCTGTCCAGACTCTGAACTCTTTTTGCCCCATTCCTCTAGAATTGGCTTCTAGAACTTTATACTGTATGTAGTACATTTGTTCTATTTGCTACTACTGTTGTTTTTTATTATTAGTTGATTACTACCTATTTCAATTTATTACTATGTATTAATTTACCTATTATTTATTTGTTTTTTTGTTTACCTATTTATTGTATTGTATAGTAGTTTGTTACCTATCATGTATTTTTTGTGTATTTGTATCACAGTCCTGGAGAACATTACCTAGTAGAACTGTATGCTTCAATATTGTGTATGGATGGTATGAAAATAAAGCCACTTGACTTGACTTACAGAATGTGTAAAAGTGCATAACTTACAGAAAAAAGAATGAATTGGGGTACATCTGAAATACTGCTTATTGAAGAGCTGGAATACTTGAATTAGGGCTGATATATGGGAGAATACTAAGAAATAGGGGATGACTGGTCTCCTTCAGGTAAATTGACTAGGTAGGAGTGAATGTAGGTGTCAGCGTACCGTGTAACGTACTCTAGTATTACTGTACACACATAGAATGTAACAATAGGGCATCATACAAAGTAGCAAAGCCCTGATTATTATGTTAAAAGATGATTTTATTTGAGACTCTTGTTTTGTGAGATGCATGTAGATGTCCGTTCGGTGTAGATAAACTATGTGAGAGCAAAAATGATATGAAAACTGTGTTAATACAGTAACAGGATGCCAAACTGATATGCCTGCATTTCTAAAGGAATATAACCATAGCTAATTACATTTGGACTAGTTTCCCTTACTGTAACCTAACCCTCACTGCAATTGAGTTAAAAAGAAAGCTGCCATAAGCAGTTCTGTGACAAAGCACTAGCACTTTTGAGGCTGAGTGAGCAGAGCTGAATGCTAATTGAAAGGGAAAAGGTAACAAATCCACCGTTTGCTAAATCAGCTATCTAAGAGCATAAAGAAAGAACAAATGCCCACATACTGCATTTAAACTATATTTAGAAAGATGAGCACCACCTACAGATCTTTATTCTAAAATAATAGTTCCTTTTTCTAATGCTGTTGTTGCAGCATAAACATTGATACTGAGTTGGTGATTTTCCCTTATTATTTCATTTTTGCTGCAAGAATAATTGTGTGTGCTGATTAACTATTAATTTAGTCAAACTTTCCTTCACTGACTTCATATTATTCACAAAAATAATGCTTTTTTGAATAACAGCAGTATAGTCAAAATTTCTAGTTGTAATATTCTTTTTGATGAGCCTTGCATTATACATAATACAATACATTTTATTTTTGTATAGCCCAAAATCAAACAAGAGGTGCCGCAATTGGGCTTTAACGGGCCCTGCCTCTTGACAGCCCCCCAGCCTTGACTCTCTAAGAAGGCAAGAAAAAACTCCCAAAAAAACCTTGTAGGGAAAATGGAAGAAACCTCGTGAAAGGCAGTTCAAAGTGAGACCCCTTTCCAGGTAGGTTGGACGTGCAGTGGGTGTCAAAAGAAGGAGGTCAATACAATACAATACAATACAATACACAAAACAGAACAAATCCTCAATACAGTATAAAAATAAAAATTTTAGAAGCACGGAGCAGAATTTAACAGTAGATGATATATAATAAGATTTGGATATTTTTAGAGTCCTGGAGACCTCATCCATCAAGCTGCCTTCCTCATTTGGCCATTCCATGGCTGAAACAGTGCTGAGCCAGCCAATCTGATGAAAGGACCCCTCTTTCCCACGATTCCTGCAATCCTCCATCAGGGATGACTTTACCATAGGCAGGCAAACATCTTGGCAGGTGGGCCAAGGACCCAAGTGCCACATTTGAGTACCAAGAAGAGAAACAGAATAGGTGAAAGTTAGTATCCAATTATAACTATCATGTTACTTATGTTTTAGTGCTAATGACTAACAACAGAGATGCAGTATGTACAGTTAATCAGCAGCTCTAGTCAGGATATGCTAAACTGAAATAGTGAGTGCCACATTTGAGTACCGAGAAGAGAAACAGAATAGGTGAAAGTTAGTATCCAATTATAACTATCACGTTACTTATGTTTTAGTGCTAATGACTAACAACAGAGATGCAGTATGTACAGTTAATCAGCAGCTCTAGTCAGGATATGCTAAACTGAAATAGTGAGTCTTCAGCCGGGATTTAAAAGCTGAGACCGAAGGGGCATCTCTTATTGTAGCAGGCAGACCATTCCATAGTTTAGGGGCCCTGTAACTAAAAGCTCGACCTCCCACTGTTATTTTATTAATCCTTGGTATCATAAGCAGACCAGCATCTTGAGATCTTAATGTACACTCAGGTTCGTAAGTCATGATAAGTTCAGACAAGTAAGCCGGACCTTGGCCATTTAATGCTTTATATGTTAAAAGGAGGATTTTGAAATCTGCCCTAAACTTTACCGGGAGCCAGTGTAAGGATTTAGGAACTGGAGTTATGTGTTTGTATTTTCTTGTTCTTGTAATAATTCTTGCAGCCGCATTTTGGATTAACTGGAGGCTGTATAGAGAACAGTTTGAACAGCCAGTGAACAACACATTGCAGTAGTCAATCATACTAGAGATAAATGCATGAATTAATTTCTCAGAATCCTGTTTATTTAGAAAGCACCTTAATTTCCTAACATTTTTAAGATGGAAGAAACATGTTTTGGACAACTTTGTAATATGCACTTTAAATAATATGCTAGAGTCAAAGATAACTCCTAGATTGTGGGCTGATTCAGTAAAATTAATTGGGATTCCAACTGAGTTAAATAATGACAGAATATTGTTGTGATCAGCGTCATTCCCTCCAACAATTAACATCTCTGTTTTATCTGTATTTAAAGACAAGTAGTTCTCATTCATCCACTCCTTTAATTCGCTAACACAACTAATTAAAGACAACATCGGAGAAACTTCATTTGATTTAAATGAAAGGTATAACTGGGTGTCATCTGCATACGAGTGAAAATTAACATAATGTTTCCTAATGATAGATCCCAGTGGAAGCATGTAAAGTGAAAACAGTAAAGGTCCCAGTACTGAGCCCTGCGGGACACCATATTGAACTTCTGTGTATAATGATGGAGTACTGTCAGCACATTTATGTAAATATTGGAATCGATTTGATAATTAAGAACTAAACCAAGCGAACACAAGGCCTGTAAGCCCAACATCATTTTCTAGCCTGTGCAGTAAAATAGAATGGTCAATGGTGTCAAATGCTGCACTTAAGTCCAACAACATAATTACAGTGGAGTTTCCTTCATCAGAGGATATCATAATGTCATTTACAACCCATGTTAATGCCGTTTCTGTATTATGACCAGTGCGAAAACCAGACTGGAATTTCTTAAATAGATTGTAATACGTAAGGTGTGACTGAAGCTGACTGGCGACTACTTTTTCTAGTATTTTAGAGAGAAATGGTAAATTTGAAATAGGCCTATAATTATTTAGTATGTGTGGGTCTAGGTCTGACTTTTTAAATAATGGTTTAATGACTGACACTTTTAGTGTATCAGGTACTGTGCCATGCAATAATGAACTATTGATAATGTTTAGAATAGGCGCTACAAGAACATCCATTGCACTTTTTACTAGTTTTGGTGGCACTGGATCTAGGGAACAAGTAGTGGGCTTCATTTTAGAAATTAAAGTTAAGACTTCCTGTTCAGTTACAGGATTAAAATTATTAAAGTGCTGAATGCAATGTGAGGCAGGATCTGCTAAGCTAGCATTTGGTTTGTACTGTGATGCAGAGATCTGGGATCTTATATTTTTAATTTTCTCATTGAAGAAGTTCATAAAGTCTGTACTGCTAATGTCTGTTGGTATTTTGCACTGTTGATCTGAATTCCCATTTGTTAATTTAGCCACTGTTCTAAACAGTACCCTAGGATTTTTATTATTGCTATCTCTTAATGTAGAATAGTATTCTGAGCAAGCTTTAAAGAGGGCTTTTTTATATTTATTAACAATCTCTGTCCATGCAATTTGAAAGACATGTAGTTTTGTTGTTCTCCATCTGCGCTCCAGTTTTCAACACTCTAATTTAAGAGCTCGAGTGTTTTCATTAAACCAGGTAGAGTTTCTATGCGCTTTGATCACTTTTGTTTTAAGGGGAGCCACTGTGTCCAGAGCATCTCTCAAGGTCACATTATAATGTGATGTTAGCTGATCTAAATTGTATTCCACGCTTACATTTGATGTTAACTGATCTAAATGGTTTTCCACATTTACACTCGACTTACTCAAAGTATCTTTAAATTTTGAAGCAGAATTACAATCTAGATGTCGCACTGTCTTTGTTTTAATCTGGGAGTGTGTTGGCAAGGGCAGGACTAAATCAAATGTAATTAAGAAGTGATCGGAAATAACTTCACTAAATGGAGTAATATTTAAATTTTGAATTTCAACTTTATAAGTTATAATTAAATCTAATGTGTGGTTATGATTATGAGTTGGACCTTTGACAATCTGACAAAATCCTACTGAATTTAACAAATAAGTAAAACATTTGCTAAAAGTGTCAGTTTCCACATCGATGTGTACATTAAAATCCCCCATCAGTACCACGTGATCATAATTTATAGCCAAATCAGATAAAAGATTGCTAAATTCAGTCATGAACAATGAATATGGCCCGGATGGTCTGTAGACTAGCACTATAATTGTGTTGGAATCTGTTTTAATATTTAAAATGAATGCCTCAAAGGATGAAAAGTTGGCTAAATTTTTAGAAGTGATTTGCATTTTGTTACAATGAATTATTCCAAGGCCTCCTCCTCGACCAGAATCTCTAGACTTATGAAGGAACGAGTATCCATCTGGTGACGCCTCAGCTAGGGGAACAGTGTCACATTTACTAAGCCAGGTTTCAGTGAGAAGACACAGATCAGATTTTGTACTTAATATAATATCATTTACCAAAACAGCTTTATTGCCAAGAGAGCGAATGTTCAATAAACAACATTTAAAACTGCATGGTTCTTTCTGAACTGGTGATATATTTTTTGTTTTAATTTGAAGTAAATTTCTATTACAGATGCCCCTGGTGGAGGGTCTGGTTTTATCCCTTGGTCTAATTATACAGCATATTTTTTGGTTATCAATTAGTTTTAAGTTTGTATCAAGACTAAATTTACTGGATGCCCCACGACAAGGGTTTTGGTTAACAGCTTCAGGAAAATAACAGGTGGGATAAACAACAGCCTGTGATTTAAGATCACATGACTGCGGCCTGGATGGTGCTCTAATCATTCAACCAGGCAGTTTTGCTGCCATATTTTGGGATAATACATAAGATCCCCTCCAGTTAGGATGAAGACCATCTCTTCTGAAAAATCCAGGCCTTTCCCAAAAATCATCCCAATTGTTCACAAACGCTATGCTTTTATTTGCACAGCAGGTTTCTAGCCAGCAGTGAAGGGAATGCAATCTGCTATAAATCACATCCCCTCTATATAATCTTGGCAAAGGGCCAGATACAACTAAATTCCGACATTTTCTTTTAGCTTTGATGCATAGAGAGATGAAGTTCCTCTTTAATACCTCAGATTGCTGTAAATAAATATCATTAGTGCCGACATGCAGCAATAAGGTAGATACTTCATCGTCGGCAACACGGTCCAATGCGGCCTCTATGCCAGAAATCTTGGCCCCTGCAAGGCACTTAACATTAACTGCTGGTTTAACATAGTTTGGAATTCTAACATTCCGCACTATGAAATCGCCAATTATGAGCACTTTCTTATTCTCAGTTTCCACAGGCGCACTGCGGAGTGCTGAGAATCTGTTCTGGGTCCGAATTGGTGACCTGCGTGCCAGGGGACTACATTTTGGATTCTTAGACCCCCGTCTTACTGTTACCCACTTGCCCTGTGGCTGAATTGGTGCTGCTGACTTCGGCCGCGCACTGACTACAGTGGGACCAGGAGAGACTGAAGCCGAATCAGAAGTAGCCGAATTGTCTAAACAAACTGAGTCGATCCAATTTTTGGTTTGCCTAATCACTATCAGATTCCTAACGTGGTCCTCCAATTCACGTATTTTTCCGACCAACTCTAAATTAACTAAAAACTTTTTGCAGGTAAAGCTGTCTACAGTGTTGGCCAGAAAACCTGAACTGTACATGCTGCAGGACACACAACATATAAACGTGCCCTCAATGGGCAGAGAGCAGATAGAACTTACGTTTAGTATTGATGTCATCTTCTCCATTTTTTGTTGTAACTTAAGTGCTTTCCGCGTTCAGCTGAATCACTAAGAGACTGTCGGCTTTAAGTTTCCACCACCCGCTGAGCGATCGACTTTAATTTCTCATTGCCGGTTATTTCTACTGGCCAGCTGCCGGCTTTACTTCAGATGAATTTGCTCGGGTGTTTGCGAAGGGCTACGTGCCTGTGGGAGACACCGCCGCTCTGTGCTTCCGTTCACTGCTCCGCTCTGTGCTTCCACTCGCTGCTCCGCTCTGTGCTTCTGGTCGCTGCTCCGCTCTGTGCCTTCGCTCGCTACTCCCTTAATCGTCTTAAACATTTTTTAAGATTTTTCTTTGCCTTTTGAAGCAAAATAAGACAACACATTAATATGAGACAACACACACCAGATAATTAGTTTAAATATTAATAAAACTAATCAAATAATTACTTAATACTCTGATGTTTCCAAGAAATTTGATTCTAAAATTTACTGGGACACATTGCAATAATGGAAAAATTACCTAAAATGTTTATTTGCTTTAAAACTTTGAAATCCAAGTAATAGGTATCAATTTGTGATTAGCTCTCTGGTTTCTTTTTTAGATCAAATGCTCCAGTTTCCTTTCACAGTCCAAAGACAGCTTAGGTGAATTGGCTATCCTATATTGGCCCTGTTGTGTGTTTGGTGTGTGTGCTCACCCTGCGATGGACAGGCGCCCTGTCCAGGGTTTGTTCCTGCCTTGCACCCTATGCTGGCAAGGATAGGATCCAGCAGACACCTGCAACCCGGTTCAGGGCTAAATTAGTTAGAAGGTAATCTTTTTTTGATTGATAATAGTCTTAAATGTTTTTAAATTAATAGAATAGTATAATTAGGCCACTTAATGCTTAGTTTATGTTCATCTTTTGATTGTACATCACTTGTGTAATTTTTCTTAAAAAGGACCACTATGTTTAGATGTAGATGTAGATGTTGTGGCCAAAAGATTTGCAAATCACGCAAGTATTAGTTTCCAGAAAGTTTGCTGCTTCAGTGTTTTTAGATCTATTTGTCAGATGTTTCTATGGTATACTGAAGTATAATTACAAGCATTTCAGCAGTTTCAAAGGCTTTTATTGACAATTACATTAAGTTTATGCAAAGAGTCAATATTTGCAGTGTTGGCCCTTCTTTGTCAAGACTTCTGCAATTCGCCCTGGCATGCTGTCAATCAACTTCTGGGCCAAATCCTGACTGGTGGCAGCCCATTCTTGGATAATCAATGCTTGTAGTTTGTCAGGATTTTTGGGTTTTTGTTTGTCCACCTGCCTCTTGAGGATTGACCACACGTTCTCAATGGGATTAAGATCTGGGGAGTTTCCTGGCCATGGACCCAAAATTTCGATGTTTTGTTCCCAAAGCCACTTAGTTATCACTTTTGCCTTATGGCACGGTGCTTCATCATGCAGGAAGAGGCTTTGTTCGTCACCAAACTGTTCTTGAATGGTTGGCAGAAGTTGCTGTCAGAGGATGTTTTGGTACCATTCTTTGTTCATGTCTGTGTTCTTAAACAAAATCGTGAATGAGCCCACTCACTTGGCTGAGAAGCAACCCCACACATGACTAGTATCAAGTTGCTTTACTTTTGGCATGACACAGGACTGATGGTAGTGCTCACCTTTTCTTTTCCGGACAATATTTTTTCTAGATGCCCCAAACAATTGGAAAGGGGATTCATTAGAGGAAATGACTTTACCAAAGTACTCAGTAGTCCAATCACTGTCTCTTTTGCAGAATATCAGTCTGTCCCTGATGTTTTCTTTTGGAGAGAAGTGGCTTCTTTGCTACCCTTCTTGGCACCAGGCCATCCTCCAAAAGTCTTTGCCTCACTGTATGTGCAATGTATAGGTTAATCACTGTATCTTTATTTAAATGTGAATAATTGATAAGCAAAATTTGAATAATTGATAAAAAATAAAAGAATAACATAACATTGAATCTTGCCAAATACTGTGTTCCCTGTGTAGATTTGTTCGGCTCAATATAAATGAGAGGTTGATGAGCTTGACAAACCTGAGACCTCATAATGAAGTTGCATCTTATGTGGATGATAAAGATAAACTTAAGACAGTCTGAATAACAAGTAGAAGTATGTTGCTCACTTAGCTTGGGAGCACCTGAAATGCCTTACACCATGTGCTGGCTGGGATTGGCTCCAGCAGACCCCCATGACCCTGTGTTAGGATGTAGCAAGTTGGAAAATGACTGACTGACTGAATAAGACACATGTTTAGTTTAGCTAAGCTTGTAACAAGTTAAATGTATGATATATAGTATGTTCTAATATTACAAAAATTCATAAAACTATAAGTCATAGTTATTTCAAATACTATCAACTCACAACCCGTGCTACTAATTTAAATATTTTGTACATAAACCAGATTTTATCACTTGTAAAAACATTCATTGGATATAAATGGATTTTATATAGCACTTTCCAAAGCAACGACTTTCTCATTGTTATGATTTGTGTGTATATTTCTGTTACTGCTTTTATTATATCATTATGCAGAGAAATGAAAAATTGTAATTAATAAGTGTCAAATCAAATGAAAGAGACCCTCACCATGCAATGCTGATTATACAGTTCTCAATACTGCATTGCCATCACCCAAACATAAACCCAGATTTCTTCAAACATCCAACTCATTTTTCCACTGCATCCTTGGTTTGGGCTGTTCAAACTGAACTATATGACAAAAACATGACATTTTAACTGTGCCTGTCTGATTTTACAATGTATGGTATATTTATATAATATTTAGGATTTTTTGCCTCTTTGGGAGATACTTCACATCTTACACCCAGTTCAAGCATAGTATTAGTAACTTTACATTGCATGTAAAGTCTTACTTTAAGAGTTTTAAATAATAAGAAGTCAGTAGTCAAGGAATAAGTGAACGCAAAGTAAAAATTTTACTTACATGTTAGAGAATGACATATTGCAAATAACAACCGAGGTCTGTTGGTCTAATGAATTAGGGTCACCGACAGAGTTAACAAAAAAACAAGCAGGTCCAGTTGTACTAATTCGATATAAAAGTTCACTCGTGTTAAAAATAACCATCTTCTCCTTTCCTTCTCATTAACTTACTCCTTATCAATTTGGATATCCCTAAGCAGAATCTGCTTCTTATTGTAGGGAAATATACAGCTAAAGAGTGAGAGGGGCTAATGTGGTGAAATGACATATAGACCATCTAATCCACTAGGACAGACATTTACTTTTATGACGGTAAAGTACAAATAAGTCAAACACAAATTATTTATACAAAATGAACCTGTTCTCATGTCTTTAGACAAACTGCAACATTATTAATATTTATGTTTTTATGAGTACTTTAAATTGCATGCTTGACACTCTGCTTAAAATGACTATAGATATAAATTAATCTACTGTATCTCATGCTTGTAAGTTTTACATGTGCAGAGTTTATGATTTTGTTTTTTCTCCATTGTAGATAATTATGTACAGTTCATTTAACCTTCATTTTAGCATCAAATGCTGCATACATCTGTTCTCCACAGGGTGAAATACGAACACCATGATTCTCACCTATGATTAGTGTCATTTTTTTTTTATTTTAGACACAAAATCCATTTTCTGTTAAGAAGAAAAATCTCAATTACTAATAAATTTATCTCAGTTGATCAAAAACATTAACATTATGATTATATTGTATAACAATAAAAACAAATTTAGCAGTAACAGGACTCCCAAACATGAAAATTATAATTTATTGCTAAATGGAAACATCCTCTCATGTGTAGTGAGTTCACACCCTGGGTTATACATTAAAGCCATCTTCTTCACCCATTGGTCACCAGCCTCTATTATACTGTAGTTGCCAGCTAGTCTGACAGGTCATGCAGGTCTCGGATCTAAGTTGTCAAATCTGATGATTTAGTATAAAGTCTGAAGTGACCACTCCGGCACTATGGCACAAAAATCAGCCTTCCGCTTTCAGCATCCCAAACATTGCAAATGACCTCTTGTCCAGACCTGTGTACACCAGACAAAACCTGCAGGTGTATGTAATCCATCCTGTTACACTCTTCTCCATACTTGCATACACACTTGATTTGCTGATCTTCAGGATAATGATTTCAATGGCTATTCAAAAAACATAAGATGTGATAAGAGGTCTATGGCGAAGCATGATTTTTGAATAAATAATCGGGGCCCAGATAGTGAAGGCTCCGAAAGGGTAAAGGTGTGTTGCTTGGCTGACTGCATATCCACGTACAAATGTGACCGGGTCAATCAGATGCCTCATTCACACCTTGAAGTGGCAGGAGGATAACACCTGCACCCAATTGCGCAATTTAAAAGAAGCCTGCATAGTAGTAGGGGTAAAAAAAACAAAGGTGTAAGAGGACTTACATCTCATTTGAAGGACAGCAGTAGTTCTGCAGCAATGTCCCTGTCACTGCACTGAAGCATTAGGATCCACACACAGAACACAAATAACAAAGGAAATATCCAACAAGTCTCCGGATTTCAAAGACAAAAGGTCTGAATTTTCTAAAATGACAAGAACAGCCAACAATATTATTATTGTGGTTAAAAATGAACACCACAATTAAGCAACCATATCTAACACATTCACAAAAAACTGACACCCATACGCTTGTGGCAAACACATGACCATACCCCTGTGACATCATGACATAGCATCCTTTTCACATCCCTGGAATAATGCACAATCATCAACTATACACAGATGTGGAAAATAAGGAACCTAAATGATGCAGATAATAAACATTTGGGTAGGGATAAGATGCCAACTATAACATCATTCAAAGTCCCTTGAATCATAGTTTCTACTCTTTATTCCTCTAAACTGCATATATACACACATTATCTACTGATACTGACCTACCTAATATAAATAGTCATCTGTTACATAGAAAGCTGCCACTCAGTGTACGTTTTCCAGTGCATAACACAAACAATTCTATATTCTAAGTTTAAAGTGTGAACTGTCATTTTTACATGTTCTCAGAAACAAATAAAAATATGCAGCAAATGATAAACAGAAAATATTATTGTGCATCCTATAAAATTTAAGAATTCTGGACCAATCACAATCTGTGTATTATTGTACTAATTTAATTGTAATGTTTATTAAACTCAGCATTATTTCTATTGGATAGTTTCAGTGCACTGCTCACATTTACAACTGCAATATTTTTCAAATCTACAGAACAGCATGAAATTAATATATTGTGGAAGACACCCTGAACAGAGACAGACATGCAGGCTAAGAGGTCCCTAAATCATACACGTTTATTTTCCTGCCCTTCCTTTACAGCACACAGTGCACAAAGCACCACAAATAGCTCACAATCCTATCTTTTCTCTTCTTCTTTGCTGTCTGCTCTCCTCTCCTTGCAAGCTCTGTCCTCTGCCACCCGACTCCGGCTTGCCAAATGGAGTGAGGCGGCTCCTTTTTATGTTGCACCGCGATGATTTTCCTGCAGCACTTCCTGGTGTGGCGGAAGTGCTGCATGAGCACATGGAAACACTCCGGTTGTGTCTTGATTTTCTTCCGGCAGCACTTCCTGGTGTGGTGAAAGTGTTACAGTCCAAGGTTCCGGGATTATCCAAGAGCCCTCTAGCGGTGGCCACAGTCCCCAGCAGGATTGAGCTTCCAAGCTCCAGTCCTGTGGCCACGATGCAAACCAGGAGGGCTGTCATCTCATGTCCCGGGGAAGGTATTGTGTCTCTCCTGGTCCTTCTGCTCTCCAGGCATCCCGATGGGGCAAGATCCCCGGTCGTCTGTCACAACATATATATCATCTTTGTATATACATACATTTATAAATTTACTAACAAATAAATACTAATAAATATATTTTAAAATGTCTTAGCCTTTGAGATTCTAAAGATTCCGAAAATTTTTAAACTATGTAAGTTATATTGTAAAGTACAGTAAAATAAGCTACAGTAAGTCTAGTTGATAATGGAAGAGAGAAAACCAAAGCTACATGTTATAAAGATCCTAGTATGATCCTTTTTACACTTATGGGCAAAGTATTAAATGTGAAATTTTCTTTGTTTTGTAACACCAAACATGACTATGCAGTGCTAAAGAAAGGAGGAGATGATCAAGGAATAAAAATGTGGGCCTAAAATAATTCAAGCATTTAAAAATGTTTCTTTATTATATTTTTAGTTTATGCATGAATTTAATAGAGGTGATCCAAATCATCAATTTAGACTACACTTTGTTCTTTTAGGCAGTGTGAGGGTTGGCAACAAAGACAGCTAATTAGGATGCAGCTGTAGAGAGTAGAAAATGCTCCTCTCACACCGTAAATCTTTATCTTAGATTATTATGAAAGTGCATATTGGCTGAGGTACAGCACATGTATGCAGCTCAAATGATTATCAGCAATGGTCATAGGGCAATTAAAATGCTGGTTTTTAAGCCCTTGTAACAAAAGGTAGGGTGAACTTATAACAGTCAATTTCCATTGCCTTTGAAGAGAAAGAAGTTTTCTTTCTGTCAGATGTGTTTAAAAAATTTCTAACTTACCATATTATATATGTTAATTTGGCAACTCAATTCTAAAGCATCACTCATTCAGCACTGTCAAAGGACAAGCTAAGCTCACATTACCAAGCAGAAAAACCACAACAGGAATAACAAAAAATCATTATAAAACATGTGGATTTTATTTCTTAGAGTATTCAAACATATACTGTATCCCCTTGTCTGGTAAAGCTATGTTTTTAAATGTATTTACACTGAATTACTGTATAGGATCTGTTAATCTTTTTTTTCTCAGACAATCATCTTTCCAAGTAAATATCCAAGTTACAATACATACAAGTCTCTTTGCATACAACAAACAACATCAAGATGTCTTTTACTTGTTTACTTGCCATGGTGCTGAAGTCCTGAAAGACAAGGGGCCTCATGCATAACGCTTTGCAGAGAATTCACAGTAAAACATGGCGTACAGACAAAAGCAGAAATGTTCGTACGCACAAAAAAATCCAGAAGTTTAAATTTGTGCGTTCGCCAACTTCATAAACTTCCGCTACATAAATCCCGCCTGCTGTCACTTCCCAAACTCCTCCAAAAATTACACCTCTTTGAATATGCAAATCAATATAAATAGCCCTTAAGCTCAGCATTCTGTGAAAAGGCAATGGCAAAAGCACGGGGGGAAATAGAAGAATTTCAGCGAATACCAAGTAGAGGCAAGGAAAAACGTACTATTTGTTGGTTTAAACAGTGGTATAACCAACAAAAGAAAGTTGATCAAGTGACATAGAGTGTTGGAGAAACTCAAAAGCTCAAGTTCACAAAGTCGCACAATGCCCAAAATAAAAAAGAAGTTGTCAGATATCAATGTCGCTGTGAAAAGGTGAGTCGTAGCCCACCGTCTGAGTGTCATATGGAAACTTATTAGGGTACAGAGAAAAGAAAAAAAATAAGGACACGAGAAAAAAGCTTGAAATGTCAACTTTAAACTCGAAATTTCCATTTTAATCACGTAGGTTATTTTGTCATTAAAGTAGAACATCATAAACTTCATCTTAAAATTGTTTAATTTACTGGTTTCTCAAATACCATTGTAACTAAAGTAGCAAGTTAAATGCTTTGTTTTGTATGTGTTCTTCCATGTGCTCTATGTGTGTGAATCACTACATGCTTCTTAAACAGGCTTTCTCTTCCTCCGACAGGACACAAAATCAATTACATTCGTGATATTAGAGCTCTCTGAATAATTTAAATACTGAGATGTATACTTGATATCATTTTCATGATGATAGGAATTGAAGCATGTATTAAACATAGGAATACGATGGTGCAGTGATAGTGACAAGCTGGCTCCTTGTCCAGAGATTGTTCCTGCCTCAAGCAAGATGCTTACTGCACCGTGAGCTACCTTCGATGAGATAATTTATTGCAGCAGTACTGTCTCTTTCAAACAAACTAATCCCCAATTCATGTCCTTCCTTTTCTTTCCCAATCGCCACACAATCAGCTCTGTAATAGATGTAAAGCCATCTGTAAGCTGAGAACGCAGATTCATCAAACCTTTTAAGGAACATTGAAATATCTTCGTAGTACATGTTTAATTATTCTATTCATCTATCCTTCCAGTGTCACGCCAGCCCCAGCAAGAATACAGCGTGAGGCAGGAACAATCCTTGAACAGGGCACCAGCTCCTTGCTAGCACTGCGACACCGTGTCCTCACATGTTTAATTATTAACAATATAGATTATTTAAATGATGTTAAAATTTTATCTGTATAATGTAATAAACCAACCATCATCTGAAAGAAAGATTATACAAGTTGTTCTGTCTGTTGTATGACATAACTGACAATGGCAATGTTACCTCCTTTGGAGTGTTTCCCCAATGGTAGGCTATGAAAGGCACATGTTTTCAGGGATCACAATGAGTTTTTAGCTCATGATTATGACTGGATTATAAGCCAATTTGACTTCCTACAGGTATCCTCTTGGAGTTGTGTGCTGAATTGGAACCTACATTACAGGACTATCATGCAGAAATCACACAATCCCTGTTCCTTTATAGGTTTTAACAAATGTACGGTTTTTGGTGACAGGTTTTTTTCAGCGTGAACTGCCTCACAATTATTCCACAGCCATGTCATGAGATTTGTGTGAGAGAGTGTAATTAAAATGCTACTCAGATACATCCAATTTCCTTTCCAGAAAGTTCATTCTGTTCGTCTGGACATAGTTTTTTTTTGATGCGTTTCATCACTCATTCGAATGACTTCCTCAGTCTCAGTTGACTGCAGGTTTCTCCAACCTTATAAACCTTATAAACAGTACCTTGGCAAAATGATCAAACTAGCACCATTAACTACCAATGGGCCGTGTGATCAATGATATAAAAAATTGTCCATTGATCAATGCCATGAGTACCATTCACAGAGAGTTGGGGAATGGCTGCAATCACCGCATTGTAAGATGGTGAACGATGTACCCTTAGGCCCCCTCCTCGGTTCAGAGATGGTTGTTCCTTTTTCACGTAAATAGCCTCCTTGACACCTCGCTCAAACCAGCATTCCTCCCTGTCTAGGATGTGCATATCTTCATCACTGAAAGAGTGACCACTGTCCTGTAGATGTAAATAGACTACAGAGTCCTGGCCTGAAGAGGTAGCTCTTCTGTGTTGTGCCATCCGCTTTGTCAGTGGTTGTTTGGTTTCCCTGAAGTAAGATTCACAGCAATCCTCTTGGCACTTAACTGCACAAACTATATTACTCTGTTTGTGCCGGGGCACCCGATCCTTGGGATGAACCAATTATTGCCGTATCGTGTTTTGGGGTTTGAAAGCCACTGAGACCTGGGGCCACATACATAATGCCATGCGTAGAATTCGCACTATAACATGACATAAGCATGAAAGTGGAAATGTGTTTAGGCACGAAAAAATCCAGATGCATAAATCTGTGTGAACGCCAGCTTCCACATTCTTCCGCTACATAAATCCTGGTCAGCGTGAAAATTAACGCACGTGCATGCGCCTGCTGCCCCACTTCAACTCCTCCCAAAATTACGTCTCTTTGAATATGCAAATCAATAAAATAGCCCTTAAGCTCAGTGTTCTGTGAAAAGGCAATGGCAAAAGCACGAGGGAAAATAGAATTTCAGCGAATACCTAGTGGAGGCAAGGAAAAATGTACTATTTGTTGGTTTAAACAGTGGTATAAACAACAAAAGGAAGTTGATCGAGTGACATAGAGTGTTAGAGAAACTCGAAAGCTCAAGTTCACAAAGTCGCACAGTGTCTGAAATGAAAAAGAAGTTGTCAGATAAAGTCGCCGTGAAAAGGCGAGTCGTAGCCCACCGTCTGAGTGTCATATGAAAGCTTATTAGGGTACAAAGAAAAACAAAAGGCACACAGTGGGAAAAAAAACGAAATGTCAACTTTAATCTCGAAATAAGTTCGATCATTAGGCCAAGGTATTGTTTATAAGGTTGGAGAAACCTGCAGTCAACTGAGGCTGAGGAAGTCACTTGGATGAGTGATGAAACGTATCGAAAAAAAACTATGTCCAGATGAACAGAATCAACTTTCTAGAATTTCCTTACCTGGATTATTGAGCATGCATCGAGACATCCAATTTCCTTATGGTCACAGTAAGCAGGATGAGATCAAAAGGCCATTTTCACTGATTTTCCTAATGCAATTGGCACAACAGACTGCACACATGTTGCAATAAAAGCACTGTCAATGAATGAATTTGCTATTGTAAACAGAAAGCACTTTCATTCAGTTAATATATAACTAATATGTGATGTTAATATGTGTCTGACTAAGATTGCTGGAAGGTGGCCCAGCTGAACCCCAAATTCATTTGTTTAACCAAATAGTAGTGTGGGAAGCAGACTTTCAAGTTCATGCTTTGTGTGATGGCTTCTTGGTAACGCTGCAATTCCCAGTTATGTTGTATATCACAGCACACTCTACAGTACAAATTAGATAGACTACATGCTAAAGTAATTTAATATTAACTATATGCATTAGACTATATTACCAAATTTGAAGACATCGGTATTGACAAAACATGCCAATTAAATGTAATATAATTAGATAGATAGATAGATAGATAGATAGATAGATAGATAGATAGATAGATAGATTTGTCCACGCATGAGGCGTTTTATAAATCTCAACTTTGGGTTGGGTTACAAAATGACTTATGCATGCTTCCAAGCTTAAGCACACTTTATATATTATATGAGGCTCTAGGTCTGCACATCTGGCCTATCTGCTGAAAACACTCACAACACAGATTTATGCCACTCAGATCATAAAATAGTGCTTTTTTAACAATCTTCATCTTTTTCTGTCTTTAAATGTAAATTTTAAATTTGCTGCAGACTAGCCTTGCTGCTTCCATTTATGAGTTATTTTTTGTTTTCCCTCTTCATATGAACAATAGATAATATTATTGACCAGTGTAACCTTCCATTTAGCTTTAGATAAAATACAGTAGCTCCTGTAAAGCAAGGTCTCCTCTAGATTTCCGACTATGATTATGCTATGCTATGATTATATGCTACTATCTATGAAAGAGACAGCTGGCACCTATTAGGCTAAGTTGTGTACAACAGTAGGCTGTTCTCTAACCATCAGAGTTGAACGAAACTACACTCCAAACTGTTTATTATAGTATTATGACACAGATTAACCATGATAACCCAAGGATTTTGTTCTCTATGGTTAATGAGTTATTATCAGTTCCTTCTCTTTTTCTGTGATGAAATCACTCCCCACAACAGTTTGACACACTGATTAGTGTCCAGAAGCGTGATTGGCCTGTATGTGGAAGACAGCCTATCAGTTTCTGGGGCAACTGCAGGCTCTCAGCACTGTAGCGGCTAGTAGTGAAAGCAAATCCGAGCCGAATGCATTCAAGCTATAAGTGCCCGTCAGGCTTGTCCCCGATTTCGATCCAGCCAGCACAGACCTTCAGGATCGCCAACGCCACGGGCAGAAGACACCAGAGTGTGAACACCATAGTGTGGACTAAACGCAGCTGCTTCCGCTGTGATCAACTGGGACATCTGGCTGTCACCTGACTGTCACCTCCCACCTGTGCAAACAATGGCTATCGTTCTGGCTCAGGTATGTAGCTTGCAAGTTTCCCCCAAGATGTTTAAAGAGGACAATATTAAGGTCTTTATTACTTTGGCCGGATGGGAATTCTTGGCATTGTTGGACTCTGGTAGCGACCTCTGCCTAGTTCACTGTGACTTACTCCAGCAAACCCCTTAAAAGACCACAGAAAAAGTAAACATTTGTAGCGTCCATGGGGACATTACAACATACAAGACTATATTACTCCCTCTGAAATTTAAAGGGGAGAACTTAAAGGTTTGGACTGCCATATCAGGCACCTCACCTTGGTCACTCCTAATAGAAAAAAGGAATGAAATCTTCCCACAGGTCTTGGCCACCTGCCGAGCACCTACCCCTGTAGTGGATAGAGAGGAGCTCAGACAAACCCACATCGCAAATGACTCTTACTATCTTATCTTATATCCTACCCTTTTCGTATGGCAGTGATTCTAAGATGAAGAAAGAAAGAAATAACACTAAAGAAAGGATGCACTTAGTTTCTTTTAATATCGTCTGGGTGCTCACAATAATACAACTTTTGAAGGAGAGCTCCTGGCAAAAGCGTGAAGTCGTAACATTCCTGCAGTCTGCTCTGGCCACTTCAAGAGTGCAGGAGGCATGGTTTCTAGGTACGAGCAGGATTGATGTCTTCCATTCATCCATATGTGAACTCTAAAGTTGAGTGCAGTTACCAGAACTTCATACTTTTCTCAAGGTCTCTGTTTCCAAAATAAGAACATGCATGGGCTACAATCGTTTGCTGGCATAAGTTAAATGGAAACAGCACACAGTAACTTTTCACCATAAACTCACCATCAGACCTTGGGGTACACCAACTCTCCTTTAATAGCCCGCTGGAGTTTTCTCCATACTTGTCTCTTCCCTTCACCCTGTCAGGTTGCTCACATAGCAGTAATGACTTCTCCCTGTCAGCTGGTTTGCAAAGTTTAGATATTTTCAGCTGTGCTGATTCATGGCCTGCGGTTTCGAGTAAAATTTTGTACTATGAGATATACCTCATAGTCACCCTTCAGACCTTTATCTACCGGTACGTGGAAAAAAAAAAAATATATATTTTTTTTAACAATACCTTGGATTTTGAACAAACAAAAATAGGTAGTCTAATTATTACAGTATTATTAAAATATGTATGAGACAAAACAAAGATTAGGTGGAAAGTCAGGACACCGGTTTTAACTTATTTGTACTGTATGACACTAGAAGAAATGCTGAAAGAGTGGAATTTGTAACATTGTAGATCTGTAACTGAGTGTAACACTTCTCAGAAGTCATGTAAGAGAGTTTAAATATCTTAATATACAGTATACCACCTCTCTATTTTACAAGTTTTTGTATACCATTATGTATTTGTAGAAAATATATGGAATATATTTCAAAATTATCTAGCCTTGAGTCAAATTTAATCTTTCTCTTAAAATTTAGAATATGCATTTAGAAGTAAACATGTTGGATAGCTCTATTTTACTCACATCTTTATTGAAAAAGTAAACACATTAATCATATCACATGTGTGCCTATTACATATCTCAAGCTAGTTTTAGTTCCTTATTTTCTTTGCCTGATCTCATTTGAAGAGCAGATTTACATAAGCAGATTTACTCTTTTCCTGCTTTTATCATCAATCATAACACACTCTGTAGCTTTTGTTATTCATTTCTTATTGCTTGCATTGTATTCTGGGCATTTCAAGAATACAGTGACAACAAAATATCTTCTGTCATTTGGGAGGAATGATGTAACAGAAATTATTTAAATTTAAGGAATTAAGTAAACGTACCATATGAACACAGATGTCACAAATATCAGTAAGCATGCGTTTTTGTTTCCTGCATATGACAGAACTCTATGACTATCTGAAAACTGTCAAAACAATCATTATTCAAATGCAGTATTTATAGTTTTATCAGGGAAAGAATGGAGCATGTAAACTGGATGAAAGTACATCGTGATTTATATTTAGCCAAATACTGGCCAAAGATAAATTATGCTTGATTTTTACTGTGCAACTTTTTCCTTGTCAGATTTGTATTTTCCAATATTTAATAATGGGAGAAAAGTTAGAAATATTTACTATTATCAGACAAAAATATATTATTCCCTACATATGTTTAATGTGATTACTGGACTACATTTTTTCTATGAAAGTTTAAAATCAGGGGAAGTGGAACTCGGAGGTAATAGAGATGACTTTTTTAAGGTACTAAAATATATCCCAGAGCAGAGGTTCTAAATCACTGCTCACTTGGCTTAAACATTATTTGTTATACTCTACATTAAAAAAAATAAAAATAAAATCTAAAGTATTTTTAAAGTGCAGAATTAGTTGCTGCAGACAATTATTATACAACTTAATAATTATATCCTCAGTACTGGAACAGCTCTATCAGAAATAGCATTTAACACAAATGGAAATGCAAACATATTATCACTCAGTGTACAATAATCAAGTCAGCAGAAAAGACAAAAGCATTGTGTAGGTCTGTGACAAGGTGGAAGAGATGTAGCCAGTGCCTGACACCTGTGCAGCTTTACAAAGTGAGCAGAGTGGCAGCAGCAGTGAATGCCAAGCGGCATTCCCATCATGACACTGTTGTATATTTGTATTTCTTGGGTCCCATTCCCATTCTAGCCACAGATTAGCAGTTGTGGTGTGCTGTGCAGCGCTAATAAATATGAGTAGGCACAAGATTCTTCTTAATTCCAGATGGAAATGTGCTCGTTCTTAAATTATATAGAGATACAGTCTTTATAAGAAACTAATGTCAAAAGGTATCTTTGAGAGATCTAACAATCATTACATGCTTTATGTGCTATGTTGTAGTCACTTCTTTGCGGGTAAAGCAAAGGGAGACTTTTGAGTCTCACAATGTGGTTAACCAAGAAAAGTACAGTTTATTAAGGTGGGAGGTTCAAAATGGGATAGAGATAAAGGTGGTGCAAGAAAGATATAAAGTAATGAATGATGTAATTTCCCCCACTGCTCTAGTCATATGGGATGTATTAACTGAATTTGTTGCTGTTTTAAGTTCCCCTTAAAGGGTCCATTTGACATATCTTGGCTGCACTCCATTAACACTGCTCCTGTTTATTTTTTTTATCAAACTCAGTAGACACAACTTACTCTTTTGCTTTTCTCTGCCTCAAACCTGGGGTGAAGCAGCACTTGCACTCAAACTCTATTTTACTCCCACCGACTTCCTTCTCAAATTCTCTGACTTTTCTCCTTCCACTGCACAGGTAACTTCTTTTCTACATGGCAAGTCCCCTCTCTTTTCTTGTCTGGGTTGCCTTCTTCCTCTACTCAGCTGTCCATGTCATTTGTACCTGCTGTCATTGTGCCTCCTGTCCATTTATCCTGTTTGCTATCCTCATTTGGATGTCCAAAAAGAGTTATTAACAGCGAGTTTTAGACTGTTGCAGCAAGTCCACACAAACAGTGGAAAAAAAGTTATATATTTTAATTTTTTTGATTACTATACAAGAATAAAACATCTCATCGATAGTTTAAATAATAAAAAAAAACTTTTCTGGTAATCATGCAATTGATTTGATGGTGGCATAATGATTGGCATGGCTGCCTCAAAGCTTCTAATTCTAGATTTAATTTTTGACATTGCTACTGTCTGTGTGAAATTTAATATATCAGCTTTTAACACGTCCTAAAAAAGTTTGTTTAAGCAGTAATGCACCTCATTAAAGCTGTTAAGATCTCCTTCACGTGTTCCCAACATTAAAATTACAAAATAAGTTTTGAAAAATGTATGGATCAATATGTATGGTACACATATATAGGGTTCAAACAGTATTTTATGTGGCGTATTAAGAGCACAAGCAGCAAATATTCCTAAAACAACATGCTTTTTTAGCTAAACAGTCTGACTAGACTGCTCCAGCCTTTCAATTAAAACATTGACTTTCAAGTAAAATCAAATTAGCTGTGTCCCATTGGTCTTCTCTTGTGGCCTAAAAACTAAATTGGTGTACGTCAGATCCTCCTAGAACTTTCTGAAGAATACTTACACATTCCCTCCCCAGTAATCTCCTTACTTATGCTGAGATTGAAATTTATTTTATAAATGGCCAGCTAAGTCTTTTGACAATATATCTTATCTCAGTGGAAAACACAATTACAGGAGCATTTGATGTTGAACACAAGGTCACTTTCAAAGAATACAGCAGGGAGGGAAAGAAGCATATGCTAGCAGATTCATCTGTTTGATGCCATAAACTGTCATAGTGAAAGAGAAAGATTGCACGTGACAATGTGTTTATTGAAAATCAACTCAACAAACCAAAACATTTTACAAGTGTTTCAGAACATTTAAGGATGATCATCCATCATTTAAATCTCCAAAGATGTTAAAGTTGCTTAGCAACTTCTTGTATACAATAAACACAATATGGCCGCATTGATAAGAAAACAGTATGACACAAATTATTTTTAACTTAAATAAAGATGCTGTAAACCAAAACAAACATTATATTCATATTCTCCTTAATAAAAAAAAAAGTAAGTAAAATCTAAACTTGATTAAGAGATGCAGCAACATCACAGAAAAAAATTAAATGTAACAAAACCATAACAAACTTAATTCAAGCAGAATTGTTATTCAAAGTGACATTGGGTGACTTAGACGTTTGTTTCCTTTTTACTTGTGGTCAAAAATGTATTTCTTTTTTTTTTTAATCACAACCTTTTCTGCAGAGTGCAGCACTGGGTGACCTTGCATTTTTTGACCAATTCTGGAAGTAGCTGTAGTTTCTTTTGATACCCTGCTAGTTTGCAATTCATTTTTATTCAAAGCGTCCTCTGAAATATGTTTTGATGTTTTTCCATAGTATTCTTGGTGTATGTTTATGGAGAAACATTGGTAACTATGAAAATAACAAATTGCATGGAAGCAAATGTAATAAATTATTAGTACTGTACTATTGATGGGGTGTGACATGAAGAATTGAAACGGTAATTGAAGGTCGAGATCCTGGAGGATGCACCATTTATTTTTTTTGTATTGCCCTAAGGATTACAAAAGATAGCACCAGCATACTGAAAAAAAGTTTATGGAAAAACCTGGTTAAAAAGAAATGAACTTCAGAGGTGTGAAGCTCTGTTTTCCTAAGGAGTTGGTCCAATAATGAATACTGTCATCTGGTGAGGGCTTCAATTAAATATGACTGAAACTAGAAGGGGCATGGCTTTGTGTTCGTGGTAAGTGACCTGATAGGTTTTCTGAATGTTTTCTTCTCCTCCATTCTATGGGAACAGATGGAACAAAATTTAATGCTAGTGACACACTCTTTTGCTTCCCCATATTCATCCAGCACAATCCCATAAAAAGGAGTGCATGGTAACTAAGAACAATGTCAGCATAATGTGAGAGAGGGCAATAAATTAAAATCAAAAAAGTAGTCAATTAATGAGTAACTGCAATGCATTGGTAAAATGAAAAAAGGAATATTGTCTCAAATATGAATAAAGAAACCTCTATATGTCTGAAGTGATTTTTTGAAAGTCTCAATCGTACTTTTTCTCTTCAAAATTATCCAGCCTTCATCTATGGAGAGTGGACCCAGCACAAGAGAATTAAAAACTGTTCTCTTTCCATAATTAATAATTTTTTAGCATATTTTTATTTTTTCCTATAATTTAATAAATCATGTCTCAAAACTGATAATGCACATTTCCTGTCTTTAACTGCCTAAATACATTCTTTACTCCCTTAAGAAACATGCTTGCTGCCTTTCAAATAAATAGTTCATAACATATATTGTAAACTTGTCTTCTTAAAACAGCACTTATTTCTAACAACTGTATTCATGGTGACATATTCTAAATGCACATACTAGCAGTGAATTATTGCTCCCAATACAGTCATCCAAATTTCCTAGGGACGACAATACAATAGTTAAGTCCAAACCAGAAGCTGCCATCCTTGAAATACTGTATCATCAACCTCACCCAAACAGAGTACTGACTATTATCCTTGAAATTCTTTCCATTCCACTTTTGTGCTTAGTTGACTAGATTACTGTAATGCACTCCTAACAGGACTAGCTCAGAAAGGCATCAGTTGGTTGCAATTAGTGCAGAACACAGCAAAAAGAATTTTAACTGGAAAAAGAACATTTGAGCACATCTCACCAGTGTTTTAGTGTCATTACATTGGTTACCTGCGACATTTAGAATTGACAGTAAAATACAATTAGTGGGGTATAAAGCCAAATTCCTAGTACACATTATTGTATCTGGTCAATAAAGTGAATTCTGATTCTGATTCAAAAGCCTTAAATAATCTTCCCCCTTCCTATATATTGGAATGCCTGTCCATGTACACTCCAACTTGTAACCTTACATCTTCCAATGGTGGTCTGCTTATAATTCCAAAAGTCAAGCTTAAAAGAAGTGGTGAGGTACTGTAGCTTTTTGCTATGAACTTAAAATCTGGAATGCTTTACGAATAGAGACATGCCAGGCTAATGCTGTGGAACATTTTGAAAAACTGCTAAAAACCCATTATTTTACTTTGGCTTTTTCATAGTTACATTTTAGTTGTATCCTTAATAAACTATATAGGCAAAGAACTATCATATTCTTGAGGGATGTGCAGTCTTCTATTCTCTGCTGTCTTTTCTGGTTCTTCTGTCATCATGTGGCCACCTGTGAGGCTGGAATGAAGGCAGGGGCCACAGCTGGGCAAAAGACCAACAGCACTGAATCCTTCAAGACGAAGCCTGGAAACAATGAGGAATGATTTAAGACCATTTATGTTAGGTAGAATACCCAGTGGGGGCTGGGCGGTCTTTTGGCTTTGAAACCCCTGCAGATTTTGTTGTTGTTTGCCTCCTTGCTGCTTAATTTGATTTTTTTTTCCATTCTTCTGGCCTTCTGACCTTATTACCAGACTGTCCTTAGAGACTTACATCATGATATTGTATATAAGGATGTTACTTTTCTGCTAGTTATATTTCTGTGTTTTAGAAGATCATATAGATATGTTTTTTTGTTATTACATATTCAGTATTATTATTTCCTAATCTTATTTGTTTTTCTTTTCTTATAACTTTCTTTTGAACATCTTGTAAAGTATTTTAAGCTACATTGTTTAAATGATGATGTACTGTATAAATAAATGTTGTTTGTTTTTGTTATTAGAATTATTAATCATGTCACACCAATATATTTTTCTGTATATTAAAATCACCCATACATCCAAAGATAACTATAAAAATGGATCCTGAAATTTCACAGTTTTGATCTCACTGCAATTACTCTTGACTGTAATACATTCATGCTCCACAAAGGAGGAAGAACTTGAAATGTTAAATTTTCTGTTACCTAAGTAGCACAATACACACTTAGCTATCATATGTCACCACTGATAATTGGGCATTTCAAAAGATATACTGAAGGTGTTCAGCCTTGTTGAAGTTATTGAATTATTAATGCTTATAAGTGAGGCATCTAGTAAGGTCAGATTTAGAAAAGAAACACTCTCATTCTGTAAAGATAAATGAATAGGAAGTAGAGTTAATTAAGAGTTTGGTTGTGAATGGTGTGAATAGATAGGAAAAAGACAATAAGGAGGAAAGAAACTTGATATTAAAGCATAGTTTGGAGACTGAAAGACAGTGCTGAAACATATGTAGAAAAGTACCTGCAACATCCAGTTCGCAAAATTGACTTTGTGGATTTGAAGGTAGGCCCAAAGTAAAGTGTGTTCTAGGCAGAACCGCCCCTTCTTATATGTGTATCATGCACTGTGCATGGGGCCTGTGAAAAGAGGAGTGATTTGGGGTGAGGGTCCTTTGGTGGTACACAGACCTCTGTAATTGAGTAGCTCCACTGGACAGTGTAGTGTGTGGCCGAGGTTCGTGCCCGGCTGGGACGCCTCCACGCTGGGAGGACCAGGGGAGCAAGCTTGGCCAGAGCATTACCTCCCCATGGACGCTAAATTGCAACCCCACTGGGTTGCAGCGGTGCCTCGGACTCCTGCAGGGCTTCATGAGAGTTGGAGTGTAGTGCAGCCCCGTTGGGATCTGCAGGCGCCGCCAGGGGGTGCTGCAGCAGGAGCTGCTCAGCCCATATGGGCAGTTCTTCCACCACACCCAGAAGTGCTGCCGGAAACGAGTAATCAAGCACCTGGATCGATTCCGGGTGCATTATAAAAGGAGCCAGCAGCCACTAAACGGGGAACCAGAGTCAGGAGGAGGAGTGACGAAGCTTGACCCGAGGAGTAAAGGTGGAGAAAGAAAGAGTGAAGAAAGAGACTTGTGCTATTGTGCAGTGCTTGTTCTTGGACTGTGTCATACTTGGGGGGAACGGGGAAGGTGTTTCCCACAAGGGAAAAAGAAAAGAAAATCAAGAGTGTGCACTGAATTTGTGTCCCCTGCATGTCTGTGCCAGGTTCAGCTGGCGATGCCATCCTGGTGGGCCACAATAGCCAATTGAATTGCATGCTTTTATTGTTCGATTTAATTAACTTGAATCAGATAACTCCTTCCACAAACATAATCTTAACCATATTGTAAATGGGCATATTGCACAACATCGCTGAAGTATAATGCAAAGTGATAACCTCATCAATGGAGTGGAGGTTTGGAGGTCGGCAGCTTGACTCTATTAGGGTTATTGTTGTTTCGTAAATCGTCATATTAACGTTGTGATAATTTTCCATTAATGAGAAGATAGATGACTTCAAATCAACTTCAGTCAGGAGCACAGAAAAGATAAAAATGAAATCCTGAAGAAGCAACTTGTGATGAACTAGCTGCAGGTATGTTTAGAAATCTAAATCTGTGTAACTTCCAGTAAGCTAGCTAACATTACATCAACTGCTACTACACTAAAGCTAGCAGTTTACTGGAGTAACAGTGTAGTTCCATTACGTGTAAAGGTTTTGACATTGAGTGTTTAACAGATATTAACTTATGTTACATTACCTATTTGACACATAGTTGAGTATTATTTATTACCATACAGACATCAGGACCTATACACATTCTTAAAAGCTGCTAGCATTAAGTAAGTAAAATGTATTTATAAATTCCCTTCTACAGTCATGACATCACAAAGCTCTGTACAACAATAAAACACATAAAGGTACAAACGAAATGTAACAAAATAAGAAAAAATAAAGAGAAACAATAAAATAGAATAACAATAACAAAACTAAGAATAAATTAAAATTCTAAGCAAAAACTACTCAGCTGTGTTCAAAAGCCTTCTTAAACAAAAATGTCTTAAGTTGCTTACTAAAAGAATCAACTGACTCAGCTGTGTGCAAAGCTAGCGTAAGACCATTCCAGAGCCTTGGCACACTTTACTGAAACGCATAATCCCACATAAATTGAGCAGGGTACAAGAGATGACTAAGAGGCCCTGTTGCCCACACCTAAGGCTGTATGGCAGGCCAGGAGGCCTGTGATATACTCAGGGGCTTGACTGCAGAAAGCTCTATAAGTAAGCCCCAAAATTTTAAAACTAATTCTAAAATAAACTGGAAGCCAGTACAAAGCATACAAGATGGGAGTAATATGTGCCCTTCTATTGGCTGCATTTTGTACTAACTGTAGGAAGGCAGTAAGGGAAGATTTATTCAGACCAGTATAGAGGACATTACAGTGTTAAAATCTGAGAGGAAGAAAGCATGTACAAGCATCTCAATTTAGAAAGGATTCTTAATTGGAAGAAACAAGAGTGCCTAACAGACCTTACATGGGAATCTAGGCTTAATGACTGATCAAAAATAACCCCTAGATTATGTAAGTTCAATTTGGCAATTGGAGAGACAAAAGCAATTTCAGACTAATACCATAGTGAAGGCTATGGTCGGGTTTGGGGAACACAACAACAAGAACCTCCGTCTTTCCTGAGTTCAGCTGCAAGTAGTTATTATAAAGCCAATTGTTAATCTGTGACAAGCAGTCAACCAAAATGGACAATTTTTCAATTTGATTGAGTTAAATGAGATATAAAGCTGTATATCAACTGCATTAAGGTGATATGAAATGCACGTAAAAGTGTTTATAATCTGAGACAAAGGAAGGCTGTATATAGAAAACAATACTGGTCCGAGAACCGAACCCTGTGGTACTCCACAATTCAGGGGAGCAGTAACAGACGTAAAGTCTACCACACCAACTCATATTAGTTAGATATGAGGAGAACCATCCAATACAAAACCAGAGACCCTCCCCCCCACAGACAATTCCTAACCTATTAATTAAAATCTGTTGGTTCACTGTGGCAAAGGTCGCACTAAGATCTAACAATACTAGCACAGAACACTCCCCTGCATCAGCAGCCATTATTAATAGGTTGCTAAAAATTTTAAGGAGAGCTGTTTTTATAGAATGCTGTTTCCGAAAACCACACTGAAAATGATCAAGAAGCTGCTCTTCAACAACCTTTTCTAAAATTTTAACAATAAAGGGCAGCTTGGAGATAGACCTATAATCATCTAATATAGAAAGATCCAATTTTGGTTTCTTCACCAGTGAATGGATTACAGCATGCTTAAAGTGTGATGGAACAATTTCAGAACGCATAATAATAATGTTTAATACATGTGGACCTATAGAGTCAAAAGCTTGAAACAGCAATGACATAGGCAATGAATCAGAAGGACATGATGAGTGTTTCATTTTGCTGATTAATGTAGAAAGATCAAAAGCAAAACCAGTGAAAACCTATAAAAGACTCAAGAGTGTAAATACATATGAGTGAAAGACGAAGGAGTTGGAACTAAGTTAGCCCTAAAATCATCAGTCCTACCAACAAAATGCTTAAGTAGGTTATCATAGTCATTGTTCGAAAATACCTGTATATTAGCTGGAGCTAAGGAAACAATAATATGAATTGTGTCAAATAAAACTTTAGGGTTGCGCCTATTAGTCAACATAAGGTTGAAAAAAAGCTATTGTAGCATCCCTAACTACAGAGTTAAAAGAAATGTGCAATTCCTTTAGATAAGAGTGATGATCCTCCTGATTACTAGACTTCCATAAGCGCTCAACTTTCTGACAGGTCCGTCTGAGATTGCAGATGGATCCTTGGGGCTAAATGAAAAACAGAACACTGTCTAATTTTAATAGGTGCGTTCCTATACAAAATATCAGTACAGTGCTCATTAAAAGATTGTACTGCTAACTCCACATTATCATCATTGCCAGCAACAAATTCACCAAACATAAGAGCAAACGGATCAATTACTGAACCATTAATGAAGTGAACATAACTAGTATGAACAACAGGTACCAGCTCCAAATAAAAAAAAAAACAAAAAACAAATCAAATATACACTTCTGGACACTAAAGGTTACATCACATACAGTAATGCTATTAAGAATTACACTATGTGAAAAAACCAAGTCCAATGTGTGCCCTTAACTATGGGTAGGACCCAAGACATGCTGAATGAGATTAAAAGACTCAATGATGTTCATTAACTTTCAAAGACATGCTACATGAAGTGGCATCAACGTGAATATTAAAATCACCAATAATTATAACTTTATATTATAACAATAATTTTATAACTTTTAATGGAGGAATAAAAATCTTGAAATTCCACAAGAAATACGCTAGCAGCAATGGGTGGTCGATAAATTAGATTACAGTGCAATAGATTTGCATATCCAATATTAAGAATCTGCAGTTCAAAAGACGCATATGAAGTAGTGCTCACAGAATAACATAGAAATGACTTCTTGAAAACCGCAATGATCCCACCACTATGACTGGCGAGTCATGGTGTAATAATGAATGAATAGTCCTCAGGACACAGCTCTATGAGGTCCATCTGCCAAGTCTCTGTTAAAAACATAAAATCCAGCTCATGACTAGGGAAAAAAACAATTTAAAATAAAAGACTGGTTTGTGATGGAGCATGCATTAATCAGAGCTGACAGTAGCTGTCAAAGTAGCTGTCCCTGAGAATCAGGGAATAGCAGGGAGCAGCCCGAAATTTCTCTTGCGGCGATCTCTAACTCTTATGGCTCTCGGACTGGGGGCGGGGGGAGGGGGGGCGGATGGGGGTGTTGGCACACAGCAGGAGCTTCAGGCAGGATAGGTCTCAGGTATGCTGGCCTGGACCAGGAAACCTTAGTGCTCATGTAATGCAGCAATGGTGCAGCCAACCCGCGACATACAGTCAGGCAGAAAACAAAGATCCATGCCAGGACCCCACTGCCACAGACCCCAAAAACTTGCATGCACACTTGTTCTTTTTTCTCGTCTCCTCTGGCAGGCCTGCGTATTCTCGAGCACACTGCTGGCTAACAGCAGGGGGTGAACGCCAAGCACTACATCACTCTCGAGCAAGGGGAAAAAAGGTGTAACATCATAATGTTATAATAATGTCTTTTTCTAAGTCTACAGTTTAGAAAAGTTTACCATCATTTATCTGATATCATGCAATGAAAAATAATCATTCACAAAGTAGTTGAAAAACCACATACAAACAGTGTTGCAACCAAGACAAAAAAGGCAAAACAGTCAACAAAGACAGGAAAGAATACAGCAAGGTAGAGGCACAGCCTAACAGAGGTGCGATCTGCTTAGGGGCTGCTAAAGAGGTAATGAATGATTAAGAAATTGTAGAGGGAGAAGTACTGCTTAGATTAAATAGGCTGAAATCAAACAAATCTCCAGGACCAGGAAATATTTACCCTCAAGTTCTTAAGGAGGTTAGTGAGCACATATATAAACCATTGACACATATTTTCAGGAAGTCACTGCATACTGGGGAAATTCTGAAACACTGGTAAATGTCAAATATTATTCTTTTCTATAAAAAGGGTGACCAGGCAGATCCAAGAAACTGTAGGCCACTAAGATTAACATGCATCGCATGAAAATTATTGGAAGCAACACATGACAAGAACAAAAGTTTTACTGAACACTCAGTATGGGTTAGAAAATTGGAGGTCATGTTTTATTAACACACTGGTATTCTATGAGGAAGCAGCAAAAGAATGTGATCAAAGTAGAGCATAAGATATCTGGACTGTGAAGCATTTGATAAGGAATATAAGTAACAAGTTGGTTATGTTTGCTAATGATACCAAGATAGGTGGCCTGGCAGATAATCTGAAATCAGTACAAATCATTACAAAGGGACTTAGGCAGCATACAGGCTTGGCAAGATTTGTGGCAGATGAAATTTAATGTCAGTAAATGTAAAGTAACACACATAGGTAGTAAAACTGTTAGGTTTGAATACACAACGAGAGGTCTGAAAATCAAAAGTACACCTTATTAGAAGGATTTAGGAGGCATAGTGGACTCTACACTGTCAACCTCCAGACATTGTTCAGAAGCCATTAAGAAGTCTAACAGAATGTTAGGTTATACAGCGCCTTGATGTGTGGAGTACAAGTCCAAGGAGGTTGTGCTCATGCTTTACTGGTGAAGCCTCATCTGGACTACTTTGTTCAGTTTTGATCTCCAGGCTACAAAAAGAGCATAGCAGTGGTAGAAAAGTCCAGAGAAGAGCAACTAGGCTAATTCAAGGCTACAGGGGATGAATTATGAAGGAAGATTAAAAGAGCTGAGCCTTTTCAGTTTTAGAAAAAGAAGATTAAGAGGAGACATGTTTGATTATTTAACATTATGAAGGGGATTATTACAGTCGATTGAGACTGGTATTTTAAAATTTGAAAAACTGAGTGTAAATCAAATTGTCAAAATCCAAATTTAGATATCTGGCCCAAATATTAGGAACAGAAAGGGGTTTTATGTGACAATTATGTGACAAATGGAAGAAATAATGCCTTTAGAGGAATAAAAAAAAAAGACAAATAAAATAGGATGATCTGGAGACCACAAAGGGAAGGTAATACCAACTGATTTTAGGGTGGCAATATCTGGTCATAGACCTACTAATGTCTTAAGTCAGATTTTCATTCCAACTGAGCACCTCAATTTACTATTAGCAAATGCACATCCCATATAAACACTGATATATATATATATATATGTGGCAATGGCGCTATATAGGTGTCGACCCGACACAGACTGACAACGGAGGCATGTATAAATGAACAAAAAGATTTATTTTCTTCACCTATGGGGCATGTCTTCCCTGTGTCCCACAGGCACAACACAGTCCCCAAAAATACCAAAGAAAAGAAAAACCACACAACAAAACACTCTCTCCTCCAAGGCAGCTTTGTCATCCTCCTCCTCCTCCCGACTCCAGCGCCTGGAGTGGTGACTGTCGACCTCTTTTATAGCCCACCCGGAAGTGCTGCAGGTGCTCGTTGACCTGCTTCCGGCTGCACCTCCAGGTGTGGCTGCGTTCCCGCCCAGACGGGCTTGTTAGGCCGTGCAGCTCCCCCTGGCGGTGGCCACAGAGCCCGACAGGAATGAGCTCCGGTGTTCCAAACTATTGGCCCCGATGCAACCCAGGAGGGCTGCCAATAAGTGTTCCAGGGGACATAGTGTTTATCCCATGACTGCTCCCCCGGATCCAGTGTCAAAGGGCCATCCCGACCGGGCATGGGTCCCAGCCATCTGCCACAATATGTAAATGTATATACATATTATAAGTTATATAATATTTCTGCTTAATTCTCTGTATCTCACACAATTTCTGCAACTGCAACTGAGAACAACATAAGTAGGCTAAATTATTTATGCTTAATACATCTTAAAAATATTTCTTTTAGTTAAGCTGTATATTTGTAACCTATTAGCAACAACTGATTGACTTCTCATTAGAATATCTTTAATATCCACAGCTGAAATTCCCAGCAGGCCACCTGATATAACCTCTCTAACAACCACACCACTACTCTTGCCCGTTTAGAATTTACATTCATAACATTGTATCTAATTTTTTTATTTTCAGTAATTTAATTAAAATTCTTACAATTAGTAAAGCAATCTGCTGAGCCTATTTTAGATAGATAGATAGATAGATAGATAGATAGATAGATAGATAGATAGATAGATAGATAGATAGATACTTTATTATGGGATATGCTCGACAGAACCCCGCCCGCCAACTCTAATCCTCCTACCGCATCATGGGATATGCACAACAGAGCCACGCATGCCAACTGTAACTGTCCTCCCGCGTCCAGCGTCGCTCTCAAGGCATGTGCATTGTCTACTCATGTGCCCACACGCAACAACTCACCAAACACAGCCTCAGTCGCTTTCGTTTGTGCAAAAGCCCACATGCACCTCTGAGCCACGTTGACTTTTCACCACACACAAGACAGAGAGCCACGACCGCCAACTCACAGAGCCCCGCCTGCCAACTGTAACAGAGCCCCACCCATGGGTTATGCACGAAAGAGCCACGAACGCCCACTCTAACCCTACTCCCACGTCATGGGGAACGCACGACAATGCCCCGCTCATGAACTCTCACCCTTCGGAAGCTTCCAAGATCACTCTCGAGGCAATTATATGGTGACATCAACTTCTCAACTGTCACTCTGGAACAACTCAGTACGCGAGCTATATTAAGCGTCACCAACGGAGACTCACTAGACCTTAATGAACAGGTGCTGAAAGTTATCCCTAACGACAAAGTAACTTTCACCAGCGTTGACTCCATCGTCACAGACGATCCTGCAGATCAACTTGCATTCCCCGAAGAATTTCTTAATAGTCTTACTCCCACTGGCATGCCTCGGCATAAACTCAAAATTAAAATTGGTTCAGTCATCATGCTTCTCAGGAACCTCATGCCAGCAAAAGGTCTTTGTAATGGCAAGTGTTCACTTATCAATAAATAATTATATGCGGCGTACGTAATAAAAATGCAGGTAAAAGCAGACAATAACTTTAGCAATTTACTTTTGAATAGATTTTGTCAGTTTGACCAGATTTAAATGTTTATCAATATTATTCGTAAAGATGACAATCCTCATAAAGGTAATCTTTCTTCTTTGACATAAATACTTTTAAATAGATGATTATCCTTAACCCATATGAAACGAATAATACCAATGGCTTTGGAAATCTCTGGGGTTCCACCCTTGCCACACCCATTTAATAACAAAAATTAAAACAAAAACGATTCAGGGACACATAAAGCACAAAATAAGTAAAGCTTTTTTTTTGGTGATCCTGACATAGGCAAAACTCCCCTCCTGAGCTCTTCATCTCAGGGTTTCTTAACGGGTCAAAAGACAACCTCCATAGCAGGGTGTTCCGCTTATATTCCTCCAGTCCTAGAAAAAGTGGGGCTTGTAGTAATCAGCAGAAGCCAGGGCTAGGTGTCATCTCCTGGTGACTGGTTGACGCTTTGGAGGAAACCAGAAATACAGCTAGCAGCAGCAGCACCCCCTCCTTCTCAGCAGTTGAGAGCCCTCCGGAAGAACTCTAAGTGTGCATGTATGACAACCCTCTTGTTTATTTGTCCTGCCATGATCATACTTTTTCTTAGAACAGCTGAAGTAAGTTTCCTCTTCCTCTGCCTTTTTCTGCTAGACTTATCCAATAGTCATGAGGTTTTGGTGGTCATTTTGGGACATTTTTAAAATAGATATGCAAGAATGTTAAAATGATCAGACATTCTTTTTTAAAACATGTCAGACCTTTCCCATAGAATTTCATCTGCAGGCAGATCTCGAGTTATGCTGGTCATGACCTGGCAGCTTGACAGACAGAAATGAACACATAAAGCCTCCAAATAATTTCACAACTGAATTTCAATTATATTTGATCTCGCAGCTTCCATTTTTTACTTACAAATAAAAACAAGATTTGATGCGATGAAAACATAGCATCCATCTCTGGAATATTTCATGCACAGTAAGGACCGTTTGCAGTCATGCTTTTGTGAACATATGTCACCAAATGTAAGTGCAGACACACAATACTCTTCACCACAGGTAAGCAGCTTGATCTGCAACTGGTCATTTAGCTAAGTGGTAGAAACCACTGATTGTAATTTCCAGGGTTCTAAGAATTCAGCCCAGCAATGCTGTTTCAGGGAGTTTAGTTGCTAAGAAGGGGACGCAACACTCTGAGTGATCCCGCAGCAAAAACAGCATAATTCTGCTGGGGGATCAATGGTCAGCTAGTGAAGGGTTTTTGTTCATGGCATCATTATGCATTTTCCAATTCTATGAGGAACTGGGTAATTATCAAAAAATGTTTAAGTATAAGGTCGACATACCGTACATACCCATGGTTCATTTTAGTGTCACTTTTTTGTGTTTCGTGATTTACATTATGGTGCTTGTGCATCACTGTGATTTTATTAATAAATTTCAAAACATTTTCTGTAAAATAACTAAAAAGTATCATGCATTTTTGCTAATTTTCCATTAACTGACATTTTCAGTGCAGGTTTTGACTTAATATACATTCAAAATCAGGTTATCTGCAGGAATGGAACTAGTTCATAGCCCAAGGTCTTACTGTAGTTAAATATTTAGAACCACTTTCCTATTTGTCTCTATGCATTCTATATGTCATTTGCTTTTGACTTTAAGAAAGTGTTGTACTGATATGCTCATGTTTGCTTTGTTTAATTTTTTTTCTGCACAGTGCTGTTTTAGAACTCATTTAGGAGCTAGTTAATGTACCCATAAACAGCTTGATCATGGGTGATATATAAATAAAATGTATTATTATTATTATTATTGTTGTTGTTATTATTAATGAGTGGAGCTGAAACTGTTGCCCTCCCTCTGTGTCTCTGCAATTACCTTTGTTGTTCAGGTAAATGATAAGACCTGTCAGTACTTTTACAATATGCTGTGTAACTGGGGCCTGAAAAGTAGACAACTTGAAATGTCAAGGAAAGGTTGGGGTACCATTAAGGTAGTCCCTTTTAATATAACAGAAAAGACAGACGACAAATGGCTCAAACAAAAACAAAGCATGAACAATCACAAGGACAAGCATTCACGAATCTCTGTCCTTCACGAGTGTCAGTTGGGTGTCTGATGACACTTTCTTGGAGCAGACCATGTATATAAGGCTGGGACTGGAAGGGCCGGGGCTTTCTCTGGGTGGCATGGCTGGGTCAGTTGTCCTCCTTGGACATCTTTTCTTGGATGTAGAAAAAGAAGGAGAAGGTAGTGTTAGTGCCAGCGGCCCCTTTTGTCCCAGGGTGCAATTGCTTAATTCACTAGAATCAGAAAGGTGGTCCCTAGTTGCACATGTGTGAGAGCTATTTTTTGCATTCTCTCTCCTTTTCACTGCTAACATTCAAACAGCTTAGTGCTGGCCTATTCAAATGGTGGCCCAGAAGCAACCTCCGCGTGGCCCAGACTGTGGTCCCACCAGAAATACGTAGAAAAAGTTAGAAAAACACATTTCGTGAGTCTTCAGAATTTCCTACATAAATTCCTACAGCATAGCCCAGCAACATTCAACTCACAATCCAGCATATTGTTGTGTGTCTAGAAGTAGTGGTATTAGTCTGTGATAAAGTGATTTTTTTTTTTTTTTTTGTGAAGGTACGCACTGGTACACTGTACTGGCATCTTGGCCGTTACAGCTTGTCGTGGCATAGACTAAATATAAAATAATTCTATAATCAACTGGGTGTAGAGTCTTAATTGTATTCCAGTTTCACCAACTTCGTGCAAACGTGGGTTTTTGCATATTAATCTAATTGTTACTCCAATGAAAGCCTCTTTACTGACAAGCACTTCTCTTCATACGATTAGTTGGCTGTCTACTCACACGCTTTGATCCTGTGGATTCATGGTCATTACAATGGCAATGATCAGCCATTGACACTCAAAGCAAAGAACGAATTAGGAACTCTGTATTTGATAACACATACAAAAAGTTTTGAATTTTCTTGAAAAGTCAGTCAGATTAAGTGCTGATTGCTATGCAAGACTACTTTTTGTGGAATGTAAAGCTCATTATTAATCTGCAGTTAATATTCTTTGATTATGGAAATTCTGTGTTTGTAATTTTAAACTATCAAGCACAATATTATGCAGTACTTACAGTACACTTACGCAGGTGGCGTAATGGCAGTGCTGCTGCTGACGCCTCATTATAGGGAGATTATGTGCTGGTGCACTTTGAGTAATGGGTAAACCGTTTGTGACAAACGGCCGGGACCCATGCCCGGCCAGGATGCCCCTTTGTCACTAGATCCGAAGAAGCAGCCATGGGAGCCATGCTACGTCCCTCGGAACCTTTGTTGGCAGCCCACCCGGGTTGCATCGGGGCCACTTTCGTGGAACACCGGAGCTCATCTTGGTTGGTCTCTGTGGCCTCCACCAGGGGGAGCTGCATAGAGCTGCACGGCTTAATGAGCCCGTCTGGGCAGGAGCACAGCCACAACCTGGAAGTGCAGCCACTACTCATGGCACCAGAGTCAGGAAGAGGTGGACGAAGCTGCCCTGGGAGGAGTGGAAAGAAGAGTGTGATTGGGGGTGATTTTTCTTTGTATTTTGGGACTGTGTTGTGCCTGTGGTGTTCACAGGGAAGACGTGCCTGTGGTGTTATGGGTCCACAGCTCGTTCAGCAAAGGCCGTTTAAATAAATAATCACCGCGCTCGCGGCGGTTTAGTGAGGGGGAGTGGTGGCTGTAGGATGATCTTGGGGCGATCTGCGGTGTGGGCGTTTCTCACCTAGTGCACAGGTGAGGGACTGCCCGCATCGGTGATTGTTCCTGGGATTAATGTGCTGCAGCTGCTATGGCCCCCCCCCTTAATATAAGAAGCGCGAGTCGGTTAAGAGGGAGATTTTTAGAGATCAGAAAAAACAAAAAAGAGAAGAAAAATGGAAAGAAAAAGAGAAGGAAACGGAGGAAGCAGGAAGCAGTGAGGAGAGAGAGAGAGTGAGGAGAGAGAGAGAGCAAGTCGGTGCAGCAGGAAGAGGGCGAGCGAGAGCTCGCAGGCAGCTGAAGGCAGCCTGGGTGTTTGGCCAACACCTGGGAGAAGTAGTGGTTGTGGTCGCTCCCGCAAAGTTTGTTTTGCAGGGCGGGAGTGACCGGAAGGTGCAGTACTCTCCGCGGAAGGTAGCGGAAGTCGGGACTTGGGACGTGGTGTCCCCAACGTGAGAGCCTTGACCGTTAGGGGATTCCCAAGTCGCTGTCAGGGGGAGCCGACCGGAGCCAAGGATCGGAAAGGCGACTGAAAGTAGCAGGAGGAGTAGGCAGAAGGTCAGCTGCATTGAGAGCGTCTCACCTGTTGCAGGGTCCGCATGGGAGAAGAAGGTGAGACGCTAACGCTAGTTTAGAAGAAGCAGTGGGCTTGATATTGGTTTTTAAAAGACTGCTTCCTGATGAACGTTTTAAGAATATTTTTCTATGTATTGATTTTAACCTCCACGTTTTCTTTTACTGGCTTATTTATTGAACTCTTTTGAAAGCACTGCACTTTGTGGACACTTTGTTGTAATAAAAGCACTTTGCACTTTTTGAACCATCCCCTTGCTCAATTGTTGTTGTCTCACTGTCTACCTCTTCTTGGTTATAGCTGTCGACGGTGTGGGGTTCAAGGGCTCCCGAACAGCGATGGGAGCATTGAGCTGAACCCGCATCGTCACAGTGCCCCACAGGTGAAGAAGAAAAATAAATCTTTTCGTTTATTTTGCCCGTGCCTCTGGTGTCAGTCTGTGTCAGGTCAGCGCCAACCAAGTTTTAATCTCACACCGTTATATAAATGTAAAGAATTATTATTATTATACTTGATGATTTCTCCATTTCAATTTTTAAATGTTTTAAATGTTTTTTCACCAAATAAACAAAACATGTAGCACTAGGACTCCCTGTATACCTTCACAGCACCTTAAACTTGATCCAAATGGAAAGTATGCATAACGCCACCTTTTTGTATACAAAAAAGGCACTCCTACTCACACATGTGCTGATTTAAAATTAACCTTCTGTAAGTTCCCTCAGTGTGCAGACGTTGTATTCATGTATGTTAGCTACTGTTGTCACTTGCTATGGGTTTATGCACTGATAGCTTTGATAGCGCTGATAGGTCATTTTCATTCTGTTAAATGCACTTTGTGAGGTGTCTGGGTCATTGATGACCAAAATATTTATTTTATTTTAAAACGTAAACAAATGCACTTTGAGATGTACCTGAGTCAGATGTGAGCAAAATGTTTATTTTAATTCAAAAGGGAAGCACATATTATTTATAATACTGTGCACTATTTTTGTTTTTATGCACTTTGAGATGTGCCTAAGTCAGATATGACCAAAATGTTTATTTTTTTTTATTTCAAAAGTGGAAAAAAAGCATTGCTACTACCTCAAATTCTGTTCAGTTATAGCTTTTTTAATTTTTATTTTATTAATTTTATTTAAAAGCAAATAACAATCCATACAACAAATCAAACATAACAAAACCAAAATTCAAACCCAACATTCAAAGAAAGAGAGGAAGGAAGAGTATCCTTTTCCCCAATATAGAAGCTTATTCTAAAAAGTTAATTAGATCCTGCCATATTTTAAAAGAGGTTTAGCTTTTTTATGCACTTTTGATGTGTCTGCATCAGATGTGACCAAATGTAAAAGGGAAAAAATGAATAAATTGTACATTTTTATTAATACATTTGTTTGGTTTAAAATATGTTATTACCTGCTCCTTGTTAATAACATATTTTTTGGATTTAAAATCTGGCCCAACTGAATTTGTAATTGAATAGCCCTGGCTTAGTGGCTCACTCAAACCCCCCAAACCCCTTAAATATATATTTATATTGAAAATATATGTTTACATTTTTGGGCCAGCTGAGTCATGACAGATGTATCTTCTTCCAAGACTGGGTGACTCATCAAGTGTTGAAGCATTGTACTGTGAAATTATTCTTTATGCAGTAATTATGTAAAACAATTTACATTATAATAATCCGGCTTAGGAGTCTGAGGAATTCAATTTTTTCTTTAGAGCAGTTGCTCCTTTTAAATGTTGAATTTTATAGCAAACTGCAGTTGTCCATAATGCTTTTAACAAAACATATTATAAGGAATACATAAAATTAAAAGTAATATTTTATAGTAATTGCAAGTAAATTGTTCCAAAACACTTAGTTCAAACATTACACAATTTAGTCAAATTCCATCAATAAATCTATTTGTCATTTCATTACTGCACACATTCCTGCACATTATGCCCTTTTAATAGCAGAACAATCTCTTATATTTTAGGGCTTTTATATATTGTTTAAATTTTGTCACAGGAAACATTTTGAATAGTTATAAATGGTATGTATACAGTAAATGTATTTTCTCATGGGAAGACAATTCTACCCAGTATGGATGAATTATTAAATATTTCTGTCCTAAATATAGCATTGCTGTAGGATAGTGAAATATGATGAAGTGACCTCTTTGGTTAACCTTCATTTTCTATCCCACAATGTTGATAAAAAAATAGTAAACTGAGACTATCAAACAAGATTATATGGTGATCCCGCTCTCTCTTTTGACAAGTTCAAGAAACAATATGTCCGCTTTAGATGTTCAGAGTTACATTTTAAAGAGTTTACTTTCATTTCAGCAGCTTAAGGACCTAAATTAAAAAGCCTATGGATACATGTGTATATTTATTTCTTTGCGCATATTTAATGATTTTTTTTGCATTTAGTGAAATCTTTCATTGAAAGCTGTTTTGCATTTTATTTTAACCATACTGTATCTGTAAATGCATACAGTGCTTGTAAATGCTAGGGCAGGAGTAAATAAAATTGAATTGATTCACAACTATAAACCTATGAAATTAATATAAAATAATACATGACTGCAACATCATTGAAATGAAAATATAAATGCAGAAATAAATATATAAATATACAAGTATAAAATGTAGTTATTATTGCATGTGTTAGCGTGTCTTGTTTTGCAAAATATAATTGTAAGATTTAATTGTTTATAAATGCATATCTAATTAGGTAGATATTAGCATAATCCGTCTTTCTGATGTGTCCCAGAGCATGCTAAACTTTTACAACAGTGATTTGTAAACAGTTAGATAATAAACTATTTATGAACAATGAATTTTAATGATACTGTACTAAGTATCAGAATTTAAAATAAATCAAATCTATTTAACATCTGGGGATTTTAGTCAGGTGTTATCTCTATAAAGTTTGTCTTTATTGACAGAAGTATCCCTCTGACCCTTTTGGATTTTCTTCTAAAACACAACCACTTTTAATGTTTTCAATTTGTCAATGAAGTACAAGTTTTAAGAGCATTGACAGCCAGATTATAAATATGTCATCTTCTGCATTTTGTATTCCCTTTCTCGTGATGATGATCACTTTACTTAATTGGGGGAATTAAAAAGTCATACAACCTATATAATATACACACTGATGTTTGCAATTCAATATACCAATAACTTAATATTTAAACACATTTATCAATTGTGAAAGAAGACTTCATTACATTATAACATCCTTGCACATAGTGTTTTATGAGTCAAAATGGAAAAATAGCACAATATAACAGGTACACAGAAGTTGAAGCCTAACCTGGCAGCACTGGCTTCAAGAGAGGACTCAACACAACATGGGCGGCAGTTTGTCAAAAGGCCTACTCATCCATACGTTGATGAGGATGATTTAGAATCACTAGTTAACTTAACATGCACATCTGTAAAATATGGGAGGAAAGCGGAGTATTGACACAACAGCCCATGTGGATGCAGGGAATATGCACAGGCTCCACCCAGACGATGACTAGATGCAGGATTTGAACATGGAACTGTGAGTGTGATGTCCAGTAGAGATACAGCTGGCATACTCCCTTGAACCTGGGACTTTGATAGTCATAGACTGAGGATGGACTGGACAACGATGACACCAAACAACACAGGTAGACGAAAAAGTGCTTTTATTGCAAACAAAGTGTTCCAAAATCAAAGTGTAGTAGAGTCCTCTTTAAATAAAATAATCAATTAATAATCTCAATATAAAAACAGTGTTTTTGGTTGGGGTTAAAAGTCACAAAAGATGAATAATTCATAAAAATGTTAAAATTGCCCCCCGATGTTGTCACCTTTTTGAGGTGGAGGGGTTTGCATGTCTTAGTGACCTTGGGAGCTATGTGGGTGGGGACTGAGATCCCTGGCATTTTCAAACATGTCTCAGATGAAGGTTCAGACTAAGGACAACACCTGGGGTTTGGGCATGGGGCCAACAATCCCACATTGTAAAAAATATCATTCTGTTATAGAAACCAAGACAAATGCAAATAACAACACAGAGCCTGCAGTGGATTCAAGTCAAGTAGCACAGCCAACTAGCAGTCTGACCACTTCTGCCACCAGTTGGAAGGTAGGAGTGAGACGCATTGGAGAATGAAATGTCCGAACCATGTATGATGTAACAAGAAAAGCACAAGTCCTTGATGAAATGAAGAAATACGGACTGGACATCATGGGAGTGAGAGAGTACTGATGGACAGTCTCAGGGCACCTAGTGACCAACGATGGCTTAGTAATCCTGTACCCTGGGCATGAAAGTCAATATTGTCATGGAATGGCCCTCATAGTCTCAAAGGAGAAGAGCAACACCTTGCTAGAATGGGATCCACTCGGTGAAAGTATGATCAGAGCATTTTGATTCAAAGGACTGTAAACTCATCATCATAGAATGCTATGCACCAACAAATGAAGCTAAGAAGGAGGACTAAGAAGACTGGTATGAATATTACAACACACAGTCTCTAAAGTCCTTCGTCATGATATGCTGCTGGTCATGGGTGACATGAATGCCAAGGCTGGAGCTGACAACACCAATTGTGATGGGGCTATGGGAAGCCAAGTGTGTGGGGAAATAAATGCCAATGGCAGCAGATTTGTTGACTTCCACTCGGACAACAACCTAGTGGTCGGAGGAACCCTTTTCCAAAACAAGGACCTCCACAAGTTGTCATGGAAATCACCTGATGGTTACACAATCAACCAGATTGACCACACCCTGATCAACGGAAAGTGGCACAGGTCCCTCCAAGATGTCAGAATGCGTCGAGGTGCAGACGTCAAACAGTGACCATTACCTTGTGAAAAGTACCATGAATCTCAAGCTTCGCAAAGTGAAACAGGAATGTCAGCGACATAAACAGCTAGATGTTGCCAAGATCAAGTGTCCTCACATCAATAGGGAATTTGAACTGGAACTGAGGAACTGCTTTAGTATGGACAAGAGATAGGGATGCAGATGTTAACACCATGTGGGAGGCCATCAAGAAAACCTATGTTGATGCATTTTCCAAGATGTTTGTCTACAGGAAGAGGAAACACAAGCAGTGGTTAATATCTGGAACTTGGAAGGAAATAGAAGAAAGGAAACAACTTAAAACCAAGATGCTCAGCACAAAGTCACCAAGGCTCCAACAGCAAGTCCAGAAGGCCTACAGGTCCAAAGATAAGAGGAGGTGAAGAACAGTGCCAGAAACAATAAAAGAGCCTTTGTAGAGGAGATGGCTAGCCAGGCTGCTGAGCGTGCCACAGAGAGTGGCGAACTTAGTGCCGTATATAAGATCACTAAATAGCTGTGTGGTGGTAATAAGAACCACCTTGCCCCAATTAAAGACAAGAATGGCCACACAGATGGGTACAACACTTCTGTAAAGTATTTAACAGACCTGAGCCAGAAGACCCTGGTTAATAAATGTCAGAAACCTGTACAGGCATATTAAGAAACCAGATAAAAGTCAAGTGAACAACAAAGACAAGAATGTACCAGGAGAAGGTTGATGTAATACACCAAATGTATGATTAAGAGAACAGCAGATGTACTGTAAACAACAAGCCTGGACAGTTGTCATATACACAGAGATTTCAAGGGTAATAGCTCAATAATATAAATATGACAAAAACAAGAGTGTGGTACAACAGACTTTTATTTCAGTAAGTCATTTGGGTGTAAACCAACAAACCAATCAGAGTAAATGTATGCGTTAATCAGAACTGTTATACAAATTCAGTGGTTTATGAAACAGACCTCTGCCCTTACTTATTTGATCATTTTGTAACAGACTGCTGTGATGAGTGCTGCCTTTTCGGCATTGCCGAATGTGTGGACAACTGTGTGCCTAAGAAAACAGTTTGCATATTATTTTCTTATGAGAAACTTTAGATCACCACTGACATCAGGAATGTATTGCAGGTATGCAGCAATGCATGCGTTTCAATTTAGAAATGTATAATGATTGCAGATATGAACAATGAAAGTGGATACATGTCGGTGCAGGAGTAAACTACAGATGTAAGTTAGCAGATGTAAAATCTGGTATAACTTTAGGAGGAACTATGCTTATGGACTACAAAGTTAAAATTTAGTTCTATCAGCATGTTCCCAGACTGATCAGCTTGATGCTTTCTGTTCTGTTTTCAATGATAGAACAAACAGCACACTATTTGATTAACTGCAGTGCTACATCATTCATCCTGTTCTGTTTCTGTACAGGGCATAAGAAGGTGTTTTAAATGAGCTTAATGTCCACAAGGCATTCAGTCCAAATAGAGTTTGAGGGTGTAATTTTAAGACCTGTAGCATCCAATTACCTGATGTCTTCAGTGACATCTGTGGTCTCTGCCAGCTTCAAAAGGACAACAATTACTCCTGTGCCCAGAAATTAAAAGAATGACTTGAGTCCAGTGGCACTCATTTCTGCTGTGATGAAGTGTTTTGAGAGACTAGTGCAGAAACATGTTAGAAAAAATATTCCAGATAGTCATAATCACTTCCAGTTTACATATCATTATGAAACATTTGGAAACTAACAGCTGTTATGCCAAAGTCATATCTTTATACAGTATCACAGCTCAGAATTTAACACTGTAGTACCAGCAAAGTGTGGCCCTCTGCAGTTGAATTTCAAACTTCCTAACCAGTAGACCTCAACATGTATGGATTGGAAGCATCACATCCTACTTGCTAACCATCAACACAGCTGCCCACAGGGTAGTACGCTGAGCCCCTTCTCTACTCCTTGTTCACCTCAGACTGTGTGGCCAGGCAAATCACTAACTTCCTCATTAAATTTGCTGATGACACCACTATCATATGCCCGATTCCCAAAGATAATGTAACAGTTTACACAGCAGAAGTGTATCTGCTGACTAAATGGTGCCAGGATGACAACTTCACCCTTAATGTCAGCAAAACCAAGGAGCTGGTCATTGACTTCAGAAACCAGAAGACAGACCACACTGACATCTACATCAGAGTGGATGATGTTGAAAGAGCTAGCAGTGTTACATTTCTTGGAGTGACCATAACTGATTACCTGAAGTGCGCACCACACATTGCATTTCTTGTCACCAGCACCTCTACTTCTTCAGATATCGACAGCAGCTCGCCAGGTGTTCAGTACAATTCATCCTCACTGGCAGCATCACATCCTGGTATGGCACCTGCTCAGCTCAAGAATATAAAGCACTGCAGAAAGTGGTAAAGGCTGCACAGAACAGTAATTACACTGAGCTGATTTCAATTCAGGATATATACAATGCTTGCTGCTGTAGATAGTGTAATGGACAGCAGAGACACCTTTGGGATGGAAAGGGTTTTGCATGGGTGAATACCTCCCCCAGTATGACAGAGGGCAGCCCCCTGGCTTTTTGTGGTGCCACAGGGTTGGAGCATGGAACCTTAACAGTTTCAGGGCCCATGGCCCTGCCAGGGGGCACAAAGGGAAGAGCTGAGCCCTGCTTAGAAGGACTGCCACCATACCCAGAAGTGCTGCTGGAAGAAGACCACTGGACACTGGGATCACTTCTGGTTGCCCTATAAAAGGAGCTGCCTCACTCCATTCAGAGACCCAGAGTCGGGTGGAAGAGGATGAAGCTTGTGAGAGGTGTGGAGGTGGAAGGAAGAGAGAAGAAGAGACACAGAGAAGGTAAAGGAAGTTCTTAATTGGGTTACTGTGCTTTGCACTGTACTGTTGTGAGGAGTGAGGGAGAAGAGCTTCCCCATGTAACAACAATAACAACAACAACAACATTTATTTATATAGCACTTTTTCATACAAAAAAATTTAGCTCAAAGTGCTTTACAAAATGAAGAATAGAAAAATAGAAGACACAATAAAAAATAAAAATGTCAACATTAATTAACATAGAATAAGTAAGGTGCGATGGCCAGGGTGGACAGAAAAAACAAAAAAAAAAAACTCCAGAGGCTGGAGAAAAAAAAAATAAAATCTGTAGGGATTCCAGACCAAGAGACCGCCCAGTCCCCTCTGGGCAAATATAGAATGTAGCAAATTTAGAATAAAATGTGCGTGTTGCTAAACTTGTGTCCTGGTGTCTGTTGTGTTGGTTGTTTGGGGAACCGTGTAGCCCCTGGAGGTCACAAAAGGTAAACAGTATAATTAAACTTAAATGATATCGCTAGCAATGATGGTTAATTGAGAAAAGAATCTTATCACTATAATCCACCATTGACAGTTATGGCAAAGTTTCATTATTGGAAACTTTATTAGAAAAAACAGTACAAGCCAGTTTGCATTAGAAATGTGAAAAGCATTATTCCACACTGTAGCATGGTTAAAATAGACACAGCCACATAGCTGACCTAAAGCACTTAGCACTTAACTTCACTGTATCACTTTAATGCAATGACGCCAATGATGGGAGCTGTGGGCAGAAAATCTGAGCCGCTGGGCATTTAACAAAGATAATTGCAAAGGCAGGGCAGGGTTACAGTTTATGCCTGCTGAAAGAGTTAACTTAGAGGTATAGCGTACAACAGACTGAGTTATGGTTAAGGTTTAGCCATACCCAATGAGCCACTTTTGCTTCTGTGTATCTTCAGACTGGAATTAAAATCTTTAAGTTAATTATCACCTTTGGTATTCCCGTTATACAATAAATCAGTTAATTATCAAGTTCTTAGTTATTTATATAATTTTGACAAACTACTAGGTTTTAACTAATATTATTATCCAGGTGGGGAACTTATTTCAGTTGTTCATCTTCCTTCATAGAGTAACACTGATAGTGATTTTATGCTAATATTGGTCAATTTGTATCAATAGTTACTTTTCATTTGCTAATTATTGGGTACTACTCTATTGAGTATACTTTCAAAAATATTATATTTAAAAAAACTGAAAAACAGCTAGTCACAGACCCTCTACAACTACCAATAGTACATCAATTGATGCCATTTTTATTTCATTTGAGTTGGAATCTGCTGTGTATCAAAGCTATTGAACCACCACAAGCCTATTTGTTTTTACCTACATGACATTGTAACGTACAGTTAAAAAATCACATATTTAATGTAGCCTACTAAAACATGTAATTCCATTCTATTATTACTGTTATTTTTGAATGTGACTCAGTATTAGAAAAATGTGATAACTGACTGTTGTATGAAGTAAAAAAAATATGAAATGCTCTAAATTTCATATCAATTAGCTTAGTCACAGAACACATCGGAATGTAATGCCATGCGTACATTTTCTGCCACCTAACCTGGCAACACTGAGGCCAAGGATGAAACCAACCAAGTTTGGATGGCAGCCCACACTTATGCACACAAAACCATGATTTGACTTATTTGGACAGAAAACAAATCATAGTCAAGAGTGCTAGATTTTGAACCTGTAATTCTCAAGGTAATTATTTATTTTTTTACAACATGTCTTTCCATAAATTTTTAAATTCTGCCAACATTCAGTTTTACATAACATGGCGTCAGACAAGTCATTAAATGCACAAGAACTCAAATAGTAAACAGCAATAAATTGAAACAAATAGGCAAGGCAATAAACATCCAAAATTTAGTACAAAATGATTAGAAACCAAGGCAAATAAAAACTGGCATGACTAGTGTGCTAGACTGAGAATGAAGTGCAGTCTGTGACAAAGCATGTAGGTGGATAAAGAAGATGTTGACAGAAATTAGTATTATGTGCAGTTTAAAACAGTGCCAATAAAAACAAAGAAAAAAACTCAAAAATATAAAATCTGCAAAAAAGAATAATTAGTAATAACAAAATTACTATTTGAGAAAATGCGCATATATCGACTGGTTACATTTGGTCATAATGCCACCTTTAGATTTCTTGCTTATAGTGATATCAACACCTTGAAGTGAGCCATCAGTCTTGTTTTGGCTTCTGCTATTAATGGAAAGGATGAATTACAGGCGGTGTGTGGAAAGCCTCCTGCTGACTTTGAAGTTCTACACAGAGAATTTATTGTTGGTGTGGGGGATGTGAAAAGAAGAAAGGCCTACTTGAAATGAATGTAAGGGGTTGACTTTGCTATAAAGTATTACACCCAAGAGTTGTTTGTTGCCTGAAATGGGAAATACTGTTGTGTGAACTGAAAAATGATTATTCACAAACTTATTTGAAACCTAGGTTGTAGTTATTCACTTTGATATTCTATAATAAGAGCCTGGACAAAGTATGTCAATGGAAAAAAATGCTTCAAATTTAACATCTTTCAATGAATTACATTAAAAAAAGCAGACTCTGTCAGATCATCAGAAACAAATTCAAATGCAATTAAGACAATATATTCTTTCAATATAAAATATGGTGTTCTCCCATCTATAACAGAATAAATAACTGCTCTAATGTAGTTTGTAGATCATCTGTCAAAAACATGATGTAAAAAGTTGGCTGGATGTGTATTTATTTTTGTTGAAAATGTGGTCTGAATGTTATAATGTTGTTAGTTGCTTAAAAATAAAAAGGCACCAGACAAAAATATCATTCTGTTAACATTTTAAAGAAAACATTCTAAATCTTGCAAGTCTTTTTGTGAAATTTTCTAAATTTAGTATTAAGTGAACAACTGACTTGTATAAAAGTTATCAGTTATGAATGCGGATGGCTTCAGAAAAACCAATGCTGCTCATCAAAGAAATTAAGGAGCATGATTTGATAGCATGGTGGCAGCCTACATGTGGTCTCATCAAGGAACCAGTGATGACTCAAGCACCCACTCAATCAGGCAATTTTGACCGAGTTCTTCAGATTTCAATGGATGAAGAAAATTATATTTTGCTAAAAACGGAATTCTTCATTGCTTGTCTCCAGGGAAGTATTTCAAGACAAGAAGCTGAGGAGGAGAGAGCCTTCTTATCCAGATACACAAGGATAAGTCTTTCACAATGAAATATTGAATAGCATGCTCAAGAGCTATTTTAATTTATATTTTGCAATTCTGAGAATACGTTCTTGGTTTGATATGTAGAGGAATGCATAACATTTCAAAGGAATCTCAGGTAGCTTGTCTTACAATGCTAAAGCGTCCCATTCTTCCAAGCCATACTTGCACTGTAATGTAAATCTTAACCTGCTTATGCTGGCACAGTATGGCACATACTGAAATTTGTTGCACTATTTTCTGCAAAACAAAGAATTTATGAGAATGTTTACCATTAAAGTAAACATTCCTTCATACATTCATTTCACATGCATTATTTTTAGTAAAAAAACCCTTTAAGATGACTCTGCAGTATAAAGTACTGTCACTAATACAGTATCAGGTAGCCCTGTTCATTAGATTGAGGCAACTGCCTGTGTGGGGTAAGTAAATAAGCAAAAAAATTACATGTCCACTTCTCCCTAGACTACTGTTTGAAAAAAATGTGCTACTAACAGTAGGTAAGTCATGAAAAGTCAAGTGAAGTGCAAATAAGATTATTTTGCCTAATGTATTTAAAAGGTATTTGTGAAATTCAAACTCTAGTCTCCTTGCTTTAGTTTATACTGGGTCAGCAAAACTATGTGACCACAGGGGTTAAAACATAGGTTTAGTCACTAAACCTCGCCTGATGTTAATGTGATGCTTCTCATAAATCTAAGCCATAGCAGGTATCATGTATAATTACTGATCAACTGATTTTCAGCATTCATTATGGAGCTTAAATATACAAAACTGTTAATGATAACAATAAGACTAGAATAGGAAAAATATTTTATTTTGGAAGCAATATATCCCTTTAAAAATCAGAAAAAAATAAAATGTATGATAAAGAAACTTTCCTTATTTTACTGTGTATGTTTCACATCACAAACTAATATAGATAGATAGATAGATAGATAGATAGATAGATAGATAGATAGATAGATAATACTTGTGTTAATGCTCTAATATCTCCTTCTTCTTATTTCGGCTGCTCCCGTTAGGGTTTGCCACAGCAGATCATCTTCTTCCATATCTTTCTGTCCTCTGCATCTTTTTCTGTTACACCCATTACCTGCATGTCCTCTCTCACCACATCCATAAACCTTCTCTTAGGCCTTCCTCTTTTCCTTGTACTTGGCAGCACTATCCTTAGCATCCTTCTCCCAATATACTCATCATCTCTCCTCTGCACATGTCCAAACCAACGAAATCTCGCCTCTCTGACTTTGTCTCCCAACCGTCCAACTTGAGCCGACCCTCTAATGTACTCATTTCTAATCCTGTCCATCCTCGTCACACCCAGTGCAAATCTTAGCATCTTTAACTCTGCTACCTCCAGCTCTGTCTCCTGCTTTGTGGTCAGTGCCACTGTCTCCAACCCATATAACATAGCTGGTCTCAATACCGTCCTGTATATCTTCCCTTTCACTCTTGCTGATATCCGTCTGTCACAAATTACTCCTGACACTCTTCTCCACCCATTCCACCCTTCCTGCACTCTCTTTTTCACCTGTCTTCCACAATCCCCATTACTTTGTACTGTCATCAGCAAACATCATAGTCCACGGGGACTCCTGTCTAATCTCATCTGTCAACCTGTCCATCACCATTGCAAATAAGAAAGGGCTCAGAGCCAATCCCTGATGTAATCCCACCTCCACCTTGAATGCATCCGTCACTCCTCCTCACCACTGTCACACTTCCCTCATACATATCCTGTACAACTCTTACGTATTTCTCATACAATACCACAGCTCCTCTCGAGGCACCCTGTCATATGCTTTCTTATGGTCCACAAAGACGCCATGCAACTCCTTCTGGCCTTCTCTATACTTCTCCATCAACACCCTCAGAGTAAACATCACATCTGTGGTGCTCTTTCTTAGCATGAAACCATACTGCTGCTCACTAATCATCACCTCACTGCTTAACCTAGCTTCCACTACTCTTTTCCATAACTTCATGTTGCAGCTCTTCAATTGTATCCCCCTTTAGTTACTACTTCTCTGCACACCCCACTTATTCTTAAAAATCAGTACCAGTACACTTCTTCTCCACTCCTCAGGCATCCTCTCACTTACCAAGATTCCATTAAACAATCTGGTTAAAAACTCCACTGCCATCTCTCCTAAACACCTCCATGCTTCCACAGGTATATCATCTGGACCAACTGCCTTTCCATTTTTTATCCTCTTCATAGCTGTCCTTAGTTCCATCTTGTTAATCCGTTGCACTTCCTGATTCACTATCTCCATATCATCCAACCTCTTCTCTCTCTCATTTTCTTCATTCATCAGCCTTTCAAAGTAATCTTTCTATCTGGTCAATGCACTCTCTTCGCTTGTGAGTACGTTTCCATCTTTATCCTTTATTACCCTAACCTGCTGCACATCTTTCCCATCTTGGTCCCTCTGTCCAGCCAATTGGTACAGGTCCTTTTCTCCCTCCTTAGTGTCCAGCCTCTCATACAACTCATCATAGACCTTTTCTTTAGCATTCGCCACCTCTCTCTTCACATTGCACCTTATCTCCTTGTACTCTTGTCTACTTTTCACATCTCTCTGACTATCCCACTTCTTCTTTGCCATCCTCTTCCTCTGTATACTCTCCTGTACTTCCCCGTTCCACCAGCAGGTTTTCTTTTCCTCCTCCCTTTGTCCAGATGTCACGCCAAGCACCCTTCTTGCTGTCACCCTTACTACATCTGCTGCAGTTTCCCAACTGTCTGGTAACTCTTCACTACCACCAAGTGCCTGTCTCACCTTCTCCCTAAACTCAACCTTGCAGTCTTCCTTTTTCAACTTCCACCATTTGATCCTTGGCTCTGCCCTTACTCTCTTTCTCTTCTTGATCTCCAATGTCATCCTACAGACCACCATCCTGTGCTGCTACACTACACTTTCCCCTGCCACCACTTTGCAGTCTTCAATCTCCTTCAGATTGACTCTTCTGCATAGGATGTAATCTATCTGTGTGCATCTTCCTCCACTCTTGTGCATAACCCTATGTTCCTCCCTCTTCTTAAAATATGTATTCACCACAGCCATGTCCATCTTTTTGTCAAAATCCACTATCATCTTACCTTCTTCATTCCTCTCCTTGTCACCATGCCTACACATCACCTCCTCGTCTCCTCTGTCCCCTTCACCAAGTTGTCTATTGAAATCCATTCAAGTCACCACTTTCTGTCCCTTTGGGTACACTGTTCATCACTTCATCCAACTCACTTTAAAAATCTTGGCAGGGTATTTCTGTATATACTTTGAATTTCACTTTATTTATCACTTGTGTTTTCATTGGAAATGAGAACTTGGCCACCTATTCAGCTTCTGTATATTTAAAGAGTTTCTACTGCATTCATTGTTGACAGGAAATGAACAAAATTTTCATTTCTTTCTAAAAGAGTGAATAATAAAGTTGGTAAGTGCAAAGAAAACACAGATAAGTTTAGCACTGCTTTAGTTGTCTGGGAGGATGATAGAATGAGGAGGGTTATTAAAGTAATTGTAGCCAGCAAGAATCAATACTGGGAGTGTTTATACTTAGATGTATATAAAGAAAAACACAGGTTTATTGGATTAGTTCAAGTGACAGAAGACTGATGTCATGGATTAATCCTTTCACATGGCCTATCTTTGTAGAATAATTCCTATCCATTTTCAATTGTCTAACTTTCTGCAACTGTTGTTATTTTCCTTTTAAAAGTGTATTTACAATACAACATTCTCTTGAGCCTATGTATGTTTTAATCATTTTGCTTCTTGTCTTGGAATGGCATATATTTGCCATGGAATATTATAATTTTAATGATTAAAAACAAACAAAAAAATATTTTCTTAATTTTTTTACTTAATGTGTTTTGAATTCAACCATGCAGTAGTATAAAAAGTTGTAACAATGCTAGAATGGATTCATATGGCACTCTTATTAGACTACATGATGCTTACCATTTTATGCTATTTTAAGTAAACTAACATTCATTGCAAACCAACAATAAATTATATCTACATAGCCCAGGACACAAACTCCCTGTGTCAAAAGAATCATAAAAAACAATAAAAAAATAACAACCCTCTGTTCCATTGTTAATATGCAGACTAGCTTGATATTTCATTCTGTGTGCCATTTATGTTTTATTGTACTGATGACCAGGGTCAGTGCATTGGGTGAGGTGACAAGGCAATTGCCTAAGGCAGCCCTTTAGTCAGGGTGGCATTTTTCATTTTTTTTTTAACACTGCAAAATAACAATATAAAAAAGTTAGGTATGAACCGTAAGAATTACACACACATCCAGTGCCTTATTGACATATGTTTAAATTTTATAGGTTTTAAACTAGCATAATGCACTTCATAGGACCATGACACACTCTGAGCGTCTGAGAGTCAAGACTATGCATGTGCATTTCAGAACCAATGCCAGTCCATCAGACAGATGTGATCTTATGAACATAAATAGCAGCTACATGCTGGCTTCAAATTCGTTACAGCCCAGGATATCTATGAATTGGTCAGCTCTTGAGGACAAATGCTCCAATATGTTTTCAGTTGAATCATCTGAATGTGTCTGTCAGAAAATTTCAGGCGTGATATTTTGGAAACCACATAGGAACCATTTTGTTATTTTTTTTGTATTTTTGAATTTCACGTTTTAATAAAAGCAATCAAATATAGTCAAAAAATGAAAATTACATCAAAGGTCAATGGCAATACACATAGCTGCCATACAATAATGATCACAGTGTTATTGCATCTTTTTTTTTTACTTTTCATCCTCATTAACTGTAACCATGTAAATTATTTTGAAGCCCATGAACTTAACTGACAAGCCTCTGTGGACGGTTCAATAACTGTAGGGTGAGCCTCAAAAGTGTTGGGGTGGCAGTGGGGTCGCCCCTTTTAATTCTTAAACAATTATAACTCAAAATCAGTGCCTGAGGGCAGAAAACAAAAATTAAACAAAGCAGCTTTCTTGGCTTTGTTGAAGTTTTTGGTTACTGAGTGCAGATCAGTCACAGGAAACTCCGTTCTTTCACCAACTTCGAGACCAAAATGAGGCGTCAACTTCAGGAGGTGTCGGACATTTATCACCCTAGGGCTGGAAAGGATGGGGTTACTTTCCCTCAAGGGGTGTCATGTCACTGCTGCAGAGGAGAGAAAAGATGAGGCAGTTAGCAACTGTGCCACCTTTCACCCCAATGAGGTACTGTGTACCTGTGATAACCCAGGAAGGTGTTCCTCTGACATGCATGTGTGACAACTGACATCATCAGAAATTCAATAAAATATAAGTATAATGATTATCCAGATATTATCAAAAGCTTTATAAAATATAAATATAATGATTATATCTAACATTTACCCGAATTCTACTATACCCTATCATTGCTAATGTACAAAAATTAGTGCAATATTAGTATTCAATTTTTCTAGCTATGGAAAATTTTATTTCAGGATAAGGAGTGAATTTGAAAAGTTTAATCTAGGGCTACAACATCTCATCATAGTAATTGATTATTAAAAACACTGGCAACAATCACTTTCATCAATTATTTGATTACGAAATCAGGCTGAGTATTTTGTGCCATACAACTGCATCTCTACTTCATTCAGTTTTGAACACATGTGAAAAAAGGCAGACTGTAAGCAAGTGCCAGAAAAAACAGTGCAACCTAAGACTTCCAGAGTCTCTGAATGCAGAATAAAAGGTTACAAAATATAGATCTGACCTTGTATGGCTTGAGAGCACAACGGAGATGCACAAA
>JANRMT010062819.1:18606076-18616564 GCA_026402145.1 Polypterus bichir lapradei | reverse complement strand
AGGCTTGGCATAATGACATGATTTTCAGTTTGAAGTGAAGAAGAATTCGTGTCATAGTATAGCCCTTTACATTGTGAATAAAACAACATCAAATGTGACACAATATCATGATTGGCGACTAAAAAACATGTGCCATTAGCCACTAGCTAGTAAATATTCAGATTTTCACTTGCCAGATTTGGGTGTTGCGCTTTTTTTTTTTTTTTTTTTTTGACACGGACACTTGGCTAAATTATGGTCCTGCATTATACACTTGCAAACACATGTAACAGTGTGTGTGTGTTCACAAAAAATGCTTGAGGAGAAATGTAAGTTCCAGTCTGTGTGGAAAAGTTGGCCATAGGACTTCAGCTGGCTTTTAAACAATCTGGAGGAAGACGGATGATGCGCAAGTACTGCTGCAGAAAGCCTAGTTTAGCTGGTAAAACAGATTTTGTGGCAGGATCACACAGTTTCACACATGAAAATTTAAGTGCACACTTCCGACGGCAAATGACATGCTTTCAGCTGGAAAAAAAAAACTTGCTGTATTACATAGAAAAGGAAGAAGACACAAATGAAACCACTTGTTTTGCTGCAAAAGGAAAATCATTTGGACATTTCCCCAACATAGAACAATGATGCTCGTTGTGCTGAAGTAACTTCAAACTTTACTGCAGACTTATGGAAACAAAAGAAAAGGTGCAACAGATTCTTCTATGGTCAGATATCTGCATGATGCTTTGGCAGTAAACCATCTTTTTCACAGAAATTGAATAAAAAGAACTTCTAACTTAAATTACATGATTAATTTTGTAGTGTTGGTTTAATGTGATTCTGAATACATAAGCCAGATTGTGAGTTTAGTTAATTTAATGAAAACTGTTGTGTTTTAAGGACATTTTATATGTGTGTCCATTGCACAACCAGAGCCAGAAGTGATACTAAATGTTTTAATTCTATTTATTTTCAATGTATTACTATACAAATATTGCGTAAAAACCTATATTTAGTTTAAAATATCTACTAGTTCATTTTTTTTTTTTTTTTAAATACATTTCTGAAAATTTTATACAAAAATGTTTATTTGGTTGAAAGTTCCTGTTCATGCACTTTGTGTATTTAATTTCAAATGAATTTTTTTTACAATCCGACTATTCGAATATTTGGCAAAATAATTAAGTATTATTGTTATGTAATTATTAATAATTAATCGATTATCAAAATAATTGTTAGTTGCAGCTCTAGTATATTCATCAAGTCAAAGGTGCTAGACAACAGAAGATGGGATTTGCAGAGTTTACATAAATTCAAGTTTTAATATAAGTCCTTCTGATTCTTATATTTTAAATCAAATCAATCTTTAGCAGTGCATTTAAAGTCTACAATTACAGTAATTTTCGACTTTCTTCTAGTGATTATAACAAGTCAGTGCACATGTATATTGCATTGTATACTGTATATTCTGATTATGCCATTTTGTAAAATTTTGTTAATTTCTGAAATCAGTTTAAGGTGTCAGTCCAAACCAATGTCTGTTACAAGTCTTTGCACCGTGCCTTTAACCTTCCATGATGGAGTTTGAAAAGAAAAAAGGTGTTTAGATTGGCATGTGGGACGAGCAGAACATTCAAGTTTTATTTCATATTTAATTTCACATTAAACATTTCAATTGTTTTTAATGACTATTTTACCTTTTATTGTTTTAAATGCTAATCTTCTTTTAAGGTTTTATACTTTTTTCCAAAAGTAAAATATTTATTTTTCATCCGTTGCTCAGAGAATGCACTGTATTGTGAAACCTGCATAGTAATGTGCAATATGTGTGAATTATGCGTATCGTCTCATGCCTATAAGGATTAGTCTCACAGAGTTATACATAGTATATAAGTCTGGAGAGAACCATTAGTAACTTTTGCTTAAAACTGGGTAGGAACAATTAAACGACTCACTGATTGTCACACTTCTAATCCAATCCTATGCCTTACTGAAGGCGGCGCTCAAAGAAAGGGTGGCGATTTTGAACTGTAAAGAGTAATGTTGTTCTCATTAACCTGATCCTACAGTGATTATGATAAACTGTCCATGGAAGAAAAATCTCTTAAAATAACCATATTAAACATATAAATGTTTGTCATATGTGCGTCTGAGGCATGGTGTGCAGTTATAGTCTCCATTTTACAAAAAAGACTAAACAGTACTAGAAAAAGTACAGAGAAATTCTAGTAGACTGATTCCAGTACTAGACAGATATGAGTTATGTAGAAAGATTGAAGAAGTGGAACCTTTTACATTTAAGCAAATGGAACTTAATATGACATGATTGACATATCTAAGATTATAAAAAGAATTTGTACAGTAAATGCTTGCTGTTATTATCTGGTTTGTTTTGGAATTTTTAATGTGTTTTCTTTTGGTCATTTTGAGACAATTTGGATTCATTTTGTGTTTTTCTGTGGCAAAGAATTAATTTCACTCTTTTATTTTTGGTTTTGGTTTCATTTCAAAAAAGTTTTTATCATTTTTTTCTTGCAACTCTGTTTTTAATGAGTGACGCCCTTTTTTTTTTAAATAACTGTTGCTACTGCTTTACTAGGAGAGAACAATCAGAAGTGTGTGGCAGTATTATACACTTCCTGATTACACAAGATTCCAGATACACCTAAATTCCCTAGCATTCTTTTCTTGATTAGTGACATTTTGCCTTGATTTCCTGAAGACATTCTGATTTTGTTTAATAGAGCATTGATTTACTGGTTACAAATTTAAGCTTGTTTATTGACTAGTTTCATTTCCAGACTCTGTTTTTTCAGACGCTGTAATTTAACCTTGTCTGGCAGTATAGATAGAAACCTGTTAAAAGTAAAATTTGCACAGACATTAAAAAGATTGTCTTCACACAAAGAATCATAGACATATGAAATATATTACCAAGTAATTTGGTCAACTTGATCATTTTGAAGAAACTAGGGGAATGGAATTGCCAAACTTGGTCGGGCAGAACAGCATGTTCTTATCAAAATTGTGCTAATTTTCTAAAAATAAGGCAACTGATATAAAGGTTAAGAATATCATTAAAAATTTGGCTTGTGCCACTAAATTTATGATCAATTAAGGAGGAGAGTGACCGGGGTTCCCTAACAATGATTTGCATGTCTTTTAGGTAAAACACTACTGACGATGATCATCTCTCAACAATATGTCAAGGTTTTTTCTATTATGTTGTTAAGATTATAGGTGTCTTACAGTAAATTGATAAAGTCATAATCATTAATTTTGTAGAATGTAAATTTTCCAAAAGTTATGTTAATACATTGGCAGCATACAAGCTGCTTAGGGGAGCACATCCGCACATTTCAAATAGCCAAAATAAAACGTTGTAAATAATTTCAGCTGTATGTGGTTACAACTTAACCACATATATCAGGGAAATCTGCCATCTCTTTTAGATTCATCAAAGTCATTTGATGATAATTGGTTTGTGTCCTTAATTAAACAAAGAAAATCTAATCTTCCAGAGTAATAAGAAATATTATCTAAATTCATGGAGTCTGCGGTTATTAAAAATACAGTCTAAAGCCTACGACCATTGCAGGGTCAGCTAATTCTAGTGTAATTCCTTAAATCTCAGAAAAAATGCTTTGAAGTACAAATTTGAAGCAGTAGGTAGCTTTGACTTAAGCCATATAATATTAAAATAAACAGATCTGTGAGGGAGGAGGCACTTGGAAGATTCTGCACTAAACTGTACCTCGCTATCAGTTTCACAACATTTTCATCACAGTTCATCGATTGATTCATTATTTTTGTAAGGCGAAGCAGCAGCTTCACTGGAGGATTCTTTTCAGTTGCTTTTAATTAAACTGAGTAACGATAGAGAGATGTACCTTACATCTAAGCGGCTAAAGAAGTTACTACATCATAGAGATCAATAGAATTATGACAGCTTATCCATATTATGGTAAAATATTAACATTAAATCTTAGTTTATTTCAGCATATTCCCAAAATGTGATTAACAACAGTAAACCATGCAGTTAACAATGGTTTAATGTTTGACAGCACTAACATAAATGTGTATACTTCTTACTGCTGTCTCTCTCTCTACTTATTTTTCACTCTTGAAGAATGTATGGAATACTCAACCTTAAATATTCTGAACCCTGAATTTTACAACTCCCATGTATTGTTTATGGTATTTTGTTAAATTACGTTATGCAAAATCAGTTTAAACTAAATATCAACCAAAATCTATGTATGAAAGACCTTTTGCTTCATTTCATTTACAGGGGAACTTGCTTAAGAAAATATGTCTAGGACTGCCAACTTTTATACAACAGAAAACCAATCCAGGCCTTGACCTCCCTAGACCCCTCCAAAACCTCTAACATCACCATATGGAGCTTTCTCTGCACTCCAACCTAATTTTGAACAAGGAGATCTAGCAAACTATGACAGCTTTTAATTTAAGTGTTACAGTTTCACTATAGTGACTCACAGTCACTGAGTAGATGTAGAAACTTATTAAATTAGATGTAGAAACTTATTAAACTTAGCAAGCCATCAGAGAGGATTTTTAAACATTCTGTGCTTTTACCATTAATGTTGCATATTTCCCCAGAGCAGGCAATGTAGTCGAGGTGTTCGGGCATTGGACCTTCAGTTTGAAGGTTGTTAGTTTAATTCCAGCCCCCTAATTCATTTTGTGATGTTAAATAAGTCATTTAATCTTCCTTTGCTCCTACTGTATTTTAAAGTTATAAATTATCTTTGGTAAAATCATACATGTATCCCAAAACAGTTAAATCCAAATCAGGGTTGCTGAGGACCAGAACCTACCCTGGGGTCACTGGGTATAAGGTGAGATATAATAATAGATCAATTAAAGAATATGTCCTTGTTTATTTGGAAGTAATCTTAAAACTGGGTCTAAATCCATGTAAAAGCCCTAAAAAAAACTTTGTTACATGACAGACTGCTCGTATTCATCTGACCTTATACGTAGCTAAAACATTTTCACCACTGTCTATAAAACCTGAAAACACATTAAAGTGCCTGCTCATAAATTCCTTGTGTTCTGTTCTTTATGATCAAAATGATCATTACAGTCGTAATTTATATATACTACATAATATTAATTAATAAATTAATAAAGTATCTATCTATCTATCTATCTATCTATCTATCTATCTATCTATCTATCTATCTATTTATCTATCTATCTATCTATCTAATATATATTCACCTAAAAGATTATTAGGAACACCTGTTCAATTTCTCATTAATGCAATTATCTAATCAACCAATCACATGGCAGTTGCTTCAATGCATTTAGGGGTGTGGTCCTGGTCAAGACAATCTCCTGAACTCCAAACTGAATGTCAGAATGAGAAAGAAAGGTGATTTAAGCAATTTTGAGCGTGGCATGGTTGTTGGTGCCAGACGGGCCGGTCTGAGTATTTCACAATCTGCTCAGTTACTGGGATTTTCACGCACAACCATTTCTAGGGTTTACAAAGAATGGTGTGAAAAGGGAAAAACATCCAGTCCTGTGGGCGAAAATGCCTTGTTGATGCTAGAGGTCAGAGGAGAATGGGCCGACTGATTCAAGCTGATAGAAGAGCAACTTTGACTGAAATAACCACTCGTTACAACCGAGGTATGCAGCAAAGCATTTGTGAAGCCACAACACGCACAACCTTGAGGCGGATGGGCTACAACAGCAGAAGACCCCACCGGGCACCACTCATCTCCACTACAAATAGGAAAAAGAGGCTACAATTTGCACGAGCTCACCAAAATTGGACAGTTGAAGACTGGAAAAATGTTGCCAGGTCTGATGAGTCTCGATTTCTGTTGAGACATTCAAATGGTAGAGTCAGAATTTGGCGTAAACAGAATGAGAACATGGATCCATCATGCCTTGTTACCACTGTGCAGGCTGGTGGTGGTGGTGTAATGGTGTGGGGGATGTTTTCTTGGCACACTTTAGGCCCCTTAGTGCCAATTGGGCATCGTTTAAATGCCATGGGCTACCTGAGCATTGTTTCTGACCATGTCCATCCCTTCATGACCACCATGTACCCATCCTCTGATGGCTACTTCCAGCAGGATAATGCACCATGTCACAAAGCTCGAATCATTTCAAATTGGTTTCTTGAACATGACAATGAGGTCACTGTACTAAAATGGCCCCCACAGTCACCAGATCTCAACCCAATAGAGCATCTTTGGGATGTGGTGGAACAGGAGCTTCGTGCCCTGGATGTGCATCCCACAAATCTCCATCAACTGCAAGATGCTATCCTATCAATATGGGCCAACATTTCTAAAGAATGCTTTCAGCATCTTGTTGAATCAATACCACGTAGAATTAAGGCAGTTCTGAAGGCGAAAGGGGGTCAAACACCGTATTAGTATGGTGTTCCTAATAATCCTTTAGGTGAGTGTATACTGTATGCATTAAAAACTATGTTGTAGTGCAATATGGATATGCAGTTTGACAAAAAAATCAACCAAAAACAAAGTACTGTAACTGTTTTTTTCTATAATTGTTTTATATTTAAACAAAAATGTTAATACACAAGTTGCTGCAGTGTAATTAATAAAATAAGAGACTACAACATTGACAGTTTATGTAAACATCACATGCCAGAAATATTGTTAATAAACATGGAATAAATGCTTTCCTGGACAGAAATCTTTAATTCTGAAACATTAGCTGTGATTGTACACATGACAGTAAATTTGAACTTGAACTTAATCGTGATCTACTCCTACAGCAGGTGCACTAATAAATGATATGACTTTGAGGTGGAGTAAGGACCCATAAGGCCTGGGTGCAGATTTTTTAGCATGTCAACCATTGACGGGACATGGAAATCCTCCTCCTCTTTCTTTACCTTTAATTATATAAAACATCTACTTACCTATTAGAAGTATGCTCTGTCTTTCCGAATTCATCAGTGAATAGCCTTATGGTCCATCGTGCTCCTTCTGTTATTTTTAATTGAAAATATTGTCAACCCAGTAGGTAATTAATTTTCTATTTAACATTAACATTATATGTTCCCTGTTAAATGTATAGTTTATGCTTTGAGAATGAGAGCTGAGTTGACATCAGAACAGCAGAACAGTCATGAAATGGTTCAGTGCAGTGTATACATCACACTTGAGACCACGTTCTCTTACTGGAGATGATTTCATTATTTCTTCCCTTAAATGAGTATTCTTGTGATTTGTAGTGATGGCTGAGACAATTTTTTAATCTCATGTTTTCATTGAGAATGGAGGTAACAAAGCTTCTGATAGAATGGAGCCCTATGCTGGAAAACAGCAACACATATCAAAAACATCAAAAAAAAATGTAGTGTTACTAATAATAATAATAATAAAATATTTTATGTATATAGTGCCTTTCCCATGCTCATCATTTGCTATTTTCCATCCTTTTGTATGCTCACATCATGCAAAACATATGCATTTTTGCTAAAATATACTTTAATATATACTTTCAGAGATTTATGGAGCCCTTTAGGTGTCAAGCAAAAAAAAAAAAAAAAACGGTTAAAATGAATTATTAATCCATTAAATTGAATTATTAACCCCTTTGAATGAATTATTAACTTGCTCAACTGAATAATCTGTTCGAACAAATTACCTAATTCATTTGTTAGTTTATGTAAATCATTCAAATTGATTAGTTTTAATTTTTTTTATTTCAGTAGCTATCTATTTTTTATGGTATTCAGTTTAGTGAACCGGAACCAGAAAAGTATAGCCAGCCAATAGTTTCAGTTTATTCTGTTATGGTTAGTGGTCATTATCAACTAGATTTTAAACTTCCCTTTTCTTCTATTAATGTTTCCACTATGGACTCCAGAATATCACGTTCTCAGAAAAAATTCCATAAATCAATTCTCTTAACTTTACCTGCATTTGAAACTTGTTTCAAGACTCCTCAAAAGAGCTATTTCAACTGTGGTGGTCTTCCAACTAATTCCTCTTCCAGCTAACTGATGTTAACACACACCTTATACTTCACTTATGTATCACTGAACTGTATGCTAGGAAAACTGTACAGGGCTCTGTAATAAAAATTGGACTGCAAGGTGGAAAAATAATAATAATTTGTTCCAAAGAAGTAATGAAGAACGGGGCTTCATACTACTGAAATAAGAGTCAGGGAAGAAAAATCCAGTCGAATGAGTTAATAATTCATTTAAACGAGTTACATAATTTGTTTGAATGAGTTAGTAATTCGTTTGAACAATTTAATCATTTGTTCAAACAGATTAATAATTCAATTGCACAGATTTTTTCCTTTTTTTTACATGACACCTATGGGGCTCTGTAGAAATTCAAAGAAGTACACAAACAGGAAATGCTTCTAAATGGGATTACACCTGAATTTAAAATCCACCTATCCTCCTTATTCACTGAGTTAAAGTCCTAGCTTCAGATATAAAAGGAGACACAGGAAGGATGACTTTAAACACTGCAGTATTCATTCACAAATATTAAAATGTTTGGGACAACTTTTAAGTATTATATATTTTTGTAGAAATGAACACAAATATCTGCTTTTCTGTCAGACAGCTGTATGTATTTACAAAGCTCACCAAAATGATACTTAAAGGAATAATCCATCCGAAAATTATATTTTTTTAAATATGTTTCTTACCTAATATTCTTTACTGTATCTCATAATGTTTAATCTCATAATGTCATGCAGAATGGGGAGAAAGACATTCATGAAACAAGTACTGTACAATGGCAAACAATGTGAAAAACTCCCATCATAAAAAGAAAAAAAATATTATATTACCTGTGTTGCATAATTGACATATCTGTTACCCATTCTTTTGCTCTGAATATATACAAGATATTGTTAGTTACATCTGGAATTATCACCTTGGACATAAATAGGAAAAGTCAAAACTCACTTTATGAAATGCAGACAGGGCTTTTGACCAATGGGTAATGGAGGAGGCAAATCTGTCTAGCCAACAAAGCTGCCTTCTACTACTGGTTTTTCCTCAGCACATCCTTCCATTTCAAGAAGATGCTTATGTGTTTTCTTTTTTTCAAGGTGCAATTTGACTGTATATTGTAGCTGCTAGAATTTCTAATAGGTTGTCTATGATATGGTTTCTCCACTCTAAATCTTGCAAATGTGGTTACAGTTACATCTCAGATTTTTCACTCTTTGCTGCTATTAAAAACGTAAACTCTTTATGTCAAAATCTAGAGTCCCTTTAATTCCATTAAAACATATATTTATAAAAAAATAACATAACAAAACAAATATTTTATTTTTATTCTGAATCCTGGTAATAAAAAAGCCATTCACTCCTGATTCCCATACAAAGAAAAATGGCCAAAAGATTGCAGTGTCCAGATATGCAAAGCTTATGAGACCTGTGCACAGACTCAAGGTTGTAGTGGCTGCCAAAGATCCATCTACTAAATACTAACTTGAAAGTGGGGAATACTTATGCAATCAGTTATTATGTATTTTATATTTGGAATTAATTTAGATCACTTTGCAGAGATCTGTTTTCATGCTAACATTAAAGACTCTTTATGTTGATCAGTGTCAATAAAGCCAAATTAAATCCAATGTGATCCAATGTTGTATAACAAAATGTGAAAACATTCAAGGACATGAATTCTCTTAGATAGATAGATAGATAGATAGATAGATAGATAGATAGATAGATAGACTTTATTTGATCCAAGGGATAATATGTGGTGAACTCTAGCAGTGCATTACTGGCTTTTCACTCAGCTGAAAAAACATTATGTTCTGAAGAGAATCAGAAGTTTCAAAACTGCTGGTATATGCCTGCTAAAAAGCGGGAAGGATAGGTTGAGAAGTAACCAATTTTAAATATATATATATTGTGGTCTATGGCTGGCTTTTCATCCCGGCCAATACCCCCAGGCTGCCAGATGGAGCTCTCCCTGCAGCATGGAGGTGCTCCGGATACCTGCAGGGAATCATGGATTATGGAGTTTTCCCCTACAAACCTGCTGGATATCCCAGGGGCCAACAGAGGACGCTGCAGGGAGGCCCAGAGAGTCACATGTGCCCTATAACCCGGAAGTGGCAAAGCCACAGCGAAAGTGACATGCTTCTGGGGTGAAGAAAAAGGACTTTGTATCTGACCCGGAAGTGTTCCTAGTCACATGGACAGAGAGAGCGAAACACTTCCGGGTCAAGGACTATAAAGGACTGTGGGAAATTCCCAGAGGGCGAGCTGAGCTGGCTGGAAGGGTGGCAACGCGTCTGGGAGTGGAGGATTGGTTTATTGATTGTGTATTGGTTAATTTATGAGTATTGTGGAGAGGAGGGTGCTTTGTGCACTGCTGTGTATTAATAAAGTCGATTCTTGGACTTTTACCTGGTGTCTGGAGAATTGTCTGAGGGTTCAAGGGAGCGATAGCGCCCCCTATCTGTCACTATATATATATATATATATATATATATATATATATATATATATAT
>JANRMT010062819.1:18595772-18605976 GCA_026402145.1 Polypterus bichir lapradei | reverse complement strand
ATATATAAACTGCTGAAAAAAATTAAAGGAACACTTTGAAAACACATCAGATCTCCATGGGAAAAACATCATGCTGGAAACCTATACTGATATAGACTGTATAATATGTTAGGAATGAAAGGATGCCACATCATTTGATGGAAATGAAAATTATCAACCTACAGAGGACTGAAATCAAAGACACCCCAAAAATCAAAGTGAAAAAATGATGCGGCAGGCTAGTCCATTTAGCCGAAATTTCATTGCAGCAACTCAGATTTGTACTCAGTAGTTTGTGCTTATGTGCATGCCTGACAACGTTGGGGCATGCTCCTAATGAGATGACAGAATGGTGTCCTGGGGGATCTCCTCCCAGATCTGGACCAGGGCATCACTGAGCTCCTGGACAGTCTGAGGTGCAACCTGGCAGTGTCGTATGGACCAAAACATAATGTCCCACAGCTGTTCTATTGGATTTAGATCAGGCGAGCGTGGGGGTCAGTCAATGGTATCAATTCCTTCATCCTCCAGGAACTGCCTGCATACTCTCACCACATTAGGGCAGACATTGTCGTGCACCAGGAGGAACCCAGGGCCCACTGCACCAGCATGGGGTCTGACAATGGGTCCAAGGATTTCATCTTGATACCTAATGGCAGTCAATGTGCCATTGTCTTGCCTGTAGAGGTTTGTGCGTCCCTCCATGTATATGACTGCCCAGACCATCACTGACCCACTACAAAACCGGTCATGCTGAACGATGTTACAGGCAGCATAACATTCTCCATGGCTTCTCCAGACCCTTTTATGTCTGTCACATGTGCTCAGAGTTAACCTGCTCTCATCTGTAAAAAGCACAGGGTGCCAGTGGTAAACCTGCAAATTCTGGTATTCTATGGCAAATGCCAATCGAACTCCATGGTGTCGGGCAGTGAGCGCAGGGCCCACTAGAGGACGTTGGGTCCTCAGGCCACCCTAATGAAGTCTGTTTCAGATTGTTTGGTCAGAGACATTCACACCAGTGGTCTGCTGGAGGTCATTCTGTAGGGCTCTGACAGTGCTCATCCTGTTCCACCTTGCCCAAAGGAGCAGATACCAGTCCTGGTGATGGGTTAAGGACCTTCTGCAGCCCTGTCCAGCTCTCCTTGAATAACTGCCTGTCTCCTGGAATCTCCTCCATGCCCTTGAGACTGTGCTGTAAACAGTAACCCTTCTGGCACTAGCACGTATTGATGTACCATCCTGTAGAAGTTGGACTACCTGTGCAACCTCTGTAGGGTCCAGGTATCGCCTCATGTTACCAGTAGTGACACTGACTGTAGCCAAATGCAAAGCCAGTGAATAAACAGTCAGAAAAAATGAGGAGGGAAAAATGTCAGTGGCCTCCACCTGTTAAACCATTCCTGTATTGGGAGTTGTCTCATTGCTGCCCCTCTAGTGCACCTGTTGTTAATTTCATTAACACCAAAGCAGCTGCAACTGATTAACAATCACCCTCTGCTAATTAACTGACCAGATCAATATCCCAGAAGTTTATTTGACTTGATGCTACACTCTGATTAAAAAGTGTTCCTTTAATTTTTTGAGCAATATATATATCTGTATGTTTATAAACAAAAAAATAAGAAAAACAAAGTACATAAACATTCTGTATAGTCTTATGTTCATTAAATAAAAAAAAACTATGTATATAATTTTTGGTATTAGCCTTTTTATCCAGATTTGGCTTTGAAGTACTTGATTGTTAACTATGGATTGAATATACTTAATTTATTTATATTAATACTTTTATCATATTATGTTACCGTATTTATTTATTTTTCCACAGCATTTTTAGGCATGTGTCATGCTAATAAAAGCCTAAAAAAGGTATTAACTATATATGAAGTATTGGTTGACTTTAACTTTTCTGCGGTGGGCTGGCGCCCTGCCCGGGATTTGCTCCTGCCTTGGGCCCTGTGCTGGCTGTGATTGGCTCCAGCAGACCCCTGTGACCCTGTGTTAGGATATAGTGGGTTGGAGAATGACTGAATGACTGACTGACTTTAAATGTTTATGGTAATGTCTTTATATTTATACAATAAATTATAAATGTGTGCCATGGTGCAAAATTAACTCATAACAACTTAAATAAAGAAAAAAATCCATTGCTTACACTTCAGTACATGTATTTACTTAACTGGTTCTATGGACTTTATTCATCAATAAAAAATATACACCAGGGAAAATAATTGTCTTTTTTGTATTTTCAAAATCAGTTATCTTTTTTTGTTCCACTTGTAGAACCCAAGATCAGAAAATGAAAAAGGGCACTTGTTTCTACAGTAAAAGTGAACAACTGGTACAGTTCAAAAGCTTTTTTTATTTAACTGAGGTTTTTCTTTTTTACAGTAACAGACACTAAGTGGTTTGTTCTGACTCTTCTTCACCATAGAGTTCAGCAAGTTTTTGAAATTCTGGTCCCCAGTCACAAAGGTAATTATAATCCTGCTCGGAGTGTGTGGTTGCTGAATCAAGAGAACTAATTGACCCAGCAAGTGATCCATGACCCTCATATGCATATGTCTGAAGGGAATCGTATGGAGGAACACTAGTATCAAGGTCAGCTTCTATAAGTCTTTGTTTTATAAAGTCATGTACGTTGACACCGTCAAGGACCAATGGTGGGCTGTTCCTGGGAGCTGTTTGAATATCTGGCCTGACATCTCTTCGAAATTTTAGGTCTTCTGCTGCTGCTGGATTTCTTAGAGCACTAATATCAAAAGCCTCTGTGTCCTCTTCTCCTCCACCTTCATCATCATAAGTGACAACATTTTCTCGGATATCCTCCTCTGAAATAATCAGTGGCTCTTTTTTGCTCCTCCTCAGTGTAATAAATAACACCACAATCACTAAAAAAAACAGAAAATATTCAGTTGTAGTGGTACCATATTGCAAAGGCAATAAATAAGCATGAAAGCACAATATTATACAATTTACTACACAATAGTTAATTTGTTATTATTGTACAAATGCAACATACCTATTGATTTCAATTAACCTTGCTTTCTAGCATTATTTGATAAACATCCTGTCTATTACACACAGCATCATAAAAAAGCTTTGAAAAAGCAAATGTTTTACAGTGGCAGACTGAGTTTACATACATGTTGCAAATCATATTATTGAAATAAACAAGTATTACATACCAACCACAAACTCAGATAAACAGAGATATAGAGTGCTTTATTGTTAAAACTACACTATTATCAAAAAGTTGAAAAGTAAACAGTAAATTGATAACACCAACAATAAGTTTGCTTTACTGACAATGGTTGTGCAAGAATGCATTGCATGTACATAAAGGCCATGTCAAATCATACAACTTTTCAGATTTCATTTTCATAGTCTTAGTGAGGCAGCTGTGGTGGGCTACCGCCTTGCCCGGGGTCTGTTCCTGCCTTGCACACTGTGTTGGCTGGGATTGGCTCCAGCTGACCCCTGTGACCCTGTGTTAGAATATAGCAGTTTGAATAATGGATGGATGGATGGATAGTGAGGCAGAGGCAGTCACAGTTTACTCCTGTGACTGTCAGTCACATAGTCTGACATACCAAGCAACTGTGTCCAACTTACTGTGTCACATCCTGATGAAATGAAATTGGGGCAGGGAGCTGACAGGCAGTGAGCACTCTCCCATACGTTTAATGCACATAACACAGCGATTAGGAATTAGGAAACCAGGTGTTTTGGACCTTGCCAACAGAAGAGAAGCTTGTCTGTCTGATTTCTCGCATTTTACAGACCACAAAAGAATTTAATTAAGTAGCAGGTAGCAGATTATTGGCTGTCATAGAAAGGAGTAAACGTACAATACATTGGAATTGTGAAACTACACTGAAATGTCGTCATGCACTCACATAATTTTACATCCCCAGCGATTTCTAGTCAACTACATTGACATGCTCTCGCAATGTTATCAAGTTTGACCATTCATCCACCTAGAAGCCACATAATGTGACATTGCCTTAAAGTTATATAATTACCGATCAATCCAGAATTTAGTGTAATTTTCTACAGCCCAGACAGAAGTTGTTTCTCGAGAGAAACACTGAAGAAAAACAAGAATTATTTCATGATGCTTGCATTTATTCATTCATTTTCTGAACCTTGTACTTGATAGAGGAAGGCGGTCTTGGCAGCAAGATATATAAGGAAAAGATCAGTTGTCAGTGAAATGTGAGGTCACCACAGAGCATCCTCACAGCAGACAAATTCAGAACAAGCCTGAATATCAATAATTAAAAATCCACAAAAACAGAGCAAGTGAAAAAAAACACTAACTAAAGTGACTTCCAAGAAATTAGAGTATGCCAACAACCTAACTTCACATCTTTGTAATAGTGTAAAATATTGGAGAATTTAGAGAAAACTCTTCTGAGCATGGGAAATACATTCAAACTTTACACTGACAGTGCCTGGACCAGAAATCAAACCCTGATCTCTGTAGCTATAAGGCAAAGTGATCTCTCCTGTTCGACTGTATTATCTATGATGTTCACAGCTATTTAAAAATATATGCTTTTTATATAAAATAATAAAGTATTCTAAACCTTGTAAAAAATATGCATAGAAAAACAATTATCTTTAAGTCATATCAGGCGTAGTTAATATGCTTATGTAGAAGAAAAAGAAATGTTATGAATTTACAAATAGATGAAAATGTATTTTTATTTTCGCCTGATTTCAAAGTGAATTAACAGTAAAAAAGAAAACCAAAAATAAAAGAGAGTTAAGCATTTAAATCTATATCAAAAACATAATTTTTTAAAATGTCTGGCAAGTATAAACAACACACCAGTGTGCTTTTGTGGAAGAAGAGAAAAGAAAAAAAAGCAGCTAATCAAATTAGATAAAGTAGGGGTAACATGACTTAGTGACTGTGAAATTGTTTGAAATAAAAACCTGGAGCAACAGGAGGTCCACAGGACTGAGTTTGAGAACCACAGAAGGAACGTAAAAAGTTATTCAATTTTATCTTGCTTTTTGGCTGCCAGCTACTAGATACAACTAAATTATACACTCCAGGGGCCTCATGCATAACGCCGTGCGTAGAATTCGCACTATAACATGACGTAAGCAAAAAAAGCCGAAATGTGCTTACGCACAGAAAAATCCAGATGCAGGAATCTGTGCGTTCGCCAACTTCCACGTTCTTCTGCTAAATAAATCCCGGTCAATGTGAAAAGTAACGCGCGTGCACGCACATGCTGTCCTGCCCCAATTCCTCCCAGAATTACGCCTCTTTGAATATGCAAATCAATATAAATAGCCCTTAGGCTCAGCCTTCTGTGAAAAGACAATGGGAAAAGCACGGGGGGAAATATAAGAATTTCAGCGAATACCAAGTGGAGGCAAAGGAAAAACATACTATTTGTTGGTTTAAACAGTGGTATAATCAACAAAAGGAAGTTGATCGAGTGACATAGTGTGTCTGAGAAACTCGAAAGCTCAAGTTTACAAAGTCGCACAGTGCCAAAATAAAAGAGAAGTTGTCAGATATCAAAGTCGCCATGAAAAGGGAGTCGTAGCCCACCGTCTGAGCTTATTAGGGCACAGACAAAAAAAAAATAGGCACACAGTAGGAAAAAAGCACGAAATGTCAACTTTAATCTCGAAATTTCCACTTTAATCACGTAGTTTATTTTGTTATTAAAGTAGAACATCATAAACTTCATCTTAAAATCATTTAATTTACTAGTTTCTCAAATCCCATCATAACTAAAGTAGCAAGTTAAATGCTATGTTTTGTATTTGATCTTCAATGTGCTCCATGTGTGTGGATCACTACGTGCTTCCGTTCTTTCTTATTCTCCGACAGGACACAGAATCCATTACATTTGTGATATTACAGCTCTCTGAATAAATAAAATACTGAGATGTATACGTGATATCATTTTCATGATGATTGGAATGAAAGCCTGTTATTAAATATGAGAATACGATGGCGCAATGATTGTTCATGTCTCACACAAGATGCTGCTGCGCCATTTGAGACCTTTGATGAAATAATTTATTGTAGCAGTACTGTCTCTTTCAAACATACTAACCTCCAATTCCTGTCCTTACTTTTCTTTCCCCAAATACCCAATCGCCACACAATCAGCTCTGTAATAGACGTTAAGCCATCTGTAAGCTTACAATGACGATTCTTCAAAACTTTTAAGGAACATTGAAATATCTTCATAGTACGTGTTTAATTTTTCTATCCGTCTATCCTTCCAGTGTCGCGCCAGCCTCAGTAAATATACAGCGCAAGGCAGGGACAATACGTGAACAATACGTGAACTCATACGTGTCCTCACATGTTTAATTATTAACAATACAGATTATTTAAATGAAGTTAAAGTTTTATCTGTATAATATAATCAACATATTTTGCTGCATTTCACCTTAAAAATGATATTGTCATCATATGTAAATACGCGCTTTATAAAGTGGCGCAGGTTGTGTAATATTATAACTGTAGTGCAAGTTTACAGTGAGGTGATTGTACTTATAAGTACAAAAAGTTCTACAAGGAGCACTTGATTTAGTGCGTTTAAAGTTCTTGGGATGAAACTGTTTCTGCACCGCGAGTGCCGTACAGGAAAGGCTTTGAAACGTTTTGCCGTGGCTAAGGCAGCGTGTGCTTGATGCTGTATACTGATAATTCTCTTTTCGATCAGCTGCTGCTGTGATTCCCCACTAAAGTACAGTAATATAAATACTCCGAGTGGTGCAGTGAGAGTAATATGGAAAAAGATGATCCACTGTGGCAACCCTTAAAGGGAGCAGCTGAAAGAAGAAAAAGAAGATGAAGAAGAAGGTGTAGTGAGAGTAACAACGCTAAAGCAGTTATGGTATTTGGAATACTATGGCCATTCCCTGGGCCATTATATTGTTACAGGTTAGTTACAATCAGATGCATTACACTAATAAACAATATGCGGTTAGTTTCAGTGTATTTATAAAACCGCGTCAGGAATGTGGTTCTAAGAAATAAAGGGTAACCACACAGGAACAGTAGCACTGCTTTGACGCTGGGTGCCGCCAGTCTGCAAAACCGAGCGGAGAAGTTGCGTACGACAGGGTATGAGGTACCATGGAATAGTGCGTGGCTTTACGCCAAGTGCAGGTTTTATACATTGCGATTTGAACGTGGGAACGTTCTTACGCAACATTTCTGTGGGTACACACCGTTTATACATGAGGCCCCAGGTGATTTTTGTCGACATCTGTTTTCTACTCTTTATGTTAACTTTTGTCATCTTCACCTCACAGCTAAGGGCCATGTCATGTCATTCGAGTGAGATCTGCAGGAAAACTGAGAGTAAACACTTACTCTGGTCACTGAGAGCTAGTTTTTATTCAGCTACATGTCACAAAGCTGCAGTGGCAATCTTTTTTAATCTGCGTACTTTGTGTTGGTTTTCCTGCCACAAAATGCCAAAATGATGGATTGTCTTGTGAATCTAGCCCCAGATTAAGCTTGAGGTATATACAATTGGTTTCTCCCTCAAACTATAAGTAAGTTTCATGTCTTGGCCAGGTTTCCTCATCTGACTGGGGTTCAAATTCATGTTTGATTCATTGATTTATGTTGAATATAATCATGTTACTTTTTTGATTATGTGCATTATTCTTTGTTTTTGATGTTGTTTATGTATGTAAGCTGTCTATGTTATGTTCTATGTGTTTTATGGGTGGTCCCCCAAGAGGCGGGGCCACCTGCCAATCATGGTCAACAACTGCCCTCCGCCCTATGAATCTAGAGAGTCTCCCACAGTTCCTGATGGTTCATTTCTAATGCACAAAGTAGTGGTGAGTTTACTTGTGTTTTAATGTGCTTAATGTGGTTACAGATTTTTTAACTTCTTGCTCTGGTTTGGACTTCAACTTTTGTGTTTTGGAAACACTGTTTGCCTGGGATTGCCTTGTGGGCAACTCTTTTGTGCCCTTTGGAGCTTCTTAGTGGGCATTTTTTGTGATAATACATTTTTTTTAATAAAGACTCCATGTTTTTTCTTATTACTAGCTAGAGTCTGTCAGAGATAACTCCCTCTCGCAGGCAATTTTTGGAAGTGCTTTTGGAAGTTATTGGGACTTGTGTATTTTGAGACTCCCAACTCATGACAGTAGGCTTCACTCTACATTGGCACAAAAGGGAAAGCCCAGAATCAAAACAATTCATATATTCAGCAGTGGTGGGCCTTCTCTGCTGGCCTAAACACAAGTCAAAATCACTGACTTATGTTTTGTTTTATTATTTTTTCAGTTTTTATTAATATATTTTTCCAAGAATATGTATTACATAATTCCCAGTAGTCTATTCTCTTCATTTCATAGCTTTTCTCTTGGTTGCGCTGCTTCCAGTAGTGTATGTTAGAACTATTATCCAATTATATTTCAGCCATCATGTGTTACCAGGATAAAAGGAATCTGCTTTGAGTCTTCAGAATCAACAGTGCGAAAGTCTGTAGCTTAGAACAGATTGCAATGAAACTTTTACTTTAACCAATCAGATTTCGAGTTGGAGACCAAGGCCATCTAGTAGGCATAGGATAACATCAGCATTTTCACGTCCTACAACTGGATGGTCAGAGAGCGATCTGTAGCAATCTGCTCAAGCTAAAACATATTCATGTAGATTTAATAGCTATTTTTTCAACCCACAATGGTTGACAGAAGAGAGGAAATTGATTTAGTTGCAGATATACTTACAAAACCATTTTCAAAATGGACTTTTGAAGAAAGGCTGGACATTGTGAGAGAAGGTTGGCCAACCCTGAAGCTAGCAAGCCTGTCCCAGCCGGAGAAAGAGTCTGTCCGCCACTTTCAATCCAGTAACTATGAGTGGTGCCCTTGGCTCACAGCCTGTGTGGAGCACTGCAAATTGTATTGCTGGGAATGCCTATTATTTGCAACAGATCGACTTGGTGTTTGGAGCCACGCTGAATTTACAAACTTGAGTTGTCTTGAGACATCAAAGAAAGTGATAATGTTACATTAAAAACACAATAAAACCAAAAACAGAAATAATAATAAAATATTGAAACATATATTTAAATGACAACAAAAAGGCAAAATAATAAAAAATGAACTCCTGGCTGTACCATAACACTTTGAGTCTTGAAACGCATTGCTTGTGAGTTTATTTATTGCTTATAAAATTTACTTAATAGTTTGAAAGAATTATTATTAATATTTGAATGTTTTTATGTATAATTATGTTTTTGTACATGCCATTTATGATAAAGTAGCACCATAAAATTTATACAAATGTCAGATGGCTTTAAATGATACAACAGGTTAAGGAAACAAATAAGTGATTACTTTAAATTGTGCCTGTGGTGATTGTGCCTTATTTGTAATATTGCTTAACACTAGAATTACCAGAGTCTACGAAAAAACTCATAGATCCGGCCCACCTTAAATCGGTTCACACCTCTCCACCAGTGTCTTTTGTCCTCTAAATGTGCCGATAAAGACAAGCTGCAAGCAGCCGGCTATTCCATCCCCCCACCGACTTAGAACGTGCACAAACTCTTCCCAGCTCATGCCTTGATTGATTATCTGGGGGTGAATTGAAAATTTAGAGTGAAAATAATAAATCATTATTTGGAACACACACATTTCATGTGTGTTCTGTTTCTACAGTAATCTGTTTACTGTTTTTTCGTAGGCTCTGGTAATTCTTGTGTTAAAACTAATTTTTTGTATGTTGCTTTCAGTTTCACAGTTGGCCATTCAATACAGAGCGATCCATATAAGTTAAGTCAGTTCAGTTTACTTTAGTGCTTGACTTTTCATTTGTCACCTGGTTAGCTGTCTGTTGAGCTTTGCATGTTGTACAGTTGAGAAGTGTGTTGTGGACAAGCATACGACTGGCTGATGGAACAAGTGAGCCATCACACCAGGGCTTGACAATAATAAGGTAGATCCATAGTGGCTGCAATGTTTTTGTTTTTCTGTTTGCTTTTTACTCTTCTAGTTCTGTATTATGTACTTAATAAAGAATCAATTTTGGTATATTTATGGCCTCTTTTTATCATTAATCTTTGTACAAGGGACTATATATGCGATACATTCTAAAAAAAGTGTATACAATTATTTTAAAAATGCTGTCAATATACTTTAAATAGGGCAGATTATTCTGATATCTATCTATCTATCTATCTATCTATCTATCTATCTATCTATCTAT
>JANRMT010062819.1:18575125-18595762 GCA_026402145.1 Polypterus bichir lapradei | reverse complement strand
TATCTATCTATCTATCTATCTATCTATCTATCTATCTATCTATCTATCTATCTATCTATCTATCTATCTTGTGGTTGATCATAATTTGAAAAGACAGAGTAAAAAAAAAGCAGAGTAAACAAAACGAAACTAGACATTCACTTTTATTGAATTTGAAACAAATACTTTAGCAAAAAAATTATACATACTAAATTCATTCTGTTAGCATGATTTACATATTTAGCGTAGCTCATAGAGGCTTTTTAGACTCCTTTTCACTTTAACCTTAGCAGAATACTAAAAGGAATGTAAAGTGCTAATAAATAATTGAGGTTGTTTTTCAATTAAACCTCCTTCATGCCTTTTTAAACAATTCATACTACAACTGTAAATACTTGGATTATTGTGTCATAAAAATAGTGACAATGTGTTTTCAGATCTTCACAGGATGCAATTCAGCAAGGGTTTTTTTACCTCTGTGAAAAGCTTTATACCCTGCTTGGCAAAAGCTTGATAAAGTTAAAAGGGATTTTACACTTATTATGAGGAGTGGTGGCTCTGAGGCTAGGGATCTGCACTGGCAATTGGAAATTTTCCGATTTGAATCCCGTAAATGCAAAAAGTGACTCTACTTCGTTGGGCCCTTGGGCAAGGCCCTTAATCTGCAATTGCTCTATCCTGGGTATGACATTAGTCTAAATCCAGTCCTGCATGTAGGCCCTCCAACCTGTTGGGAAAAACCTGGGGGTTTTTGGCAGAATTGGCACTCCAGCCACCATAAAAAAAAAAAAAAACACTGGTTCCATTCCATCTGAACTAGTGTGGTGCTGAGATGTCACCCATTGCATGGCTGCACTTGGGCACTAATCTGGGATTTCTGAGTTGGTTTCCCATGTGATTGGTGCAGCAATGCGCTGTATCAACATGTGCTCATAACCTCTATGTAAAACCATACAGAACCAAAAAAAATCTAAAATAGTTAAAAATACTGTCAATGTAGTTCACACTAGACTTATCCAAGCTCATTTGATAGTCCATATGGTCAAAATATCTTTAAATTTAAAATGTGTCCCAACACCACATGACAAAACCAAATTCTCAAAAATTTGCAAAATCAATTGATATTTTCTAGCAGCAGATCCCTTTTAAAATTCTGTGAGATAACAAATGTTGAAATATCCTACTGTATGAAGCAAATGAGTGAGAAATGTATAATAAGATAATTCAGTAGCGCATAACATTCACAGGCTACAAGGTTTGAAGGACAGCCGGGTCCCATGCCCGGCAGGGACGCCCCTGCTGCTTATATTCTGGGGGAGCCACCATGGACAGTCCAGTACCTCCTCCGGGATGCTTGGTGGCAGCCACCCTGGCTGACGGCGATTCCCCAACCACCCGCAGGGCTACATGGGAGATGGAGTCCTCCACAGCCTGGTTGGGGGCTCGGATGGCCACTTGGGGGAGCTGCATGGACTCAGCAGCCTGGCTGGACGATTTTTCAGTCACACCCGGAGGGGCAATCAGGACCAGGTGGTCAAGCACCTGGAACACTTCCAGGTGGGTTATAAAAAGGGCCAGCCACCACCACTCAAGGAGCCAGAGTTGGGAGGAGGAGGACTAAGCTTGAGGAGGAGTGGTGGAACAGGAGAAAGAGTGTTTTGGTGGTACTAAAGTGCTTTTGGGACTGTGTTGGGCCTGTGGGACACGGGGAAGGCGTGCCCCACGGCTGAAGAGAGAAATAAAAGTGTGCTTATTTTAACACGTGCCTCTGCGTCAGTCTGTGCCGGGTCGGGCGCTATATAGTGCCTTTTTACAAAGGATACAGGGGAACAAGGGAAACAAGGTGAATCTATGGAGTATTCAGTAGTTAGAGATATGAAAGCTTGCATATATAACATATATAATGAAGGTAACAAGATTAAATTGAATTATATATGTCAGTCTTTCAAACCTACTACACCATTATGGAGTCGCAGAAGCTGGAATGAGTACAGGGCTATAAACAATCCTGCATGCACAAATATACTGGGCCAATTAAGGACTGCGAGTTTGATATATTTGGGATAAAACAGAAAACCACAATACTCTGAGGAAACCCCATACAGACGAGTGGAGAACAATCAAACACCTCACAGCCAGTGACCATGTTGCAGACTGAACCCTGCTTTATCAAGGTAGAAGCACTAACCTTTAAACATATTACTGGCCTAATCAAACAACATAAACAATTAACTTTTATATTAAATAGTGAATGTATTTTTAAGTAGTTGGTGCAGTAAAAAAGCGTGGCAGTAATATTCTCTCTATCCAACAGCAAGAAAACACAGTAAACAGAACATAAAGTGTTGACTGTTTTATGAACACTCTCAACAAAAGATGGTCCTAATATTTTACACTAAGGTGGCATTCAAATTACTATTGTCACTGAATCAGTAATTATGACAGTACTTAAGTCAAAGGCTTACTGGAAGTAAGAAGTAATAAACACTATGATGCTAAATTTTAGAACGATGGAAAACACAATGGAAGTATGCAGTCTGTCAAAGTCCACTGCTGCAGATTTAAGTTTGTCTAAACAGTTTTACAAAATGTTCCAAAAAACACCAAAAACTATGATAAAGCAAAAAAATCCATTCAGAAATGAGTTATACCACTGCACTCCCTATACTTCTATAAGATGAAAGTACTGTGGCAGGTCGCTGGGGTCCATGCCCAGTCGGGCCGCCCCTGCACACTATATTCAGGGGCATCAGCCCCGGACTCTGCAATACCTCCCCCTGGACGCTAGATGGCCGCCCCTCTGGGGTGGAACAGTGCCTCGGTTTCCCACAGGGATCCCTGGGAATTGGAGTTGGGTGAAGCCCTGTTTGGTCCCGCAGGCACCACCAGGGGGTGCTGTGTTTGGGACTCCTGAGCCTGTGTGGGCAGCGTATACATCACACCCGGAAGTGCAGCCGGAACTCGGTGATCAAGCACCTGGATCACTTCCGGGTGAACTATAAAAGGAGCCAGCGACCACTACTCAGGGCCAGAGTCGGGTGGAGGAGGACAAGGTTGCTTGGAAGGAGTGGTGGTGCCAAGGAGGAAGAGAAAGTGCAGTGTATTAGTGGTGTGCTTGGCTTGGGACTGTGTATTGCCTGTGGGTCATGGGGAAGACGTGTGACCACAGGGGAAGAAAATAAAAAGTATTTGTTTTATTTTACACGTGCCTCCCGTGTCCAATCTGTGTCAGGTCGGGCGCTATACAGCATCCATTCTTACAGTACTAACTAACCACAAAGTGTTTCTCAAAATAAAACTTTTTTTTAAAATATTTATAAATACTGTACAAAAAAAGGAAAATTAAATAATTATCAACACAATATATCTACCTGTAAGAGACAAAAACTATAACTATATTGCCATCACCGGGCTATTCATCTGGTATTTTGAAAAATTAACTAAAATGAATGACTGATTGTCCTAATTTTCCCTTTTGAACTTCTGTGAATTAAACCTACAGTAGGCACTAGTGCTGTGAACTATGAACAATATCCACTGCCAGTACCATTTATAAAGGTTAAATTGTGATAAATACTCTGACTCAGGTGAATATAGAATTGAATGAATTGTTTATTGCTTTGTATTTCTCTTTGGATTCTTATAATCCAACTAATCTTTCTCAATAATCTCCTTCCGGACAAGGAGGATGAATCAGTTTAATTCTCTATAAGATGCTAAATTCCCTCAAAATATGGGCCATTAAAGTATGTTGTGATTGTGTACAATCTAACCATCCATCCATTATCCAACTCGCTATATTCTGACTACAGGGTCACGGGGGTCTGCTGGAGCCAATCCCAGCCAACACAGGAAACAAACACTGGGCAGGGTGCCAGCCCACCGCAGGGCGCACACACACACCCACACTAGGGACAATTTAGAATCGCCAATGTACCTAACCTGCATGTCTTTGGACTGTGGGAGGAAACCGGAGTACCTGGGGGAAAGCCATGCAGACACGGGGAGAACATGCAAACTCCACGCAGGGAGGACCTGGGAAGCGAACCCGGGTCGCCTAACTGTGAGGCAGCAGCGCTACCCACTGCACCACCATGCCACCCACAATCTAACCATTGGTCAGTTAAATATTGCAAATATATCATCTTTAAGTTTAGATTAAATGTTCCGTTTTTGGGTTGTTATTCCCGTGTAACCCTGTGGCAACATTTCAAATACAGTAGCTATATCTTTATGAAAGTCTTCAGGTCTTTAAAATTTTGATGCTTTGAAAAATCACATGTAAATGGCTGATTGTCCTGGTTTTCACATTTAAACTCCAAGGAGAATTATGCCTATATTTTCGTTTGATTCCTATGCCAAGCTGCAGCTTCATAAACATGTGGTTACTTCATATAAGTTAGTTTTGATTGATTGGATACATGAAAAGAGGCAGTTTAGTACAGTGTTTAGGTTCTTTGTATCTGGCATACCCACTTAATTAAGGTGACAGAGGCCTCAAGTGAATATGGTGGTGTTAAAGAATGAACATCTCAACAGTAACTAAAGTTACAAACACCAGAATAGTAGACTTGGAAGAAGGTGAGGGGGGCTACAAGGTTCTTGTGGGGGAACAGTTAGTTTCTTTAGTTTGGATAGTAATACTAAATACTTTATACTAAAGAAAAATGCATATTTTTTACAATTATGACAGGTTTTTAGAAGGGATGTTTTCAAAGAAAAAAATATAACAATTTAATGAGGCTAACTTTAGACCCTCATATATGCAATTACTAAGTGGATAGAGAGAAAAGACATGCCTGGATATCTTTTTGATGTAATTTTGACACCATTTCTTTACAAGGATGGAGCTTGTTTCCTTTATGCTCCAGATGTTAAGCAAAAATGTAGGGGAAAAAATGAAAAGAAATACATAAAGTTTAAGGAGGTTAATCTCAGTTTTGAAGTGAAAGAATACTTAAACATAAAAACTATGTCTTTGATGCATAATTTTGTTCTACTTAAAAGTGAGAAATGTTACTTAAAGAAAACTATTTTACCTAAACTTCATCAAACATGGTTGTAATAATTAGGAGAATGTCGGCAGCAATTCTAACTTTATAAACTAATTTCAGAGTGCACACCACAGAGGACCTACAGCAGTGGTACCCTTTTTGAATATCTCAGCAGTCAATCAAACTTGAATTATTCATAATATACTTTCTTCATCAATCTGTGCAGAACGTTCTGTTTTAGGGACTGGGTTCTAATTGTGAATGGTGTTATCTATCACTGGCCTCACTAGCACATGATTTGGGATTGTGATAAATGAAGAAAATGTTCGGAGAAGTCACTTTGATTATCGATCAGAAAGCACAGGACTTGCAAATATTCCTAATCCTCTGACATTACTGTTTTGGATTATGTTTTATACATTGTAATATAACCTTTATAACATTGTGTGTCTCACTGTTTGGTGTGTAACTCTTTTATTTATTTATTTTTAGCACACTTGGTCAAAAGTGTCAGAAGTCAGAACCACTTCAGGACAACTTACAGTGGCGGTAGCCATTTTATTAGAAAAAAAATATGGGGCAATTAAGAAAAACATTTACTGACAGACCTGGGGCCTCATGCATAACACTGTGCGTAGAATTCGCACTATAAAATGATGTAAGCACAAAAATGGAAATGTACTTACGCACAAAAAAATCCAGATACATAAATTTTTGCTTTCGCCAACTTCAACGTTTTTCCGCAACATAAATCCCGGTCAGCGTGATAAGTAACACACATGCACGCGCCTGCTGTCCTGCCCCGTCTCCTCCCAGAATTATGCCTCTTTGAATATGCAAATCAATATAAATAGCCCTTAAGATCTGCCTTCTGTGAAAAGACCACGGCAAAAGTACGAGGGAAAATAGAAGAATTTCAACAAATACCAAGTGGAGACAAGAAAAACGTACTATTTGTTGGTTTAAACAGTGGTATAAACAACAAAAGGAAGCTGATCGAGTGACATATTGTGTCGGAGAAACTCGAAAGCTCAAGTTCACAAAGTTGCACAGTGCCCGAAATAAAAAAGAAGTTGTCACATATCGAGTCGCCGTGAAAAGGCGAGTCATAGCCCACCGTCTAAGTGTCATATGAAAGCTTGTTAGGGTACAGAGAAAAAAAAAAGGCACACAGTGGGGAAAAAGCATAAAATGTCAACTTTAATCTCGAAATTTCCAATTTAATCGCATAGTTTATTTTGTCATTAAAGTAGAACATCATAAAGTTCATCTTAAAATCGTTTAATTTACTAGTTTCTCAAATCCCATCGTAACTAAAGTAGCATGTTAAATGCTGTTTTGTATTTGATCTTCTATGTGTGTGAATCACTACATGCTTCCAGGCTTTCTCTTCCTCCGACAGGACACAGAATCCATTACATTCGCAATATTACAGCTCTCTGAATAATTAAAATTCTGAGAAGTATACGTGATATCATTTTCATGATGATAGGAGTTTAAGCATGTTATTAAACATGGGAACACGGTGACGCAGTGATTCCTCATGTCTCACGCAAGATGCTTGCTGCGCCATGTGCGACCTTCGATGAAATATTTTATTACAGATGTTCTGTCTCTTTCAAACGTACTAACCCCCAATTCCTGTCCTTACTTTTCATTCTCCAAATACCCAATCGCCACACAATCAGCTCTGTAATAGATGTTAAGCCATCGCAGATTCTTCAAAACTTTTAAGGAACATTCAAATATTTTCGTAATGTTTAATGTCCATCTATCCTTCCAGTGTCGCGCCAACCACAGCAAGAATACAGCGCGAGGCAGGAACAATCCGTGAATGAAGTTCCAGCTGCTGGCTAGCGCTGCGGCACCATGTAGTTAAAGTTAAAGTTTTATCTGTATAATATAATAAACATATTTTGCTGCATTTCATCTTAAAAATGATATCGTCATCATATGTAAATATGCGCTTTATAAAGTGGCTCAGGTTGTGCAATATTATAACTGTATCGCAAGTTTACAGTGAGGTGATTGTACTTATAAGTACAGACAGTTCTACAAGGAGCACTTGATGAACTTATGGAGTGTGTTTAGAGTTCTTGTGATGAAACTGTTTCTGAACAGTACAGGAAAGACTCTGTACAGGAAAGACTCTGAAGCGTTTGTTGGATGAGAGCAGTTCAAATAGCGAATGGCTGAGGCAGCGTGTGCCTGCTGTACAGCTGTGATTCCCCACTCAGATACAGTGATATAAATACTCCATGTGGTGATGATCCGATGTGGCAACCCCTAACGCGATTATATTGTTACAGGTTAATTACAATCAGATGCATTAAACTAATAAGCAATATGCGGTTAACTTCAGTGTTTTTATAAAGCCGCGTCAGGGATGTGGATCTAAAAAAGAAAGATAAACCACACAGGAACAGTAGCACTGCTTTGACTCTGGGTGCTGCCAGTCTGCAAAACCGAGTGGAGAACTTGCGTACGACTGGGTAAAAGCTACTGTGGAAATGTGCGTGGCTTTACACCAAGTTTAGGTTTTATACATCGCGATTTGAACGTGGAAACGTTCTTACGCAACATTTCTGTGCGTATGCACTGTTTATACATGAGGCCCCTGAACTTTAACCACAACTGATGGTGTAAAAATGCATGATGTACGGATAGCATGTGCCTTTATCAATTCATCGAAGATATCCAATGAAAGTCAAAGTTAAATTGACCAACTCAGCAGTTACTTCGCCTGGTTTCCATTGAAAAGAAAGTTAAAGTTTGTTAACAAGAAAAACTTACTGTAGGTTTTTGAAAATAAAATTTGTTATGGGAGGGAGGAAAGAAGCTACATTAAAAAATGTTTTATATAATATTGCTGGAGCTGATAATGTAACAACAAAAATTGGGGACTCAGATTTGTTTTCAAATTCATTTATTAGATGATTTCGTTTGGAGACTGTAATATTTATATGTCATTAAAATGTATTATTATCAGGCATGGTTTAGGCACCTATGTCATCAGGAAGGCACCAGAAAAAGGGACCTCAATGTTTTTTTGTGTTAGAGTTAATTTAGAGTACGGATGCCGTGGATGTGAGAGCTGTGATAAATAAAGTTCCCCTGCATACTTAAAAAGAAAGTCTCACCATCATTTCATTTTTCACAATTTGTGAAAACAAGACAGAGACTGCTATTGCTTTCATCTGCATTCATTAACTATAACTTTAATTTTTAGCCTTATTGACAAAATTCTCAGTGATACAACTCAGAATTGCAGTGGCCAGCAAAGTAAACACTGAAACTTTGATGCCATGTAGCCAGCTACCTGTGAGCAGCAGTGCATTTTCCAGAGGTTGCCTGTTTTTCAGCATGCTTCTAGCAAGCTCTTTTTAAAGGTCCAAGCATAACTGCAGGGATATTTAAATGTGGAAGCCTCTTACAAAGGAGAGGAAGTCTGGAATGCCTAAGTAGAGATGGTCTGCTGAAGAGAAGATTGTAAAGAATCAGCAAACATGCATTTGCAGGAGTCTGACTAAGTGAAAGCATGGTTTTCAATATAGTTCATGAAAGAAGGTGCATATTTCTCTCCAGTTTTTGGTGAATATTTATTCTTTTATCACCTTTATATATTTTTCTTTAATTTTGAAAAGCAGAACATAACAACAATATAGTATTCAATCGAACAAACAATAATACCATAAAATATACAAAAATTTACTTCAAAATCAATATGGAGAAAACAAAGTAAAAACAGAAATATAAAGAAAAAAAAAACAATACAGGACCCAAATAGTTTTTCTAAATTAATTCTAAAGAACTGTAAGGAATTCATGTTTGAGTTTTATAGTGGACACCTTTCCTAAGGTTTGCCTACTTGTGTCTTTTGAATGACTGCAATTCATTCCTATGTAAAGTACAAGAAACAAAGAAATATGCCTAAAAATAATAATAGTTCCTGTGAAAAGGCACCTTAAAGGTATGTCACACTATGCAACTTTTCCAGAGATTTTCAGTTGTAGCCTTCATTTACATAATTTTTTTTTAATTTTATTGATTATATTAAAGTCAAATAACATTCCATACACATAACTCAAGTTTTACAGACAAAAAAAAAGGTTTGAAACAAATCAACCCCCACCCCTGAGAAACAGAGCTAGGCCAGCAGTGTAAAACTTTATGCTAGTAAAAATAAGTGAATAGATAAATTAATAAATGAATAAGATAAATGGAATAAAAGAGGGGAGAGAACCTGCTTCCTCAATTTAAATGCTTATTCTAAAATGTTATTGATTAGATTCTGCCAGGTTGTGAAAAAGTTTTGTACAGATCCTCTAAGTGCAAATTTGATTTTTTCCAATTTCAAATAGTATGTAACATCAGTTACCCACAGACTTTGAATAGGAGAGTTAGGATTCTTCCTGTTGTGCAAAATAAGTCTATGTGCCAATAGTGTAGTAAAGGCAATTACTGTTTGTTTGTCCTTCTCTACTTTAAGACCATCTAGAAGTACAGCAAACACAGCTGTTAGTGGATGCGGAGGGAGTGTGACACCAAGGCTGTCTGAAAGGTATTTAAAGATTTTGGTCCAGAATGATGTAAATTTGGTGCGGGTCCAGAACATGTGGCCCAGTGAGGCTGGAACTTGATTGCAGCATTCGCAGGTTGGATCTTGCCCTGGAAATATTTTGGACAATTTTAAACATGAGAGATGTACTCAATATATAATTTTGAGTTGAATAATTCTATGCGGTGGTGCAGTGGGTAGCGCTGCTGCCTCACAGTTAGGAGACCTGGGTTCACTTCCCGGGTCCTCCCTGCATGGAGTTTTCATGTTCTCCACGTGTCTGCGTGGGTTTCCTCCCACAGTCCAAAGACATGCAGGTTAGGTGCATTGGCGATCAAAAATTGACCCTAGTGTGTGTGTGTGCGCGCCCTGTGGTGGGCTGGTGCCCTGCCTGGGGTTTGTTTCCTGCCTTGCGCCCTGTGTTGGCTGGGATTAGCTCCAGCAGACCCTCATGACCCTGTAGTTAGGATATAGCGGGTTGGATAATGGATGGATAATTCTATGCTTTGCGCATATGAAGCTCAAGTGAATTCTTTGCATTGCTACTTTCCACTCCTTTTCTGAAATGTTGAGTAAGAGATTCTTTTCCCACTGTACCCTTGGATCTTTGAAAGGGAGGGACTGTAAAATGTTTTTATATATTGTGAAATGCTGTCTGAGTCCTCAAGACTGCAATATTTTTTCTGGCATAGAGGTAGGTGGGAGGTAAGGAAAATTGGGCAGGTTCTGTTGAGCAAAGTTTCAAATTTGAAGGTAATGAAAGAAATGTACTACTGGAAAGTTAAATTTGGAGTATAATTGTTCGTAGGATGCAAAGAAGTTGTCTATGTACAGATCTCTAAGTGATATATTTATTCTTTTTTGATTTGTTTAGCATGGCCATAATAGTACAGAAGCTTTTTTTGGTATGCTAGAATGAAGTTAGTTAGTTAAACAATAAATAGTTCCATGTTTACAAGGACTGAACTGTTGATTCTGTGTGGTATTTCTGTCTCATCGATGTTGGCGTTAGTTATAGTATAATTGTCATTGCTTAGCATGGCACATTGACCACTGCAAGAGTAAAGTTAAATGGTACCTTCAATTACTGATGACTAAAGGGGATGCACCTTGCTACTGGTTAAATGACTAGGCAAATATTGTAGATTTTTCACAATCAGAATTGAGATTTTCATTAATGGTTTTAGAAAAAGTCTTAAAAAAATTAAAACATTGTTCAAAACACAAGACCAGTACATTGAAGATGAACTGTTGTTAATAATGTGTTTATGTTTTTTGCAAAGCAAACATAATTTATTACTCATCGGAATGTCTTGTAAAAGTGTGACAAAAAACAACCGACCTGATACCCTTGTTATTGTCCCCCAAGCTGCGTGAGTGTATTGGGGTTAAATTCACAGAAGAATAGTGGAGGACAGACACACTGGCCCTGTCTATTTACATTCAGTAATATGGGAAGTCTGCAGGGAAACCTATGCTTGCCTGGAAGATTTTCCTGTCCTGGGCTTAAAAAGCTCCTGCAGTCAGTATAGAGGGGTCCCTGAAGTTGGGAGAAAGCCATTGCTAACTGGCTAGGCAAGGAAAGGAGGACAGAGGTGAACTAGTAAGTAAGGGGTAATTAGGAGAGACAGAAGGCATAGGGTTTTGTTATGTTAAAGTCCCTATGTGCCTAGGGGATCACTGTTTTGGTAGTAAAACCCTTTTCATTTGTTACTTTTGTTCTTTCAGGTCATCATTTGGGTTCGAAGGCAAAACATGAGCACTCCCTATGCTTCACAATCTGTAAGCTACACCAATAGGCACAATCCTACAAGTTAAACACTCAATTTTTATTACACCATAGCCTTAGCCACCAAGTGGTAAGTTTATCCTTGGATCCCCACAATGATAAATGTTGTTTTTCAGACAGAATCTATAGAAACTAATGGTAGGAAAGAATCAAGGTGTGTACAATAATTAAAGTAGCTAATTATGAGGTAAATTATCATGGCTAGACACATAAACCCAAGACTTAAGACAAAGCATTGATTATAAATTCTACACTCCCTTCAATTCAAAATACCTGAATTCACCTACAGTATAAAGAAAGAGATGAAAATCAAGCAAAACTTGAGTTTTGGACACCAAAACGGAGAAAACTGAAATTTTCCTTTGTAAAGCAGTTTTAGATTTTCTGTTAGGAGTTAATTAATAAATCAGAAGGCAGTATAATTTGAAGAAAAACACTGACATTCTTTCTGATTGTAACCTGATATTGTATGTCATGAAGTATTCAGTAACATATTCTCCTTTGTATTGCATAGAGTCAGAAAGGCACTCCGTAATCTCACTGTTATGTCTCAACCTATACAACACACTACTTCAGACTAAAGTCACCGTTGCTTCCCTTTTGTATCAAACAATTTACTACATTTTAACACTGTGAAAGGAAACTGTTACACCTGAAAAAAACTTAAGCAAACACAAAAATAATGTACAAAATGTACACAGATGGCTAGAGGGCAGGGAATAGAATCCTAACATCTAGAGCTGCGCTAATCTGTGCACCACCATTACTCCTCACATTCAAGCAGTAAAATGTGTATTTTTTTTGGTGACAATGTTCCTTTCCACTTTCTGGCATACTGTTTAATACTGGCAGTGCAAAGCCTTCACTAAGTTTAAAGATAGGCTCAAACAAATGGATTTTTAGTTGATTGGTCAGTCTATTGATTTGCAGTGCGAACATGCTATTGGATCTGCAGCATTTCAAAAGTTACACAAAATATTCTATGAATGACAATGTAGTCAATAGTTACAATGATTGCAATATTTTTTCCCCAAATATAAGTAAGTAATTAAATAAGTTTATAATAAAGTATTTTTGGCTAGGATAAAGTACGAATGAAGAGCTATGAAGATTTTCATTGTAATGAATAAATATCAATATGACAAAAAGAAATAGATATTCTTTAGAATTGTTTTGCTAAATTCCACACAAATACTCAAGGAGGTTTATTCCTAATGCTTCATATCTATTAAATGTTCTGTTACTTATCAAGTGAATACATTTTTCCTAAATTGTATTCCCCCTTAATAATGGAAAGCTTTTTTGGAATGTTTTCGAAATATTAAACTTCCACTATTTTAGTAACAGATATGTTTATATCATTGAAGTGATTTTGATGTCCAAACTGAAGAATATACTTCAACATGATTAAAAACAAAGTCATTTTCACAGGAATGCTAAAAATACAGTGTAGAGTAGCATTCATAATATTGTAGGAACATGCAGTGTTGAGAGGCTGAAATCAACTTCTCCTCAATCAGAAATAAATGGCAAGCTGTATGGGTTCACAGAATAGTAGTTCTAGACAAATCATTGATTATGAAAAATAAATGCTGAGCTTAGACTGAAGTGGCATTTCAATCACTGAAATTAATGAAATGTATAGTGTAAATGCATCACGTCGAGCAATGCCCTCATGTTCACACTGCGTGCAGTTTGCACAGTAGTTTCTGCATAAGTGTAATGATCCAAGGCTATTCTTCCGACAGAGTCCATGACCTTTGATAGTAATGGGAGTAAGAAAGCAATTTCCATATCACATTCGGTCATTGATGATAGCTTCATACTCTTTGCTGATGCCATCATTTGCTCATCAAGTTACTAATAATGACAGTATAGGCTGTCATTCAAAATAAAATATTGCTGCCTTCAAGGTGCTCTCCCTGAACCTTGATTTAAAGTCTTTAAATTCATTGACTGGGATTATGAAAACAAATGGGTCACATAGAAAAAACCTTGTGAGGAACTATATTTATAATTTATATTTTTCACAGTAGCTTTGAAAATGTCATCCCCTTCCTTTGCTAAAGTTTTACTTATTATTTTGGACATAGTTGGAGAATTGCTGAAACCTTTTATTTTCATGTGGAAAAATGTCAATTTTGTTCAAATTTAAACTTATATTTGCTTGGACACAATCCATTAATCAAACAGTTATTGTATTGGTTAAATATTTTATTACATGGCATATCTGATTTTTGTCACATGCATTTCCAGTCTAATATAATTAATAATGAATAAAACTGTTGTGATTAAAATCAATACATGAATTTCCATTTTTCAGTCTTAATTAATATTTTGAAGGAGGAGAAATGAGAATGGAAAATCAACACTGTTTTATACTTGACAGGGATACAATTTAAATAATATAGCAAAAGTAAGGTCCAATTTAAGGAAAATGACGGTTGACCTTGACATATAAAGGTCATGTGCCTGTATCATCAATGAAATTGTGTTGTCAGGAAAATAATTTTACAAGTGCAAAATATACATCTGTGTCAAGATGTAGATTCTGCTATAACAGCCGAGGACATGAGTAATATTACAAGGATCATGGGTTAAGCTCAACTTATTTAAAAGATTTGTTACACATCCTATTGGATGTGATCACAGGATCCTAAAGACTGCACTCTATATTCTCTAAGACACCTACCTTTCTAATTAAAATACAAAACAAAGGTAAAAGAATACTATATGAGATAAAGGTCAACATCCTAATAAACACATATTCAAAGACTGTAGCAAAGGTCTCAATTATTCACTGGATAAAGTGATGGCCAGCCTGGGTACGTTTGTTCAGTATTAATCATAAAAAATAATAGTGCTTTTTTTTTTTATATACAACCTTTCCTATGCCAAAGGCACTTCACAGAATCTCCGAAAGAATAGCAGGCTATACATAACACGGGATACAAATAACATCTGCAGAGAACACTAACAATAAATAAATATTGGATATACAAAGGATTAAACAGAAGACAAACAACCAGAGAAAAATGCTAAATACAATACTAGAAGAGCACTGAATAGATAACATAATTTGTGATGTAACACACACACAAATTATCCTGAGCATCTGGACAGAGAGGTGAACTGGAAGATGGGTCAGAAGGTTAGGTTAAGTTAAAAGCCTTCCTGAAAAAAAGGAGTTTTAATTTTTATTTTAAGGAGTGAATGGAATCAGCTGACCTAATTCATTTAGGGAGGTTATTTCAAAGTCTGGCTGCTATACAGCTAAAGGCCCTATCACCCATAGAGTGCAGGTTAGTGTGGAGCACAACCGGACTGCCAGAATTAGAGGACCTTAGTGGGCAAACTGGAGCATAGTGATGGAGAAGGTCACTGATACAGTCCAGTGCAAGGCCATTTAAGGATTTGTAGGTTATTAATAGGATTTTATATTCAATCCTGTGAGACACAGGGAGCCAGTGAAGGTGAAGCAGAATGGTTGTCATGTGATCGCTATTGCTGATCTGTGTGAGGACTCTTGCCACAGAGTTTTGAATCATCAGGAGCTCTAAATATAAGATTAGAAGGGGCACCTGCCAGTAAGGAGTTACAGTAGTCAATATTGGATGTGATACATTTATGTACATGTTTCTCAGCTTTAGAAAAGGAGAAGAATGAGCAAATATAGAATATGTTACAGAGGTAGAAGTAAGAAGGTTTCCTAATGTGGTTTATGTGGGTGGAATAAGAAAGGGAGGAATCAAAATGACACCAAGATGCCTTGCAGTCGAAGAAGGTCTTATGAGATTATCACCAAGAGTGATTGCAAAGTAGCTTATTTTTCTTAGGTGGAGCTTTAGTGACAATTTGCAGGAGTTCAGTTGTTAAAATAGTATGAGACATTTTCACATACTGTATTGCAGGTTTAACAGAGTAGTACACTGCAGTGACCCTTGGATGGTGACAATTAAATTGATACTGTGGATTGGAAGTAACTATTTTGGACTCTAGAGTTATATCACTTTGTTCAGTATTTTTTTAATGAGTACAACTTATTACCTCAGTAGTATCAAACACCATGTCAATTTTTAATAGAGAAATCTAAAGGTAATGTCTGCTGCTACAGGGCCTAATTTTAAGGGTGTTAATGCAGGTTATATATATATTTTTATATATATATATATATATATATATGTGTGTGTGTGTGTGTGTGTGTGTGTAATTGTTCGTAGGATGCAAAAATGTCGCCTATGTACAGATCTCTAAGTGATTTAATCCTGAATGCTTTCCAGACATTAAAAACTGCGTACGTTTGAGAAGGTGGAAAAAGGTGGTTATCATGCAGAGGTGCCACAGATAAAAGCTTTTCTAACTTGAAGTACTTCCTGCATTGGTTCCATATTCTGTGTGAATGAAGCACAATTAGGTTGTTAGTATACTGGCAATAACTTGTATTTATTGGGCTACAAAGCAAGGAATATAAAGAAGTACTGCAGGATTTTATCTCTATTACGGACCAAGCCTGTGTATGTTCCTCTATTTGTGTCAATGTCCAGGTTTTTATAGCTTGTATATTTGCCACACAGTAATAAAATTAAAAATTAGGTAGAGCCATGCCACCTTCTGCCTCAGTTCTTTGTAGGGTCACCCTTTGGATACGTGGACATTTTGAATTCCAAATAAATGAAGTTATGGTTGAATCTAATTTCTCAGAAAATTATTTATTGATGTATATTGGAATGTTTTGAAATAGAAAAAGAAGCTTAGGAAGGATATTCCTTTTGACAATGTTAATTTTCCCAGCTAAAGTGAGATGAAGGGGAAAGTGTGCCATTTTGTATATGTTCAAATTAAACACAGTAGGCTTGTTCTTTTTTCTTAACTGCGAGGTAACCTTCATACTCTTCCAAAATAACACTGGATCCTGGGTACCTTAAAATCATTCCTTCTTGAAAGAAGTGACCATTCTAAAATGTGGGATATGACTTCGGCAGCAACAACAAAGCAGCATCCATAGGGTCAGAGCTGTATGTTGGATCAACATTGTTAGGGTACATACGCAGGACAACTCTGCACTCATATTAGAATACACCCAGACTGGTAAGGAGCCAGATTGCTGCTGACTTTGATCTTCTGGCTATAATAACTGTAAAAGCAATTTTAAAGTAAAACAGAAACTGAGACTTTGAAACGTTTTATGTACTACACAATGCAGAATAATCAGATTATTCCTGTAGTCTGTATATTTAAAATCCATGCATATCCAAGTGTTACGCAAATGATTTGTCAACCAAAGATGTGTGTCACCAGTTTAGAAATGTTGGGATGCCTTTAGCTTATCGTCAGTCTTTCAAGCCTCTGTGGTCTCTAGATGTTCTTGAATGAGTTAATGCAGTAAAACACACACAAGCACTGAAAAATCAGCTTCCCACATGCTGAGCACTGCAAGAATTCACAGCCCTTGGCAATCAGATTCCCACTGAGCAAACACAAAGATTTTTATGGGTTGCCTCCTGTGTTGGCATGTAGGATTATTATTACATTTTTATGATGTTCTGATAATTCCAAAAGTAATTTTCCTCAAGAAATAGAGCTATCGATCATAAGTACCTACCTTTGTTAGGACAACAGCGAAAGTGAAAAGAAAATCATATCATTTTATTTAAATCTACCTTTATCCTACTGTCTCTGTTTTTTGAGAGCTATCTACATCTTACAATAAATTGTAAATTCCTTCTCAGTTATGAAAGATTTTTTTTATCATCCTTTTTTTAATGTTACAAAAATTAATTTCATGTTTACATTTTGACAAATGTTTGTTGCTGGGCATCGGGTATATATGCCACCAGAAATACAATCAAAGGCAATAAACTGAAATATATAAAATAGAATTTAGCTTTGGGTCCACCTAGAATAAAATTTAAAAGATAAACATTTTTGTTGTTAAGTTTCTCTTTAAATATCACATTTATTCTATTGCAGGCACCTCTACAATATCTTACAATGCCTTTTATAAAATATAAATCATTTGTATGAGATAGTAAAAACTTTCTCAGTTACATGTTCAGTTTTGAAGAAAGAATAATTGTCATGGTATTAAATTAAATTATTATTGAATTACATAAAAGACCGATAGAATAATACATTAAGCCACATAGTAATTGAGAATATAACATAATACGCAGATGAAAACTTTAATTATATTGTAGTCAATCAAAAATTAATACAGAATTAGATAGCAAAGCAATTAAAAAGGCACAGGGATTAAACCATAAGAGGAAATCCACTCCATGCTCCTGTGCACTCTGAATTGTCCTTTCGTCAATGTCTGTCATTACTGTTTGGCCTAAAATTGTGGACTATAATTGCTATTATTTTTCATCATGAAAGGCACCATAAAATGATTAAGTGTATAATAGATTCACTTGTTTTTATTCAAAGCTTATTGCACCTGGTATACGAAACTCTCAGTAGTACTGAAAACAATTTTTAAAAGTTTACACTGCTGTAAATAACAAGTTTAAGCAAATTAAAGATGCCTGATAAATAAGAATAATACAATTCAGCCATTCATATAAAATGCCAAGCAAGTCATAATAAATTATGTATACACCTCAAACACAGCTATAAAAATGCACAGGCAAATGTTGTATGCATAATAAAGCAACACACATAAAAAGTTATTCTCTGCATGCACTAGTGACCTTACTTTGATAAATCCTCTCTTCACTCATGAGAATATGACCCGGCATATTAAACACAAAGTTATTTCTTCCTTATCTGGATAATCTACCAGTACATCTTATATTGAACAAAAATACAGATATTTAAAAAGCTTTACACTTTTGTTTTTATATCTCACAGAATCTTGCCTAATGGCTAACGTGCTGGTCTTGATACTAAACGGTAATGGGTAGACTTAAATTATAATATACAGTAGTTCCCAAGCAATAACATATTTTTCCTGACACTTTTTGATTGAGCTAGAGCATCTGTCCTCTATCAGCTGTTTATAAAAGTAAAAACTATCAAAACAGTTTAGTTTCAGATAGCTTTTTTTGAGGCTTTTATTTTTTAGCTCATCTTCTTATTTACTTCCATCTGTCCAACATTCCTCTAATCCACTGTTGTTTTTTTCCCCCAAAATAACTAAAGGACACAACCTACATGGCATGGCAGAAACCACCCTGAATTATATAACATTTTATTGTACCACACAATCAATTACGCACCCATCCACAATCAAACCTAGTAAATCAAATGCAAAATGGTTCAACTTTAGATGTTTGGAAGCAGAGAGCCTAGAGGCAGTCAAACTGCCTTACCGCATTGCCAACTGCTAGTTTATTTGAAGACTTTAAAAAAAAAATCAGTATATTTAAACACTATTTTACATACAGTGCATTACATCAAAGAAAAAGACAGTGTACAGTATAATAACACAAACACTAAATATATTTTGCATTACTCTACTGGAGACAACACAACTTTAGATCATCACTACATTATGGGAGACTTGAGCACATCCAACTAAATAACCACAAAACTTTACTGACCGTGAACTATGGCTTTTTGGAATATTCTGATTATTTTCTGCTAATAAGCAACTATATCTTTTACACATTTCCAGGTGACATTGTTTGTTTATTTCTTTAAAAATACTAGAATACGTGTCTCTACTGAAATCCGCAGAGGAGAAAGACGAAAACTGACCTAAATCAGAGTTTAAAACCAAACTAAATTATGCACAAGGTGACCTGAGCTGAATTGGCCCCGAAATTAATCAAGGTATGTGAAAAAATATTTATTCTTTGTTAATCAAAGAACACTCGACTGGCCGATCAACTCCTCTTTAACCCTTTTGCCAGTATTTCTGATATAACTCATTCACCACTAGCCACACACACACTGTGATCCATGATTCTTCTTATCTCCAGTGAACTGCAGCTAGTGTTGGAGGGCGACTGTTGGAGCTGCATTTCCAGCCAGTAGGAGTGCTAAGTATGTTGTGTTATAATAATTGGCAGTCCTTCAGAAATCAGTAGTGACAGCATGCTAGCTTCTAGTTCTAGTGTTAGTGAAACAAATGGAGGCGATCATTTTGCTAAAATGGTAAACTCCAAGTCCACTTTTGAAAATGTGTGGGGATGACATGAATGTTGGACTGTCGTTTGCTGATCTCCAGAGAATTTAATAGATGCTTATGATTATTTTCAAAAGTTTAATCTGTTCATAAGTGACATAATGTAATTGTGACTGAGCTCAACAGACATGTGCAGCAACTGATTCAGCAGCAGATACTCAGTCTGAATTACAGGGTGCTGCACATGTGGTCTTGTGTATGGGGTGACAAGCTTCCATTTTTCTGAGCATATATTGTATGCAATTCAAAAACCTGCAGCTGAAATGTGCCGCTCAACAAAACCTTCACGTGAAACAGCAGCAGATCAAGAGTCAAAAATGTTTCAGAAAACTTCTCAGGTGTTTTGATTTTTTTGACAACAACCTGACACTTCACACAGCAGACAGAAATTCTGTAAACTAAAAACATTTTTGATACACTGATAGAGAGATTCACTAGAGTCGTACCTGAGCAGGAGGTTGTTGCTAACAATTCAGTTATCATTTGGAAAGGTTGTTTGGCAATGAAATGATACAAACTGTACGTCATTACTCAATTGGCTGTTTCTCCTCTGAAAAATCAGTAATGTTTATTGGTAACTTGAGAAACGTGCTTAGACTCAGCAGACTGATGAAAAAGTAAACCCACTGATGTGTTATTTTTATTTTAATTATCTTTATTTTAATTTTTTTGTGAGTTTTACCTTAACAGCTAAACATCTGATTTTTTCAAATCAATTTGGTTCTAGTGTACAGTTTTTAAATATACTTGTCTCCCTCTCTTCACTCTATTTTTTGTTTTTAATATTGCTGTGTATCAGGTATGATGTTAAGCCTTGTCTTTGTATATTCTGTCATTCTTTACCTCTGTGTGTGTGTTTGCATGTGTGTGTGTGTGTGTGTGTATATATATATATATATATCTCTATATATATATATATATATATATATAGAGAGAGAGAGAGAGAGAGAGAGAGAGAGGGAGTCACAAAAATGACACAAGGTCATCAAGAAAGGTTTAGGGTAGCCACCCGTATATTGTGCCTTGGCTGCAAAATGGTTAAATGAATGTGAGATGTTCACAGATGTTCACAGATACAAGTCCAAACTAGAACTGATTTAGATAACTAAGATGGAGGCTTAGATCTATCTGTCTATCTATCTATCTATCTATCTATCTATCTATCTATCTATCTATCTATCTATCT
>JANRMT010062819.1:18547471-18566542 GCA_026402145.1 Polypterus bichir lapradei | reverse complement strand
ATCATCCCTGCCCTTGGACTTAATTCTGCTTAGCAGACAGCAACAATAGTGGAAGGAGGAGTGTAGAACAGTGAAAGAGGTGTCTGGCTGCAAATATGAATACGCTTAGATGAGTACACTTAGATGCTGTGTGCCCTAGATTATTTGCCACATAAGGCCTTTGCTTATACTGCCCATGCCATGAACCACTACTGACTCTGTACATATTGTTTTCAGTAAACAATAGAATTTATAATGATGTCATGAGTCTACAAGTAATAAGGATTCCACAATTTTCATTCAGGCAACAATTGTCACTTCACATTTAGGCCCTTTTTTTAATGACTGTTATGTGAAGCTTAAATGTAAACTTCTTGTCTAAATGGGCTTAGCATGGTTTTAAATGATTCTGAAGGACAGTATACAAATGTAAGTGTGCTTTGTGATTCTTTGAATGACAATGTCCTGAGTTGCTGAATTCTGAGATTCCACAGCAAAAAACTGCAGAATTAGAAATGGATTGAGGATGTTAGATGCCATTGTAGAAAGGTTTTTTTCCCTTTATTGTGGGTATAAATGTGCTTAAAAGCTGAGCCATATTCATATATCTAATTACATTTCAGACTCACCATTATTTATTAATATTAATAAAAAAATCAGACAAACACTGATACTATAAAAATGACAAAATATTTGTTCAGAATATAGCAAAGAATATTAAAACATAATTATCTTGTTTGCCGTTGCTGAAAGAAGGACAAGTGAACCCCATAAAACTATAGACCTAGTGAGCAGCAACAGTTCCATATAAAATAACTTATGACAAAAACTAAATATAAACTAAACTTTATATTGTTCAATGTTCTCAAAATATATTTTGCATTCATTTTTGTGAAGACTGCAATTGATTGGTTTGACACTGCATGGAAGACTTCTATTGACTAGGGCTCTTTTATGAAAGACTCCATTTCTGCTTGGCCAAAAGGTGTGAGATATGGCCGGCCAGCCATCCCGGCCAATACCCCCAGGCCGCCAGTTGGAGCCATCCCTGCATCATGGAGGGGCCCCAAATTCCAGCAGGGACTCATGGGACTTGGAGTATTCCAATACAACCATGCTGGATAAGATGGGGACCACCAGGAGACGCTGCAGGGAGGCCCAGAGACAGTGGTTTTCACTACAACCCGGAAGTACATCATAGTCACGGGGACGGAAGGACTAACGTACTTCCAGGATGAAGAAAAAGAGAAGTTTTCATCTAACCTGGAAGTGCTGGGGAATCATGGACTGAGGGATGAAACACTTCGGGTTAAGGGGTATAAAGGACTATGGGAAATCTCAGACGGGTGAGCTGAGCTGGGTGGCAGCGTGTCTGGGAGAGAGGAGGATTATTGATTATTGTGAATTATTGTGGATTATTGAGGTATTATTAGAGTATTGTGGAGTAGTGGTGCTTTGTGCACATTATTATTATAATAAATAATAATTCTGGACTTTTACCTGGTGTCTGATGAGGTTCAAGGGGTCAAGAGTACCCCAATCTGTCACAAAGGTTTTGGTGCAGATGAAGCACATGGCTGTTTAAAGCTGGAAGCAGACTATATGTGTTCAAGTCAGAGATCACATTAAACTTAATGACTTACTTTCACCTTGATATTGGCAGATTACACAACTAGGAATGGCAGGGACTGACAGATGCCACAAATAAAAAGAACAACATTTCTAGAGCACATTTTCATACATAGCATGTGACACAAAGTGCTTTACAAAATGTCAAAAAAATTGATTCAAGAAAAGAAAACAGATTCAGATTAGGTAAAAATAATAATAACAACAAAAACATCAATCAGAACTAAATATTTTTATGTATCTGCTCACACCCCATGGCGAATAAGATAATCATTGACAGGCTAAATTAAAGAAAAAGCTGAATGACTTTTTTCAAAATGCTTACTTTACTGCCTTAACAATGAAAGTGACATGCAATCAAATTTGAAAAAGCTGCTAAAAAAATCAATACAAATATAAGGACAATGGTAGTAATAATAAGTATCATCATCTCATCCATATCATCAAACAATCAACTTAACAAAACACCCGTCAAATCAGAGGAAAAGGCCCTTTACATCCAAAATGTTAAGTTACTCATGAATATCTATTTCTTTCTGTTCTTCAAAGGTCAACTCCAATAGGTTATGTGCGTCAATGGCCTGGAGTGGCTTCTATCAAAGTTCGCACATTCCTTCACCTCCCAAGCGAACAGAGCAACATTATTCCAGAAAGGAAGAAATGGGAAAAACAGCAAGGGTGCAGCAAGTGAAATACAACCAAGCTTCTCTGAACAGTTTCAAATTACTAAAATATTGGGGGGTTGCCGCATATTGACAACCATTTAACACACAGCCTGAAAATACTATTTTTCAGGTAGGATGAGTCCAACTGCTGTCTCTGCCCATCTTCTTCTTTTTTTCATTCTGCCATGATACAATGAACATGAAGTATTGGAAACACAATCATTTACTCTATATTTTCATAGTCCAAAATATGCATTTTTCTTTATTCCTTGCGGCTACATTTCATGCATTGCACCTATGGCTTTCAGATCTTACAAACATACCTGTAGGAGCCAAGTTATCAATTTAAGATTAAAATAAAATTGTTTAATTTTGTAGCAGCGAGTCACAGATGAGTCTGATTGAGTTTCTAGGGATGTCAAACTACATGAATGGCGGTCAGAGTGTACTGCAAAAGCCCCCGACTTACTAAAATGATGTAAATGAAAGCTACCACTGCAAAAGTTGTGTAATGCGACCTGGGGGGTTAAGGCCTGTGGAAAAATAAAAATACAGGTCAATAACTTGTGCTTGACAAATCTGGTGTACGTGACAGAAAGCATGTTCTACAGGGTGTGTGGTAGGAGTCATGCAGGCCCTGCATGCTTACAGTGTATAAGACAAGTGCTACTTCTTGGGTGTCTAACGGGTGTGGATTCATTGAGCTCCAAACTAAGGAAACTAAAAGATGTACTCCACCTTTAGATTTTTGATAATGCTGATTCAGGCTAATATTTTGAAATACTTGTGTAACTAAAGTCATAAGACAAGAAACCCTATAAAAAATCTGGGACACCAACCCCTAGGGGCAGACGAAGGGCAGGTGTCCTAGGACTGTGCTTCTCTGTCATTTAACCTTTGCCTGGTGTGTATCAATAAAAGAATTTTACTGACTTTACTTATATCTCTCTATCTTCAGTCACAAGAAATGACACCATAGAAAAAGTGTCCACAGGCCATAATTTTTTTTTTTGTTTGTAATAACATCTCCATTTTCTTCGCAATGCCACTTTAAAAAAAAAACAAAAACTTTTGCCACACCTCTTATGGGATACAACATTAATTTAATAAATAAAAATATTTCACATATAAACTGCAACTCTAAATTTAGTTAAACAGGAATGTTATTTCATAAATTGTTCTTATCAGTTTTCAACTATTCAATGTATTTTACTTATACTACTTTTTCCCAGTAATCAGTTCCTATTTTAATAGTAATACTACATCTATTTAAACTTTTTTAACTAACTACGGTATGAAAATGTTGCCACACACGTGTGCTTGGTAGACAGCTTAAGGGCTCTAGTGATGGTAGTTACCCTCCTGGACCCACCCCTTCTTGCAAGGAAGCCATATGACCAGCAGTTCGGCCATCTTGGATTTAGTTCTATTCTGGACTCCAGTCTGTAAAGACTACTCCACATTTATTGCATGTTTTCTTTATTTACTTTTGCATCTAATTATACGGGGTCACTAGAGTGGTTCCCAAACTCTTTCACGTTGTGTCTCGTTTATATTAACATAGCTTGCAGGATTTTACTAGCCATCTAGTTGGCAGGGACCTGCAAAATAAATGTTGTGACCAAACATTCAGAACACCTAAGCATTGACACCAACAGGGTCAAAGACACTTCACAAAAGGGTAAAATTTCAGTCTAGAAAGACAGACAGTCGAAAGGCAGAGGCAACAACTAATACAGAGGAGTGAAAGGAGATAGAGGAGGAGAAGCATATGTGTCTTTGGGTAAAAAAAAGCTTTATTTTCCTTAAACTGTGTTTGGCAGAGTTGTATCTTTTGTTGTATCTTTTGTTTGTAGCTCAGTGGCACCCCCTTGTTGTTGCAATGTACTTCAAGATTCATTTTTTTGTTTGTTTTGTTTTTTACCTGAATGTGTTATTATGGGGTTTTTTATTAATTAGTTTAAAGAAAATCTGGTAAATAATGTTAAACATGCTTCAAAAAATTAAAGCATTAGGCAATAATATTGCACCATTATCAAAAAAATAAACAAATTGTTTTAATGTGTAACTTTTCTTTGAGAGCAGCATTCTTACTATACCAGATAATGTACATTAATGGCTTTTTTATATTACTCTTAGGAGACAAGACTTGCACAAAAATGTTATTCAGTTGGGTGACAGTTGACTTAACACTTACTCACTAACTAGTGTTACTGCATCATTCTAACATCCACCACGTGATAAGTTATGAGACCAATTAAATTTATACTTAAAAGTCATATGCACTTATAAAAAACTAAAGTGCAGGTACATTGTAAGCAAAATATTTCTATTATTATGCAAGGTGGGACAGACCATGCAGAACCATCTTCTGTGTAAAACCCTAACTGAATGCTGCATTCCTTGCTAATTGAATCAAGGCCAAACATATTTACATAAAGCCATATTTCTCTTTCATCTATGTGCAGCCAAGCAAGACAAATGATCATAAAGATACTGAAGGAGGCTGTCTTTACTATGCAGCATGTTGCGGCTTTACCATGCTGTGAAGCTGTCTGTTGTAGAAAATGCTGACAGCGGCACTGACTAAAAGTAGGAATGCAAATGTAGAAATAGGACACTTTGTAAACCATACAGTACAGCAGTTTTCATGTTGAATTGACTTTCTTTTTCATTTTCTTCTGTGATTTGGATAAAATACCATTATAAAATAGAATGGTCATCAATGCTTTCAGAAAAATTCTGAATGAAAAATTATAATTCAGCCAGAATTTCCTGGGGAGAATTGAATTGCATTTCAAACACACGTTTCCATTCCGAATCAGTCTGAATTGACTGATTCATCTCTGCATGGCAAGGTGGCTCAGTGACTAGCACTGTGGTTTCACAACAGTTGTAACACTGAATCCTAGCCAGGGCACTATCTGTGTGTAGCTTGCATGTCCTTATGGGTGCTGCATTTTTCTATCATGTTTCAACCCTATGTAAGTTAGGTCTATTAGTGACTGTAAATTAACTCTACTTGAGTATGTATGTTAAGAATATCTTGTGCAGCACTAGGATCATGCTTAAAGACGGCCCTGCCTTGCTACTAATGATGCCAGGATGGACTCATCTCCCTGTAGCTCTGCATTAAAATGAGAAGAATTGAAAAATGAATGAACAAATCTTTCAATTCTGTCTTATCTCATCTTATTCTGTCTGACTTTTCCCAGAAATATTTGAAGAAATTATCCACAGTTTTTGTTTCTTATTGTAAAGATTCCATGATGCATTGACAAATGATTATCAGGTACAGTAAGGACCATAAGTATTTGGACAGCAAAAGAATTTTCATCATTTTGGCTCTGTACTCCACCACAATGGATTTGAAATAAAACAATTGTTATGTGATTGAAGTGTAGACTTTCAGATTTAATTTAAGGGGTTTGCCAAAAATCTTGCATTAACCGTTTAGGAATGACAGCCATTTTTCTGCATAGCCCCCCATTTCCAGGGACTCAAAAGTATATGGACATTTGACTGACAAGCTGTTCCATAGCCAGGTTCAGTAACTATTAAGCAGGTAAAAGATGTGGAATTGACTCCAAGTGTGGAATTTGCATTTGGAAGCTGTCACTGTAAACTCCCAATATGAGTTTCAAAGAGCTGTCCATGCAAGTAAAAACAGTCCATCATTAGGCTGAGAAAAGAAAACAAACTCTTAGAGAGCTAGGAGAAACATGAGGAGTGGATGAATAAACCATTTAGTACTTTCCTAAAAAGATGGAATGCACTGGTGAGCTCTGCAACACCAGAAGGCCTGGGAAACCACAGACATGTAACTGATCATTGCAAAATTCTGTCCTTGGTGAAGCAGAACTCCTTCACAAAATTAGGCCAAACCAGGAATACTCTCCAGGAGGTAGACCTATCATTGCCAAAGTCTACAATCAAGAAAAGAATTCATGACAGTAAAGACAGAGGGTTTACCACAATGTGCAAACCACTGGTAACCCTCAAGCATAGGAATGACAGATTAGATGTTGCCAGAGAATGTCCGTCTAGTTCTGGAACAATTTTCTTTGGAGAAAGGAAACTAAGATCAATATACACTCACTGGCCACTTTATTAGCTACATCTTGCTAGTACCGGGTTAGACCTCCCCTTTGCCTTCAGAACTGCCATAATTCTTTGTGGCATAGATTCAACAAGGTGCTGGAAACATTCATCAGTAATTTTGTCCATATTGACATGATAGCATCACACAGTTGTGGATTTGTCAGCTGCACATCCAAAATGTGAGTCTCCTGTTACACAACATCTCAAAGGTGCTCTACTGGATTGATATCAGGTGACTGTAGAAGCCATTTGAGTACAGTAAACTCATTGTTATGTTCAAGAATCCAGTTTGACATGATTTGAGATTTGTGACATGGCGCATTATTCTTCTGGAAGTAGCCATCAGAAGATGGGTACACTGTGCTCATAAAGGTATAGACATGGTCAGTAACAATACTCAGGTAGGTTGTAGCATTTAAATGATGCTCAATTGCCAAAGTGTGGGGCCCCAAATACCCCCCACACCATTACGCCACCACCACCAGTCTGAACCAATGATACAAGGCAGGTTGATACAATGCTTTCATGTTATTGATGCCAAATTCTCACCCTAACATCCAAAAGTTGGGGCAGAACTCAAGACTCATCATACCAGGCAATGTTTTTACAATCTTCCATTGTCCAGTTTTGTTGAGCCAGTGTGAATTGTAGCCTCAGTTGCACATTCTTAGCTGACATGAGTGGCACCCGGTGTGGTCTCCTGCTGCTGTAACCCATCTGCTTCAAGGTTCAATGTGTTGAGCATTCAGAGATGCTATTCTGCATATCTTGGTTGTAAATAGTGGTTATTTGAGTTACTGTCACCATTCTCTCAGCTCAAACCAGTCAGACCATTCTCCTCTGACCTCTGGCTTCAATGAGGCATTTTTGCCCAGAGAACTGACACTCACTGTATATTTTCCCTTTTTACAACCATTCTGTGTAAACCCTAGAGATGGTTGTGCATGAAAATCCCAGTAAATCAGCAGTTTCTGAAATACTCAGCCCATCTGGCACCAACAACCATGCCACTTTCAAAGTCACTTGAATCACATTCCTTTCCCGGTCTGAACTTCAGTAGGTTGTCTTGACAATTTTTACATGCTTAAATGCATTGAATTGCTGCCATGTGATCGGCTGATTAGATATTTGTGTTAACAAACAGTTGAGCAGGTGTACCTAATAAAGTGGCCGGTGAGTGTGTACCAGAATGTTGGAAAGAGAGAACCATGGAGAATGGAAGAAATGGCTCATGATCTGATGAATACCATATTATCTGTTAAACATGGTGGAGGCAATTTTTTGGCATGATCTTGCATGGCTGCATACAGAAGTTGGTCCCTAGTTTTTATTGATAAAGGAATTCTGACATGTATAGGGCTATACTATCTGCTCCAATTCAGCCAAATGCTGCAAAACTGAGAGGACAATGTTTCACAGTACAGATAGTCAATGAGCTAAAACATACAGAGAAAATAAATCAAGTGCTTTTTAAGGCAAAGAAGTGGAATATTCTTCAATGGCCAAGTCAATCAACTGCCCTCAACCCAATTGGACATCCATTTCACTAGCTGAAGACAATACAGAAGGCAGAAAGTCCAACAAACAAGAAACCTCTGAAGACAGCTGCAGTAAAGGACTGGCAAAGCAGCACTAGAGTGAAAACCCAGCACTTGGAGATGTCCATGGGTTCCAGACTTCAGGTAGTCATTGAGTGTAAATGATTTTCAGCCAAATATTGAAAAAGATCATTATATTTATTATTATGTTTGTTTGTCCAAATACTTTTGAGTCCCTGAAAATAGTGCAACCATGTATACAAATGTCTGTCTTTTCTAAACAGCTCATACAATATTGGTGTTAAACCCCTTGAATTAAAGCTGAAAGTGTACACTTCAATCACATCTTGGTGGCTTTGTGTCAAATCCATTGTGGTGGTGCACAAAGCCAAAATTATGAAAATTGTGTCACTGTTCAAATACTTATGGACCTGACTGTATGTAAGGAAGTGTGATGTGATGTTTATTTTTTATTTTATTTTATTCACTTTTGGCATTTCTTTGGGCAAAGTCAATGATTATTAGAAGATCAGTTGATACATTGCTATGCATGTATTGGAAGAACAGCTTTAAATCTAAGGTAACTGAATCACACTTGGTTTATAAAACAGAATAACACAGATTATTGATTAGCACAAAGATGAAAGAAAATTGATAAGTGCATACATTTTACTCTAGAAGAACAGGTAATTTTTGATTGATTTAAAATAGTTTTCCATGTAGCACTGTGTGATATCACATACTGTACATGGCTCTCCTTTGCTCTAATATCATTACTTTGAATGAGAGAGATGATAAGATGGATAGGAAAGAATCTATTATAATTAACATCTTGAATTCAAAAACTTTATAAAGTCTGAACTTTAACCATTACAGTTATTGCTATCATTTAATAGACAATAATAGTTAATCATGAGAAACCATTACACAGCAAAATTATGACTGGCTGTTGATAGGTCTCATTTACTTTTGCCATATATAAAGCAGTTAAGAAATATTCCAGCTCTTAATGAAATATCTGATGTTGTTGTGGACTGATGTGATTTTATTTATACAGTATCCACTAAACTGGTGGTGGTGTGTTTGCATTGTCCTGCTATGGTGCTGTCCACCTGTCTTCCTTAGCATGTCTTCTGTCTTGTGTTCTGAGCCTTCTGAATATGACTCACTCTCTGAAAATCAGCTAATTTATAATAATAATAATAATAATAATAATAATAATAATAATAATTCATTACATTTATATAGTGCTTTTCTCAGTACTCAAAGCGCTATTCACACATAGAGTGTTCTTCCATGTTGAGCGTTAGAATAATAGCTCCTTCTTGAAACAGTGCTTTACTTTACTTTTTTTCTGTGTTGCACAGAGCCAGAGCTTCAAAAGCCAGTGAGGACTGAACACACGTGTAACATGACAGCACATTGGTTTTTAAGGGAAGGATGTTTCTTCTGGACATTAGTTGACAGTTGAAGTCCAGCAGTTTCACAAAAATATATTGCTTTGTATATCTATAAGAGAAGGCAAAATGTCAGTTTCTGGTCATAATCCTTGAGTCTTTCTTCTTTCCCAACCCTAATCCAGCCCATAGATCAGCTTTCCTTTTTAACATGTCCCAATTACAACACCCTATTTTGTAATAAACACAAAATGCCTCATAGCATCTCTATATATAATCTTCATTTGGATCCTGATCTTTGTTTGTCCGCGAATGAATTAGAAGAAGAAGCACTAGATGGCAGTAGAGAGACACCTAAAACATAGGCATTGCATTAAGAATCTCCTCCAGGCTTATACTACTGAAGACTGTAGTACGCCAGTCACACCTCAAAACACAGACATTCAAACTAAACAAATTGTTGTGCTTTAAATTAACTAAAGAGATCTTCATTTAGATCTTGATCTTTGTTTGTTCGCGAATTCCACGCATGCGTAGACCACCTTCCAGTTTAGTACGTTGTTGTTACTCACGGATGTCAACAATGTGCCGGAATAACGAAAGCGGTGGTGGACAGTGTTACGCTGGTTAGCTCCTGAGGCCTGGTTAGAGAATGAGATTGCCGAAGATAAAAGGTACGTGCCTATGTAACATATGAGTGAAAGAAAGACAGTGGGTAAAATGAATGACAATGTAACAGCACGTTCCGGAAATCATTATTGTTACGTTGTAGCCGGCGAGTGCTGCGCGTCTAACAGTTGTACCGTGGCTTGCTCACATGTCAGTGAAGTGATCCCTATTTAAGCTTTAAAGAGCCTGGATACCTATGTGTCCCCCTTTTATAACCATTGCTCCGTGTATATTGCCTTACTCTTTGGATTGCCACAAAGCAATCTGCAAAATTGGAGAAAGGTTGAGAAGACATTGTGAGAGGAAACGATAGCGTCGTGAAAACGAGACAGACTGTGAATGGACAGAAGCAGAAATGCTCCTACACCACCACATAATTACAATTCGGACAGTGATTCCGAGTAGGCCGTTCCTATCGAATCCATGTCCAAGGGTTTTCTTTTGTAATTTTGTTTCCCTTATAAAAAATCATAATGCTGTGCGACGAAGGGGCCAGTTCATGACTGGCAGCCGCGTTTAAACAGGGAGCCCTTTACAGACAACTTTAACACGCGCAACGTAGTTGGGCGCACATGGCTAGTATATACAGTATATATAAAAACAAAACAGATGTTTCCTTATCATCAGTGGATTACCATACATTACAAATACAGTAGTTCGCACTTGTAGATAATACCATGATCACATTAAATAAAACAAAAAAAAACACCTTTTCCATAGATTATCATCTTTAACAAGGTTATAGCCTTCTTCATGTCAGAAATGTGCTTTGTGTAACAGCTGCTCTCATGTAGTGTTGAACCCTTCAAGGACACCCTGGGAAAGCAGCAACATCATGAAACACACGTTTCAGATATCTGTCAAGATAATAAGGTTTGTCTTGGTTGTTCAGTGTCTCAGTGGCAACTTGGACTACTTCATTGTTGCTAAGGTTAGGAAACATTCCATATTAATCCACTTATGTTGTACAGGGCAGTATTTTGGAAAACACAATGATCCATGAATGTGTTCATAAAGAACCCCTAAATTAAACTGATATTTGTAATAAACATTTATACAGTCTGGTTAGCCATGAATCATCTTCACACCTTTTTTACGCTTTAAAAAACAGAATTGCCTTGCATCTTCGAAACTTAAACTGTGAACTACAACTGAAGATATTCGGCATAGGAAGTGCTTGGAGATGTGAAACAATTTGTGAGACCCACTTTATGCCTGATTCTGAGATGGAAGCACTCATTCCACATTTTGTACTTTTCAGACACCTTAGTGAATATCTTGGGGTGCATGTTTGTAGCAATCCATATTTAATGGAATGTCTTTGTCTGTTACCATAGTAACTGTGTTGCAGTTGGTGCAATGTTTGGACAATGTTTATTGGTCTGTGTACATAGCCATTTTATGACAGCTGATGCATTGTTTGGTTACTGTAATCAGAGTTCTAACAGTTTGTGGCAGTTGATTTTATTTTTGATATTTTGCTGTGAAAGTAATTTTTTATGCTGGAGCAGATGGTATTTCAATGCACAGCTATGGTTTGTGAACATTATGTTTTGATAGAAAATATTTCATATTCTTCTAGAAAATCAATGGAAACAGCTCTGTTAGCAAGGAGAAAACAAAATATGCCTTTACCCAGTTGGTTAGGTCTGAGATGAATCGCCCCATGAAAGAATATCAGAATAGATTTTACATCCATGAAAATCTAGGAACCTGCCAACATGAGAACAAAGAACTTGATGAATTAATTCTCCTTGTTTCAGTTCACTCCATACCTTGCCTATAGCTTCTGCACTTTTGTGAATCAGCTTAAGAAAATATACTTTAAACATCTATTTTCCAATGGGCTTCTTTCAGCAGATCTTACATTGAAACAGTTCTACATGAAAAAAATAGTAAAATGCTATTCTTTTAAATAATCGCATTTTTCTCTTCACTAAGAGATGGAGGAAAACATGGAAAACATTTCCTTAGACAGGAATTTAAAAAAGAACCAAACTCAATGGAAGGTAGCCAGTACAATGTTTCAACGTAATAATCTAGCAGAGTGGAAATAGTACAGTGGACATAGTCGTAATTCCAGTCTTACTGAAGTACAATAGCAAAGGAAATAATATTCCTCCATGTACATAGTGTATGTGTATTTAACACATGCATTTATGCAAAGTTAAGTGCAAATCACAACAGGGTGCAAAATTTTGCAAGTTAAAATAGCTTGCTCCATGTCACACAGTTAGTCGTTAACCAGGATTTACCTAGAGGTTTTGCAGGTAACATACTCTTTGGATATAAGATCATTCTCTTTCTTTTCTAAATAAGTCGATTTGGTCTTATCATCAACTCAACTAGAAATTCCCAGACAACACGCTGTTTGAGCTTCAAAATTTGGAGAGTAACTCTTTGACATTCCAAAAAATGAACTACTTAAAATTTAACTGAATTGCCATCTAGCTTATAAAGAAAATAATACTAAATCTCATATTTATATATATATATATATATAGACATATGAGTCCCTGTCTTGCACCCCAAAACACGAAGCTGAGTCTGTACTTTAGCAAAACCAACTTTATTCAGCTTGAAACAAGAACAGCATGGTTATTTATTGTAGAGGGATCTACCACTCTCCTATACACAGACACAGCAATCAGGCAGGGTTGTGGCCAGGTAATACTGTTCCCTGCAGTTATAATGTTCCTTGCATCATCCATCGACAGCAGGTGCTCATAGCGTGACTGCGATCTTTTCGGATTTGTTTTTGCGGTGAACTTCCACAGTGGTGGGAGCATGCGTTTGCCCCGGCAACTGACAGGCTATCGTCCATAGACGTGGTGATCGCACTTTGGGACGCTCTTCAGCATGTTGTCTCATTGGGAGGAGTCCCAAAAGAGTTTAGAAACCTTACACAGCTTTAATTTGAACAATAAATATGCAAATAAATAATAAACAAGCAAAGGAGCGCACATCACAAACTTAACTATAACTTGTTAATTTTTGTTTCCTTTATATATATATATATATATATATATATATATAGTATATATATATAAAATTACATTCTTAAGGATAATAACATAATCAAAACAATAAAATGCTGAAAGCTTGATATCTCCTCTTGCACTGAGGTCTTTATGTCTTTTATGCAGCATTAATGTTGTCTCAGAATACTCTATTGTGATGCACAGAAGAGAAAACCACAAGCGGCAATTGTCTAAGCTGTTTTGAAGTAAAGTTGTGAAGTCTAATTTATATTAGCCCACAGTACTTGAAAGCCTTGTCTCATTTGTCATTTTCTCTCATTGAACTAATATGTGATCATGCCTTGTATGCATTGTAAGACATCTAATAAACACAGAATAAGCTTTGTCAAGCTGACACAGGCTTCATTCTATATGCTAGAGGGTTCCTGGAAAGTTAAGTAAAAGGAATAATTCCTTTTCCTTCACTTGCTGTTTTTAGGTAACCTTTTGGATACAAATGTCCTTTGGTCAAATCATTTTCCGAATACTGAATTAAAACATTTAAAAACAAGTTGTGAATTGGTGACACAGATATGGTGAAAAGGGTGAAAGGCCTCCAAAAAGACCCTCAAACCAGACCAGAACCTTATCTGGGCAGTCTAGTGATAGACCTTACCCCACACAGCCTGGCCACAAGCTTAATAGGCAGGTCTTAACCTGTACAGGGCTATAAATGGGTGATAGGAATTTAAACTTTAAAACATGCTTTGAATATACAAAATGCACAAAAATGCAGTTCAAGGTAAAGGGTGCAGCCTTTAGCTTGAGAAACGAGGCAAGCAATCTTTATAAATAAATTACAAAAAACGAAGCACATAATTAAGACTAACAGGAAAAAAGGCCAAAATGAGGCAAAAACAGGTTCTCTGCAAAAGCCACCCAAGCCTAAAAAGTTCAATCCCTTATCCAGTACTCAGAATACAAAGGCAAAGCAACAAAGTCCACTATTACCAGGAACTCAAGAGATGTACTTTGCTATGATAATTTGTTCCACCTGCATATAAAGGTGAGTGCAGACCCAGCAGTGGTGACATCAGAGTGACCCTGGCTTTTCAGGTACCCCCCGCAAAACACAAAGAATACAAGAAAATGCTAAATATATAAATACACCATGCAGAAATCCCATTGTTTGGAGTATTCCTTTTCCTTTGTTTTATTCAGGTTACTGTAATAAATAGTGCACTTAGGTTAGCTTCAGTACTAAGATTGTGGAGCACCAAAACAATATGGTAGGGTGTGCCTTCATCCTAACCAGTGTTGACTAATTCCCTGACTAATGTTTCCCTGACTATATGGGTATAAAGGAAAGGTAACAGAAAATAGAGATTGTGAAGCAAAAATGAAAAGAAAAAACAACTCAGAGCTTAACAATTTACATACTGTAAGTAATGCTGAGGAATTTTAATTGTAATTCCTGTTATGGTTGACATGCATGTTTTGGTTTTTGATAGTTTGGGGAAATAATTAGGAAGAAATAGTCTCTTGTCTTTTCCCCATTTTCTTTGTGAAGGTTGCAGTAGGTATATGATTAACTAGACAGCCCAGAACACATTACACCAAGCATTAGTCTGCTAGCAGTTTTGAGATATTCCCAAGATCTTAGATGCAAGCCAATCTCCCTTTATAGTTTTCTGAATTTTCCTTTCAGTAAGTTATGCATGGTATCTTTTTGTGAAAGGTGGATATGGGGCACCCTGAATATCTGCACAGCCCATCTTAGCTAAATTTAGAACACCAGTAGTTTGCTACCAAAATACTGATGTCCTTACTGCGCTAAGGAAATGAAGTACCTGCCCACAAAATCAGAAGAGATCAAGTAACTCTTTACCAGTAGAGAATGAGGTTTGTTAATTTTTAACATGATTACATTACACTTAGCTGTAAACTGCAGAAATGCATGCTGGAGATCACAGTCTAAAAAACACCAGAAGACAACATCACCTGCAAACAGCAGAACACAATCTTCAAATTACAAAAACGTCATCTTCCATTGCATCATCAGATTCTTCCCACATATGATCCCTTCACAGTGCCTGATGGTGGTTTTTTATTAGGAACTAACTGGTGGACAGGCAACAGAGACCCATAAAGCAGGAGTCCCCAACCATTGGGCTGTGGACCGGTATCGGGCAATGGATCATTTGGTACTGGACCTCACAGAAAAAAAATGTTTCTTTCTATTTTATTTCCATTTTATTGATTATAACTCTGCAGTGTGTTTTATTTTGAAAAATCAGCTGATCATCTCTGTAGAACTGTTGCTATGTTCTGTTGTTTATGTACCTTGACAGCCACTGTAGTTAACACTAGAATCCCTGAAGCCTATGAAAATTTTTGTAATGTCGCACCAACTTAATTTTATTAGCACCTTCTCATCACTGGGTTAACTGTGCCCTGATAGCGCCTTTGTTTTGCAAATGTGTCAATCGGCCATGGGCAGGCTGCCTGTTATCCCATCTCACACTGAGGCAGCTGAAGTCAGACACAAAATACAGCTGAAGACTGTTTATCTGGGAGTGAGGTGTTTGGAATTGTATAGGAAAATAATATATCGTTATTTGAGAGAGAAGGGAGTTTTTGGGAAATATATATAAAAAAACTGAAAGCTGTGCTATCATATTCTGTATGTGTTGATGCTGTTTTTTCCAAATGAAATACTGCATGCAATAAAAACATATCCTGGAAATGTTTGTTAATAGCACTAGAGAAGTAGTGTGGCATAGTGGTTAAGGGCGTGGGCTTCCAAGGCTGAGGTTATGGGTTCAAATCCCATTACTGTCTCTGTGTGACCATGAGCAAGTCACTTCATCTGCTTGTGCCCTAATTTGAAAGACAGAAGAAATGTAACTAATTATACCTCTCAAGTGTTCTAAGTCACCTTGGAAAAAGGCATCAGTCAAGTAATAATAATAAAACAATTTGTAATACATTTTCTGTAGGTGCCTTTACCCCTTTGTGCTATAATCATATGAAAGATCATCACATCTAAGTGCCACATTCAGTTATGTTTTATGATACTAAATCAATTAATTCAGATATACTTCAAACACTAAGTAAGTGGTTCCAATTATGATTTAATAGTAATGAACATTATCATCATCATCAATTATTATCATCACTGGTTTAATAGCCATTTTCCAGGTTTACCAAGGTATGGTGGTTGCCCAGCCCCCAAATCTTTTCCTCCACTCTCCACAGACCTGGGCATCCTATGAGATGACACCCATTCTTTTCATATCATCAGCTAGCACCTTCAACTATGCCCTCTTTGGCCTCCCTCTTGGCTTCATTCTCTCCACCTCTTTCTTGTTGTACCTCATCACCTAGTCACTTCAAATGCCCAAACCACCTTAGTCTGTTTCTCCTCAGCACAATACTTATCCCAACCACACCAGGTCTTTCTTTTATATTACCATTCACTGTTCTCTCACTTTGCTACACTTCACACATCCATCTGATCATTTTCATTTGAGTTCTTTCCAGATTTGCCTCATGTTCTGCTTTTAATGGCTATATCTCACACTTCCACAGAGTATACTACTCCTTATACAGCTTTCATAAACTTTACCCTTCAATGCCAGACTCCTTTGTAAGTCAGAATGAATCTATATACCGTATACTGTATATACTGTACTTTTTAGTATATACAATATATCTAACATAATCAGAAAGAACTAATTATCATTTTAGATTAAATTATTATGAAAAGAAATCATATTTTTAAACTGTCCTGGAATGCATGTTTGGATATTGCATATCTTTAGTCTCAGATATAATGATTCATCTTTAATATTTCACACTCTTGTTTTCTATTCCATAAAAAATGTAAAGTTCCGAACACTTACCAAGTAAGATGACAATGCAAAGAAGAATTGCAATAAGAGCCCCAGTGCTTAACCCTGCAGAAGAGAGGAATGGTTCAGCATGGCAAGTTCTCACTTTCCCATCTCTTTCACAGGCGCACACCCGCAGAGTGAGAGTACTAGTACTTGTAAGAGAAGGGCTCCCACCATCGGATACCACAATTGGTAGATGATAAACTTCTTGGACTGTCCTACTGAATCTCCTTCTTTTTGCCAAAATGCTGACTGTATAATCTATAGAATAATAAAAAAACATTTATATAAATTTCAGAAAAAGTACAGTGCTGTTTACAAGCATGATCACACAAAATTTTAGTTATCTCTCACTTTATACAAAGTACAATGTAACAAGCAGTTTTAAATGAATCTTGCATGAGTAAGACAGCTCAGAAAGAAATTTATAAACAGCTAGGTATAGTACGTAGTTTTTTCCTGTAAATAGAAGAACTATCAGTGAAATCTATACTAATAAAAGGCAAAGCCCTCACACACTCACTCACTCACTCACTCACTCATCACTAATTCTCCAACTTCCCGTGTGGGTGGAAGGCTGAAATTTGGCAGGTTCATTCCTTACAGCTTCCTTACTAAGTTGGGCAGGTTTCATTTCGAAATTGTACGCGTAATGGTCATAACTGGAAGCTGTTTTTCTCCATTTACTGTAATGGAGATGAGCTTGAACGCCGTGGGGGCGGAGTTTCGTGTGACATCATCACGCCTCCCACATAATCACGCAGTACATAGAAAATCAGGAAGACCTTCAAAAAGCGCTGAAGAAAACATGCATTATATAATTGAGAAGGCAGCGAAACAATAAGAAGCGAGCGAGTGACATAGACAACCATATTCATGAGTTCTGCTACTTCGGAAACAAAGCACGATGTAAACCTACACTTTAAATTAAGTTCATAGACAGGCTGCCGCTGGCGTTTGTAATTTAGTGCCTGCCCATATAAGGCCGTCCGTCAGCGGCAATCCAATAGCAAACTCCCATTAAATATTCACGGGTGAAGGACTCTGCTTATACAGAGGAAGATGAGATGGTCAGGGTGGTGTTTGGCACAAACTCAGCGAAACTGCGAGAGAAAGTTTTAAGTGCCAGGACTTCGGTAACATTAAATACAGCCATGGACATAGCACGAGATGGCACCAGCACAGCTGGGAACCTTCGATGCATGTACACTGAGCGGCTCACGTGAACTGACGCAGTGCACAGACAAAAAGCAACAGTTCCAAAGAGCGCTGAACAAAAACCGAATTACACAATTGAAAAGGCAGCAAAAAATATGAAGCGTCTGATACATACAAGCATATTCATAAATCCAGCTACTGCGGAAACAAAGCACACGGTGGAAAAAGTCTAATGTCCCGCTAAAGGAAGACAGTGTAAAAAAAAAACCCGAGCTGTTTATTGATGCAGTAAGAAACGAATCGATGAATGAAACCTGTCATCTTTACAACGATTGACAAACACGGAATGTAACTTGAACACAACACATCCTACAAATACGAACCTGATTGAAAGAAATAATGATAATCAAATCCTTGATGACAGCAACACTCAGTAACACTCACAAAACAAATACTTTATATTGACAGTCATGTTACGTTATTTTTAAAATGTTCCCTTTTCTTTTTCATAGCTTTTTTAACACACTACTTCTCCGCTGCGATACGCGGGTATATATATATGTATATATATACCCCGATCTACATTCTCGAATAATGGATACTTTATTCGCCATCAATGATTGTTTTGGTAAAGCCATACTCAGTGTATTCATTAGATGAACGGTAAAAAAGTAAGAGCGAGGGGAGGATGACTTATTGAGGCATGCAGGCTGTAGTGCGCGTCAACTCTATCTGAATTGCGCGATCACATTTGAAAAAATATATCTTTTCAAGTTCTATTTAGTCCATATGTGTCAAACTCAAGGGCCGCGGGCCAAATCCGGCCCGGCGTGTAATTATATCCGGCCCGCGAGATCATTTTATATACTGTATTATTGTTATTAATGGCCCGGGTATATGAAGCGCTGGTAACACAATAAACTACAGATCCCATAATGCAGCGCTTCAGCGGCCTTGCCGAACACTTACCGCGTTAATCAAGTCTAGCTTATGATGCTACAAGTTATTGCGAAGCTAGCCCACACGATGCTGAAGAGAAAAGTTGATTCTGAAAATAGAGCCTTTAAAAACCGATGGGA
>JANRMT010062819.1:18506003-18542471 GCA_026402145.1 Polypterus bichir lapradei | reverse complement strand
TCCCATCGGTTTTTAAAGGCTCTATTTTCAGAATCAACTTTTCTCTTAAGCATCGTGTGGGCTAGCTTCGCAATAACTTGCAAGCTAGACTTGATTAACGCGGTAAGTGTTCGGCAAGGCAGGTGAAGCGCTGCATTATGGGATCTGTAGTTTATTGTGTTACCAGCGCTTCATATACCCGGGCCATTAATAACAATAATACAGTATATAAAATGATCTCGCGGGCCGGATATAATTACACGCCGGGCCGGATGTGGCCCGTGGCCCTTGAATTTGACACATATGGACTAAATAGAACTTGAAAAGATATATTTTTTCGTACATCGAGCCCGCGTGCTAATGTGGTTTTGCCTGCATGCCTCAATAAGTGACCCTCCCCTCGCTCTTACTTTTTTACCGTTCATCTAATGAATACACTGAGTATGGCTTTACCAAAACAATCATTGATTGCGAATAAAGTATTCATTATTCGAGTATGTAGATCAGGGTATATATATATATACATATATATATACCCGCGTATCGCAGCGGAGACGTAGTGTGTTAAATAAGCTATGAAAAAGATTCGTTTCTTACTGCATCAATAAACAGCTCGTCTTCTTCTTTATCTGAGACCTGACACACTGCATGCACGGGTTTTTTTTTAACACTGTCTTCCTTTAGCGGGACATTCACTTTTTCCACCGTGTGCTTTGTTTCTGCAGTAGCTGTACTTATTACATACTTATCTTGTATTTATCAGACGCTTCATATTTTTTTGCTGCCTTTTCAATTGTGTAATTCGGTTTTTGTTCAGCGCTCTTCGGAACTGTTGCTTTTTGTCTGTGCACTGCGTCAGTTCACATGAGCCGCTCGGTGTACATGCATCGAAGGTTCCCAGCTGTGCTGTTGCCATGTCGTGCTATGTCCATGGCTGTATCTAATGCTACCGAAGTCCCGGTACTTAAAACTTTCTCTCGCAGTTTCGCTGAGTTTGTGCCAAACACCACCCTGACTATGTCATCTTCCTCTGCATAAGCACAGTCCTTCACCTTCATGAATATTTACCCGTAGCAGTTTGCTATTGGATTGCCGCTGACGGACGGCCTTATATGGGCAGGCACTAAATTACAAACGCCAGCGGCAGCCTGTCTATGAACTTAATTTAAAGTGTAGGTTTACACTGTGCTTTGTTTCCGAAGTAGCAGAACTCATGAATATGGTTGTATATATCACTCGCTCGCTTCTTATTGTTTCGCTGCCTTCTCAATTATATAATGCATGTTTTCTTCAGCGCTTTTTGGGGCTCTTCCTGGTTTTCTACGTACTGCGTGATTACGTGGGAGGCGTGATGATGTCAAACTCCGCCCCCACGGGTTTCAAGCTCATCTCCATTACAGTAAATGGAGAAAAACAGCTTCCAGTTATGACCATTACGCGTAGAATTTCGAAATGAAACCTGCCCAACTTTTGTAAGGAAGCTGTAAGGAATAAGCTTGCCAAATTTCAGCCTTCTACCTACACGGGAAGTTGGAGAATTAGTGATGAGTCAGTCAGTGAGTGAGTGAGTGAGTGAGTGAGTGAGTGAGTGAGTGAATGAGTGAGTGAGTGAGGGCTTTGCCTTTTATTAGTATAGATAACACACACAGGTTTAGCATGTGGAAGAAACCTAAGACAGTGCCTAAGAGAACAGCAACACAAATACAGAAAAAAGTGAAGATTTCAGAGATATCTGGAGATATAAGACAAAAGAATGATCGAGTGAACCACTCTTCCACCCCAAAGTTAAAAATATTAAAATGAGTCATGTGAATAACATATATTAAGAATAATTTATTCCTCAGCAATATTAGACATGTCTTTATAAGATAAGCTGTATGAATCAAAAATTGCTAGTAAAAATAGAATTTAAGATATAAATATTATTTTTTTACCCCTGTATTTTTCATGTTTTTCACAATTATTATGGATTTCAGTAAAGGAATGCACAAATGGAACAAAAGTGTCAACAGCTGCTTTTGATAATGTTTGAAGATGGATTGGGAAATGAAATGCTTCTAAAATCTCTGTAGAATGCCGAATTTACTCAAAAGATAACAAAATTAAGGTGGGTTAAATGTACATGTCATCTTTTCAGAGATATTGTGTTTATAACTTTGTCAGTGCCTATGATGTTTATATTTTTAGAGTTTTCAGAGGTACAAAACCAACAGCATCCTCATTCATCTTTACCATCACCATCATCACTGTTTTAACATCCACTTTCTGGGTTTATACAGATTAGCCAGTTGCTCACCAAATCTTTTCACTCCATTCCTTGGGGTAAGATACATTTCTTTCATGTCATCCTCTACCACCTCCAAACTTTGGCTTTCCTCTGAGTTGCATCTGCTCCACCTTCATCTGAGTGCACTCTTCACTCAAATAACCTCTGCATTTTGCTCCACATGTCTAAACCATGTTATTCACCTTTTTTCAGCATAACACCTACCATCCCTGCACAAGTCTTTCCCTTAACTCAACCTCTTTGTGTCACTCTGCAACACTCCACACATCCCCCTGATTATTCTCATATCTGTTCTTTCTAGCAGTGCTTCAAGTTTAGCCTTCATTAACCATGTCTTACTAACACAGAACATACAACTCCTTAATCATCTTTCATAAATGATTCGCTTGTGTGCCACAGCAGATCTTTTAAAAGTCAAAATCCGGGACAGCAACCAAATTTCTTCCATGCACATACATTTCTTCCATGCATTCTTCTTGCAATCAATGCTGTGCCAGTACCTGCTTTACTTAACGTGCCACTTATCAGCAGGCCATTCCTTATTACCCACAAATATCACTATTTCCTATGTCTAAATATACTATTACAACATCAGAAAATTTAAATAAGAATACAAAATGAACTTAATGCATGGTTAAATCAAAAGGCTGGGCTACTGTGTCTTGCTTCATATCTCTAAAACATACAATATGTATAGAATTTGTGGGAGTTTCAATAAGGTGGTAATTAAAACAAACACATGTCCCACATACCAGTTCACAACAAATATATTAGCTTTTTAATAACACGGTTATCTCCTGGAATAATAAAACTTTGCATAAATGTAAACACACAGGATGTGGAATAGTGGGTCCACAGATAAGCATCATGAGGTCTGTTTTTAAATGAATAAATAATAAAATGGCAGGCTCGATCTCAATGGGTGTGCATTGGTGGAGTGACTAAGAGAGAGCACACCTGTGCATGAGGGTGTGGTCTGTGTTGATTGCTCCACTGGCTTTCCGTGGTTCACGATTGAGGTGCTGTGCCCATGGAGGCATATAAGAGAGAGCCGGTGCAAGAAAGGGAATTCAAAAATGGATGAATTATTCAAAAAGAGAGAACCATGAAAGAAAAGAGAAAGAATGGAAATGAGGGTTAAGACAGGAGAGAAGGCAGGAATGTGGGAGAGCTGGTGAGAGAAAGTGCGAAGGAGAGAAGACAGACACCTGGGAGGAGAGCGCCTTGGGAAGGATGAGGCCAACACTCTTGGCAGTTGTAGTCGATCACTCCAGCCGAGCGACTCAGTTGCTGAAGTGATGTGATGTTTGCTCCCGTGTAAGTTCAGGGAAGACAAAAGGAGTTGGGGAGCTTTGGCCCAGTGCCCTGCTGGAGCCACAGGCAGCTTCATTGAGCCAAGTTTTGGAGAGATGAGGTTCAGCGTGGCACCCTACTGGGAGCCATGAAACAGTAGGGACTTGAACCTTGAGAAGATGGTTGACTCTGCCTGTTGGTTGGTTGTCTCCTCAACTGCAAGACCCTGTGATTTAAGGGTTACACCGGGGAATGTGTTTTAAAGGATAGCTTCCAGTCTTATAAAACCTCATTTTAATTAACTATTTATTGACTTGTTTTTATCCTCCACTGAATGTTTCATTTTTATTGGAGTATTTAATAATTGCACATTTGGAGCACTGCACTTTAATTTGGACACTGTTTGTTTTTGATTGTTTTAATAAAAGCACTAATGACCTACCCCTTGTCTGGATGCATTTGTTCTCATTTGCCTGGCTCATCCTTGGTTCCATTATCAACAGTGGCGGATTCGAGAGGCTCCCAGACACAACAGGAACATGAAGCTAATCCGCACCGTCACACAGGATTAATACTGAAACTCAGGTGCTAATTTACAAACACAGGACAAGTGTTCTTAAAATTAGATTTATGTCACTTATATCCTCAAGAAAGTAGACAATAGTGTGATTTGGGGAGCCTTTTGTTATATGCTAACATTAAGCAATGCTATCACATGACACATGAAAACATCTGATATTATGCACACTGTACATAAAATAGTAAAATGGTACACTATTTACAATCTGAAACAATAATTGTAGAAAGTGTTTGCAATGTGTTGTTCATAATGGTTGGTAACAGTCAAACAATGTGTAGTGTGGAAGGAAAGAGGAACTTAAAAGGTAATAACAAGACATTCTGCTAACTAACTGACATAACTGAATAAAAAGTAAATAATTGACAAAAATCATTTAATGTCTTAATAGCCAAACTTGTCTGACTGGTTTATTTTATAAAAAAAAGATTTCCTCAAAGTCCTTAAAATTATTATGTCCAGTACCTGCAGATCAGAGGAACTGTTAATGAAAAATAAAATAACATGCATATTGCGTATTATTGTGCAGAGAGTTATCTGCACAAAATGTTTGCATTTTTGGATGGATACTGCCTGGATCTTGCAGGAGAGCAAAGGGAAGTTAGGAGAGAGACTATTTATGTGATAAATATTTTTTGGTAGAATTCATAAGCATGGATACAAAGGGTTAGGATTAAGGGGTGGCATAAACAGTCTTAACTGTAAGCTTTAAAAAAGTATTTCTTCAAACACAGGGCAACAGAACTAACAAAAATATTTTATTCAGTATGCATTAGAAATGAGTGTGAAAAGGAGACAGGACTGTTCCTTGTGGTGCTCTAGTGTTACTTACATGTGTATCAGAAGTACAGTCCTTGAGCCCAACAGATAGTCCAATATCCAGGACACAATTTTAAGTATTTTCAAATCATTTGGAAGAGTTCATGGCTGGTATTCACACTCATTTCTAATGCATACTGAATACAATATTTGTGTTAACATATTTACTAACTTTTTAATTTACAATTATATTTTAAAAAATTTTTCTTAATGATTTAGGCATCACCTCTACATACTGATGCAGTGTATTTTTCAGGTACCGTTAGTAAAAATTTGTGGAGCTGTAGTGTTTATGAGCAGTCATTTTTTCCAGCACTTTAAAATCATTTTATTACATTTCTGCATTCATATTTATTACAATGCCTAATAGTATATTACCATGTGACCACGCTTATTTTTAACTTCACCTGTTTGTTGTCTGGTGCAAATCTTGTAATTGATATTTAACCCACTTCTGATTGTCCAAATGACTTGAAATTTTGCACACTTACTCACTTCCAATGATAATACATGAATCAGTTTCACTAATTGATCAATTAATCCATGTTAATTAAGAAATGAAATTTTCATATGAAGAATAGTTCAAGATTTCACCAATAGATGGCACTAGTAATGGATAGAAATATTAAAGGAAATGTTAAAATATTGATTACAAAATTATATTAAAACAAACCCAAGACTAAAAAGTTGAAAATAATATATATATAAAAATACTTTTTAAAAACCATGCTTACAGTATTTATTTACTTATTATTTATTACATATTTATATTTCTACAAATTTTTTTTTATATTTATAAAGGTATGTATTGTTATTGTGCCTTTATATTTTACATAATATAAAAGGAAATTATGGTAAAAAGATGATATATAAATATGCAAAATGTACAAAAAATGCAAGAGTTTTAAACATGGACTGTAAAAAAACATACAGTACCCAAATTATATTATAGATCAGCCTATTTGTTTAAATCTATCAGCAAGATATGTGGCATAATTTGCTGCATAAGCTATTATGTAAGGAGCCATGTGACAGTCTACTTTTTAAAGGTAGGTTAGTTAAACATGCATAATTTGCTATTTAATACATTTCATTTTTCATTTAACCTACATGAAAATTCAATATGTTTTGTTTTGAAATATGTCAGACAATTGCATGCACATTTTACAGAATATCTACACATTTCATTATCTCAATACTCCACATTGTGGACAGAAAAAATGTTTGAATATTATGCTAAAACACAGCGATTTTCCACATAAGTGCATCAAATTTAAAAAAAAAGTTGTACCATCCTGAACAGATTCCATTCCCTATGATATAGATTTGTCAGGAAAATTTGTGTACAATTTGCTCAGTTTCATTTGCTATGTAAAGTAAACCATTTTAAAGTAATTAATTCATTTTTCAGCTGACTTTGGAGCAAACGTTGTTGAACTCTCCTTGTGTAAGAATATTATTTTGTTACATTCTATATTTTCAGAATGTTTTCCTAGGTAGTTTTTTGTGCTTTTTTAATATTAACATTTTAAACTCCAGCTATTTTCAAAGAACACTTTGCTGAACACATGAAAATAAAAATAAGCCTGTAAGCATTAAATTACCTTTTATTTTGTCATACAGAGTGTACTATTTTGTTATACTCTAAATCAGAAGATGAAGTGTTTAATTCTTCTGGTCCTTTTTTGTTGAAGTGGAAATTCTGTTTGTATTCTCTGTTTGTGTTGCATCAGTTTGGAAGCAGGTATTTGCTGATTTACAACTAGCATTTCATACCAGAATATTATGTAACATAGTGGTTTGCTGCATGGGTGAGCTAACAGCAGATACTGAATGGAATCCATTTGCCTCTATCTCTTTAGCTCACTCACATCAAGGAGTTTGTTCCTAATTCCTCCTTGGTTATCAAACTAGACCCAGATGATGGCCAGCCCCTTTGATGTGGGCCACTGTGACCACAGGAAGGGCAATGTTTAAAGGTCTGAATTATACAGGTGCTGACTTTTGGTATGTGGAGAGGGCAGGCACATTAGATATCCAGCCACAGGCTCTGCTCCTTTCTTTGCCCTCTTGGAATTTGTCCCATAAAAACTGTTTAGTTACATATATAAACAGTATATATAAAAAAAAAACTTTTAAAAACCACACTTATATTAAGATAAAAAATGTACTAAACAGTAAAAAATAAGTCTCTCATACATCACTCGTAAAAAAATAAAAGGTTGGCACATTTGCTAAGATTTTAAGAAGTGTTTTTTGAATGCTGATTGATGAAAAGCGCCCATGCTTTTATTGTACGAGTGATGTATGAGAGACGTCTTTTTTACTTTTTAGTACACTTTTTAACTTAATATACAGTAACTTAATAACCTAAATAACTTAATGTTAGAGAGTTTACAATAGGGTATCATTTAGTTTTAAGCACTTTCCTTTTTCCGTCTGGAGTTTTTTTGTTTTTTCTGTCCTCCCTGGCCATCGGACCTTACTTTTATTCTATGATCATTAGTGTTCTCTAATTTTAGTTATTTATTTTGTCTTTTTTCTCTTTCTTCATCATGTAAAACACTTTGAGCTACAACGTCAATTCCAATGAAGTTGGGACGTTGTGAAAAACGTAAATAAAAACAGAATACAATGATTTGCAAATCCTTTTCAACCTGTATTGAATTGAATACACTACAAAGACAAGATATCAAATGTTGAAACTGATAAACTTTATTGTTGTTTTGAAAATCTTTTTGAATTTGATGCCTACAACACGTTCCAAAAAAGCTGGGACTGGGGCATGTTTACCACTGTGTTATATCACCTTTCCTTTTAACAACACTCAATAAGCGTTTGGGAACTGAGGACACTAATTGTTGAAGATGTGTAGGTGGAATTCTTTCCCATTCTTGCTTGATGTACAACTTCAGTTGCTCAACAGTCTGGGGTCTCCGTTATCGTATTTTGCGCTTCATAATGCGCCACACATTTTCAATGGGAGACAGGTCTGGACTGCAGGCAGGCCAGTCTAGTACCCACAATCTTTTACAAAGAAGCCACGCTGTTGTAACACAAGCAGAATGTGGCATCACATTGTCCTGCTGAAATAAGCAGGGACGTCCCTGAAAAAGACGTTGTTTGGATGGCAGCATATGTTGCTCCAAAACCTGTATGTACCTTTCAGCATTAATGGTGCCTTCACAGATGTGCAAGTTACCCATGCCATGGGCACTAACACACCCCCATACCATCACAGATGCTGGCTTTGCGCTGATAACAATCCAGATGGTCTTTTTCCTCTTTGGCCCGGAGGACACGACGTCCATGATTTCCAAAAACAATTTGAATTGTGGACTAGTCAGACCACAGAACACTTTTTCACTTTACGTCAGTCCATCTCAGATGAGCTCGGGCCCAGAGAAGCCGGCGACATTTCTGGGTGTTGTTGATATATGGCTTTCTCTTTGCATGGTAGAGTTTTAACTTGCACTTGTAGATGTAGGGACGAACTGTGTTAACTGACAATGGTTTTTTGAAGTATTTCTGAGCCCATGTGGTAATATCCTTTACAGAGTAATGTCGGTTTTTAATGCAATGCTGCCTGAGGGATCGAAGGTCACGGGCATCCAGTGTTGGTATTCGGCCTTGCCGCTTACGTGCAGAGATTTCTCCAGATTCTCTGAATCTTTTGATGATATTATGGACAGTAGATGATGAAATCCCTAGATTCCTTGCAATTGTACATTGAGAAACGTTGTTCTTAAACTGCTGGACTATTTGCCCACGCAGTTGTTCACAAAGTTGTGAACCTCACCCCATCCTTGCTTGTGAATGACTGAGCCTTTTGGGGATGCTCCTTTTATACCCAATCATGACAAACACCTGTTTCCAATTAACCTGTTCACCTGTGGAATGTTCAAAACAGGTGTTTTTTGAACATTCCTCAACTTTCCCAGTCTTTTGCTGCCCCTGTCCCAGCTTATTTGGAACATGTTGCAGGCATCAATTTCAAAATGAGTGAAGATTTGCAAAACAACAATAAAGTTTATCAGTTTGAACATTAGATATCTTGTGTTCGTAGTGTATTCAATTGAATATAGGTTGAAAAGGATTTGCAAATCATTGTATTCTGTTTTTATTTACGTTTTACACAATGTCCCAACTTCATTGGAATTGGGGTTTTCTTACATTTTTTGTAAGAAAATGTGCTATAGAAATAAATGTTGTTATTGTTTCCTCATTCAAGATACAGATGGACTGTCGGAAGAAGCTACTCCTAAGACACTCTAAACTGGACCTTAGACAGCAGTAACATTTACATGACTGCAGCACAGAAAAGAGACCATTCTTGGGATGGCTGATGTCAGGGATAATTTTCTTCATTCTAGTCTGACATTGCTTGGAATAGATGTTCAGCTGACCACACCACTCTTTGCAGAGCCTTGCTGTCCTTCAGTATGTTGTTTCCAAACCATGCAGTAATACTTCCTGCCAGGAGACTTTTCAATTGTGGACTTAAGTTCTTTAGTATTGGGGAGGGGTGGGCACAGCTTGAAATCCATGAGGCATCTGAAGTGATAAAGACATTGCTGGGCCTTCTTCACCGAACTGACAATGTGCTTGGACCAGGTAAGGTCTTCTGTAATGTGGACACCAAGATATCTTAAACTGTCCACCTTCTCCATCTGAGTTCTGTTAAGGGGGTGGTAGTGCCTCTGCTGTTTTCTCCCAAAGTCCACAATCAGCACCATTGTCTTGCTGTTCTCTTGACACCAGTGTAACAGACTCTCCACTTCACCCAGGTAAACTTGCTCATTGTTGTTAGATATCAGGACTACCACAGGTGTTATCATCAGCAGAATTAACAATGATGTTAGAGTCATATGCATCCATGCAGTCATATGTGTAGAGGGAGTACAGCAGTGGATTGTGTAAGTTGTTATTAACAGAGCTGTACTCTTGGTGTTGCTGATCCTGTGTTTCTGGTAATCTGGTGGCATAGCCACTTTGTCTCTGGCACCTTGACAGGCTAAAAGAAACTGGCCCTTCAGAACAGTGCACTCTTCTGTAATTCCCCAATAGTGGCATCTCTAAGCTTAGTTGTGGGAATCTGGGGAAGAAGCAACCTGTATGTATTTAGCACAGATCAGGAGAAGTGCCCCTTTGTCTCTGTGTCCATAGCATCACAGCAGAAGTACAGGTGTTTCTTATCTGGGTGCTCTATGTAGGTTATTTTATGTGTAAAAACTAGTGCAGCATGAGGGCCATAAACTATTAACCCCTTCCAGATTTTCTATGGAGATAGGATCTGCTTTATTGTGATACATCAACAAAAGAAACAGAATAAGAGAGTGCATGTATGAATGAGGATCCTTGACATATATTGAACCTGTACATGTCTGTGTGTTCTTTTATCATTTGGCTTAGACTGAGTTTTCTCATCAGTGTTTTCTCTTTGCTAGTATATGGTGATGGAAACAAACCATACTGAATATGTGCTCAAATAAGTAATATTGACCTGTGAATTCTGCTTCACAAACAAGCTGTACTGAACTCTGAACTGCGAAACAATCCATTCTAAAAAATTGTTAAGTAAGACCTTAAACAAGTTGCAATTTTACCTTTTGTTAAAATCTTTCTTTGAAACGAACTTTGCATGGTTATTGAGCTTTACATAATTTAATTAATAGTGATGTAGGCTGGTAGCCACTAATTAAATACTCAGAATATTTATTAATTTGAATTTGTGTCTTTTACTTTAGTCTTTTAGAAAAAAAAGACACAGAGCCACCCCTGCCTATAACACACATCACAAACTATGTGTAGGGCCTGTGATTGAAGGACTGATGGGACAGAGCCAGTCAATCCATAGACAGCTGCCTAGCGAGCTACTTATGACAGATAAATTCATAAATGCATGCAATATATTCACATGTTCAAATTTTAAATATTTAAATATTCAGCTTCATTTTGACCTGGCATTTACTGCATTAAATAAGTTTATTAAGCATGTTCAGTAGTTGTATTAGTAGTAGTAGCATTTAATATACAGTATTATTATTAGTACCAGTAACGGCATACTGCATGATAACGTACAGTGAATACACTTGACTTGAGCATTCCTAGTTTTCATACTCTTTCTCTGTCTCTGTTTAGCATTCGTTTACTCAGAGGTTGATGTGCTTGCTGCTTCCTGAGCAGCTCTTCTTTTCTCCGCCGCTAGCGGCCCGCTGCTTCTCTTCTTTCGTTGGCATCTTTTCGTGTTAAAACTGATTACGTTAGTTTTTGTGTTGCAATTACTTAGTAAGTTTTCTTGAATTTTTCACTTAAGCTGGGACTTAAGTCTTCAATCTGCCTCAAGAATGATTAAAGATATGAAGAGGTAGGGGAAGTAACCGCGAAGGTGGTAGGGAATGAGAATGGCACCGATACACATGCGGCGCACGGTCGCCCTGCTGCGCGCTGCCGAGAATTGATTCTACAATAATAAAATAAAATGAAAATAAAAAGAGTAATAAAAATCATCACCCGAAAGCGGATAGTAGACATCATTTAGTATATGTGTACCAAATTTCAAGTCAATAGGTGAAACGTTTTGCGAGCTATAGGTGATTTAAAATCCTGGACAGACAAACGAACAGCCATGGTAGCATATTACATAAGACGATTAATAGTAGTAGTAGTTGTATTTTATATTATTATTATTAGCAGTAGTACTAGTATTTATTATTATTTTTATATTATTATTATTAGTGGTACTAGTAGTAGTAGTGGTAGTATTACATTGCATTTATTATGACATGTCACAACTGTAGGGTGACCAGATGAGTTCGGCTATAAAGGAGGACACCAACAGTCGAAAAGGAGGACAAAAATTACCAAATATATTTTCCAACTCCAATCAACCGCTAACCACTGTCTGTTGCGCCATCGGGCAGAAATAGAATATAAAACAGTGTTGCCGCTACTTGATGTTACAATTATTGATAACGTGATAACATAACGTAATGTCACGCGGTGACGCAGATGAATGGAGAATGGCCGAAGGCTGCTCATTCTCGGTATATATCATATGTAATTAGTCAAAAACGGTTAACTCTGTTCGCGATTCTGTGAAAGGAGGACATTTTAATGAATTTTTGGAATGCCTGGAGGACGGAGGAAACCATGTTAAAAAAGAGGACATGTCCTCCTTTTGGAGGACATCTGGTCACCCTACACAAGTGATACTCTGTTGGCTATATCAAGTATCAAAGAGTAGCAGCACACAAATACCCTAGACCATTATTATTACAAATTAGACCTTCCTTTATAAGGGAAACAAAAATTAAGAAGTTATAGTTAAGTTTGTAATGTGTGCTACTTTGATTGTGTATTATTTACTTGCATATTTATTGTTCAAATTTAAGCTGCTATAAGAAATGCTAATATAGTGGATTCAAGTATGGGCAAGTTGGTGAGTTTGCAAGAGGACAATTCTGCTTAGGGCCTTAGTTTGGATAGGGGAAGCACTGAGTAGAAATATCACATTATTTCTGGAATGTGAAAAAACAAACTTATTTATCAGTCAATTTATATAATACTGTATAAACACGACAATCAATTTTACTATCAGTCATTGGTTAACTACACATGGGGAAATGCATTAAAAATTATTTGGGATGCATACTGCACAGAAAGAGAGAAGGTCTTCACCATCACATTGAAAATATGTCTACATCTCTTACTTAAATTGGGAAGGTAAAAAAATGCACTATGGAAACAATTTTAAGCAGCTGTACACCCAAGTTTGAATGGACTCATCATTTGTAATGTAAAAAAAAAACCATTCTTTCATATGACTTTTTAAATTACATTTTGTACTTTTGGCCACTATTGGTGTTACTGTGTATTATTCATTTTACTTTGTAGCAATGTGCATACTACTTGGTTATGTCAAGGTATAATGCTAAATCCACCTGGTGTGGGAGTTTTCCCACAGGGGTCAGCATCAGAGGAGGGACACACTCAATAGGAAGCAGAATGGTGAATGGGGACATACTTTAGTAAGTAGCACAGGTGTTAAGTAACAATTAGGTCTGTACTCAACTGTTGGGGCTACTCATGTCAAGCTAGTGAGTCTCTTTGGTTAAGGCAGCTCTCCATGTGTGTGTAAAGCTACATATTTGGGGTGGTCTAAAGTAGCTATGCCTACGATTCACATAAATACATATACACACCATAGTTAGGTACAATTATATAGTGTAGGTGAACCAAAATAATGAAAAAGTGAACTTTCATTATAATGGAGGTACCATTGGTTAAGGCAGCTCTCCATGTGTGAGAAAAACTACAAATGTAGTGCATTATAAAGCAGCTACTGTATATCTACCAGTCACATACTGTACATACACACACCATTGTTAGCTATAACTATATGGTGTAAGTGAACCAAAAGAACGAAAAAGTGAACTTTCACGATAATATACAGGGTGAGGCAGAAAGGACGGACGTCTTTGAAATGGCCAGAACTCACCACTAGGTGGAGTGATAGATGTGCGGTGGGTGGCGTTAGGTTCGCGAAGTCTTAGCATTTTTTTTTTCTTTTTAGTTGAAGCCATGGAACCGTGGACGATAGAACACCGCATTTTTGCGTACAACTGTTTTGTCAAGAACAACCAATCTATTGCCGCAGTTCAGCGTGAGTTTCGTTGCCATTTCAATATTCACAGAAATAAAGCTGTTCCCGCTCGTAACACTATCCTATGTTGGGTTAAAGCACTTGGTACACGAGGTAAACTAATGAACAAAAGACCGCCGGGGGCTACACAAATGGCACGTACCCCTGAAAATGTGGAACGCGTACGAATAGCCCTGCTGCACAGTCCAAGTCGATCTGCTCGGAAGCATTCTTCTGAACTTGGCCTCAGTAATCGTTCAGTAAGGCGTATTTTGCATTTAGACCTGCATTTCCATCCCTACAAATTTACAAATGTTATTTCAATATGAACTCAAATTTTTCAATAAATCTCTTTGTAAGAAAAAATTAACAATTTTGTGATTTTGTAAAAAACATCCGTCCTTTCTGCCTCATCCTGTAGCTACCAAGGAATAATGACAGGGAGTTTTAATTGAAACCATTTAATTAGAGTCATGATGTTTTACTTGCGGTGGGCTGGCACCCTGCCCGGGGTTTGTTTCCTGCCTTGCACCCTGTGTTGGCTGGGATTGGCTCCAGCAGACCCCCTGTGACCTTGTAGTTAGGATATAGCAGGTTGGATGGATGGATGGATGGATGATGTTTTACTGAACAGCCTTACTACATTGGAACATTTAGTTCAGTGTTTGTTCATATCAGATGAGTAATGTATAAATTGCACCTTTCCAATGACAAAATGTTGTTTACAGTTGGGTTTCATTTTTACATACTGTTTTCTATAAACTGAAATGAATTGCAGCATTTCTGTAAATATGCGGCAATTCTGAAAGCTTTTCCCACAAAACACCATGCTGCATTTATTGAACATTTTTATTTGAAAATCTTTATTTCAATATTTAAATTCTACCTTATGTTTTAAGGGACTTGTTCATATGGCTTTGTCATTGCATATTACCTTTTAATTGTATCTGAAATTGTTATTTTCATCTACAGTACATTTGAATCTTTTTATAAGAAGTCTATTTTAGTGTTTAATTAGTGAAAATGGTTACAAAGTCAGTACCAATTAAATCATCATATTGATCAGTTTCTCACTCAAGTTTGTCAGACTAAAAATTACTAATACAGTACTGATCAAAGACATATTTATTTTCCTAACTGATTGATCTACACTTATTTCATACGAATTTCTAAATGTTAAGACAGATAGAGAACTTTCAACTAGCGCAGTACATTTGTTGAAAAAGTCATTATTACTGTATATACCTTAAGGCTATATTGGAAGGAAGACACAGAACTATTACAAATAAAAAGAAAAAACATATAAGATGTTTATGTACATTTCATTCATTGTGCAAAGAGCTGTGACATTATCATTAAACCACCAAGGATAACTTGGCAATTGCTAAGCTTTAAACACTTTGAACAAACATTCCAAAGGAAACCTCCATTAAAAATACATAAAACAGGCAGACTGCTAACTGACAATCATTATCCCACACCATCTGGAAAGATCAAGAAACTCCAAGTATGCTTACTGTGTGAATGGATACGGCAGACATGGGATGGGATCTCATCTGAGAGTATCATGAAAGGCTTCACGAAGAGTTGTATATCAAATGAAATGGACAGGACTGATGATGATAGTCTGTAGGAAGACGAATCAGAAGGGGACAAAGTCTCAGGCAGTAATGAGGAACAATATGAGAAGAGTGATGCAGGTGACATTTATGAGTTCATTATTTATAAATTCATTTGTATGACAAGATTTGGTGAGTTCTTTGATATTTTTTTGTTAAATGTCCTTGAAATTTTACAAACTTATTTTGGAAATTAACAGTTCTGTTTTTATATTGTTATACTGTGTATAACATGCATTACAATGCTAATCCAGGTTTTTATATAGCATTATAAGCAATTATCACATCTTTTCATACGATTCGGAAAGTTTGTTTTTTAATTTACTGAAGAAGTTTTCCTATTTCAAATGTCACTGTAACTTCAAGGTAATTTTACATGCAGGTGGTCAACAGTCACTAATGTTTACACTGGTAGTGGCAACAAATCTACTCATTCATGCCAAATAGGACTTTAAAATTGGTGACAAAAAAGAAGGTAAGTAACATGCACTTTAGACATTTTTGTATGAATACTTACTGAAATGTAAAAGGGAGACGCATTTTTGCACAATTTATTTATTTATGTGTTTGTTTATATTTTTATATGGATACGGTGGAGAAAGAGGACAATGAGAAGCGTAATAGGTCCTAGTGAAGTTTATGTTCGGTAAATCAACTTCATTACTATAAAACACTATTAATGCTGTATAAAGCCTTAAATACTCTTGCTCCTTCCTATATTTTGGAGTGCATGTTCCTCTACACTTCAAGTTGTAGCCCTAGATCTTCTAATGGTGGCCTGCTTATAATTCCCAGAGCCAAGCTTAGAAGTGGTGAAGCGACCCTTTCCTGTTACGCACCAAAAATTGGGAATATGTTACCAGTAGAGATTCACAATGGTAATTCTGTGGAATATTTTAAAAAACTGCCAAAAAAACCCCACTCTTTTTTAAATTTGTTTTTTCATAGGTACGTTATAATTGTACTCTTAATAGACTAAATGGGCATAGAAATATACTGTTGAGGAATTTGCAGTCTTCACTAATCTCTACTTTTATCTGCTTTCTTTTCCAGTTCTTCTGTGTTAGCATTTTGTGCCACCATCACCTCACTGAGGCATTGTCCAGCCACCTGTGATGCTGGAAAGAAAGTGGTTGACCACAGGTAGCTGCCTCAGCTGTCCACGAAGACTATCATATCCACACAGACAAAGGTTGGAAACAAAGAGGAATGACTTAAGAACAATTATGTTAGGTAGAATGACCAGTGGGAGCTGGTTGGTCTTTTGGCCTTGGAACCCCTGCAGATTTGTTTTTTTTCCTCCAACTTAACTAAAGTTTTTTTTTTTTTTTTGTCCTTTTGTAACCTTATCACCAAACTCATCTTTAGAGACTTACATTATGATATTGTATATAAGTATGCTGTCCTCCTACTAAGTATGTATTTATGTTTTATTAAGATTGTATAAATTGTTTTCTGTGATAATTATTCATTTTTATTCTTACCTAATCTTTTCTTTTCTTGTAACTTTCTCTTTGACATCTTGTAAAGCACATTGAGCTACATTCTTTGTATGACAGTATGCTGTATAAATAAATGTTGCCGTTGTTATAACAAAACAAAGACTTTTCTGTTAAGATCCATATGTTTTAATACAACAATTTAAATAGGTCTGCAAATGAAAATATTTTTTCTATTAAGTATGCAATGTGATTAATCAGTTACCAATTTTTCGTAATCATATCTTTAGGTTCTTTGGGATTAACCGTTGCAAGGTGATACTACTCAATAACAGGGATGAACATCTAAGACAAATCAGTTAAAGAACATTTTTGAAAACATATAGTAACACTTTGGTCATTCCGTGATCATGAAAGAGTTATGCTATTTTACATTTAAAATTTTTGAAACTAAAGAGTAAGCAATTGCCCTGCTAATCCATATTCTTTAATTTAATGCAAGATACATCTTATTCTGGGAGCAATACGCTTAAAATTTTAATTCAGCTACCAAGGGCACCAACCTCCTCACAAGATAACCATCTATCCACACGCAGTTTGGTTGTTTTCCTTTATTAGGTAATTGGGGACAGGATTCTACCCCAAAACCTGCTATGAATAGAACAACAATACATCACACTACACTGACACTCATAATTATTCACTCTGGATCCATTTGGAGACAGCTTGCCCTGCTTTTTTTGGCATGTCAGAATAAATATGAATATATATCAACTCTCAGCATTGGAATATCACTGGGCAGCATGCTACTGCCTCTTCTTTTCAGGCTTTACTTTCATTACTGCATGTGGAAAAAACACTCTGTGCAAATCTGGTAATTTGCTAATAATACTATGCTGATTAATCGTATTTGTAATAGTGATAAATCCACATATTGAATGCAGGACGAGTAGCTGATTGTGCAGTAAAAACAACCGGAACCTCAACACTCAGTAAGGTGTTGAAATGACTGTGGAATTCAGGTGAAGCTCTACCATTATTTCTCCCACAAGCATCACAAGTCACTACTGTGGAATCCTTCAGTTTCTTGGGAATTATAATTTTTTGGATTCTCAAGTGGAAATTTAGCATTAACTCCAATTTTAAAAACAATTTTTAACAGAAAATAAATTTTCTAAGACAGTTTTTTTTTAATTGCCAAAGCCAGTGCTTGTATAGCTCTACAATGTGATTATAGAGTCCATCTCTACATCCTCTATATCTGCTTGGTTTGGAGTAATCACACATGACAATTCCAAGCTTCAAAGTACTATTTGATGAGCTGAGAAGATAATTAGCCATTTAATTCAAGATATGTATAACTCCAGGTCTAGGAAGCATGCACGCAAAATTGCTGACCCTTTCCTTCCTGGCCACTGTATCTTTCAAGCCCTCTCTTCTGGAAAATGTTGCAGGACACTGAAGAAGCAACAAAACAGCATAAAACCTTTTTTTTAAGGCAATGAATTATTAATCTCTGATCTATTTCTAAAAATTCATAACATGTTAAAATGTTGAATGAATTATGTATTGTTTACAACTGTTAGTATTTAGGCTTGAACTATTCTTTTCAAATTTTCTTAAAGCAATTGTGTTTTATGCATGTTTAATATATAAATGTAAGAAACAACAAAGTCAAGCATACACTTCACTCCATTTCAATAAAACATTAGTAAATGATCTTTTTTTCTGCTCCACTGTAACAAAGTTTAAGATCCACCTTGCTAACTGTACAGAATTATTAGTATATTACTGCATATTAAATGAAACATGACTAAGCCTCTTCTGAGGATAGTAATCCCTTCTTTAATTTGTTTGCACTGGACTTGGTATAGCTGGCCTCCACATATTAAAAAGGACATTCTCTAGTGGAAAACAAAGAAATGTTTTCTAATTTTAGACTACATTATATTATATGTTGAATTTAAAAGCTCAAGGGAAAGTAGGTATAGTTATCATGCAACTCACAATCTGGATACATACTTTATTTAGCATGACAGATTCTTTCAGTTTATTGTTGCATGTTTCATTAAAGAGAATAAGATGATTTTAACACAATGTTCAATACATATTTGTGCCTTTTAATATTCGTGTGTATACAGCGAAGAGAAATAAACAAGTCATGGAAGGAGGCCTACAGTAGGTGTACCTGTAGTCTGCCGTTTTTCAGTGCATTACATAAAAAGGCAACCACAATAGTTCACACCAACATTTCAAATGCCTATAAAAAGTTTTCACATTTTATTGTTTTACAGCATTACATCACAGATTTAGTTTGGCTTTTTTGACATTGATCAACAGAAAAAATGTTTTTAATGTCAATGTGAAATCAGACTACGGGACCTGAGGCAGTCGTAACAGCCCTGAGTCTGTATGGTTAGGTCCCTTTTAGCTTTGCACATCTGGACATTGCAGTTTTTCTCCTTCTTATTTGTTAGATTTCTCTGTCAGGTTGTTTGGGGATTGTGAGTAAACAGCCTTTTTCAAGATCAGCCACAAATTCTCAATTGGATTGAGATATAGACTCTGACTCAGCCTCTCCAGGACATTAATGATATTATTTTTAGTCAATCAAGAGGCTTTGGCTTTATGTCTGTGGTTTTTATCTTACTGGAAAACAACTGTTGTTCAGAGGCAAAGGTTTCTTGCAGACTGCATCATGTTTTCTTTCAGAATTTCCTTGTATTTATCTACCTTTATATCTAACCTCTACCCTCTAATGCAATCCAAGGCCTGATGCAGAGAAGTAGTCCTGCAGCATGATGCTGCCATGGTGGGAATGGTGTGTTTTTGATAATGTTCAGTGTTTGGCTTACAACAAATATTCCTTTTAGACTGATGGTCAAAAACCTCTATTCTTTTCTCATCAGTCCATAGAACTTTCTCACAAATTACTTTCTCCCTTCTGGCAAACTCTAACTAAATGTGATGTGGGTTTTTTAATAGTGGCTTTCTCTTTTCCACTCTTCCAAGAACCTGCAGCTGGTTAAGCACCAGGGCAACAGTTGTTACGTGCACAGCCTCTCCAGACTCAGTCACTGTAGTCTCACTCAGCCAGATGCATAATATATGTATTACGCCTGGAGACAACTATTAGTAATTTATTTCTTAAAACTGGTTGGCTCAATGAGTTTTATATTTCTAAAGCATCATGAAGGTGGAACTCAAAGTAGGGACAGTAATTTTGAATTGCAAAGAGCAATGGTGCTGTCATTACCTTGTTCTGACAGAGAGTTGGTTTCTGATTACAATAAATTATCAACAGCTGAAAAGTCTCCTAAAATACCTACATTAAAGAAATAAATGTGTGCTGCAAGGGAAAACCCTATCTGCAACATCAGATTATATATTATAATTTGAAGACACCAATGGGCTAATGGTAAAAATGAATGATACATTGTTGCAGGTGGTGTGTGTGCTCTCTGTTGTTCAGGTACAATGATAGTGACAGTCAATGTAAGGCTGAAAGATTGGCAGCTATATTTGTGAAAATATGAACTTCAAAACATACATTCAACATTAATGAAGTGTCACACCCAAACAAAAGCAGGTAAAAGGGACTGTCATTAAAAGAGATGTTAATAAACTGCAATAGGAGATGCAGATTTCAGTACTTAGAAGCATGTCAAGGCTGCACAGCATCTACCTTCTGATTGCATGTCTAAACAAATAACTAAAGTAAGTTAACAATATTGTCTAATTGGGAACAGAAAAAAGCCATGCCAGCATACCTGCAGCGTTTTAACATGTAGTATATCCATAGACTGCTTTGTTCACTGTTATGACATATAGTGATGCATTAATCAAAATGACATTAAGATATTGTAGAAGACAGAAGCATTTTCACAGGTGCGGAACCATGTATCTAATGCAACGCTCATTAAAATGCACAATTTAATCATTAATTTTCTGTTACTTTGTGCTACAGAGCTCCTGCATTGACAACAGCAATATTAGCTTTTTATTTTCTCTCAGCGTCAAGTATTTTGTTCAATTTCTTTTACTCTTCCCGTTGACCTCAGCTGTTTAAAGTGCACAGAAAAGCGGAATTGGTGGTAGTTGTTTTAGGAAGAAGCCCTGTGGGTGTAGCCTCTGTAGCTCCAGATTCCACTGCTATTCACTACAAACTTTAACACTAGAATCCCTGAAACCTACGAAGGAAGTCATAATGCCGGGCCACCTTAAATTCACTCACACTTCCCCATCAGCATCTTTTGTTTTACAAATGTGTCGATCAGCAGCCTGCTATTATGGAAAATAAAAAGTTATGTATTAGCACAAGTAGCTGTAAACTTTATAAGCATTAAAATTTAAGGTGAATTTTTACACAAATCAGGTATTCCACGTAAATAATTAAATAAAGGCATATACCAAATTTCTTTTTTAATTGAGCTCAGAGAGAAACCACCAATATTTAATAACCCAAAAGGACAGAGAAGGGGAGAATGATGAATGGAGATAACCCAAGGTCAGAGAAGGGGGAGCACCTGCCGGTTGAGGGCTAGTTACGAATTAAGGGAAGCAAGGAATGATAATGAGTGACAAGGCACAAGAAATATTGGTGGTTTCAGAGAGGGCCTGGAAGATGCCAGCTGGAGCGGGGAGTCAAAATAAGCAGCAAATGAGCTGTTTCAAGTGAGGTCGAAATGATAAGAAATGATTATATACAGTAAACTGTAACTTTTCACTTGTTCAGGGCTCAGCTCAGTTTGGCCTAATTGGGTTGAGCCTGCATTTTTGTTTATTAAAATAAAACTAATTACCCTGTTTGCCTATCCTTCAACTCCTAGAGCCTTCTTTCAAGGTGAGAATATCCAGTGCATTTTACGCTCCAACACTATCCCATCCCCCACTGACGCAGCTTTAATCGTACACAAAGTTTCCCACCTCAAGTTTCTTTATCTGCATGTGAGGTGTCTGGATTTGTATAGGGTAAATAATATATTGTTATTTGGAACACACATATTTCATGTGTGTTCCGTGCCTACAACGATCTGTGTAAATGTAAGATGACAGAAAATGCGAGGTATGAAATGTTGAATATATAGCTAAATAAGAAACTTTTTTCATGTTCTACAAATAATTGGCATAATGTTGTTATATCTGTGCCTTTTGTGAAAGTGCTTATTTGATATTTGGACTTCAATCTTCACACATTATACACTTCACGCCACTCCCAGATACACAGACTTGAGCTAGGAGAACTCTGTGTATGACTAAAGCTGTGTCGGTTAGGGAAAGGATAGCAGGCTGCCTGCTGCCGATAATGATTGACACATTTGCAAATCAAAAGACGCTGATGAGGGGGTGAGAGGTAATTTAAGGTGGTCCAGCATTACGACTTTTTTCATAGGCTTCAGGTACTCTAGTGTTAAAATGGGTTGTCCCCAGATGTGTATACTCATTTGAGAATTATGTCTGGCCCTGCAAGATTATCGTCATTGTAGCTTACACACAGGACACAATATTCACTTGATCAAATATTACTCTCTAACTTTGCTTTGTGTTTCTTAGTCCCCAACTGTGACTCTCTAAAAAGATGAGAAAAAACTCCCAAAAAACATTGTATAAAAAAAAATATTGGGAAGGGCAATTCAGAGAGAGACCCTTTTCCAGGTATGAGTTGGTGTCTAAAAATGGGATAAATACAATACGTAAAACAGAATATAAGTGATCCTCATGTACTTAATTATTTGCAATAGTGAAACAAAAGACGGAAGTTAATCTCATTATTTTGTATTATGCTCTGCTTGATTATCTCCTTTGCTTCGGTTTAGCTGCTGATCTTGCATATTCTACAGATTCAAATAATTAATTATGAAAGCATGATCACACTCTCAATTTACGTGTATGATACTGTTTTTGAATTGTTTGGTTCTATTTTTCCAAATTGTAATTTTGCATCCTCAAGGGTTTTGTGAAATTAAACAGGTATCCATACTGAGTAGTGTGCAGAGTGAGTTGTGATGCTCATGACAGCTTTGCCACTGTCTTTCTTTTGCAGGCTGCAGTGCTTTATTATGACCTTCCTGTTGCTGTGTAAATTCAGATGACTGGATGCATTTTTTGCATCACCAGAAATGTTATTTTTCTTTTAAATGCCTGTTGGTATGTACGACTCCTGTGTTTTGAACTTGATACAATCAATGAGAAAAGCAAAAGTGTTGCAAGATTCAGGTTTAGCTTGAAAAAACGTATCAATTTCTTGTAGTGCAGTTATATCAGGAATGTACTGGTGTTTGCTATTTTCTGTAAAAGAAAGAAGGCAGTATGAGTTAGACTGGGGTCAAACATCGTCTCCAAATGCCTAACAGAAGACCATTTTCTAAAAGCTAAGAAAATGTAAGTCTAACAAAAACATAAAGTCTTACTTAAATATATCAACATAAACTGTTTATCAGATGCTTAATAAGGAATCGAGGTGAGCACCACTCAAGACAGGCAGATTATATTTGTTTAAGATCACTTAAGGTCACATAGTTTTTAAGTAACAATTTCTTAATTAGGGTGCTCTCCAAGATTTTATTTGCTTTGGAACATAGGAAGGCTGGTGTTTCCATTTCCCCTCTTTAGTTACCTGTTTTCCTCTGCTTAATTTACTTAAAAATAACAATTTGCTTACATTATTAATATTAGAGGCATTATAAGCTTAATAAAATGTCTAGACATATTGTATGAATATTGTTTGTATTATTTAACATCATGTGCTGTTATTGAATGCTATTTTGTACTTTTATATTTAACGTATTGGAAAACACATGTATAGAACTCGTAGCTTGTCGATAAATGCTGTGTTTAATAAAATAAAAAGAATAAAGTCACTTTTGGAATTGTAGCCCAGATTTCTTTTTTATTTATAGCTGAAGCAAACAAAGAAGGCAATGAATGACTTTTTTGCTTGATTTGATTCTTTCTATGAAATGAAATGTTTTACTACAGAAAAAAAAAGTTAGGATCTCTCTGTTTTTCTATGCTATTATGAAAAAAATAGTTCTCATTTTTCCTTGTGGTCTTTTGTTATTATACTATTACTGGCAACATGACTGAATATGTGCATAATTAAGCTGTCCCTTAAATAATGGGGTGTGCAGGAGTTAGTCGTACTGCTGCTGCACTCCCAGAAATACAAGTTGAATCCAAGTTTGTCAGATTGGCAGCAGTATTATTAGCAATATTTTTTAGATCAAATTGTAGTTGCAGTTTTCATTATACTAACATTTTCATAGCAGGTATTGTGTAAAAGAAGCCACTTTTACGATAAATATAACACTGCCAAAATAATGTAAATGAAATGTTAACAACTGCTTTAAACTTTTGTTTAATTTATTCAGTATGTGCAGTAGGAAAAAGAGTGAAATGTAATAAAATGAAAAATGCACAGATACGGCTTGAAACAGCTTAATATAATATATATACAAATTTACTATGCTTCTTTATAGATGAACTACATGTAGTATATTTAGAAATAAACTGCTTAAAAATGACAACACAGTTCAGGTATATTCAAAGAGCTATAGAAAGACTGGGATATGCACTGGCAATCGGAAAGTTGCCAGTTCAAATCCTGTAAACGCCAAAAGAGATTCTGCTCTGTTAGGGCCTTGAGCAAGGCCCTTAACCTGCAATTGCTCTGTCCTGGGTATGACGTTAATCTGCATCCAGTCCTGCATGTAGGCCCTATCAGTGCGTGCTCCTAACCTCTCTCTCTCTCTATAGAAAGACAGAAGTATCTTTTCACAAAAGATTATGAAACAGAAATGGAAAAGCTATTATTTCATTTGTATTAGCAATAACTAGAGGGAAACATAACTGTAAGGTCAGTAGTGTCAATTTGTTAAAAGCAACATTTCGTCTAATGTGAAGGGAGCATGTGGATTGTGTTGGGTCCCTTGGGACAAAGATTAGCTGAAAAGTATTTTACACTATTTTGGATCAACACTTGATACTGTATGTAGCAAAACAACACATACAACAGTATAAATAAAACAGGTTTGCAATGTGATTAGTTTAAAATCATTGTAATACACATTTATAGCTGTACATTTTACACATTTTAAAAGCAAAAAAGGGTTGAAAAAAGGGTGAAAAAGTTTTGTAGTCATTACAGGATGTTTTTTTTTTCCAAGTCAAAGTTTTTTTTTCATAGTCATGGTATATGTTAATTGTATATAAATTGTGTTTTAATGTGAAACTTTTTTTAAAATCTTTTAAAAACTTCCTAGTCTGATCTTGCATTTTTAAAATTAAAGGCTGAGAGCCCCAATGTGAAAACAAAAGCCTTAATACTTCCTGAATATGTCCACTTTGAAGCAGCAAAGATTCCATTGAAAAGCATGTACTTTCTGTGCTTTCCTGTGACAACAAAAGTAAGCTGAAAGTAATAAATTTTATCAGATACTTGGTACAATTTTCTTGTGATAAGGATAAGTTTCCTGTCTGCTTGCAGTACCGGTCATGAGCAGGCTTTTGAAAATTTTCACAGGTTTTCCCCCAATTCAACAAATTTCTATAGTGTCAAGCTGCAAGCTATCCTACATTTGTCTCTGCAGTTCTCTTTCTTCAACAGTTACAGTCATGGCCGAAATTATCGGCACCCCTGGAATTTTCCCAGAAAATGCACCATTTCTCCCAGAAAATTGTTGCAATTACAAATGTTTTGTTATACACATGTTTATTTCCTTTATGTGCATTGGAACAACACAAAAAACACAGAGAAAAAAAGCCAAATCTGAGATAATTTCACACAAAACTCAAAAACCAGGCTGGACAAAATTATTGGCACCCTCAACTTAATATTTAGTTGCACGCACTTTGGAAAAAAATAACTGAAATCAAGCGCTTCCTATAACCATCAACAAGCTTGTTACACCTCTCAACTGGAATTTCCGACCACTCTTCTTTTAAACTGCTCAAGGTCTCTCAGATTTGAAGGGCGCCTTCTCCCAACAGCAATTTCGAGATCTCTCCATAAGTGTTCAATCGGATTTAGATCTGGACTCATTGCTGGCCACTTCAGAACTCTCCAGCGCTTTGTCTTCAACCATTTCTGGGTGCTTTTAGAGGTATGTTTGGGGTAATTGTCCTGCTGGAACACCCATGACCTCTGACGCAGACCCAGGTTTCTGACACTGGGCCCTACATTGCGCCCCAATATGTTTTGGTAGTCTTCAGATTTCATGATGCCTTGCACACAGTCAAGGCATCCAGTGCCAGAGGCAGCAAAACATCCCCAAAACATCTTAGAACCTCCACCAAGTTTGACTGTAGGTACTGTGTTCTTTTCTTCGTAGGCCTCATTCCGTTTTCTGTAAACCGTACAATGATGAGCTTTACCAAAAAGCTCTACCTTGGTCTCATCTTTCCACAAGACGTTCGTCCAGAAGGATTTTGGCTTCCTCAAGTACATTTTGGCAAACTCCACTCTGGCTTTTTTATGTTTCTGTGTCAGCAGTGGGGTCCTCCTGGCTCTCCTGCCATATCGTTTCTTTCGTTCAGATGTCGACGGATAGTTCGAGCTGACACTGTAGCACCCCGAGTCTGCAGAACAGCTTGAATATGTTTTGAAGTTGATTGGGGTTGTTTATCCACCATTCAGACTATCCTTTGTTGCAGTCTTTTATCAATTTTTCTCTTCTGTCCACATCCAGGGAGATTAGCTACAGTGCCATGTGTTGTGAACTTCTTGATTATGTTGCACACAGTGGACAAAGGAACATGAAGATCTCTGGAGATGGACTTGTAGCCTTGAGATTGTTGATATTTTTCCACAATTTTTGTTCTCAAGTCCTCAGACAATTCTCTGCTCTTCTTTCTATTCTCTATGCTTAGTGTGGCACACTCAGACACACATAAAAGGTGTGTCTGGCTTCAGGTGTGATTGCTATATTGCTAGCACCTGTTTCTTGCCACAGGTGAGTTCAAACGAGCATCATATGCTTGAACTAAAACGATTTATCCAGAATTTTGAAAAGGTTCCAATAATTTTGTCCGGCCCATTTTTGGAGTTCTGTGTGACATGATGTCAGATTTGGCTTTTTTCTCATTTTTTTTGTGTTGTTCCAATGCACATAAAGGAAATAAACATTTGTATACCAAAACATTTGTAATTGTAACAATTTTCTGGGAGAAATGGTACATTTTCTAGGGATGCCGATAATTTCGGCCATGACTGTATATAAGTTTCAGTTTTAGTATTATAGTATGGTTAAAGAGCAACTATGGAGTTTAGTTTTTGTGTCACAATGAGACAGAACTGTACACTTAACGGGTTTGGATGTATGAGTTTAATGTTAGTGGACGCTTACTATACTACACAATACACTTTATTATTTGGTTTTGTTTTTGTCTAATAAAACAAGCATAATCAAAACCAGGTACTGAATATGAACAATTTTATGCAATTTTATAATTTAAAAAATATTTTCTATGTTATTTGTGCTGAACAAATCTGCGCTGACTGTTGGCACTTTTTTCTTTTCCTTTTATTGCCCAGAATGGGCCAATTTGTAATGAAAACTAGGTGAATTTTAAGGTGTGAGGGTTTTTTTACTCTAAATGTCTACAGCACACAACATATCTCGCTCCAAGACAATGTGCTTATAATGAATGCCTTCAATATTGCATTAAAAAATCTCAAACACTGGGCTTTGTTATTTTCTGCCAGTCATATTGATCTCTGATTCCATCTAAGGCACAAACAATTTATAGACAGAATTGTGCACCTGCAGGCCTGAAAAAATATAAAAAAATAAGGAAAGCTATTCTACTGTGTTCTGACAGGTGTGACCATGAAAATCACGGGGGGCTAAGGAAGAACAGGGATCTTAAGCTTGAATCAGTGTGCAGACCCCACCTAGCTGTATTGAGGGAAACAAAGAAAAACAAGCATGTATTGTCAAGGTTAGGGGCAGTGAGACTTGAACAGCCCATCCATAAGAACAGAAAACCCATAATGAGCAGAGCAAGAGCAGGTAATGAGTATGGACAGGCAGAAACAACAGAGACAGCATCTGAAATTAAGAACAATATATACATTATCTAAACCTGTTTATCCAGAGCAGGATCGCAGGAACCTGGAGCCTACCCAAGCAGGTTTGGATACAAGGCAGGAAAAATCCATGGTATGCAATATGTATGATATGGTTGATGTTAAGAACAAAAAGAATATGATATTTCAACTATCTGTTTAGAGAGAGAGAGAAACATTAAAAAAACTGGGACAGATATTTTAAAACACAATTCTGGTACTGGATTATTTTCACAATATCAGGTATTCTGAGCTGTGAATATGAACTAAAAAACATCCATCCATTTTCCAACCTGTTGAATCTGAACACAGGGTCATGGGGGTCTGCTGGAGCCAATCCCAGCCAACACAGGGCGCAAGGCAGGAACCAATCCCGGGCAGGGCGGCAACCCACCGCAGGACACACACACCCACACCCCAAGCACACATCAGGGACAATTTAGAATCGCCAATCCACCTAACCTGCATGTCTTCGGACTGTGGGATAAAACAGGAGTACCCGGAGGAAACCCATGCAGACACGGGGAGAACATGCAAACTCCATGCAGGGAGGACCCGGGAAGCAAACCCGGGTCTCCTAACTGCGAGGCAGCAGCGCTACCACTGCACCACAGTGCTGCCCACTAAAAAACATAAATTAAAAAATATATTGAATAAATACAAAAACAAATCAGTATGTTTAGCTTTTCATCACTTGGCAGACTCTCTTTGCCTACCTACCTGTAGTTCAGTGGAGACATTGTAAACCTCAAGACAATGATTGTATTATGTACATTAAAGAACCATCAACAACAAATCAAATCAAATTAATAATATATTGAAAAATTATTATAAAAGTAAACTTGAATAAATCGGACTCTGCAGCTGCATGAATAAAAAAATCGAGTATGTGTTCAGGTAAAGTACCACTTCTGGTTAATGGTGTTTTTGGACTTGGCGAGGTCTAAAACGTCAAGATTCATCAAAATGTCGAGGTCAAATTTTTTCATGATTACTATACTTTCTCTATACTTTGTATACTTCATGTGCGAAGTGGCAGGTGAATTACTGTCAACAAAAAGCAGGCACATGAAAAATAAGCTGAAACATTACTCACTCGTGATTTTTCTGTCTATGCGGTAAAGTTTTTGTGGACCAGCACATTCCGATTTCAGGCGTTTGAATTACATCTTGATATACAACAAGTGCAAAGAAAGGCGGTACAGTAAATCGCTTTCTATTGCACAAGCTTTACGCGCATATTCAGCTCGCTCTGTCACCGCAAATGCTGTGTAAACACCCGCCCTCTGTCTCCAGCCGCCGTTCACTGGATGAATATTTACCATGATTGTGAAGAAATAATTTTGACTTGGGGGGAAAAAAAACAATATATTTCAGTCAAAAACAAGAAACATTACATGATAATTAATGACACATATTACAGGGTACAGGTCAGGTTAGGTTGGGGAACATGTACTGGTTTAGTGAGTTGCCGGACCTACTACATGACGAAACAGCTCAGGATCCTGATTGGCAAACCCCTAGGCAGACACATGGTCCAGTCCCACCCTCGAGAAATGACCATCTATCTTTCGCAGCTACGTGTTACATGGGTTTCCCCTTGGCCTAGTCCAGCCACTCGAGTCCTCAACAATGAGGATCCTGCTAGTCGGATCACCCTCAGGGTATCGCACCACATGGCCATAGTTCCATAACTGACGCTCCCTAACAATTCAGGTAATGTGCCTCATTCAGGACTCCATGAGCAAACACTCATTCAACACAAACTCAAACCAGTGGTACCCAAGGATTCTCTGAAGAGAAATAGCACTGAAGGAGTCCACTTTTCGTCTCAGATCACTGGATAGCATCCATGTCTCGTGACAGAAAAAATGCAAGTTGGAAAGACAATCATTAAAGAATAGTTGTTTTGTCTTTGATCTTTATCTAACATGGTGCTGATTACAAATGACACAACCCACCATTAATGGTTTCTGGCTTCTGCTAGGACACAATATAAAAAATTTAAGCCACAGACAACAATGAAGGAAGAAGTAGTATGTAGGTGTCAAACAGAGGAGTGCTGTGTATTTAAAAATCTGTTACAAAGTATAAAATTGCCTGAAAACATTAGATAGTCTCAAATAACATGGCAGATGGTGCCACATAACAAGCAATCAGCTTATTAAACATGGAGTGCATGTACTGTGTATCATATTTAGTGGCCAAATGTTTGAAAAGAAATGCTCAATTTGTAAATTTTCATTGAAAGGTTAAATTGCACTTTATGAAACTACCCTCAATTAGTAATTCTGTCCATGCATGTCAAGTGTAAGTGACTAAATAATATCCTGATGTTCTTTACTTTTGCGATTCTTTTTAACCCAACCTAGCAAAACAATAAAGTGTCAGGCTTTTTTGTGAAAGTGACAAGTAACACATATAATTTGTTACTTTATGTACTTTCATCACTGCCAATAATGTTATAACTGAGATGGGTTCCCACTGCAGAATGGGGAAACTGTTTCACTTGAACCTGCTGTGTCTTAGGTGGTTATAAATCCTCTTGATGAGTTATGATGGCATGTGACTTCACAAATAAAACTAGTGGGAGGTTTAATCAACAGCTTACTGTTAGTGTATATACAGTGGTGCTTGAAAGTTTGTGAACCCTTTAGAATTTTCTATATTTCTGAATAAATATGACTTAAAACATCATCAGATTTTCACTCAAGTCCTAAAAGTAGATAAAGAGAAACCAGTTAAACAAATGAGACAAAAATATTATACTTGGTCATTTATTTATTGAGGAAATTGATAGAATATTACATATTTGTGAGTGGCAAAAGTATGTGAACCTCTAGGATTGGCATGTAGTTTGAAGGTGAAATTAGAGTCAGGTGTTTTCAATCAATGGGATGACAATCAGGTGTGAGTGGGCACCCTGTGTTATTTAAAGAACAAGGATCTATCAAAGTCTGCTCTTCACAACACATGTTTGTGGAAGTGTATCATGGCATGAACAAAGGAGATTTCTGAGGACCTCAAAAAAAGAGTTGTTGATGCTCATCAGGCTGGAAAAGGTTACAAAACCATCTCTAAAGAGTTTGGACTCCACCAATCCACAGTCTGACAGATTGTGTACAAATGGAGGAAATTCAAGACCATTATTACCCTCCCCAGGAGTGGTCGATCAACAAAGATCACTCCAAGAACAAGGCCTGTAATAGTCGGCGAGGTCACAAAGGACCCCAGGATAACTTCTAAGCAACTGAAGGCCTCTCTCACATTGGCTAATGTTCATGTTCATAAGTCCACCATCAGGAGAACACTAAACAACAATGGTGTGCATGGCAGGGTTGCAAGGAGAAAGATACTGCTCTCCAAAAAAACATTGCTGCTCGTCTGTAGTTTGCTAAAGATCATGTGGACAAACCAGAAGGCTATTGGAAGAATGTTTTGTGGATGGATGAGACCAAAATAGAACTTTTTGGTTTAAATGAAAAGTGTTATGTTTGGAGAAAGGAAAGCACTGCATTCCAGCATAAGAACCTTATCCCATCTGTGAAACATGGTGGTGGTAATATCATGGTTTGGACCTGTTTTGCTGCATCTGGGCCAGGATGGCTTGCCTTCATTGATGGAACAATGAATTCTGAATTATATCAGAGAATTCTAAAGGAAAATGTCAGGACATCTGTCCATGAACTGAATCTCAAGAGAAGGTGGGTCATGCAGCAAGACAGCAACCCTAAGCACACAAGTTGTTCTACCAAAGAATGGTTAAAGAAGAATAAAGTTAATGTTTTGGAAAGGCCAAGTCAAAGTCCTGGCTTTAATCCAATCGAAATGTTGTGGAAGGACCCGAAGCGAGCAGTTAATGTGAGGAAACCCACCAACATCCCAGAGTTGAAGCTGTTCTGTACGGAGGAATGGGCTAAAATTCCACCAAGCCGGTGTGCAAGAATGTTCAAAAGTTACCGGAAATGTTTAGTTGCAGTTATTGCTGCAAAAGGGGGTCACACCAGAAACTGAAAGCAAAGGTTCACATACTTTGATATCAAATATGTAATATTTGATCATTTTCCTTAATAAATAAATGACCAAGTATAATATTTTTGTCTCATTTGTTTAACTGGTTTCTCTTTATCTGCTTTTAGGACTTGAGTGAAAATCTGATGATGTTTTAGGTCATATTTATGCAGAAATATTGAAAATTCTAAAGGGTTCAAAAACTTTCAAGCACCACTGTAAGACAGGAGGGTGTTGATGCACCCTCAGCACTCCACTTCAATTACCTACAGTACTGATCCAGCTTGGAATAATTTTATCACAGCACTCATAATGTAACTTAATACTAGAATTACCAGAGTCTACGAAAAAACTCGTAGATCCGGCCCACCTTAAAACCGTTTTCACCTCTCCACCAGCATCCTTTGTCTTCTAAATGTGCCGATTAAGACGTGCAGCAAGCAGCTGGCTATTCCATCCCCCACCGTCACAGAACGTTCACTAAGTTTTCCCAGCTTATGCCTTGTTTGATTATCTGGGAGTGACTTAACTGCTGGAGTTTTAGAGTGGAAATAATAGATTGTTATTTGGAACACACACATTTCATATTAGTTCCGTTTCTACAGTAATCTGTGTAAACACATTGTTTAAACAGAAACTTTGTCATATTTTAGTAATAAATGTTACAAAATGTAGGCAAAAACTATAGAATGTGTGAAGCCTGATTTCCAAAGATCAAATAAACACTTTCACAAAAGGTTCAAGAACAACATAACAGCTTCTGTGGCGTAGCGTTAAGATTTGCCTCACAGAGTGCTGCATGCTTACCGTGCTTCAGAGACCTGAGTTTGATTCCCTGCTGGGGAGAAAGTGTTACTTTTTTTTCTTTTTAACCATGGCTGCCTGCCTCCCTGCCCTCCTGCAAGCTTCTGCTTTCTACGTGCTGGGACGTTTTTCATTTTTTTTTTTCTTAAGTAAATCGTTAAGTTTAAAATGTCGATCGCTATTATTTCTGTTGATTAATTCATGCTTTCATTCGTTATAGCTAACACTGTTATCAGGTGGTCACTATTTTTGCCTGTTGTATACAATCTATCTAGCATCTTTATCTCCACTATCACTGCCCGCTTGCCTGCGTGCAGCATGTCGATTGATATATGGTTTAATGTATTTTCCTTTTAACCTCAAACAGACATAAAATGTATAAACTGGTATGCACTGTCAGTTAATGAGTTTGTTATATTTTCATGTGGGATGCTCCTTTTAAAATATTTTTTAACAACTGAGACTGCAAATAACATGAACAAGTGTCCTTATAACTGTTATTTTTAAGATCCATAACACACAGACAGACAGAGCAGTGCGTAATAGAGAGACAGACAGGCAGAGAAGTCACTAGATATATAAATAAACAGGGAAGGCACATGTGCTGAAAGGAAAAAAAGATCACCATGTGCGTTGTTCCTGCTGCACTGAATAAGCTCATGCGCTCCAACCCCTCCTCTCCCCCGATCTGACTCTAAGTAACAGCGCAAGTACAGATGCAAACCAAGTGTATGTGTGTACTGTATAATATTAACAAAAAGAGCAGCTTACTACTGAAAACGACAAATATAGGAGTGGGTGGGGATTGAACCGGAGACACTTGATTTCACTTGGTTTGTGTCTATACTTGCACTGTTACTTAGTGTCAGATCGGGGGAGGAGAGGGGTTAGAGCACATGAGTTTATTCAGTGCAGCAGGAACAATGCACATGTTGATCTTTTTTTCTTTCAGTACATTTGCCTTCCTTGTTTATTTATATATCTAGTGACTTATCTGCCTTTCTCTCTATTACGCAGTGCTCTGTCTGTCTGTCTGTGTGTGTGTTATGGATCTTAAAAATAACAGTTATAAGGACACTTGTTCAAGTTAATTGCAGTCTCAATTGTTAAAAAGTATTTTAAAAGGAGCATCCCACATGGAAATATAACAATATCATTAACTGACAGTGCATACCAGTTTGCAAATTTTATGTCAGTTTGTGGTTAAAAAGAAAAAAAAAAAAAAACTCTCCTTAGGGGGGAATCGAAGTCGGGTCTCTAAGTCATGGCAAACCCAATGAGCTTGAGGTCAGCTATTCTGACCACTACGCTACGGAAGCTGTTCTATTGGTCTTGAGCCTTTTGTGAAAGTGTTTATTTGATGTTTGGACTTCATGCTTTACACATTCTATAGTTTATGCCTACATTTTGTAACATTTATTACTAAAATATAAAAAAGTTTCTGTTTTAACAATGTGTTTACACAGATTACTGTAGAAACAGAACCAACATGACATGCGTGTGTTCCAAATAACAATCTATTATTTTCACTCTAAAACTCCAGCAGTTGAGTCACTCCCAGATAATCAAACAAGGCATGAGCTGGGAAAACTTAATGAATGTTCTGTGATGGTGCGGGATTGAATAGCCACTCTGGTAATTCTAGTGTTAATGCGTTTATGGCCCCCACGTGCCTGTGTGTGCTCCCGACAACATCTGGGTATGCTCCTGATGAGATGGCGGATGGTGTTCTGGGGGATCTCCTTCCAAACCTGGATCAGGGCATCAGTGAGCTCCTGGACAGTCTGTGGAGCTACTTGGCAGCATTAGATGCAATAATTCATTATATTGTAGCAGTTCTCAATTGAATTCAGGTCTGTGTGGACCAGTCAATGACATCAATGCCTTTGTCATCCAGGAACTGCCCACACACTCTGACCACATGAGCCTAGCACTGTCCTACAGAAGGAGGAACCCAGGACCAACTGCACCAGGATAAGGTCTTACAATGGCTCTGAGGAATTTATCCTGGTACCTAACAGGAGTCAAGGTATTGTAGCACGTGGAGGTCTGTGTGACCCTTCAAAGTATGCCTCCGTAGACCATTACTGACCCACCACCAAACCGGGCATGTTGGATGAATTTGCTGGCTGCATAATGTTCACTGGCATCTCCAGACTCTTTCACGTCTGTCACATGTGCTCAGTGTGAACCTGCTCAACAGGGTGTCAGTGGCAGAGCTGCCAAATGTGTATTCTCTGGTAAATGCCAATCGAGCTGCATGGTGATGCATTGACAGCACAGGTCCCACTAGTGAACGTTGGTCTCTTGTACCAACCTCATGGGGTCTGTTTCTGACATTTTGGTGAGAAACACTGACACCAGTAGAAAGCTGAAGGTCATTTTATAGGGCTATGGTAGTGCTCCTCCTGCTCCTCCTCACACAACTAAGCAGATACCGGTTCTGCAGCAGGGTTGATGCCCTTCTACGGCCCTGTACAGCTCTCCTCGTGTAACGGCCCACCACCTTGTATCTTCTCTATTATTTTGAGACCTTCTTGTGATAGCATGTATGGATATGCCATCCTGGAGGAGATGGACTACCTGTGCAATCAGAATCAACTTCAGGTATGGCCTCATGATAGCAGTAGTGACAAGGACACTAGCAAAATGCAAAAGCAGAGAAGAATCAGTGAGGAAGGATAAGGAGAGAGCAATTGTCTGTGGCCTCCACCTGCAAAACAATTCCCTTTTTCGAAAGTGTCTTGCTGTTCCTTCTCCAGTGCACCTATTGTCACTTTCATTTGCACCAAAGCAGGTGAAGTTGATTCAAAATCGCTTATGCTTCCTAATTGCACAGATTGATATCCCTGAAGCTTAATTGACTTGGTGTTAGACTGTGATGATTAAGTGTTAATATTCACAGTGTCTGAAGTCAGGGATTTGTTTATTTCATTGTGGTAACATGGCATGCGTACGCTTACAAACATAGACACTCTTATTGGCACAATAAAGAGATAATTAACATTGAAATATATTTATCAAATAATGAAAAAAGAACACACAATATAACCAAGGCCACATACACAAAAACCCTCCCCAAATCCCCAACAGAGATAACAAATTACAACACTAACAATAAACACCAACAACAATGTCCAAAACAGTCCAGTATAACAGATATCTGAAAACAATGTAAAGTTTTATCCTACTAGGTTCCTGATGCGGTGTGGGTTTTGAAGTGATCAGTTAGACAAAGACGTATCCATTCAATACAAACTCACACAAACAGGAAGGCACAGGACAGCACATACATCTCAACAGAAAGTGTAATCCAAGGTGGTCAAGTCGTAATCCAACTGTGTGTATGAGGTGTATTAGCAAACAGATGGATGATCGTGATCCCCCTGCATCTTTTAAGTCCCTTTTTAAGTGGCTTGTCTGCTCAATTTTCTTCCCAATAGCCCCTGCGTCCCCCAAAGCTGTCCAATGGTGCTATACCACTGAGGTTGCTGGAAGATGTAGGAAATTCTAAGTAGCATTGCTACACACACACACACAAACAGTATATATAGCATATATATAATTATATATACGAATGCACAAATAGGAGGCTTCTTCAAGGCACTACAGGTTCTTTGTTAACAACACAACCTTTCTTTCCATTTGCAGTTCAAGAGAAAGTCATCCGGAAGCTGAGTAATGTCAGTTCCTGGTTCATATCACTAGGACCCGCGCCTTCCAGAAATCAGCACTATAGAACCACCCGAGACCAAAAGGAGGCAGTCAATTTAATGACTACCAGTGACTGAGAAGGACTACTCAGAAGTACAATTTTCCTTTTGCTATTTTATCACCCTTATGTGCTGTTTATTTTGGCAATTTTCTCCCTATTTTCTCTCTAGATTAAATGGGGGTCCACTAGTTCCCCAACATTTTTAGTGTATAATAT
>JANRMT010062819.1:18451762-18471003 GCA_026402145.1 Polypterus bichir lapradei | reverse complement strand
ACTGAGAAGTGCTCGTACTCGACAGAATATCAAAGCTGTACGCGTTTCAGTCTTACGGAGCCCACGGCGTTCAGTTTGTAAGCAAGCAGCTGCGGTCAGAGTGTCCCGAGAGAGTGTTCACCGAATTCTCCATTTTGATTTAAAATTTCATCTGTACAAGCTGCAGATCGTGCAACAACTGAAGGAGAACGATCACCAGTTGTGATTAGAATTCTGTCAGAAAATTATGACAAACATAAACGAGGACAATGAATTCCTGGACAAACTGTGGATGTCAGATGAGGCCCATTTTCATCTCACAGGTTACGTGAATAAGCAGAACTATCGTTATTGGGCAGACAGCAACCCTAATGAAGTTCATGAACGCCCTTTATACGTCAGCAAGGTGACAGTATGGTGTGCAGTTTCATCACACGGGGTCATCGGACCTTACTTTTTCGAAAATGAAGAGCGGATCACAGTGACTGTCACTTCAGATCGGAATGTTGAGATGTTGCAATCTTTTGTTGCACCTGCATTGAACAATTTTCCACAACTTCACAAAACCTGGTTTCAACAGGATGGTGCGACATCGCACACTGCAAGGCAATCAATGGCAGCTGTGCGAGAATTGTTCGGTAACCGTGTCATCTCAAGATTCGGTGACATTCCCTGGCCCTCAAGATCACCGGATTTGTCCGTTTGCAATTTTTTCTTGTGGGGCTACCTTAAGAGTTGGGTCTACACGATTCGGCCAAAGACACTGAATGAACTGAAACAAAGAATTCAAGACGAAATTTGTGGTATCCCAGCTGAGATGTTGCAGCAATCAATGGGGAACCTCAACAGCAGATTGGAAGAATGCATACGTACAGTAGGACGCCATCTACAGGACGTAATTTTCAGACATTGATAATCTGGATTACTGTCTCTTAAAAGGCTAGTTGTAGTGCTTCAATTGCTGTCAATAACATTTTTAGTTAGATTTCTTCTATTTTTATTGGGTTTTTCAAAAGTTCCCATTTTTCTGTGTTACCCTGGTATATAGTTGATCCTGAAGCGGTGTCTTTGGAAGATTTGCTAATTTTCATCACTGGTAGTGATAAAATCTCTCTACTTGGATTTTGTCCTACACAGTGTCTGGAATTCTTGCATGATGGCTCAAGGTTTCCATTGGCCAACACATGTGATAAGGATACCTGTCAAGCAGTCTTTCTCAGAATTTAAGAGAGATGGATTTTGGCATCAAAAACTCTCCTGGCTTTGAAACAGCATGACTGCACTCTACGGCGTACAGGTGTTTCTGTTTTAGGATCATGAAAGTTACCAAATTCATAGAGTTAATTATTCTGTGGTTGACTTTGTTCATCTCACCTCCAATTCTGCAGTTGTTAGCAACACCAGAACAGACTTGTTAAACTTTTCTAATTGTGAATGCATTTTGCACTTTCTTGAATCTTTTACAGACGACTGTTTATCCAGTAAAAAATTTGAATATCGTTCAAGTCCACTTAAACTTTGTCTTGGTGGTGCTATGTACATCAACAAATATAAAACTTAAGAAATTCACCAATGTCAGAGAAAGAATTGTCTTGCTTTTTTCAAATTATGTCAAATGTTTTGTATTGGTTAAATATTAAATTGCTTTATTTAAAAGCCAACACATTCTGTTTGGTTTCATATTCCTTTAATACTGACAATGAACAATTTTCTTAGAAATCTCTTGCATATTTAACTTCACAATAGCCACAATATTCTATTAGTATAGTCCTGAGCCACACCTCTGAAACATGATGCAATATACTGAAGGAAAGAAAAGGGGACCTCTTAACCCACCAAAGGTTTGCACAGTCACAGGGAAACTACACCAAACTATTCACGGTCAATGCACAGACTAGGATTAAAAAATTGTAGACCTCTTTAATGACACTTAAAAAAAAAAAAAAAACGAGTTGAGCATCCTGTCATACTTTTAAATTTACAATGCTGTTGTAACACAATTAAGCTTTCCAAAAAGGTTAACATTGGACTTTATGATACACACTAATATGCATTTTCTGACATGTTGATAAAATTGTAAAGTCCATGCTAATTACAGAAATAACTATACCTTCTTGGGGAAATATTTTTTTTATACAGAGAATTAATTCATATTATAACATGGTGAATTCTTTTATGATGGTACTCTTTTTATTCCATGATTACTAAAATATTGTAGTACTAATACAAAATTATACTAGTCTGTGTAAATGTGTGCGAAGAAGAAGGTAGTGCTCGATGCCATGATTGCCATCATCTGTGAATGGGTCAATTGTTTGTAAAAAAGCATCTTTGTTTTGGGGAAGAACTGTTGCTGACACACTAACTGCTTTGAATCTGTGGATTGGGATGTTTTCAAAGAGTCCTCTGAAAATCTGGACGAGTATGCCGCAGTCGTCACAGGGTTCATCGGGAAATGTGGGGATGACTGCGTACCCACAAAGTCTGTACGCGTATTTCTCAACCATAAGCCCTGGATGTGTGCTGAAGCACGCTGGCGGATCCGTGAGCGCAGCAGTGCATTTCACAACGGAGATACACAAGCATACAAATAGAGCAGGTATGATCTCTGAAAAGCCATTAAATATGCAAAGCGCCAGTACACCCACAAACTGGGCTCTCAGTTTAACAGCACAGCAGAAGGTAGTCAAATGTGGCAGGGCGTTCAGCTGATCACAGACTACAAACTCCAGACACATGCGGCCACAGCTACCACCTCTTCACTCCCAGATGAGTTGAACGTGTTTTTCGCTCGCTTCAAGCTCGCTAACACGGACAGGCCCATGTGACGCCTTGCAGTGCCACAAGACTCGAGCCTGAGGCTCTCCAAGGATGACATGAAGAAGACTTTTTCCCGACTCAGCATCCGCAAAGCACCCGGCCCAGACGGTGTCTCAGGTTGCGTTTTAAAAACATGTTGCGACCAGCTAGCTGCTGTCTTTATGGATATTTTAAAACATCTCTGTCCCCACCTGCTTCAAGCACACAGCCATCATAACTGTCCCAAAGAAAAATAAAGTTGACTGCCCTAATGATTACAGCCCAGTAGCACTTACTCCCATAGCCATGAAGTGCTTTGAGAGGCTGGTGCTAGAATACATCAAGGACATCATCCCTGACAGTCTGGACCCCCTCCAGTTTGCCTGCCATTACAACAGGTCCACGGAGGGTGCCATCTCCATAACACTTCACACCACCCTGTCTCATCTGGAGAACAAGAACTGTTATGCCAGGCTGCTGTTTGTGGACTACAGCTCTGCATTTAATACCATCATTCCATCCCAGCTCATCGCTAAACTCCTGGATCTGGGGCTTAGCTCTTCACTGTGCAACTGAGTACTGGACTTCCTCATTGGCAGACTTCAGCAAGTGCATATTGGTGGAAAAACCTCCTCCATCATCACCATCAACACTGGCACCCTGCAGGGCAGTGTACTGAGCCCCCTGCTTTACTCTCCCTTCACACATGACTGCGTAGCTAAGTACAGCTCTAATACCATCCTCAAGTTTGCTGACAACACCACTGTAACAGGTCTGATACAGGGAGGAGGTCAGACTCCTGTCAGAATGGTGTCAGGACAACAACCTCACCCTTAACATTAGCAAAACTAAGGAGATGATTGTGGATTTCTGCAAACAGGCAACAGAGCACAGCCCCACCTGCATTGGAGGTGAGGCTGTGGAGCAGGTCAGCAGCTTTAGGTTCCTCGGAGTCACCTTCATTGATGACCTTAAATGGTCAAGTCACACTGCGGCAGTAGTCAAGAAAGCCCAAGAATGCCTCTACTTCGTCAGGAGACTGAGTAAAGCCTGGATGTCCCGCACAACCCTGTGCAGATTCTACAGGTGTACTGTGGAATTCATCCTGACAGGATGCAGCACATCCTGGTACAGCAACTGCTCAGTTCAGGACTGCAGAGCTCTGTAGCGTGTGGTAAATACAGCACAGCAGATCACAGGCACACAGCTCCCTGCGATCCATGACATCCACACTACATGCTGTCTCAGGAAAGTGAACTGTATCAGGCGGGACCCCAGCCACCCTGCACTGTCACTTTTCACCCTCCTCCCATCTGGGAAGCGAGTAAAGTCCATTCGGACGGACACCTCCAGGTTCAGGAACAGTTTCTGCACATATACTTCTGCCACTGTCTCTATTTATTCCTAGGATTCTGGTTTTATTTATTTACTTATTATATTCATTTATTTATTGTGTGTGGGTTTTTTTTTTGGTCTATGTTCACTGTCTGCAGGGGCACATGCAAGCAATCATTTCATTGTACATGGTACTTGTACACATGACAATAAAGAATTGAAATTGAAATGTGATATGTTCATTTTGATTACAAGGTGCACTATCCAAACATTCATCCAGTAAATTGCCCTATAATAAGCCATGTTGTAGAACACCAGATGTCCACAACTGTAATGGTGACATGTTATGCTCTGTGCTCAGTGAGTGGTTATTCCATTGCTGTATGAATTCATTGATACCAGCATTAATTCTTGGAGATAAATGTACTGCAAAGCAAACAGGTCAACAGCTGACATAGCATCCAGTAAATTGTTTTCTTCTAGAGATAAAAATAAATGTTTATAGTAGAAACGTAGGACCCTATTTAACTCTGCCCATAACCTTTCAATTTGCTGATTGTGCATGCTTCATCCTACAATAAAACTTCCCCTCCCCAAACCTCATAGCCGTACAATAAATCGAGCAACATCTATATTTTCTAGACCCGCATCACCACGAACACGAGATGGAAGACCAAACTGGCGCACACCTTCCTGAAAAAGGGAAAGGACAGTATATGCCATATTGTTTGTGCAGCATTTTGGGAAATGGGAATAATTATGAATTACTACGAAGTATGTTCTAGTCTTAATATTTTATACTTTTTGCATATTTAAAAGCTTATGCTTACCATTGTTGATTGGGTATATAAATGTTGTAAACTCTTCTTCGTATGGCCCATCGCCATCTAATAGCTCTCCCAACAGGGTTGATTACATTTAGGCGCTCACATATTCATCTTTTTTGAATTCTCAGTCCATGACTTCGAATACTTCCAGCAATGTAACTTTCACCAACATTGGGCGTCAAAGTAAGAATTTGCATGATAACAGAATCCAGCTCGACATCGGTAATATCACTAAATGCTTCATTTGTCAACATACCAAAGTGTGCTCTGTGGTTATACAGAGTTCTAACACTCATGCACATTGCATTGGCTATTGAATTCCAGGTGTATCCCAGTTCTCTTAAGGTATTAATCTGACACAATATTAAACAGTACCTAGAAAAAAACAAAAGTGATTTTTTTCATATCTATAAACATCCAAAATGTTTGGATAGTGCTTATAGACTGACATTTTAAAATAAACTCCCATTCAAAATATTAAACTACACAAATCACTTCTGTGAATCATTTCTGTTACAACTGAAATTACACATGTAATTTTAGATTTAGATTAATTCAGTTCTCGATTGGGTGAAACCAGTGAAAACACACGTCTTTTGGAAATATGAATAAAATTTGGATAGCAGGAGAAAATCCGACCAGGTAAGGCTGTAATGTGTAATCTCCTCAAATGATAACGAGCATGTGTATTACTAGAACAAATAACATTATCTGCTAAACACTGTTTACTTTTGAACTGCAATGCAGTATTCATTAAAAATTGCTACTTTTAGCAATTAAACATATTTTACATAAATTATTTACCTTGGTCGACCTAACGTTTCGTGTGTCCTTGTCACACTGGGAAGGAGAAGTCGGTTAGACATCTGAAATTCCTGGCTGCAATGAAAAATCTGTTCTGTAATGCTTCCCAGAATTGAATTTATTTCAATATATAACTGTTCTAACAACATTTTCAACGTGGTTACGTTTCATGTCTGTTCTGCATAATTTTGTACGGAAATAAAAGCCAAAATAATATATGAATGGCTTTCAAGATGAAGCTGAAATTTCCAGTTGAATTAAATCCAGACAACAAACACCTATCTAATTCTAAAAAATATACTCTTCTTCACATGCCATTATTCCTGTAGTTCAGCTACTTTGTTCGAGATCTTAAGTAAAACAGGCCGTAAAAACCATTGTTAGGAAGGAGAAGTTATTTTTTTTTTCTTGTGATTTTAGTGGTAACAGTAAGGCCCCCAATCATCTAACCCTTTTCATTTAATTATGTGACTATTTTTATCAGCCTTTAAAAATATCAGAACATAAATTTAAAGATATAAACCAAAAAGAAAAAATTCACTAGCAATTTCCCAAAAAATGGTATTCAAAATGACGTCAGAATAAAATGCAGGTTGTCTAAATTCCACCTGTTTAAATAATAAATCCCAATATGAGTGCCAGCAAACAGAGTTGTTCTGTATCCTATGTGTGCATCAGCAATCCAATACATCATATCATGTCTTTTTATAATCAGCTTAATTCACAACAGGGTCGCAGTGGGTTACAGGGGTGGGAATGGAGCCTGTCCCAGTTGGCATTGGGTACAAAGCAGAAACACACCATACCATGGATGTCGAACTCTAGGCCTTGAGGGCCGCAGTGACTGCAGGTTTTCATTCTAACTATCTCCTTCATTAGTAACCAGTTTGTGCTGCTAATGAACTTCTTTTGCCTTAAGTTTTAATTAACTTGACTCAAGCCCCTTAGTTGTCTCTTTTTCCTTAATTAGCAGCCAAACAATAATGAGACACAAAACAAGCCACCACGTGATCAGTTCATCTGTACCCATCACACAATATCTGAAAATAAAGGTGAAGGTCTCGGTAAGGTTGATCTCTCAGGTCACCAAAACATTTTGACGGTGTTCTTAGAAAAAACAAAAAAATCAACAGTTTTGGAAATGTCTGCTATGGCAGAGTGAGAGCAGCAACAAGCCATGGAATTAAATAACGGGTTTAATTAACAGCAAGTATTGGCTTCTCATGAAGGGATTGGTTGGAGTGAAATTGGTTGGAGTTTCAAATCTCAGTTTAGCTGGTCATCTGTTGGCTCATTTCACATCTTATTTCTGTTTGGCTGTCATTTAACAAAGAAAGGAATAAATTCAGAGGACTGAATCTTTAAAAAAGGGCTATTAAAATGAAGGGAAAACAAGTTAATTAGCTGTGAAAACTGGTCATGAATTAGGAAAAGGGTTAGAATGAAAACCTGCAGCCACTGCAGCCCTCAGGCCTGGGGCCTCATGCATAATGCAGTGCATAGAATTCACACCCATATTGTTTTGAAAAACTCATCTCAGACTTCAAAGGACTTTGTTGGACAGTTATCTTATCCAAAAATCTCTTGACCATACATCGTTTTCCTCTCTCTTGTTAAATTAATCTTAGCCTGAGTGAACCTATTAATTTTTTACATTTAAGATTTTTCCTTTAAAGATTTACCATTGTTGTTTCTTGTCCTAGTGTGTGGATATAAACACAGGAAACTTCAGTTTCTGTATTACATCTTGCCTGAAGAAGGGGCCTGAGTTGCCTCGAAAGCTTGCATATTGTAATCTTTTTAGTTAGCCAATAAAAGGTGTCATTTTGCTTGGCTCTTCTCTACATTCATAATGGCTAACACGGTACAACACCCTAGCACTATAACATTACATAAGCACAAAAGCAGAAATGTGCTTACGCACAAAAAATTCCAGATGCAGGAATCTGTGCGTTCACCAACCTCCACGTTCTTCCGCTACATAAATCCCAGTCAGCATGAAAAGTAACGCACGTGAACGTGCCTGCTGTCCCGCCCCAACTCCTCCCAGAATTACTCCTCTTTGAATATGCAAATCAATACAAATAGCCATTAAGATCAGCCTTCTGTGAAAAGACAATGGGAAAAGCACGGGGGAAAATATAAGAATTTCAGCGAATACCAAGTGGAGGCAAGGAAAAACGTACTATTTGTTGGTTTAAACAGTGGTATAAACAACAAAAGGAAGTCGATCGAGTGACATAGCGTGTTGGAGAAACTCGAAAGCTCAAGTCGCACAGTGCCCAAAATAAAAAAAAGTTGTCACATATCAAAGTCGCCGTGAAAAGGCGAGTTGAAGCCTACCGGCTGAGTTTCATATGAAAGCTTATTAGGGTACAGAGAAAAAAAAAATAGGCACACGGTGGGAAAAAAACAGAATTTGTCAACTTTAATCTCGAAATTTCCACTTTAATCACGTAGGTTATTTTGTCATTAAAGTAGAACATCATAAACTTTGTCTTAAAATTGTTTAATTTATTAGTTTCTCAAATCCCATTGTAACTAAAGTAGCAAGTTAAATGCTTTGTTTTGTATTTGATCTTCTATGTTCTCTATGTGTGTGAATCACTACGTGCTTCTTAAACCGGCTTTCTCTTCCTCCAACAGGACACAGAATTCACTACATTCGTGATATTACAGCTTTCTGAATAATTAAAATACTAAGATGTATACGTGATATCATTTTCATGATGTTAGGACTTAAATCATGTTATTAAACATGGGAACACGGTGGCGCAGTGATTGTTCATGTCTCAGATGCTTGCTGCGCCATGCGCGACCTTCGATGAAATGCTTTAGTACAGTCTTTTTCAAACGTACTAACCTCCAATTCTTGTCTTTACTTTTCTTTCTCCAAATACCAAATTGCACACAATCAGCACTGTAATAGACATTAAGCCATCTGTAAGTTTAGAACGCTGATTCTTCAAAACTTTTAAGGAACATTGAAATATCTTCGTAGTACGTGTTTAATTATTCTATCCATCTATCCTTCCAGTGTCACGCCAGTCCCAGTAAGAATACAGCACGAGGCAGGAACAATCTGTGAACGGAGCACAAGCTAATAGCTAGCGCTGCGGCACCGTGTCCTGGTATGTTTAATTATTGGCAATATAGATTATTTAAATGAAGTTAAAGTTTTATCTGTATAATATAATGAACATATTTTGCTGCATTTCATCTTAAAAATGATATCGTCATCATATGTAAATATGCGCTTTATGAAGTGCCTCAGGTTGTGCAATATTGTAACTGCAGTGCAAGTTTACAGTGAGGTAATTCTACTTATAAGTACAGACAGTTCTGCAAGGAGCACTTCATTGAGTGCATTTATAGTTCTTGGGATGAAACTCTTTCTGGACCGCGAGGTATGTACAAGAAAGGCTTTGAAGTGTTTGCCGTGTGAAAGCAGTTTAATAGACGGCATGGCTGAGGCAGCGTGTGCTTGATGCTGAATACCGATAATTCTCTTTCTCAGCTTCTGTAGATCTTTGATTCCCCACTCAGATACAATGATATAAATACTCTGAGTGGTGCAGTGAGAGTAATATGGAACAAGATGATCCGCTGTGGCAACCCCTAACGGGAGCAGCTGAAAGAAGAAGAAGGTGCAGTGACAGTAACAACGCTAAAGCAGCTATGGTATTTAGAATAGTTTGACCATTCCATGGACCATTATATTGTTACTGGTTAATTACAATCAGATGCATTAAACTAATAAACAATATGCAGTTAATTTCAGTGTATTTATAAAGCCGCCTCAAGGATGTTGATCTAAAAAAGAAAGGATAACCACGCAGGAACAGTAGCACTGCTTTAACGCTGTGCGCCACCAGTCTGCAAAACCGAGCGCAGAACTTGCATACGACAGAGTATGAGGTACCGTGGAAATGTGCGTGGCTTTACGCCAAGTTTAGGTTTTATATATCACGATTTGAACGTGGAAATGTTCTTACTCAACATTTCTGTGCGTACGCACCATTTATACATGAGACCCCTGGAGTTCGACAACCCTCCATGACAGTACACTAGCCCATCGCAGGGTGAACACAAACACACCAAACACGCACTAGGGCAAATGAAGTGTCAGCAGTTCATCTAACTTGCATGCCTTTAGACCTTTGGAGGAAACCTATACAGACACTAGGATTGCATCAGTTAACTAACCGAGTCGTGCAGAATCCAATGCGTACACCATGCAATGCAATGCGTGAGCCAGCCACCTGATCGTACTGTACTGAATTCAGTGGTTGCGCCATCTGAATGCAATAATTGCAGTAACGAATGCGTGCAAACTGGCAGAGCTGTATTGCATTGAAACTAATATATGAGCCAGCAATATTATATGAGAAAGTCGAAATTCCAAGCATCAACGGTTAGAGCACAGAGTGTAGTGCACTGTTTTGTTTCCGTGAGTCCAGGAAAACTTAATAGTACAATATACTTAATGTTAATAACCCTTCGCATTCAGAAGTGGAGAGTCTTAGAATACTAGATCCAGTTGGCAAGCCATAAGACGACATCATTATATTCATCGTAAAATCTGTAATGTTAGAGTGTCCAAACTGCTTTGATAAGTAAAATAATCCTATAAAACATAAAAAATAAATAGTGTTTAACACTTTCAAATTCTAGGTGCTGTGTTTCACAGTTAGCATTATTCACCTCAATTTAGGGTTAGTTGAGATTTGCTTACTTTTCAGTACATTATTTATTGTTTTTTAATACTCCAGAGATCCCAGTTCCTGAAAAGACAATACTAGAGCCATGTACTGGTGGCACATAACTGCTCCTAATATCGATGGCATTAATCTTTATAAAATTTGTGCTTTTATGTAAACGTATAAATCAAAATATGCATACAGATACAAATCACAGGGAATGCAGCTAGAGATTATTATTTCATGGATGATTTGGGGGATAAAATCGAGGCATTATACTGTACAGTGCCAAGATGTTGGGGAGAAAGTCACATTTTTCTTTAATTTACCTCTATGCTCAACACTTTAAAATTAGCAAAACAAAAATTAAGACAGGATTAAATTGCATATTTAAGATTTTAATTTAAGGACATTTACATACATTTTAATGACATAGTGTGTTGGACATGAAAACACTTTTCCTACATCGTCCCCCTACTTCAGAACACCATAATGTCTGGGACTCAGCAGGTCTATTAAAGCCTTCATATTGAGTACTTTGATGTACATCACTTGCAAGCAATGACTGTCTGAAGTCTACAATTCGTAGACATCAGCAGGTGCTTAGTATCTTCTCCAGTGATGTTCTGCCAAGCTTCTGGCCATCCTGTTTTTGTGGCTAACTAGTGGTTTACATCTTGCAGTGTGGCCTCTACATCTCTGTTCATGACATCTTCTGCAGAATAGTTACTGTGTCTCTGACACATCCTCATCTGCCTCCTGAAGATTGTTTGTGATGTGTCACACACGGTGTTTGGGGGCTTTTTCATTGCCACAGTGAGGATTCTTCTGTCATCAGCAGTGGAAGACTTCTTTGGCCTACTAATCACTTTGTGATTACTGAGCTCACCTGTGCATTCTTTCTTCTTAATGATACTCCAGACAGTTGATTTAGGTCATCATAAGATTTCACTGATGTCTACAATGATTTTAATCTTGTTTCCTGTGCCATCATAATGGCTTCTTTGACTTCCATTGGCACAGCTGTTGTGCAAGCTGAGGTATATTACTAAACTATGAAATAGCTTGTTATATAATATGTAGTAGAATAACAGATTCAATAAAATGTTCAATATCTGGGTTGCTTTTTGACTATTGGCTCTTTAATTGACTTGACATTACACTAATTGCATTTCATTAGATAGGTTTGTACATCATTTGACAAAAAACAATATTTCAAAGAATCATGCATTTCTGATAGACAGATGAGTGTCCCCTCAAAATGGATGGGATTCAGTGGCATAGTGGAGAAGAAAACGATAAAGAAGACTACCTACAATCTTTTTCATCCAATTTTGCATAATTTTACCGCTCCAGTTTTCATTTGGTAAACAGCAGTCAGGGGGCATACAATTCTAAGGCTCTGCTCCAGCCATGGAAATAAGTGTCCCAGCCAGAGAATGCATGTGCGAGTGATTACGCCTAAAAAAATAAAACTAAGAGACTCTTTCTCATTCTTGACGTGAAACATCTTTAAATAAAATGCTACCAATAAGAAATTATAGAAATCACCACACTGGAATAACGAAACAACAGATATCACCGGGCGGCTTTCGGTCAATGATAAACCAGCGTCTCATGAGGTGAAAAAATGGGACATACTACGGTTGCGATGAATGCTTTCCGGTAACTCGGCTTTTGAGAAGAATCTGTCATGGGAAAAAAAGTGCTTTGAAATCGAGGACCCCCAACCAAGACGGCTTATGAAAGAAAACGCGACAGACAGCCATATGCTACTTGTATAAAATATGCACAATGTTGAAGCAATGATGAAGCGAAAGGGAGATGCTAAACTTGGGTGGCTGCGTTGTGCCTGTTCATAAATTCCAACCGATCTATTCAAACCGATGTATATCTCTCGCCTCACTCGCTCCCTCTTTTCCCACCCATGACAGATTCTTCTCAAAAGCAAAGTTACCAGAAAGCATTAATTGCAACCACTGTACCTCCCATTTTTTCACCTCATGAGATGCTGGTTTATCATTGGTGGAAAGCCGCCTGGTGATATCTGTTATTCCGTATTGGCAGCATTTCATTAAAGGGCGATGTGCTTCAACAAGGAACTCAGTCCTGTTTGCTGAAAGGATGTTATGGAGGAAAACACTAGAGTTGCTCTGTTTCTTTAAATGTTGATCAGGGATCAAAATGACCAGAATATTCCCGCTTCACAAATAACTGATGTTTAACTGTTTTTATAGTAAAACTAACACAACCACACACAAGCACGTACACACGCACGCACACACACACACTCACAAATCGTGGGTCGCACGTACTACTGATTAAGCGAATCTGTCAAGGGCGATTATTTTTTTCACCCCATAAAACAGATTCTTCTCAAAAGCTGAGTTACCAGGAAGCATTGATAGCAACCGCAGTACCTCCCATTTTTTCACCTCAACAGACGCTGGTTTATCATTGACCGAAAGCCGCATGGTGATTTCTGTTATTCCGTATTGGCAGCATTTCATTAAAGGGCGATCTGTTTCAGCAAGGAACAGTCCTGTTTGCTGAAAGGATGTTATGGAGGAAAACACTGTAATAGCGCTGTTTCTTCTGAATGTTTATCAGTGATCAGGGACCAGAATGTTTAGAATATTCCTGCTTCACAAATAACTGATGTCTGTTTTTATTGTAAAACTGAGAAAACCACACACACGCGCGTACACAACACAAACACTCAAACTCACAAATCGTGGGTCGCACACACTACTGATTAAGTGTATCTGTCACGGGCGATCATTTTTTTCACCCAATAAAACTTCAGTTCGTCAAAGTTAGAAAGCAGTGCGGTGATTTCTATTATTCCTTATTAGCAGCATTTAATTTAAAGATAATTCACGTCAACAAGGTGAAAGAGTCTCTTATTTTGACAGGGCGATCTTTTTTTAGGCTTAAGCATTTTTGATTGACTTACAAAAGAAAATAGTTATTACTTACCCTCTTTGCTGTAAATTGGCTTTTTAAAAAAACTTTTTGATATAATTTATTTATGACAGTATAAAATAAAAAAAGTAGTGCTCAAAATTATAATGCGCGTATCTAACAGGAAGAGGTGGTGCTAAGAGTAAGATTGGTGACTCGCAGTTAAATGATCACTGGTTTATGTCCGGGGGGCTTCCTTTCTGTTATTTTATTTATTTTTACAAATTGCTTTGAGTAGTAAGAAAGGTGCTATAAAAACGTAAGGATTCATAACAACAATAATAATAGTAGTAATATTATTATTATTATTTATTATACGGGTGAATGCATGATCAAATTCAGCCTCTGCGTAGTGGGGTATGAATAGGGACAATACCACGAGTTCATTGAAATAATTACACAGCATGGTGCACATGCAATGCAAACATAATGTGTATATTATTGAAGGTTCATATAAATTAATTATATGCAACTTTTTAACAAGTTGAGAGATGTCAACTGGTTAAAATGCACGAAATTATACATGTATTGCTTTATAGTCCACACATAGTGTATGTATATTATTAAAATAATGATATAAAAATCCTATAAAATGGTATAGAATCTGCGTCGTAGACTTATGTTGTGTCAAATTTTTTCAAAGACGTTTTAACTATTTTGCTTTAAAAAATCTTACGGCAAACATGTGAACCGTTGAAAATCGTTGATCTTAATCAATTTGTTTTAACGCATGCTCCATGCAAAATGCTGTCATATCTGTTAGTAAACATGCACGCGCCGCGATGTCCTGATGTCTGCGTTCTAAGGCTGCAGGTATATTAAACACTATTGACATTTTACTGGGGTACTCTGTGATTGAGGGCGGACACTAAACTTTGTTAAAATGATATTGAAAAATATCAGTCGTCAGTTGTGTTTTCAGTCGTTTTGGCGTGTTTACTGTTCTGTTACCAAAAAATTCTTCAACAGGGCTCATCAACAAAGAAATGTGGATAGTAAGATTTAGTAAAATATCAGTAATAATAATACATTGCTCGACACCCAGTAACACTTTACAAAGACATTTAAAAGACAGCTCGTTAAAATAAATGTAGCAATCCATTGTCATGCTATAAGTGACAGCTTGCTCTTAAATATTTACACAGGTGGTTTTTCCTGGGAATAAAAAAGGAGAAAAAAATCCACAGGAAATGTTTTGTTGTTGAACTCAAATTTCACCTCCGCCATGTGAGTCATAAAACTATTGGAATGAAAACGCATGTCTCATCCACTGGTTGGGACACTCGTTTTCCATGGCTGCTGCAGAGCCATAAAATGTGTGCCCTCTGACTGCTGATTACAAAATGAACACCGGAGAGGTAAAAATATGTAAAATTGATTTTAAAAGGTTGTAGATATAGTTTTCTATATAATCTTCTCCACTATGTATCTGCATCCTATCCCCTACAGGGAACACTCATTTCCGTGGCTGGAGCAGATCCATGGGCTTGTGTGCACCCTGTCTGCTGCTTTCAAAATGAACCCTGGATAACTTATATTATCTGAAATCCATGGTAAAAGATTGATGAAAGTCTTCTACATCACTTTCAAGTCTACTGTGTCCCATTGTCATCTCCATTCAAAGGGACACTCACTTCTACAGCTGAGCTTTTGCGTCAGAGTTGTGAGCCCCAACTGTTGCTTGCAGAATGAACATTAAACAATAGTTATTGGATTGGCTCTTTATTTCATTATATTAATATTAATTTATTTATTCATTCAGCCTCTGTTAAAAAAAGAAGCACATTTTCCCTTAGAGGACAGGTTCTATCTATCGATCTATCTGAAATATTTGAGACTTGGAAAAATTAATATTATTTGTCAAATGAAGTACCAAATATCCACTGATACACATTTGTATGACAAGTCAATTAAAGAGTCAGACAAACAGCAACTGAGATATTAAAACATTTTATTGAATTTGTTCTGACAATTATAGTCTTTTAATTAAAATAATGATTATAATTATCAGAAAATGTAGCCATTTTAATGTCAGAATAAAACCAGGCCAGTAACATCTTTGTGAAATAATATCAGCAGTTTTATAAATTCCAAAATGTACACTGATAGCACTGGCATGAACTTCCTTACAAGTATCCTTTGTCTCCTAAACTCAACAAATAACTTTCATATTCCTCCTGTTGCCCTGCTTGTCTTTTTTGACAATAGTAAGGGTCATCCCCTTGAAAAAATTATATTCACGCAGCAATTAATAATATGGTTATAATGTAAAACACTTCAAACAAACCTGCAAAATGTACATTTTCTTTGTTTAAGTTGACTTCTTCAATGGATCTAACACTTACAACATGGGGCACTACAACACACATACACAAATTGTTTGTATCTGTACTTTATCCAAGCCACCCATTTACAAAAGAGATTTACAGGCCTGGGCCAGAAGACAAAAAATGAAACGGAAAGAAATGCCAGTCTAGTGCGTGCCACACTGACACTCGCTGATACCACTACAGTTGAAAAGTGCCATCCAACCTGATGCCAACTCTTTCAGATGGGTAGTGAAACCCGGAAAATGTATTAATGGATACAGGAAAAAAGTTGAAAGACTTATTCTGACAGTGACCAAGTTGGGGATTGTTGATCTGTGAAGTGGCAGTAAAAATCAAAAAAAAAATTTTTTAAAACCTGATTACAAAATATATCAAGAAACCTCAAAAGGTATATAATGATTAATTTATGAAAACTCCATAGAATACTTTCTAATACATGTTTTTCCTTCAACAGTCATGCTAATGTCAGAATTTGTGTGTTTTATCACCTATACTTTGTGCACATATTGAAGCTGTTTTATGGAAAATGCAAGCACACGAGTAAATAATTGTCAGCGGTTACAATTTAAATGTATATTTGCAGTATATACTGTATTATGAAATGCCAAATTAGAAATGAGAAGATGATGAAAAGTTATTTTTTGCTTAATATACTTTGAACAAACTGATCACAAAATTTCCTAATCAGTTTGACATACTTGGTACCCTATAGTGGCACATATCTTGGAAGAAGTCCTATCAGGTTTATTTGGATTTAAAAAAAAAACTAAATACTACTACTACTACTAATAATAATAATAATAATAATAATAATATCTTACATTTATATAGCATTTTTCTGGCTACTCACAGCGATTTTCATAGACATACTTAAAAAAAGACAGTGTAAGCGCTTGATTTTTTTTTTTAATTAGTGGATGAGTAAGGACATAGTAGACAAAAAAGTGATACAGAAGACTTCCTTCAATTTTTTTAAATAAACTGTGGACACATTTCTACAGCATACGAGTAGACCAAGCTGTGGAAATAAGTGTCTCCTCTGCTACAAGGGATTAAGAGACACACTCGATATGAAAGTGCTATAAAAGACTGTCTGATAGGCTTATTAAAGAAACTGTGCACAATTTTAACTGCCTGGTGTTCATTTTGTAATGGACCACTGTAGATGAGGAATGCTACAGGCTACTAAAAGTTTTTAAAATACATTTGATGAGTTTTAATCTCCCATGAAAAACGGTGCACAGAACTCCTATGTGTTTTATAGGATAATTGCACCTGCTGTGAAAATGAGATTCCTCTCCAATGTACAGGGGTTAAAGGGTGGGTGTGATAGGAAATTTATTTAATTATTTATATAGAACTATATTTCATTCCAATAGTTTTAATGACTCACATGGCGGAGGTGAAATTTGAGTTCAACAACAAAACATTTCCCGTGGATTTTTTTCTCCTTTTTTATTCCCAGGAAAAACCACCTGTGTAAATGTTTAAGAGCAAGCTGTCACTTATAGCATGACAATGGATTGCTACATTTATTTTAACGAGCTGTCTTTTAAATGTCTTTGTAAAGTGTTACTGGGTGTCGAGCAATGTATTATTATTACTGATATTTTACTAAATCTTACTATCCACGTTTCTTTGTTGATGAGCCCTGTTGAAGAATTTTTTGGTAACAGAACAGTAAACACACCAAAATGACTGAAAACACAACTGACGACTGGTAACATTATGAAAACAATGTTGAAGCAATGATGAAGCGAAAGGGAGCTGCTAAACATGGGTGGCCGTGTTGTGCCTGCCCATAAATCCCAACCAATATATATATCTGAACAGATCTATCTGAACCAATATATATATATATCAGAACGGATGTATCTGAACCGATGTATATATTTAAACCAATCTATTTTAACCAATACATATATTTAAACCAATGTATATCAACCAATATATATATATCTCAACCAATGTATATATTTGAATGGATGTATTCAAACCAACGTATATATCTGAATGGATGTATCTCAACCAATGTATCTAAACCAATGTATATATCTGACCGGATGTATTCAAACCGATGTATATATCTCAACCAATATATCCCATCCAATGTATATATCTCAACCGAAATATATATCTGAACGGATGTATTAAAACCAATGTATATATTCAAACCAATGTATCTGAACCGATATATATATCTGAACCAATGTATATATTTACGAAGCAATCTTTTTTTCTTGAACGGCCCCTCATAATATATATATATATATATACACTCACCTAAAGGATTATTAGGAACACCATACTAATACGGTGTTTGACCCTATTCGCCTTCAGAACTGCCTTAATTCTACGTGGCATTGATTCAACAAGGTGCTGAAAGCATTCTTTAGAAATGTTGGCCCATATTGATAGGATAGCATCTTGCAGTTGATGGAGATTTGTGGGATGCACATCCAGGGCACGAAGCTCCCGTTCCACCACATCCCAAAGATGCTCTATTGGGTTGAGATCTGGTGACTGTGGGGGCCATTTTAGTACAGTGAACCCATTGTCATGTTCAAGAAACCAATTTGAAATGATTCGAGCTTTGTGACATGGTGCATTATCCTGCTGGAAGTAGCCATCAGAGGATGGGTACATGGTGGTCATGAAGGGATGGACATGGTCAGAAACAATGCTCAGGTAGCCCGTGGCATTTAAACGATGCCCAATTGGCACTAAGGGGCCTAAAGTGTGCCAAGAAAACATCCCCCACACCATTACACCACCACCACCAGCCTGCACAGTGGTAACAAGGCATGATGGATTCATGTTCTCATTCTGTTTATGCCAAATTCTGACTCTACCATTTGAATGTCTCAACAGAAATCGAGACTCATCAGACCAGGCAACATTTTTCCAGTCTTCAACTGTCCAATTTTGGTGAGCTCGTGCAAATTGTAGCCTCTTTTTCCTATTTGTAGTGGAGATGAGTGGTACCCGGTGGGGTCTTCTGCTGTTGTAGCCCATCACCCTCAAGGTTGTGCGTGTTGTGGCTTCACAAATGCTTTGCTGCATACCTCGGTTGTAACGAGTGGTTATTTCAGTCAAAGTTGCTCTTCTATCAGCTTGAATCAGTCGGCCCATTCTCCTCTGACCTCTAGCATCAACAAGGCATTTTCACCCACAGGACTGCTGCATACTGGATGTTTTTCCCTTTTCACACCATTCTTTGTAAACCCTAGAAATGGTTGTGCGTGAAAATCCCAGTAAATGAGCAGATTGTGAAATACTCAGACCGGCCCATCTGGCACCAACAACCATGCAATGCTCAAAATTGCTTAAATCACCTTTCTTTCCCATTCTGACATTCAGTTTGGAGTTCAGGAGATTGTCTTGACCAGGACCACACCCCTAAATGCATTGAAGCAACTGCCATGTGATTGGTTGATTAGATAATTGCATTAATGAGAAATTGAACAGGTGTTCCTAATAATCCTTTAGGTGAGTGTATATAT
>JANRMT010062819.1:18419485-18451662 GCA_026402145.1 Polypterus bichir lapradei | reverse complement strand
TATATACACAGTGCATCCGGAGAGTATTCACGGCGCATCACTTTTTCTACATTTTGTTATGTTACAGCCTTATTCCAAAATGGATTAAATTCATTTTTTTCCTCAGAATTCTACACACAACACCCCATAATGACAACATGAAAAAAGTTTACTTGAGATTTTTGCAAATTTATTAAAAATAAGAAACTGAGAAAGCACATGTACATAAGTATTTAGAGCCTTTGCCATGAAGTTCAAAATTGAGCTCAGGTGCATCCTCTTTCCCCTGATCATCCTTGAGATGTTTCTGCAGCTTAATTTGAGTCCACCTGTGGTAAATTCAGTTGATTGGACATGATTTGGAAAGGCACACACCTGTCTATATAAGGTCCCACAGTTGACAGTTCATGTCAGAGCACAAACCAAGCATGAAATGAAAGGAATTGTCTGTAGACCTCCTAGATAGGGTTGTCTCGAGGCACAAATCTGGGAAAGGTTACAGAAACATTTCTACTGCTTTGAAGGTCCCAATGAGCACAGTGGCCTCCATCATTCGTAAGTGGAAGAAGTTCGAAACCACCAGGACTCTTCTTAGAGCTGGCCGGCCATCTAAACTGAGCGATCGGGGGAGAAGGGCTTTAGTCAGGGAGGTGACCAAGAACCCGATGGTCACTCTGTCAGAGCTCCAGAGGTCCTCTGTGGAGAGAGGAGAACCTTCCAGAAGGACAACCATCTCTGCAGCAATCCACCAATCAGGCCTGTATGGTAGAGTGGCCAGACGGAAGCCACTCCTTAGTAAAAGGCACCTGAAGGACTCTCAGACCATGAGAAACAAAATTCTCTGGTCTGATGAGACAAAGATTGAACTCTTTGGTGTGAATGCCAGGAGTCACGTTTGGAGGAAACCAGGCACCACTCATCACCAGGCCAATACCATCCCTACAGTGAAGCATGGTGGTGGCAGCATCATGCTGTGGGGATGTTTTTCAGCGGCAGGAACTGGGAGACTAGTCAGGATAAAGGGAAAATGACTGCAGCAATGTACAGAGATATCCTGGATGAAAACCTGCTACAGAGCGCTCTTGACCTCAGACTGGGGTGACGGTTCATCTTTCAGCAGGACAACGACCCTATGCACACAAAAAAAGATATCAAAGGAGTGGCTTCAGGACAACTCTGTGAATATTCTTGAGTGGCCCAGCCAGAGCCCAGACTTGAATCCGATTGAACATCTCTGGAGAGATCTTAAAATGGCTGTGAGCCGACGCTTCCCATCCAACCTGATGGAGCTTGAGAGGTGCTGCAAAGAGGAATAGGTGAAACTGGCCAAGGATAGGTGTGCCAAGCTTGTGGCATCATATTCAAAAAGACTTGAGGCTGTAATTGCTGCCAAAGGTCCATCAACAAAGTATTGAGCAAAGGCTGTGAATACTTATGTACATGTGATTTCTCAGTTTTTTATTTTTAATAAATTTGCAAAAATCTCAAGTAAACTTTTTTCACGTTGTCATTATGGGGTGTTGTGTATAGTGAGGAAAAAAATGAATTTGATCCATTTTGGAATAAGGCTGTAACATAACAAAATGTGGAAAAAGTGATGCACTGTGAATACTTTCCGGATGCACTGTATAATTATTAAAAATATACAGTTCTTAATATAACATTATATTGTAAGTCTGAGTCTGGTCCTAAGATCAGATGGATGAGTGTGCAGAAAAAAACAAACAAAAAAAATAAGTAAACTGGATAAAAAAAAAACAAATGAGGGGGAACCCATTTGGCAGGGAGGCAGAAGGGCAGTGCACATGACCTCTTCATATGCAGTAACCTGTTTAATAATCTTTAGATGTTGTACTGATTGCACTGGTTAAAACCAAACCATTTACAAACAGCAGAGCAAACCCTTCCTATTCTAAACTCTTCCTCTTCTGATCATTGCTCAGTTTTTTCCTCATTTTTATCACCATTACACAACATGAGCAAAATGGACATAGTCATACTTATTAGGTGTGCTAGAGATTTTTGGATTTTATTTACCCAGAAATAGATGTGGAAAATCAAATAAAAATACTGAACATTCTCATATTGGCTTTTGCAAATTGATTTTTCTTAAATGTTGAATCAAATTCAAAATTCAATACATTGACTGTGGACAAAGTAAATTTATCTCTGGTAACTTAGAATATCTAAATAAAACATATATATTTTAATTCATTTTACTTTATAGAAACTGCAATCAAGTGGTTAAGGAAAGCCCAGAGCATGCACTGCTCCGACTAGTTGTTATACCTGTAAAGTAAATTGATTACTAAGCAGGTCATCATAAACTGCTGTAGCTACTGTAATGGATTCTCAGATAAGACAGATGCAACTAAAAAAGTACTTTGTGATACTTTGAACAAATAACTTGGTTTATGATGAACTTTCCATAAACTCTTCAAACTCTTGCCAGGTAGGCAGTATCACATTCTCACTTGTTCATGAAGGTATTTTTACATAAAATGTTTTATGCTGATCCCTTTAATTGTGCCCCATGGGGTTTCCAAAACAGTTATCTGATTTTGGCACACAGAAAAAAGAGACATTTCCAGCAAACACATGCAGAGACATATTATATATGTAGTCTCAGTGGAAAAGCTGATTCCAAAATATCACTGCCAACAAGATAAACAAAATTTAGCAGCAAATATGAAAAATGTTATACAGATAAAATTCCATTACACAGCTAGTTCTGTGGCTGCAGCTCCGTTGTGCACAATGATCCCCAAACAGAAACATTGTAATTTTTTTTCTTTCTTCGAACTGTCCTCATAATGATTTTTTTTTTTTTTGCCCTTTTTGTTTCCTGCGGTTTTCAGTGATACTTTCCTATAGAAATGGCAGACACGAAAAAATGATAACAGTTAATATTAGGAAAAAAAAAACCTTTACATTTTTTTCACCTCTCGTTTGTGGCAAAGAGAAAAAAGACGTTGCCAGTGAATTCGGAATTTTGCCATCAACTCTGTCAACTTTCTTGAAAGACCGAGCAAAAAAAGAAAAATAATCCTGGGCTGCAAACATATGTGAACTGCTGCATTTGAAGACGTCGAAAAAGCAGTTTTTATCTGGTTCAGTGATGCTCGTTCAAGGAACATTCCTATTAATGCGGCACTCATTCAAGAAAATGTGAGGTTTGTAAACTCTCTTGAGTCCTCCCCTAACTGGATGACACGCCGAAGAGCGTCGCAAAGTCTGATCTCCGCGTCTATGGAAGACTGTTTATCTGTTGCCAGGGCAACAGCAGGCTCAAAGCTATGCTGCGTCTCTCCGCCAAAGCAAACATAAAAGATATCGATGGGTGATGCAAGGAACAATGTAAATTCAGGTAACAGGGTTACTTGATCACTGATCTGGCCACGACCCTGCCTGACTGCTGTGTCTGTGTATAGCAGAGTGGCAGATCATGCTACAATAAAAAAGTGTGCCGTTCCTGTTTCAAGCTGAATAAAGCTGGTTTTGCTAAAGTAATGAGACTCAGCCTCGTGTTTTGGGGTGCAATACAGGGACTTATAGCGCAACCCCGATCTTTTATGATTTGCTTCTGTGTCACTTCACTGCAGCACTATGAGCCTGTTTTTGCCCTGCACCGACAACGGACAAACAATCTTCCACAGACGCTGCAATCGCGCTTTGGGACGCACTTTAGCGTGTCGTTCCTATTGGGTGGGGAATGGGGGGGGTCTCAAAAGAGTTCAGAAACCTCACAATATGAAGAAGGATGATTCGGCTCCTAATTGATAACTGTGCTGCCCACAGCATGCTTCCGCATTTAGATAATGTTTGCATTAAATTCCTCTCACCCAATTGCACAGCAGTAATTTAGCCATTGGATTTGGGAATCATTCGCACCCTGAAAGTTTATTATCGCAAGAAATGCTGAGAAAAATTCACGTCAGAATAACTTGTAGGCAGGAGGAGATTAAAAGTAACGTGAAAGAAGCTATTGAAATGATTGCAAATGCTTGGGTGCAAGTTAAAGAAAGCACTATAGTAACAAATACAGAATCTCATTACAACAAAATTTTTGTTACAACGAAATATTTTTTAGGTCCCTGGGAGTTTGTTGTAATGGAATTTTACCTGTATATCTTTTTTGTGCATGTGTTATTCTCTGGAACTATAGTTTTCATCCAACATCCAAAAGGTCATCTAGTGACTCTAAATTGGCTTTGCCTGGGTGTGCACATGGCAGTATCCCAAAGTGGACTGTCATCCCTCCCATGTTTGGTTCCTGCCTTGAGCACAATAAAAGTGGGATAGGTATTGGCACCCAAGACCCTGAATTAAATTATATGTATTGAGAAAAACAAATTGGCAGATTGATAGGCTTATAGAGAATGGAGTCTTTTCGGTAGTTATAAAATATCAGGTGCATACATAATGGTTCCTAAAATAACACAACTACAAGTCTTGGATCTTATTAAACAAGTATGCAATGAAGAAAAATGCCAGAATACAAAATAAATAAAAAATGTCATTATTTGGTCTTTATTACTCAAGTATGATAATTACATTACTAGAGGCTCTTAACTGATAGGATAACAAAAAATAACATTGTAAAAACATGCATACAACATTCAATTTCAAAAACTATTTAATTAAGCCAATTTAGAGTCACCAGTTGACCTTTTGGTAATACTTTAGTTTTGGTACTTCAAAAGTGCATCTGATACTCATTTACTCTTATGTAACAAGACCTTAACAAAAGTTTCTTTTGGTCTTCATTTCACTTATAAAACATCAGCAGATAGGTTATTCATCTCTGTGCAGTGTGGCATTTTGATATGTCAATGTCAAATTTATTTATATAGCACATTTAAAACAACATAGGAATGCTGTGGCCAAAGTGGTTTACAATAATAGAATAAAAACAAAACATACAATTAACATGAATAACATAAACAGAAATAAAATAAATGAACATAAATAAAATAAATAATAAATAGAAGTAATGTTACATAATCACAATGAGGAAACCATCAGTATTACTGAAGGTCACGGAATGCAAGTGAATAGAAATGAGTCTTTAATCTTTTTTTGAACAGTTCAATTGTAGACAACTCCTTTATGTAATGAGGTAAATAGTTTCACAGGCGAGGAGCAGCAGCTGCAAAAGCCCTGTCCCCCTTAGTTTTACAATTAGTACAAGGGACAACAAGAAACAACTGACCAGAAGATCTAAGCATTCCAGATGGCTGGTGTAAAACACACAATTCAGATAAATCAGCAGGGGCAAGCCCGTGCAAAGATTTAAAAACTAGCAACAAGATTTTAAAATCAATTTGAAAACTGACAGGCAGCCAGTATAAAGAAGCTAATATTGGAGAAATATAATGATAAAATTACTTTTTAATGTGAGGGATTCACAGGTCTAATACTAAATATGTAATATCAACTATCAAATATCTACTTGTTGCCATGTATAAGGGGTGGCTACCTCAAACCTTTTCTGTTCCTTGTGTTCTTTATTTCCAAATAGTATTAGTCTTTCCCAGGGGTTCTGCATCCATCTGATTAAAATCTGCATATCTTTATACTTTAATAAATTTTCATCCTTTTTCTTTGTTAAATTTTCCACCATCGAGTATTGACACATGCATCAATGGGCATTATTTTACAGTCTATCATTGTAAATAATATCTGGTTGGTTGCCACTTGTTTGATGGTTGCTGTTCAATGGCATGTTGTGCATGATTATAACTTGGCCCTTCTCGGCCATATATTCATTCCGTATGTCAGACATTTGGATATTCTCAGGATTGGAGATTGCTCAGTAAAGGCAACTAGCACCATATAGTGTTCAATATATTCTTTAGACCCTAATACAGTGCAATGTGGCTTATATACTTGAATTGTTGAATGCACTTGTGGAATTTACAGTCTATATCTCGATTCAGGATGTTCTTCTGATGGTAACATGTCTTCAGTTCCCAGTCTTGACCTGCTATAATTATGTTTTTCCGCTTCTTCTTTGAACCTAGTACTTCTTAACAAATATGGTAAGACTTACAGTCGACAAATTGTCTCTTTAGGTTTCCATGATATGGACCACAATGCAGGTTTTAATCCAGTTGTTTCTCTCTTTGTCTCCACATCCATTGTTTGTTTACTTCTCTACTCTTTTCCAATATGCTCTTAGATGTGAATATTTTCTTCAATGCTTTATCTTTATTTATGAGTATTTTGCATTGGTTATATTTTTGTACATGATAAAATGCTGCTGCTCTTTCCCATTATCTTTGTGGTTACTTTTAAATACATTGCTTTTCAGACAGGAAGAATCTAGAGGTTCAAAGGTAAGGTCCACATTTGACAAGTAACATTTCTTTATCATGGTGCCAAAGAGTGTTGCATGCTGGTGAGACATGCAAATAAGAAAATCACTGTATTCTTCTGTACATGTAACTATATCTTTGAATATGTATTGAATCCTTTTAGGCTTCAATGCTCTTTACATTTGCTGACATCAAGATGCATGAAGAGAAGTAAAACAGTATCTAGAACCATGTTCTTGAATATCAATGAAAAATCCCGTGTTTTTTTTTTTTTTTTACTTTACAGTCCATTGACATCAGGGCTTATACTCATTAATTAACTTCGATGTAAGGAGGTAAGTTTACAAATAAAGACAGAAAAGTGCATTAAAACTCACATTAAATGTCATCATTCCACTCACAGCACCAACTTAGCATGTTGTAAGCCAAACTTTGCTTTCTTTGTCTGGAATAATGAGATTTATATTATACTTTACTACTTTGAAAACAGGCATATAGTACTGTATAGTTGTATGCGGGAAGTAACTTACTGCTTTTCATAGACTATAAAAAAAGAGGTGCATGAGTAACATGTGAACCATTATGGTATTATTAAGATACCCACACTCAAATATACAGTACCCATTTAGAATCATTTGTTAAAGTAGGAGAAGTCATAGTACCTGGAGAAAGGTGCAAATTTATACTGAAGTGCTTGGTGTAGGGTTCAAACTCAAAACTGGAAATGACAGGCAGCAATGATAAATACCACATCATTGTACTGGCCCAAAACTTTAAGGAAGATATTCAAAATTATTCTAAATCCTTTTATCATTACATATGTAGGGCTAAGAATTACTGCACTGTTATGTGATTCAAGGTTAAAAGCCCAGTACTCCTATCACTTTATTCTAGCTTGCTATAGAGTCCTTATGTAATAAAGTGATTGCAAAGTCTGTTTCTGTTAAATATTACTGTAAAAGAGTAAGAATCAAGGATTTAGTCAGTAGAATCACAGCATTCACCTGCTTTCCATCAGTCTTATCAAGTAGGATAAACAGAAATGATGTTCACAGACATGCATAAAACTTTTATCCAACCACATGACCCTTTTTATGCTAAAAGGAAACTACATCCACCCACATTCTGATGAGGGTCAAAGTCATAACATGCTCAGTTGGACAAATGAGGCTACACCATCTCCTGCAACCCTTCCTTAGGAATTCACAGATGCTCCCAAACCAGTCCACATATATAATTCCTTCTGCATTTCTTACTCCGGAACCTGGGTCATCTCCTAGTGGTGTAGTACCTTATATACCTCCTGAGAGTAGTGCCAAATGGACATTATAACAACATGCACACATTACCTCAACTGGCACTTCCAGTGTAGAACAGCAGCAGGTCTACACCAAGGCCCTTTTGTATTGCTGACCTCTTGATCCCACCACAGACAGAGTACCAGGCAAACCTGCACAGGAACTTCAGTTCAACTGCTTGCACCTACAATATCATTCTTTCAGTCATTACTTACACTTTGTGATCTCAAGTGAGGAAGGAGATGAAGACAGATCCATACATCATAAGCTTCATCTGAGGACAAAAAACTGCATTCTCTGCACTTATTTGATATTCAGTTTCACAATTATCAACACTCCCACTAGTAAACAAGACCCAGAGCTACATTAATTCCTTCAACTGGTGCAGCTATTCATCCCATATATAAGGATAACTAGACACTTTTTTCCAGTCGAGGTTCTAATTCTCATCTTAACTGAATCATACTTAGCTGTGAACCACTCCAGTGTGCAACAGAGATTACAATCTGATGAGGTCAAGTTGACAACATCATTTAAAAATAACACAGATTAATCTCTTAGGTTTCCAAACTGAATACTTCTCAAGCCTTAGTTGTGCTTTGATATTCTGTCTTTGAAAACAATCATAAATATCAGAGGAGGCAAGATGTACTCATCACATAAACTCAACTACTTGTCATGTATATGAATAAACCCATTCAGCAAAGCTAAACTGAGATTTTATATAGCACCTTTCACAGAGTCTGAAATAACAAGGTATTTACAAATCATTACATAATACAATCAAAGTAACCAAGTAACAATGTACAATTCAAAATAATTTTAAAAATGTAATGAATTATGAAACATCAACAAAAGAAGGAATTTTGAGAGATAATAAACACAAAATAAACTGAATGAGTAGAAAAGCAGCTCCACTTCCATATAGTAGTCACATAAGAAACACTTAATAAAATTCAAAATGGAAAAGAGAAAAGCTACGTTTTCATACGCAATTTGAAAGTGAACACGGCTGAAGCCTCACTGACATACGCAGGAAACAATTCTAAAAACAGAATTCATAAAGGTAACAGAGCCTTTGATGTCCACCAGACTAAAACTTCATGGTTTAGCAGAAGAATCAGAGTTGCCTTTGGCACTTGTTATACTGAAAATGAGTTTTATGTAAATGTAAACCTGAAATGATTGCCAACAACAAGCCTCCCAGTATGTCTAGTTTCAACTATTGTGTTTAGCAAAACAATACATTCAAATGTACTAAATAAATGGTAGCTAATTTCCACATGTAAGGCAAGATGCTAACAGGACTAATGAAGTCATGTCAAAACAATTCACATCAAGAGTAAAAAAATTAGCTAATACCACACTTTGAAAATATCCAGGCCTCAAGGGATGAGAGATATTATTACCATATTCCTAATTATCAAGTTACAGTGCACCATCATTAAGGGAATGCTTTAGAATATCTATCTTAAATACTTTAACTTTAAATAGGTTTAGTTTTAAGGATCTCTAATGGAAATACTGATACCAGATATGGCTGTTTAAATGTTTCTACAAAAAATATAATAAATGTAAAACCTTAATATAAAACATATTGAAAAATTGTATTCTAGTACGCTTCACCACAACACCACCTATAAGGCATATTTTCAGTTTCCTTGCTAGTTTTACCATTTTAGTGGTTGTTTATATAATGCCTTTGGTACATAATGTAATTATATGAATAGCAATATAATAATTGTTACTGTGTAACTTGTCAACCTGGGGCCTCATGTATAAACGGTGCGTACACACAGAAATGTTGCGTAAGAATGTTTCCACGCTCAAATCGCAATGTATAAAACCTAAACTTGGCGTAAAGCCACGCACATTTCCACGGTACCTCATACCGTGGCGTACGCAAGTTCTGTGCTCGGTTTTGCAGACTGGCAGCACCCAGCGTCAAAGCAGTGCTACTGTTCATGTGTGGTTACCCTTTCTTTCTTAGGCTTTATAAATACACTGAAACTAACTGCATATTGTTTATTAGTGTAATGCATCTGATTGTAATTAACCTGTAACAATATAACGGTCCACGGAATGATCAAACTATTCCAATTACAATAGCTGCTTTAGCTTTGTTACTCTCACTGCACCTTCTTTTTCTTCTTTCAGCTGCTCCCTTTAGGGTTGCCACAGCAGATCATCTTTTTCCATTTTTCTCTCACTGCACCACTAGGAGTATTTATATCACTGTATCTGAGAGTGGAATCACAGCAGCAGCTGATCAGAAAGAGAATTATCGGTATACAGCATCAAGCATACGCTGCCTCAGCCACGGCAAAACACTTCAGAGCCTTTCCTGTACGGACCTCGCAGTTCAGAAACAGTTTCATCCCAAGAACTTTAAACACAGTCAATCAGTCCATCAAGTGCTCCTTGTAGAACTGTTTGTACTTATAAGTACAATCACCTCACTGTAAACTTGCACTACAGTTATAATATTGCACAACTTGCGCCACTTTATAAAGCGCATATTTACATATGATGACGATATCATTTTTAAGATGAAATGCAGCAAAATATTTTGATTATATTATACAGATAAAACTTTAACTTCATTTAAATAATCTGTATTGTTAATAATTAAACATGTGAGGACACGGTGCTGCAGCGCTAGCTAGTTCACGGATTGATCCTACCTCGTGCTGTATTCTTGCTGGGCTGGCGCGACACTGGAAGGATAGATGGATAGAATAATTAAACATGTACTATGAAGATATTTCAATGTTCCTTAAAAGTTTTGAAGAATCGTCATTCTAAGCTTACAGATGGCTTAAAGTCTATTACAGAGCTGATTGTGTGGCGATTGGGTATTTGGAGAAAGAAAAGTAAGGACAGGCATTGGAGGTTAGTACGTTTGAAAGAGACAGTACTGCTGCAATAAATTACTTCATTGAAGGTCACGCATGGCGCAGCAAGCATCTTGCATGAGACATGAACAATCACTGCGCCACCATGTTCCCATGTGTAATAACATGCTTTCATTCCTATCATCATGAAAAAGATATCACGTATACATCTCAGTATTTTAATTATTCAGAGAGCTGTAATATTACGAATGTAATGGATTCGGTGTCCTGTCGGAGAAAGAGAAAGCCCAGAAGCACGTAGTGATTCACACACATAGAGCAAATAGAAGCTCAAATACAAAACAAAGCATTTAACGTGCTACTTTAGTTACGATGGGATTTGAGAAACTAGTAAATTAAACAATTTTAAAATGAAGTTAATGATGTTCTACTTTAATGACAAAGTAAACTACGTGATTAAAGTGGAAATTCGAGATTAAAGTTGACATTTTGTGCTTTTTTCCCCACTGTGTGCCTTTTTTTTCTCTGTACCCTAATAAGCTTTCATATGACACTCAGACGGCGGGCTATGACTCGCCTTTTCACAGCGACTTTGATATGTGACTTCTTTTTTATTTCGGGCTCTCTGTGACTTTCTGAACTTGAGCTTTCGAGTTTCTCCGACACTCTGTCACTCGATCAACTTCCTTTTGTTGATTATACCACTGTTTAAACCAACAAATAATATGTTTTTCCTTGCCTCCACTTGGTATTCGCTGAAATTCTTATATTTTCCCCTGTGCTTTTCCCATTGTTTTTTCACAGAAGGCTGATCTTAAGGGCTATTTATATTGATTTGCATATTCAAAGAGGCGTAATTCTGGGAGGAGTTGGGGCGGGACAGCAGGCGCGTGTACATGCATTACTTTTCATGCTGATCAGGATTTATGTAGCGGAAGAACATGGTAGTCTGCATACGCACAGATTCCTGCATCTGGATTTTTCTGTGCGTACGCACAGTCCCGCTTTTGTGCTTACACCATGTTATAGTGTGAGTTCTACGCACGGCGTTATACATGAGGCCCCTGAACATTAGATGAATGCCGGTATAATGACAACAATAAAAATTGTGTAAACTACAGAAAGAAAATGAGAATATTTGCTGTAATAGAAAAAACATGAAGCTAAAAAAACCTGTAAAACTTGATCAATCACCTAAATTTTACATGAATGTATGTTTATTGACAAAACCAAAAATTGTGTACACTACAGAAAGAAAATGAGAACATTTGCTGTAATAGGAAATGAACAGTGCATTTAAAATAGTTATTTTCCAAAATTAGACTCCTTTACCTTTAAACTCTGACATATTCTCTATGTGGATTCATTTGTACTTATTATTACTGTGAGATGCCCTCACAGTGAGATTATGTGGCACCAGCTTTAACTGTGAATGTTTCTAGGAACCAGCAAGATTCGGTGATAAACTTAGTTCAGTGTGGCAGAGAAAAGATGTCTCTTTGTTATTTAATTTTCTTTCTCTTTTTTTCCTAAGTTCAACATTAAATATTCACGTCGCTTAAGTCATTGCTTCCTACGATTCAAGGCATTCTGCTTAAAGACAAAAAATTAAACAGCCCATTGTTTTTATTTACTTTTGATTGGTAAAGTGAGGAATTTGGACTATATGTGTTGCTGTCTTTAAGGGACATTTGCCTAAAAGCCAAAATAACATCAGTGAACCCAAATTATTTAAAGAAAAGGGATTTTGTTAAAAAAAAAAAATAATTTCAGACAGGGCATAATGTATACAAACAAGTGGATAAAACAACAAAGGCCTAAGTCTTCAGGACCTACTGGAGCCCTCTGAGGAGCTTCACCTCAGATCTTCCTGAATATACCCCGTGTATATTCAAATGCCCCAAATTATAAGGGCGAGCAGAAGATTTGTTATTCTCTCCTGCAGCCCAGCAAGTGTGCCAAATACTGCACTCCAGTGGTCATGGGAAAACTAGTATTAATATTCATCCTACCGACATATTTTACATACATGAACTGCTGACTGGGGTCCCTGGGGACCCCAAGGATAATTTAATATAAGAAGCAATCATCATAGCAAAAATAATTTCTTATCAAAGCATTATTAGTTATGTAAATAATGTCATCTAAAGAAAAAATATATTATTATTTTAGCAAATTTACAATTAATTTGCATATTTTGTATATAAAATAATTTAAATAAACACACAGTCATTCAAACGTCAACAATTTTTATTTACATATTCTTCTCTTTTATCTTTCAAAACTAAACTTTTCAACACTTCTATATTTTATTTTGTCTTTCAGTGTAAAGTAAATAAAAAAATTAAAACTAAACACACTACAGGCAGTCATAGCACACAATTTGCTTCATGCTTTGCTCAGTGCATGCTGTCATGTGACAGGTAGCAAACAGCTGCTACTTTCCTGTCTGTGTCTTGGGAGCAAAGGTGACACCGTTTCTGAATAGATTTTCCACCCAAGCATTGGACAGTCACATCAGCAGGAGAAGTTTTACTCACTCTCATAAGGGTCAATACTGCTTGGATTGGCACTTACAAAGTAGGAGTTTCAGCTCTTCTTTTCATGTGCGACATGACCAAGGCATGCCCCAGCTGCTTCAGGAAGATCTGGCAACGTCTGCCACATTCTGATGACTTCCAGTCTGGGAAGTTCCCCACCCAGACGATGAAGGCAGCGATGGCCGCAACATCCACCGTGTTCATAAATAATGCCAATGGCCATCTGTTTATTTTTCTACTGCATGTGAACATTTTGGCCAGATGATCCAGATTATCCAAACCACTTTTGGTTGCATTATAGTGTAGTATGATCTCTGGTTTTTGCTTTTCACCTTCAACCTTGGTTTCAGGGTGCATGGAGGACAGCACCAGTACCGCTTTTCCTTTTGCTGGAGCACATGACACAAGGGTAATTGGCCCATAAAAGCACAAATGTGAATTGTTGACGTCCCTGTCACTGTTAGGCTTTATCTCCTCTGGGATATGTGGCTTGTTTGACTTTATAGTGCCCACATACAGTATGTCAATCCATTTTCCAGTAAGCTTCAGCTAAGGTAACTTATCTTACTTTAGGAACACCAGTATCTCAAGTTGTCAACAGATGAGCTGTAGAAATCTCTAGCTGCTGCTGAGTGTGTCTCCTTCTAAATGACTAACAGAGGGTCACTACACCCCTTGATAATATGTGACACTCTAATTTAAGACCAATCAGAAACAGTGACTGAATAAATAGTTATATTTCTTAAAATTACAAGTGCGGATTGGGTGATTTTCACTGGGACCTTTGGGCACTTTTGACATTTGTATTTTTAAAAAGCAATAATAAAAGCAGAAATAGAAAACAATGATGTGACATCATTTGGAACAAAGTGCTTGACAAAGTCATAGAAAATTAGAATAATAAAAAAGCACCTGTGAGATATGAAAAAATATAAACCTCTGGGGTCCCCAGAGACCCCAGTCAGTAGGATGATGGTTAATAATATTGTATTGGTAGCGACCTGAACAGAAAACAAATAGTGTTGCTACTTTCCAGTACCTTCACAGTGCATACTGCTATTTTACTATATATATTCCTTTAGGAGGGTGGCATGGTGGCACAGTGATAGCGCTGCTGCTTGGCAGTAAGGAGAACAGAGTTCACATCCCAGGTATTCCTTGTGTAGTTTGCATGCTCTCCCCATGTCTGTGTTGGTTTCTTCCAGATGTTCCAGCTTCCTCCCACAGTCCAAAGACATGCAGGTTAGGTGGATTGGTAACAGAGTGTGGTTGGTGTGTGTGTATGTGTGTTTGTGTTTGCCCTGTGAAGGGTTTGTTACTTCCTTGCAACCTGTGCTGGCAGGGATAGTCTCCGGCGCACCCTGTGACCCTAGTCAGATGAAGTGGGTGAGAAAATGATTAGCTTACTATTCCTATAGGATCACTTAAAGTTTATATTCTGATGTAGACATTTACTATAGTTCATAGTATTAAAAACAAAATTCTATATGTCTTCAAAAATAAAAGCATAAAGTATACATAACCTGTGTGAATAATGGAGCTTTTATTACTTACATAGCAAGATATTCTCAAATCTCACTTTGCATCTAATTTTTAGTGCATTGTATATAATATGAAATTGGAAATTTCAGTAAATTGAGATTAAAGATGTGTGGTGTTCTGCTTCAAACCAACTGTTGTTTTCCTCTATTTATTTTCAGATCATTTATAATCACATATGGTGCCATTTTATTTGCAACATCAGAAAGGTCTGTGAAGAGAACAGGCCATTAAGCTCAACATAGCTCATCAATTACTGCATGCCTAAAGTATTTCAAAAGTATTCTTAATTTTAGGTAAATGATTTTAACCATAAAATAATGAATATTTGAATACAAAAAGATATAATACTAGCATAAAAATATGAACTGTAAAATTTGAAGAGTTTATATGCAGCAATCATATATAGGACTACACACATTAAACATTTGCTTATTTACAGTCTCTTCCTGTACTTTCAGCTTTAATGTCCAGATAATTATCACTCAGTGACCATCAAATTTTACTGCTTATTTCAATATTTAGATCAAGCTCATTAGGTCTTCTTGGTCCATGAAATAATTTGCCATTTTATGGCCTTCAGTGCTGCTTCATTAAATGTGTTACCCTTATACATCATGATCTTGCCATTGCTTACTATAGTTTTACCTTTTTGTACTACAAACATGCATAGTCCTTTCCTAATTAGTTTCTTTGATTATTCTTGTGCTTCCCACACAAAACAATTTTCAAAGTGAGTCAGAAAATGAATCAATTAACATCCTCTACAAAGCAGGCACACTCATACTTCCTGCAGTGAAACCTCTATAGTATTAAACCAGTTTAAAATTAATTCAAATAAAAAATTAATTTAAGAAAAAATGTCATTGTTAATAATTAAAGTATGTTTAATTTTAGCATGTGTTTGCCTGAATTAATTTTTTGGAAGATAAAAATAAATTGTAATTTTCTCAGTTTCATAAAAACAAAATAAAAGTTCAATTCAACGGTTTGAAACATATGGTTTATTATGCAATAGTATGATAATTTATGTACTTATACTTTATTACCATTCATTTTCACTGTGCAAATTTTTATTACAGCCCTGGTAGCATGCTGAAATAGGTTGATCAAACCACCCTATCCTCATTAACTTTTTCCAACACTATTTACGGCCCGGTCAGGTATAAAATATATTTCCTTCACCACTTTCTGCCACTGCATTTCTTCCATGAGCCATTCCATGGGAGAACCAAGTGGGCATTGGCATTCTAACTAACTGCATAAACGACCTCAACTGGTTCCTCTTGATCTGAAGAAGTAGCAGTCCCTCCTCAAACTCATTTTTTCAGTCACTATCCAGAGCTTGTAAAAATATGTGAGGATGGGGATGAAAAATAACTGGTAAGAATGTTTGTCAGAGGATTTATCTCCTATTTATCTCCTTAGTCTGAAACAATGGCCACAGAACTGATGATGCTGTACCTTTTTTTATGGTCACTCTCATAATCACCTCTTACTTACAGTAAAGTCTGAACTCAACTATTTAGGGCATTGCTCAATTCTTTTCTGAAAGGAACAAGAGCCTTTTTTCATGGAGAGGGCTATAACTTCAGATTTCAAGGTGCTGATTCTTATCCTAAATGCATTACATTCAACTACAAACCCTTATGCTGCACTGGAGATCACTATCTGATGAATCTAAGAGGACAGCATCATGTGCGAACAACTGAAATGTAAATGTTAGGTTCCCAAATAAGGTACTTTCATTCCTTGTTTGAGTTTCTGATATTTTTCAAGGAAAATCATGAACATGACAGGAGAAGAGACAAAATGAATCTTTGGTGGAGTCTGTCACCTAAATTTAACTGATAGGACTAAATGCAAAAGCAGTTTTTGCTCTGCATATAAAGTGACACACAATAGCAGTCCCATACTAAGGAAATGCCTCCCGCAAGAAGCTACAGAGTACAGTACAGGTGTGATAAGAGGTCTGTGGTGAAGCGCGATTTTATATAAATAACTGGGTCCCAGAGCATGCAGGCTCTGAATGGGAGCAGGCATGTGAATGCCAGCACTGTTTGGGGGATATTTGGGGGTTCTTGGCTGATCGTGCATTCATGTGCAAATGCAAGTGGATCAGCCAGCTGCCTCATTCACACCTCGGAGTAGGCGGGGAACCACACCAGCCCCCAATCAGGAAAAACATAAGGTAGCCTGCAAGGCAGAGTGGAGAATCAAAAAATAGAGCCTGATTGCTCAGTGCCTGATAAGAGCCAGAGAGAGAGAGAGGCAGAGCAGTCATTATGCCCACAGAAGAGTGAAGGATCGATACTCATGGGGCAGATCATCCCCGCTGATTTTTCAGAGTGGGTTTGATGGTGATGGAGTCCTCCTCAGGGATCTGATGGATACCAAGTGTGTAAGATGAAAGACAGGAGGACAACCAACTCCAAGTAGTCTGACAGATGCTGATGAAGACAGCCAAGATGGGGATTGGTGAGAAGGGCTGCGGCTGCTGGAATCTCCACCAGCTGAGTGAACTATGGGTGTGCTATGGGGAGACAGAGAGGGAGTTGCACTGAGCTTGTGAGGGAAGAAAGGAGGAAGATTAAGGACCCAATGACTGTGGTTTTATACTGTAATTTTAAGTCATGGAATCTTTAATGCTTTTAAGAATTTTTTATTTAAAGAAGATCATTTTATGCACTTCACTATTAGACATTGTTTGTTTGTGGATTTTATTAAAAGCAATTGGGACTTTTGTACCAACCCATCGCTAGAATGCATGTGTCTTAATTTACCCGACTCATCTTGGTTCATGACTATCAACAGTTGTGGGTTGAAGAGGCTCCTGGAAGCAACCAGGGAGAATGGTGCCATCCCGGACCAACACAACATGGTCACAAGCTTTTTCTAAATACACAAAGTACATGTAGGCAACATTAGCAAAGCGTCATATTTTATCACATAATAATGAAAAGGTAAAGACTTGGTGCACTGCACTTCAGCAAAAATTGAATATACAGTACACTTTTTTGCATGGATCTGAGCTATCATCTATTGGAAGAACTCTGGCATAAGCTTTCTCTGAGATGCTGAGGAGTGTGACCCCACAGTTACTGTAATATCCTCTTGTCACTCCCTGATTTCTTGGCAAGTCTAAAAGGATATGTTAACCAAAATACCCCCAAAAATTACAGTACTGTCAGCTTTTCTGTTTGGATCTCATCTATCCTTCTGTCCTTTTAAATACACAGCATTTTAATCACAGTAGCATCCTCAGCTACAGAAACAGATCCAACACCAACCAATGCTTCTGACACTGCTGCCTCTAAGGCAGGATTCCTAAACGTGATCCTTCCATACAACACAAATGTTCCCAGATGAGATCAACATATCCACACTATTGCTAAGAACATCAAGTCTTATAATTCCAGTTACCCCTTCAGATTAATTACATTGTTTTCTGGAATGTCTTCAGAGCTCCTTATGAAGTTATTTTTGGTGGCTTCATCAAATTCTACCCACACACCATCTTTCCATTCAGCACCTATTGTTGCTGATGACTTTTGGTATTCTTTTCGGTAGTGTGGAGGCCCTCCCCTAACATTGCACGGAAGGCCTGCCTTATTACTGTTATAGAGTTGCTCAGCACAACAACAATAACAGTTTCTTGCAGAAGCATCTACTACTGATGTTTTAAACAGTACATTCCAATTCTGCGTCTTCAATCTGTTGATTATAAACTTGGGACAAGTGAAATTTGAACTTATCCTGAACAGAGGAATCTGCTAGTCATTCCCACCAAATTCTAAGTACCTGTTTGGATTTTCCAGGTTTGTCCGGCATAAGCTCCATCTATTTGATCCAGCTCACCATCAAGTTGTGACAAGTTTACAGCTCAGGACCAGAACATATAGCCCTAGATCAGATGATACAGCTATAGTCTTGATCTGGTACCAGGTACACTGAGGATTGTTTTGTTTGGACATGGTGATAGGGACAAACTGGGACTAGTGCAATGCTTAGCACTCAGGTTCAAATCAGGCAAACCCTTCCTCCCAATCACGCTCATCCTGGTACTTTCATCTTTTCACTATGTAAATTTTGAAGCATCCCAGTAGGACTACAGAGTGCATACAAACAAATGACTGCCAAAGTTTCTCTCCATGCAGCTGAAAGTCACATTGAAGGAACTCTCTAATTGACTGTAACAAACTGCAAATGTTCCTAAGACCTAATATTAAATCTGGACATGTTTTACACCTGATAGGGTTCTCCATGGCAAATTGATCTAATGGGGAGGCCAGACAATGAACAATACATTAATGACAAATATGGTAGTTTCAAGTAAATCACTGAGGACAGGGATGCTGAGACCCACTTCTTGAGCCAAGCCTGGGAATGGAATTTGCCAGTGAGAACCTGGTGGTTGGGTGACTCAGTCCAAAAAAGCTGTATGGAACTGCCATATTGGCTTATCCCATCCAAATGGTGAAGGATGAGGGCTTGATTAAGTAACCGTCAGGTAGCAGACAAAAGTAGGATAGATCCAAGCCTACTATATGCTAACAGTGCAAACTGACATTAATAGTTTACAGTTTTATGAGGGGGAGTCAAGCTAAAGTTAGAAAATGAGGTTTATCAGAAAATGGAACGAACCGTAACAAAACTGATAATGTCATTTCTCAATGTGGTCTCCAACTTCTCAATGCAATTCCAGCAGAAAAAAAGGGTTTGTCTTTTCCTCGCAACCACTCGTGTACTGCTTTCTTCATATCATTATCTGTCTTGAATTGACGACCACCCAGATGTTTTTTTAGTGGTCCAAAAAGTGCAAATCACACGGTGCCAAATCTGGTGAATACTAAGAATGTGGCAATACCTCAAACTTCAGTTTCTCCAGACCAGCTTTGGTGTTCTTAGCAGTTTGTGGACGGGCATTATCTTGTGGCAAAAGGACTCCTTGAGACAGTAGTCCCTGCAGCTAGGATTGAATAGCAGGCTTCAAATTGGTCTCCAGCAAGCCACAGTAACTTGCACTAGTGACTGTAGTACCCCTCAGTACTGTAGATTCCGGAATATAAGCCGATTTAGATTTTTGGCTTGGAGTTTGGGGGTCGGCTTATACAACGAGTATCGTTTCAAATTCAAGATTTCCAGCGCAATGCCGGTTTTGCCGATGAATACGGAAGTAATTAATGATGAAACCACAGCGCATCTTTCAGATGAAGAAGTAACTTTGCATGCTGGTACTTTAAATTAAATAAAGAATTTATTCAAAAAAGTGTTTTAGTTGTTGATTTTATTAATAAAATTTATAATAAATTATCGGGAAGTTTAAAATAAAATACCGTTGTTTTGATTTACGACCAACATTTTGCGTTACGACCCGAATGCGGTCACGTGTATCCGCTTGCGCGATTGTAAACAAACAACCAAGAGCGTTAGTAAGCGTCAGTCAGAGCCCAGATACATGTGTTTGTGGATGTAATTTCGGTCATTGCAGTGATTTACCTATATATATAATTCACTAAGACCATGCAAGCAAGACACATAATTGCTAAGGAAGGAAGAGAAGGTAACGAAAGCGATCACAATCGAAACGAAGATGGAAATTGTGTGGAAATATGAGAGTGCTGTTCGTGTGACTGATCTCGCTAATATGTACAGCATGTTGAAATCCACCATCTCGACAATTTTACAAAAAAAAGATTTGCATAAGGAGGCTCCTTCTAAACAATAACCACCTTCCGTTTCATTCTCCTCCTCCTCCCTTCCTGCAGCCCAAAGATGTCAAATTAAATGGTGAGTACAGTATAAAATTGTTGTTTCTAGAATAGAATAGAATAGAATGCCTTTTATTGTCATTATACACATGTATAATGAGATTAAAAGTAGCTTCTTCAGTGCAGACATATGTGTAGAACACAAGAAGTAAATAAACAAATGGTGCGAAAAGATGCAAAGAAGTTGCAAAAAAAAAGTTCTGTATAGGGCTTGTATGGTTGTTTCTTTAGCCTTAGCATAACGCCGGATCTGTGGCCCCGCTTCTGCTTTCTTTACCTCCTCCATCTGCATCGTCTCATATACCGACAACAATCCACGGAAAGCCCGCTGTTCTTGCTATGTTGTCTGGGATGTTGTGCGTGTGATGAAAAACACTCGAAACAGATGTCTGGCTCTGGACACCGATGTCTATAAGGTTCTGATGGGTGTAGCGGATGTTCGCCGAACCGATCGTGCACAAACAAGCAAAAAAAAAAAAAGTACAAAAACAACAAAAAGTGCACTGAAAAGGAGAGCCCTGAGCCACTGCGACCATGCGCGCCGCCATGCTCCTAGCTTAATCTAGCCTACTTCTGGTAGGCTAGGCACTTTTTGTAACTTTTTGGTTAGTACATTAGAAAAATTATTGGTGTTTTGGTAAATTATGCACATTATACAACCCTTTTTTATTATGAAAAGGTTAAGTAAGTGTTGCAGTGGGAGGTTCGGAACACATATTTCCATTATTTCTTATGGGAAAAATTGTCTTGACTTACAACCAACTTGAGTTACAACCAGCCCTCGCGAACGAATTAAGTTCATAAGTCAAGGGTCCACTGTATTGCGTATTTAAGTTGATCAAATTTATAACGAGTCTCCGGAAATCCACCCACCGATGTACCATATTTGCGTATATAGTTTCAACACAAAGGTTTTGTAAGAGCCAATCTTAGAAAGTTAAAGCTCTGAGTTAGATGTTTGCTTAAATTGAATAAGATATAAATGTCTTTTATAGTCATAGTTTATGGTATGGTCTTTCCCCCTATAACTTAGCAAGAGATAGAACCTTCTTACTATAACTGAGTAACAGTGTGATAATAAGCTGTTTTGGTTTGGAACAGGTCCCTGTAAAGAAGGACTTGAAAGACCCATTTTTAGCTTAGAAATGGGATAAGCATACAGTTTTCTGACCGTTTTGAAATGGTTCAGAAATGTTAAGTAAATAGTAACGATTTGAGATGTAACAAGATTAAGCTTAGAATTTAACTTTTCTTAGCATTACTTTTTCCCTTTTTGATGTTTTCATTTTCATTTTTTTGTGTGAACTGTTTTACTTTAAAACTTAACTAAACTTTTAAAAATGAACATATTTTGTCTGAGCAATCATTTCTGCGCGTCAGGCTTTTGTTGAATCCCATTTTTTTTTTGGAGTAGAAGCTGCAGAACTTTGGTAATTTTGGGAAAACGCAGCTACAGGTTTCATTTTACCAAACTTCTCCGCAATCACTTCCTGGTTTCCATCAAAAATGCCAGCAGTCTCAAATTCTCGCCGATAAACATGATAAATATACCTGAAGAGACACTTTTAAGGAAATTTAGAAAATTTTGCTTGGAGAAGGGGGTCGGCTTAAATACCAGTCATCGGCAAATACATGTAATTTAGTAGGTAGAAAAGGGGGTCGGCTTATATACCGAGTCGGCTTATATTCCAGAATCTACGGTATGTAGTGTTTGACAATAACTCGGGTGCACGAGTGGTTGCGAGGACAAGACAAAACCTTTTATTCTGCTGGAATCCAGGCACTTCCAAGGCAGGTGGCACAAGTGCATTGAGAAGGGTGGAGACTACATTGAGAAATGACATTATCAGTTTTGTTACGGTTCGATCCATTTTCTGATAAGTTCCATTTTTTTACTTTATCTTGATTCCCCCTTGCAAATACATTTTAGTATACCTTTTTAAATTTCCTTTCAATTGAAGTTCAAGCCTTGTTCTTTATGAATTGTGATGGTAATGAAAGAAAGTTTGTTTCATTTTATGACTTTGATCTTCTAATTTATTAAAGTCTGTTTAAAATGATTAGGTGGATTTGTGTATATTTTATGGAACTGTAAATAGTGTGCCATCATCTCTTGATGTTTTACTTGCAACATATCAGGCTCTGCTGAATTAATATATACAGCTTCAAGTAACACAATGTATTGTGTATGTCTTGAAACAACTTACTTTTTCATTCAGCACCATTTTTTAGGAAATTTATGAAAAAGACAGCTTAACATGTGCTTAAAGCCATATGACTGTAAATAAGTGAGAAGCTACTATTCTTAATAGTGAAGTGATGCAGCCCTAAAAAGAAGATATACAGAATAGTGTGAAAAGTAGTTTCATAAAGCTTTTGTTGACAAGTAGCAGACAGGAAGAGCCTGTTGAACTCCCAATGGTAAAATCCTTGAAGGAAAAACATATGAGCTAAAGGTTTGGTATTTTAGCAGTGTTCTTATATAATACGCTACCGTAGCTGTTCGTTTGTTTGTCCAGGATTTTAAATCACCTGTACCTCGCAAACCGTTTGAAGTATTGACCTGAAATTTGGTACACATATACTATTCGGTTTCGGGTGATGATTGACCTCCAAGGTTATTCCTCTTTTTATTTCTATTTTATTTTATTGCAGAATCAACTCTCAGCAGTGGTCGTGCGGCTCATGCATATGGCCGCTGTTCTCATTCCCTACCACCTTCGTCATCACTTCCCCTACATCTTCATATCCTAAATCATTCTTGAGGCAGATTGAAGACTTAAGTGCCAGCTTAAGTGAAAAATTAAAGACTAAGTACTAAGTAATTGCAACCCAAACACTGACTTAATCAGTTTTAATGAAAAAAGATGCGGACGAAAGAAGAGAAGAAGCAGGCTGCTAGGGTGGAGAAAAGAAGAGCTGCTCAGGAAGCAGCAAGCACAGAGGTTCTTGTTCTTGTTCAACCTCTGAACAAGAAAATGCTAAACGTACAGAGAAAGAGCACGAAAACTAGGAATGCTCAAGTCAAGTGTATTCACAGCACGTTATCGTGCAGTGCACCGTTACTGGTCTATTATAAAACATGTTTATGTGCAAATGACATAGATTAGAGTTTCTTTAGACAACAGCTTTGGACATTCTTCGAAGTTAATGACCTGAGACAGACAGTAGATGTGCAATTAAGCCAGATTAACAACAGAAAGAAAAATGAGAAAAAACAAGTTAAAGTCTAAAAATATGTATTTTAATATAATGTTTAGAATGTAATCATGCACTGAAGGAAGAAAGAAGAACAGTGTTATTCTCCTGAATGGGCAGTCTTCAATTATAAGGGTATAATGAGGCTAAGAATTCACTGCAGAATAAAGTTTTCTATAAAAATGGAGTGAAAAATGAGAAAGAATCATAAAAGTTATTTGTTTAGTATGATTAGTCAAGGGCAGCTATTTGGGCTATCCAGTGACATTATGGTTAACGATGAAAGTTATTTTATAAAGTACAAACTACATAAATAGTACCATAAAAATTAAAGATTATGTTCAGATTTTGTGGAGGAGTGCAAAACAGATACCACTGTAATAAATAGATTCTGTCAATTTTTTATTTAGTTATAAAGAAACTAATGAGCAGTTCCACAAAAGATACCTGACTCAGAAGATGTATTAAAGATATATTTGCCAAAGGAAAAAAGGAAGAAATAACAATCCATGAAAAGTTGGTTCTTCTATACTCTAGGCACTGTAAGAGCCATTTTCCTAGTTCTATAAGATTCATGATTATTTTACTGGATGACAATGCATAATCTATGGGAGGTTCCCATAACCCCCCATAAGTAGAATTGTATTGGTATATTCTTGCCATTTCAAACAGCTTTGAGTAAACATTATTCTTCAGTTAATGACAGCCTTGCCATGGGTAAGGTGTAGAGGCATAAGGTTTTAAACCATGCTCGTGCTTGTGCATGTGAACGTGCTTGATGGCCTACGGGCTCTTTGAGTGTGCCAAGTAACATCTAAAGATAATGCGCTTATTTAAGCACGAAGCCGTACGTTTATAGCGTACAGAAAAAGAACTTTTAAGTATAGAAATAACTAAAATTCCTCAGGAAAAGTTAAGTTTAGACAAGATACATTTTTCTTTTTTTTTTGCCTTTTATTCTATGTATGTAACTGTTTTTTCTTTTATTCTTGTGTGGATTATTTGCTTTTAACTTTCACTAAATATTTTTAAAACAAACTTTTGGACTGAGAGATTTCTTTCGACACACGTTTTACCCGTGCTTGAAATTAGCTTAAGATTCCGCGGCTACAGGCACCATAGAAGCAACATGATAGAAGACATGTAGAAAATATACTGGTAATAATTGATACAAATATGTAACCTTAAAAATTATACACAAGGTCAAATTAAGATCACTTGTTTACACTTTATGAGAGAAGTATAAAATGATGGGAATCCCTGTTGATTTGCCTTTATAAAGAATCCAGCAACCAATTCTTAGTTAACCTATTGTGTTGGTGTACTAGATGTACAAGGAATATATAAACAGCTAAATTTTTAAACATTCTGCATTGCACAATGAACTGTTGTATGGACATTCATATGTAAACTGTTATTAATGAAACCAGTAAACCTTAACAATTTCTATTGAAAGCTAAATCCTGGACAACAGACAAGGCTGAGCTTAAATCCAGAAGTGGATACAAATTGTATGATAAGCATGTCAATGTTTAAGTGAATTTTCATGTAATGTGGTATTAAGTCTCTTTATTTTAATATACTTAAAAAAAGCACTGGTAATTGTATCCATACATCCATCTGTTATGTTTCTAACCCCTTTACTCCAGTTTAGGAGTGTATAGGTTAAAGCCTATCTAGAAAATGATAAACAGAGAAGGTTGGCATACTTTAGAAGTTCAAGTTTTGCGTCCTGGTCTGGTGGTTGCTGTGAAAGGTAAGAAAGAAGAAATGGAAAATAAAAAATGCTACATATTGTGGATAAGGAAAAGAACTGCTTTGAGTAGAAGATAAAGAAAGTATATCTCCTCCACAGCACACAGATCGCCTGACAAATACCCTTACACAAATTCAAGGTGTTGCAATAAAGAAAGGAGATAATTGAATAGAACTATACTGGATTACTGGATATAACCTAACAACTGAATATACTGTAGATGTAGTTAAGAAAATAGCCACCAAGTACTGTGAAAAATAGACTGTCTAGAAACAGAAATTCAGGAAGAAACTATATTAACAGCTGGGCTGCAGGGATATGTTTAAAGTTGACCAGCAGGAGAGTTGATGATGGCACAGCACTAAAAAAGGTCTACAAATAATAGTAATTTAAGAAGGGGCCTTGTGAGGAGATGGATGGCAGAGTGTTAAAAGCAGAACAGTGGAAGAGGGACAAAGGATTGGTTGAACCAGTTACTGCAATTAATCAAATTACATTTCTCATATACAGGTGCTGGTCATAAAATTAGAATATCATGACAAAGTTATTTCTTTAATTCCATTCAAAAAGTGAAACTTGTATATTAGATTCATTCATTACACACAGACTGATGTATTTCAAATGTTTATTTCTTTTAATTTTGATGATTATAACTGACAAAGGTTCAATATTGAAGACACCTGGTGCCACACTCTAATCAGCTAATTAACTCAAAACACCTGCAAAAGCCTTTAAATGGTCTCTCAGTCTAGTTCTGCAGGCTACACAATGATGGGGAAGACTGCTGACTTGACAGTTGTCCAAAAGACAACCATTGACACCTTGCACAAAATTAATGATATTAGAAATAACATAGTATATCCCTCCAACACTAAAGATCCTCCTAAACCCCAGCATTCTGTTATAAACAAATTAAACTCTTTCACTAGGATAGATTTACCTGATTTACAAAAAATAATATCTCAATTAAAATCCTCCACCTGCGTCCTTGACCCAGTACCAACAAGGCTTTTCAAAGAAGTATTGGGCGTGCTAATTGATAATGTTCTGGACATAGTAAATTCGTCATTAGATACGGGGGTCTTCCCAGACTGTCTTAAGACTGCTGTAGTTAAACCCCTTCTTAAGAAACATAATCTTGACCCCTTGGCTCTTGAATATTTTAGACCCATCTCTAACCTGTCTTTCTTAAGCAAAGTTCTGGAGAAAGCAGTCATTATGCAGTTAAATGACCACCTAAATAAACATGCTATTCTTGATAAATTTCAGTCGGGTTTTAGAATAAATCACAGCACAGAAACTGCACTCGTTAAAGTAGTAAATGATTAGCGAGTGAACGCAGACAGAGGCCATATATCTGTTCTCATCCTCTTAGATCTGAGTGCTGCATTTGACACTATTGATCATAATATTCTTAGAAATCGCCTTAGTCAATGGGTGGGCCTCTCTGGCAGTGTCTTAAATTGGTTTGAATCCTACCTGGCAGGGAGAAAATTCTTTGTTAGTTGTGGTAATTACAACTCAAAGACATATGATATCCGATATGGTGTTCCACAAGGCTCTATCCTGGGTCCGCTGTTATTCTCAATCTATATACTTCCGTTAGGTCAGATTATCTCAGGGCACAACGTGAGCTACCACAGCTATGCTGATGACACACAGCTGTATTTATCAATAGCACCTGATGACCCCGATTCTATTGATTCACTAACACAATGTCTGACTTGTATCTCAGAATGGATGAATTGTAACTTTCTCAAGTTAAATAAAGAGAAAACTGAAATCTTAGTGATTAGCAAAAATGGATACAATAAAGCTATTAGAAATAAACTGGATACATTAGGATTAAAAGTCAAGACGGAGGTAAAAAGCTTAGGGGTAATTGTTGACTGTAATCTGAATTTTAAATCGCATATTAATCAGATCACTAGGACAGCATTTTTTCACTTAAGAAACATAAGTAAAGTTAGACCTCTTATATCACTGAAAGATGCTGAGAAATTAGTTCACGCGTTTGTTTTCAGTCGACTAGATTACTGTAACGCACTCCTCTCAGGACTACCCAAGAAAGACATAAATCGTTTGCAACTAGTGCAGAATGCAGCTGCTAGAATCCTAACTAGGAAAAGAAAATCCGAACACATTTCTCCAGTTCTGATGTCACTACACTGGTTACCTGTGTCATTCAGGATTGACTTTAAAATTCTGCTTATGGTTTATAAAGCCTTAAATAATCTCGCCCCTTCTTACATATCGGAATGTCTGACACCTTATATTCCAAATCGTAACCTCAGATCCTCAAATGAGTGTCTCCTTAGAATTCCAAGAACAAAACTTAAAAGAAGTGGTGAGGCGGCCTTCTGCTGCTATGCACCTAAAATCTGGAATAGCCTGCCAATAGGAATTCGTCAGGCTGATACGGTGGAGCACTTTAAAACACTGCTGAAAACACATTACTTTAACATGGCCTTTCTATAACTTCAATTTAACTTAATTTAACTTAATCCTGATACTCTATATGTTCAATTTCCTCATAATAACTATTCAGGGTAGCTCTAAAATCCGTACTGACCCCTACTCTCTTTTCTGTTTCTTTGTGGTGGTGGCCTGTGCCACCTCCACCTACTCAAAGCTTCATGATGCTCCAACAATGATGGATGGATTTAAAGGCAGAATTCTATGTGACCATCATCATCAAGCCTTTCCGTGAGAACCCTAAATCCAAAGAGGACTGTTTCATTTATGTTAGGTAGAATGCCCAGAGGGGACTGGGCGGTCTCATGGTCTGGAATCCCTACAGATTTTTTTTTTTTTTCTCCAGCCGTCTGGAGTTTTTTTTGTTTTTTCTGTCCCCCCTGGCCATTGGACTTTACTCTTATTCGATGTTCATTAATGCTGATTTATTTTGTTTTCTTATTGTGTCTTTTATTTTTCTATTCTTTATTATGTAAAGCACTTTGAGCTACTCTTTGTATGAAAATGTGCTATATAAATAAATGTTGTTGTTGTTGTTGTTGCACAAGGAAGGCAAGACACAAAAGGTCATTGCTAAAGAGGCTGGCTGTTCACAGAGCTCTGTGTCCAAGCAAATTAATAGAGAGGTGAAGGGAAGGACAAGATGTGGTAGAAAAAAGTGTACAAGCAATAGGGATAACCGCACCCTGGAGAGGATTGTGAAACAAAACCCATTCAAAACTGTGGGGGAAATTCACAAAGAGTGGACTGCAGTTGGAGTCAGTGCTTCAAGAACCACCACGCACAGACGTATGCAAGACATGGGTTTCAGCTGTCGCATTCATTGTGTCAAGCCACTCTTGAACAAGAGACAGTGTCAGAAGCGTCTCGCCTGGGCTAAAAACAAAAAGGACTGGACTGCTGCTGAGTGGTCCAAAGTTATGTTCTCTGATGAAAGTAAATTTAGCATTTCCTTTGGAAATCAAAGTCCCAGAGTCTGGAGAAAGAGAGGAGAGGCACAGAATCCACGTTGCTTGAGGTCCAGTGTAAAGTTTCCACAGTCAGTGATGGTTTGGGGTGCCATGTCATCTGCTGGTGTTGGTCCATTGTGTTTTCTGAGGTCCAAGGTCAACGCAACGCTTCCTGCTGCTGATGAACTTTATGGGGATGCAGATTTCATTTTCCAACAGGACCTGGCACCTGCACACAGTGCCAAAGCTACCAGTACCTGGCTTAAGGACCATGGTATCCCTGTTCTTGATTGGCCAGCAAACTCACCTGACCCTAACCCCATAGAAAATCTATGGGGTATTCTGAAGAGGAAGATGCAATACGGCCAGACCCAACAATTCAGAAGAGCTGAAGGCCACTATCAGAGCAACATGGGCTCTCATAACACCTGAGCAGTGCCACAGACTGATCGACTCCATGCCACGCCGCATTGCTGCATTAATCCAGGTCAAGGGGCCCCAACTAAATATTGATTGCTGTACATGCTCATACTTTTCATGTTCATACTTTTCAGTTGGCCAACATTTCTAAAAATCCTTTTTTTGCATTGGTCTTAATTGATATTCTAATTTTCCGAGATACTGAATTTGGGACTTTCATTAGTTGTCAGTTATAATCATCAAAATTAAAAGAAACAAACATTTGAAATACATCAGTCTGTGTGTAATGAATGAGTCTAATATACAAGTTTCACTTTTTGAATGGAATTACTGAAATAAATCAACTTTGTCATGATATTCTAATTTTATGACCAGCACCTGTATATAACAGATAACACAACAGCTACTTTAAAAATGATATACAGTAGATTAGTTTATCCAATAGTCATATTTATTTACAAAACCATATTAACAAAATATAATACAGTATTAAAAAAATTAATTAACATAATATTGTAATGACCAGTGTATTAAGCAAACACAACTCAGAGGTACTGACATTTTCTAAGATTTACTTGGAGTCTTCATTCCATAACAAAATGCGCCATGTCTTATACTCCATTATTTGTGGGTTACGGAGCACACCTCTTTAACAATAAAAGAAAGCTTTCTCTACCAATCAGTTTATCTCCTACCACTCACGTTCTTTCTCTATACCACAAACACTCCTGCTTATTGTCTTCTGACTCCCTACTCAAAACTTGTTTCTGCAGCACCTCTTGTTTGCCCCTATCTTCACCTCTCACTCATCTCCTAACAGGCGTGTCTGCCCCTTAAAGAATAGAAGCCCTTCATCCATTTCCATCACTTACACAGATTTACTCCCTTTCTGTTCCCCCTCAGCACATCACAAGCTGCCTGCACGTCACACTATATTAACAAAACATAATATAACAGAATTTAAAAAGATAATTACTGTAGAGAAGAACATTAGCATTAATACATCAATAATAATGCTGAATAAAATTTCCATCACTGGTTTCTGTTTTCTACAAGTTTTTCAGTTTTGGCTTTATATCATTCACTGATGTCCTTCGTACTCCGTAAACTGAAGCAGTACTTGAAGCACTTTTGCTGTTTTGTTGAATAATCTCAATTTTTTTTGACAAGTTCAACATCACACACTTAGATTTATTGGCCATAACAATGTAAATTAGGTTCATTATAACAAAAGAGAAAAGCTACAAAACACTATCAAAACTGAAGGTATGTAATTGACACAGTGATTGCAAAATGCAGCACGAGGTGCTGGAAAGAACATTATGCGGCAGCACAAGGAAGAGTTATTCCAATGTGCATCGCTCACAGCGTAATGCACGGCAGTATTAGTACAGTAATAGGTAGGCGCTGGCGTGCACAATAGTTTTTTTTTTCCTGCTGACAGTTAACGGAGAATATATATATATATATATATACAGATGGAGCCACGTCAAATAGCCGCGGCCGTGTGAATGGCGTGCGAATGGCGTACGGCTGCCCTATGCACACCGTGATCCCCCCCTCCCACTACTGACAGAAGGCGTGTCAAGATTTCACAGTAAACACGCCCATTCATGCCCTATTTATTCATTTACCTGGTTCCACCACTAGATGGCGCTTTGTTCTCAAGAACACGTTAACACACGCCAGCAATTTAGCTGCGCTGAGTTGCAATCACGTGATTTTAACAACCCACCCCCTCCCAAACTGCACTACAGAGATTAAGATGGAGGTTTAACACTAGAATTACCAGAGCCTACGAAAAAACTCGTGGATCCGTCCCACCTTAAATCGCTTCTTAAAACCGTTCTCACCTCTCCGCCAGTGTCTTTTGCTAATCTAAATGTGCTGATAAAGAAAAGTTGCAAGTAGCCGGCTATTCCATACCCCCATCGACTTAGAAAGTGCACAAACTTCTCCCAGCTCATGCCTTGATTGATTATCTGGGAGTGAAGTGGAGTTTTAGAGTGGAAATAATAGATCATTATTTGGAATACACGTATTTCACGTGTGTTCCGTTTCTACAGTAATCCGTGTAAACACATTTTTAAAACAGAAACGTTTTTCATATTGTAGTAGTAAATGACAAAATGTAGGCATAAACTATATAATGTATGAAGCCTGAAGTCCAAATATTAAATTAACAGCTTCACAAAAGGTACAAATATAACAGAACAAGTATGCTTTTATTCAAAAATATAACTGCAGGAAAAAAAGCCGCATTAGCATGCCACATTGACACATATATATCTTAACTGCCATGGTAGCGTAATGGTATCAGCTGCTGACTAGTAATCAAAAGGTCATGAGTTTGATCCTGCATGATTCTCTTTTGAAAAGTAAACTGCTCTTATTCTTACTATTTTAAAATAAAAACATACATTTGATTTCAGTGTGTAACAGCCTGTGTAATTTATGATATTTGTAAAGGTTAGTTTTTATTTTTATTCACTTTTCATTCTCTCAGTCGTGTTCAAGATCCTTCCCTACCTCCTCCCCCCCCAATCTGAAGACGCGCTATAGCTCTGCAGCGTACTTGTGACTGCATTCTCGTACCAATGCTTTTGCGAACTGCTGTGCCTGCGTGCACTTTTCGTGGTATTACACGTCTATTTTTTTTGAGCATACCCGGGTCGCTCAAACACAGGAACATCTGTTGTTTACAAGTATAACAAAACAAGTGCACTTTTATTCTAGACTATAAGTGAAGAAAAAAAAAAAACAAGTTACAGTAGGCGGTTGATACGACAGCTTGCGTGGGGCAATGCTAAGAACTGCTGATTTCCGATCCGTGCTATATAAAATCATCCCATTCAAATATTAACAATTCCCTCACACCCTTCCAACATTTAAGACATGTGTACTTGTTGCAGTGTACAGTACACACTTCTCTGTGCTATGGTTCCTATTACACTGAATGAGCACCTGACACTGTACTTTCTTCCCTATATAAATAACATTCGAGCTATAGCGCGTCTCCAAATAAATCACATTTGAGCTATAGCACGTCTTTATGTGAAAACAGCATTGTCAGATGGGG
>JANRMT010062819.1:18397548-18414179 GCA_026402145.1 Polypterus bichir lapradei | reverse complement strand
AAATGGTACACATAGTACAGTATACACACATACATACATATATTTTATATATATATTTATATATATATAGACATACAGTATAGACATGCAAGATATACACTGTATATAAAGCTCCTGTCTGCATCATTTTTTTTAATTGCGACCTTATTTATGTTCTGTATACAAAAACATATTATGGAAGAGGAATCATCAACATTGTGTAAGTGATATAAATAAATATAACAGAAAATTCTTAGTGCAATAAAATTACTCTTAGCATAGAAAAAACATTTTGCCACATTGTTGTAAAACATTTAGGATTATTAGTCAAATTAAAAAAAAAGGCCATTATTAATCTGTACATTTCTTTATTCCTATTGCTACATCCTAAAATTCTTTACAGAGTCTTTAAAGTAAGGGTTTTATTATAAAATCAGGAAGAATTTGTTACACCTGAATACTTCAGCTCCTGCTAAATTATAGTGGTAGTGTAACTCTTAGAAAATACAATTTTTGACAATTTGCAAATTAAGACCTTTTTACTATTTTGTGTATTATTTTAAAATTTCATTTTATTTTAGTTTACAGTAGTATCAGTGCAGAATTGTGTGAAGCGTGTAAACAAATTTTTATCTTTAAAATAATATAAATTATGTTTCTGCTTTTCCAAAGTGGAGAGTTTGTTCAATCTTTATTAAGGAAGCCATTGTTGACAACACAATCTTTCAGTGTTGGGTGGGTTTATATCTATTGGCTATTCACTGTTCATTAGTAATATACAAACCTACAATATACACAAACAGTTACCAATACTGAACATTTTTTGTTTGTCACTTTTAAAGGATTTAAGATTTTAATGTTTAGACACATTTTATATTTTTTAATATAATTAATAAGAAAATATACCTTGTGAATAAACAAAAGCTATATTCCCATGTGTAATTTAACATATAATACATTTGCTTTAATGCCCCAATGCCCTTTCTGAATGACACATTACAGAATCTATGTAGCATGCAAAAAACATTTTACTTGCTATTTGCACTTAATGCAGTCTACCTTCTTCTTGAAACATCAGTGTTTACTGAATAATTTATAAGGTCAAACTGTTTGAAATGTCTTATTACTGAAAGTAAATATATTCTAATAATATTCTGAAGTGAAAGACAACAGCCTACCTGGCCAGGCCTGGATGTCTCACAAATAATTATATCATCCTCCGTGGAAAGTTCTGGTGGGTTGTCATTGACATCTAAGACGTGAATTGCAACTGGAACATGGCTCTGGTCAGTCTGTCTGTCTGTTAAAAAGAAATTTAATACATTTGTTTCCAGAAAGATTAGAAAAAACACTGACATCTTAATTTCATTATTTGAGGGAACTTAAATTTGGTTAAAATAATGACCTTTTTTGCATCATACATACTATCTATAAATGAAAAACACTATGCAGTATTTTTCAGTGTAGTGCAAATGACTTCAGAAACAGTGAATTAGGAGATCAAGTATAATTTAAACCTAATTTACAGTTAATAACTATTGATCCCAAATCTTCCATACATCTATCCACTTTCAAGATAGGATTCAGCCCCTGTGATCCTGAGTTGGATTACGTGGGTGATTCTGTAATTATAGTGCAGTATAATGCATCGTGTCAAGAAAACATTCAGAACAGTAAATACATAATACACAAAATGTAGCACATTTCTGAGAATTTGCCATTTGCAATGCTTTTCCTCAGAATTATATAAAAGTTAATAATTAATAGTGTTTGATATTTTATATACTAAAGGACAACACTGATTGCAAAGTAGCTTAGTGATTACTAATGTTAATCCTCACAGTTCCGCAAACTCATTGGCACTCTCACTATTTGTTCGAAATCTACAAGCTCTTCCTCTGTATACCACTCTGGGCATTGCTCATAAGTCTTAAAAATGTACATGTTAGGTTGATTGATGACTCTCAGTTGGTCAGCAAGAGTGAATGTGGATGTTTTTGTATGTGTGAGTATACCCTGAATCTGGACTGAGGTCCTTTCCAGGGATGGTTCCTTCCTTGCATTCAATGGTACCAGAACAGACTCTTGCTTCCAACAACTGTGCAAAAGAATAGATGAGCTCAGAAAATGGATTAATGAATGCATTAATGGGTAGGTCCATGACAAGGTGAATGCAAAGATTCACATTTAGCAGTGAAAAATATAACAACACATTAAAAAGAAAGTCATTCAACAAAAGGTAAAGTAGGAGTGGGTTGTGACGTGTGGTATCAGTATAGCTTATATGAATAAACAGTGCCCATAAAAAGTATTCACAACCTTGAGATTTTTTTGCAACATTAAATCACAGTGAATTTATTTTGGCTAAAATAGACTCTTTAATGTGAAACTGAAAACTGGTTTCTATAAAGTGGACTTAGTTAATTATAAATATTAAACTCAAAATGCCGTAAGCCTTCATCACCTTTAAAATGACACACCTAAATCATTACTAGTGCGATTTGTTTTTAAAATCACATAACTGGTTAAATGGAGATCAGTTATCTACAGTCAAGGAGTTTCAATTGATTGTAGTATAAATGCACTTTATCTGGAAGTTCCAACTATGAGTTAACTGCATGCACCAAATACTCTTTCAGACTGATTCCTCAGAATGCTTTCAAAACCAAATCTTTTTATTACTGAAAGAAATATGAATGTTTTCTGGGGTCCACTGTCAAAAGATGCCTATTTAAAAAATTGTTTAAAACCAGATGAACTGACCAATCCACCAATAGTAGTCTAACTGCTGAACATGTAAACACAGAAAACTGTCTTATGTTGAGACAACAAAAGATAACTATCCACCCTAAATCTGTCTTTGCAAATTCCAGACAGTTGTCTATTATGAACATTACTAACTCATTGAATATAGTTAACAGATAATTATTGTTTTGCACTACGAGGTCCACAAAAGGTGTACCAACTAGAAAAATACTGTGAAACAGAACCAAAGGATCGTGGTCCTCTGGTCACATAGTAAAGCCAATAGTTAATCATTGTTGCTGGTTGTTGAACCTGAGTATATGAATGTCTGACCTGGCTGAACTTTTACTACTTTTAGAAATAACAAGAACATTAATTAAAGGAGAAAACAAATGATTGATCAAACATTCAAGGAAGAACTTAACTGAATTTTCACTTTACACTAGGAGATATGGCACTAGAGGATTGTGTCCAACCTGGTACACCAACACAACTAGGAAAATTATTAGATATTGTCAGTAGTCAATCTCATGTACAGCATGGAATCCTAATTTACAATATACAGTAAAGTCTATAAGAAAGCCCAGCTAAAACATTCATAGGTTTTGCTTCTAATTAAGAAATTTGTTACTGTAAATCTAAGTCTAAATTAAACCTTTACATCCTAAATTTATTGTAAAAAGTTTAGAGAAAGAGAGCTTTTATGTAAGAGCAGTCGCTGGAATTCTGCTATCAGTTCAATGCTGACAGGCTGTGACATGTTGAGATGAGCTGTGGAAGAAGAAACTTAATCGACAATTTGATCTATTGTCAGCTTAGTAGAAGAAAAACTTGTTAACTGTCAGCTAATGAATGATAAGGTGCACTAGAGTGTTGGAAATGATGAAGAAAAGGAAATCGCTGGTCGGGTAATAGGAGGATGAAAGAGAGAAAGCATAAAGCGAAGTAATAGTGACTTTGTATTTTTTTGTGTTTACTTCCTGTTATGATTTTTCTATATAAACATTCATTATTTTAGTGATATGTAATTAAAAATAAAATGCATCATCTTCTATCATAAAACAAAAATGGAAATACATTAATAGTAGTAAAAGTCCAACTGGTAATAGACCAAAACAAAAATAGAGGATACCTTCTAAAAATTGCAGAATTTACTATACTATCAGATTATTGGCTTGCAGATGTCAACACAGTGGCCTTTTAAGAGTATATTTATAAACTGACATGGACTAAGATCTCTTCTATGGCTATTCCTAACCACTACTACCACAGCAGGCTCCAACTACACTGCTCAAAAAAATTAAGGGAACACTTGTGGCCACAGACAATTACTGTCTCCTTATCTTTCCTGACTGATCAATGATTTCAATTATTAACTTTAATTTTCGGTGTGATGTTGAATCCAGCCCACAGTGGGTTATTGATCTGGGTTTCTATTGTTGTTAAATCATTTGGGTTTCCATTGCTGCCTTATTTTGTTCTCAATGAATTACACAATATTACTAAGTAAAGATTTTCTACTTGAATGTTTCATTCATCGTAATCAAATGTTGATTTAAGTGTTCCCTTAATTTTTTTGAGCAGTGTATTTTTGCTCCAGTAATGACTCAGCCTGATGAATTAATCTAAGACACTTTCTGACACTTTGCATATCTGCTCATTGGAAGTACATAAAAATAAAGGTACATTTTTAATGTGAAAAATCTCTCAGGGTAATCATTATTACTTTTTTGGGCAAGCCTATATTTGTTTCACCAGTAGCCTATGCCTACTCTGTATTGCACAGACAAGATACACTTACGTTGGTTACATTTACAATTGCAGTGCTGAATCAGCTAACATGTTTTTACCTATAGTTATGTTGTCTTCTTTTAGACCCTGTTGCATAAGAAATCATGTTATGTTCCTTGTGACAGTAGCCAAAGTCTCAATAAACAGTTATGAAAACTACACTTCATTTTAAAAGGAGGCAATCTATTTGTACATAAGAATTGTCTGATATTATGCAACTCCTCTAAGGGAGCTCCCACATACAATGTGTATAAAACAATTATTATAAAAGCATATTGTATTTAAAGGTTTTGGAAACTTTTGCCCACTATGTTGTGTGTATGACCTCCCTGTGCCATACTGAGAAAGCACTCAATAAACTTCACAGAGAGCATCTCATCATATTTTGTTCATGACAGATTTATTAAACTGCTAGTTGATAAACAATTCTACAGGCATGTACCAAACTTTCATCACCATTGTCATTATTAAGGTTACCAACTTTGCTGTAGAATGTGAAATGTTTATTTGTTAAGTAATGCTTTCACACAGATAAATAATAGCTACTCAATTTAAATGAATGTTGTTATTCACATGTTCATTAAAACATACAGGAGTTCCAGGAAACAAATGTTATAGTACTTGGAAGAGATTCTATAAGATCTTTCTCTTAGGAGTCAGCTGGAGAAGTGATGGAAACATTACACTGAACTCATTGACAGGGCTGGCTGGGGGGCATTTGTCTAGGCTCCATCATAAATAGGCTCATAAAGTTGATATACAATACATTTTAAAAAAATATTTTTAACAACATTTTGGTACATCTTAATATAAAGACTACCATATACAGTAACAAAATATATATCACAGAATGTAGTCTTGAAGTTGAAGAAAAAGGGGCACATGTTGATTGTGTACCACATCACGTCACAACAAGACTATTTCCAAACATCTAGAAAATGTCAAGAAAACATCCGAACAGCTAGGGTGTTTTGAATCTCCTCTAACTTCTTCATTAATTCAGTTCATGCACTGTTTTACTTCAAGCCAACCAACAACTCCATTTGGTCAGAGCTGCATATGACAAAGTTCACCAAGAACAGCAAACTGTTGAGAACATCAGAGACGAAGAAAGTGACCATGCAAATAACATAGAAGAATCTTAGTGGAATGAAGATAGCTCAGTTGATGAGGATGAAGACCAAACAAGTGAAAATGAAAGCAGGGGAAAAGATGCAGATGAAGGCAATAAATAAAGATAATAATAAAAAGGGAGATAAACATGCAAAAATGGATGAAATCAAGTGTTTGCGGAAAATATCGATTTACCAGTGCTAACACTGCTAACTTTGCCCTTTCATTACTAGCTTTAACACTCAGAAAAGGTGCCCAACCAATCTGCACTGGTTCAGCAAACAGACACTCATCCCCAGTGTCATAGGAGCTGTTATCAACTACATGCGAAATACTTGGAATCTGTGTACTTATCTGATTTATGTACAATAGCATTTGGACAGAGGGCCCACTCATAGGTTTTTCTGCCATATAAAAAACATTTCTCTGCCACTGGCTGAAATTATTACTAATCCATTAGCATGGTATTATCACTATACCATAATCAAAATTACAAAATAAAGTACAAGTCAAAACTAATAATTCTCTTATCAGTGTTGATTTCCTTTTTTGTTTCATGTTGTATCACACAATGGTGATATTTCTTTGAAAAACTTAAAGTTTTGCCACCGTCATGTTTTACAATTTAGCTGTGCTTTGTGCAGACATCACTCACCACACTTGCTCATGGGCATTGTGTGACTCACTTGAATGCTTGCTGGGAATGGCACGACCTTGGATGGATAGATGGATGGAATCATTAAATATGTATTCACTGCTATACCGTGCCTCTATGTTTAATACATGCTTTAATTCATTTCATTATTAAAAATATCAAGTATACATCTTAGTACAGGGGTGTCGAACTCTAGTCCTGGTGGCTGCAGGTTTTCATTCTAACCATCTTCTTAATTAGTGACCAGTTTTTGATGCTAATTAACTTATTTAGCCTTAGCCTGAATTAGCTTGACTTAGGCCCCTTAGTTGTTTTTTCCTTAATTAGCAGCCGGACAGTAATGAGATATAAAACAAGCAGGACATGACCAGCTCACCTGTACCCATCAAACAAAATCTGAAAATAAAGATGAAGGTCTCAGTAAGGTTGATCCCTCAGGTTACCAAAACATTTTAGGAGTTAGAAAAAAACAGAATATCAACAGTTTTGGAAATGTCTGCTGTGGCATAAAGAGAGCAGCAACAAGCCATGGAATGAAATAACGGGTTTAATTAACAGCAAGAATGAACTTCTCATTAAGGAACTGGTTGGAGTTTGAAGCCCCAATTTAGCTGGTCATCTGTTGGCTCGTTTCATGTCTCATTTCTGTTTGGCTGTCATTTAATGAAGAAAAGAATCAATTCAGAAGACTTAATCCTTAAAAACAGGGCTATTAAAATAGAGGGAAAAGAAGTTAATTAGCAGTGAAAACTGAACACTGATTAGGAAAAAAAACCTGCACCCACTGCGGCCCTCCAGGCCTGGAGTTTGACACCTGTGTCTTACGAGTAGTATTTAAATTGTTCATCCATCCATTCATTATCCAACCCGCTATATGCTAACACAGAGTCATGGGGGTCTGCTGGAGCCAATCCCAGCCAGCACAGGGCGCAAGGCAGGAACAAACCCTGTGCAGGGCGCCAGCCCACCACAGTTAAATTGTTCAGAGAGCTGTAATATCATGAATGTAATGTATTCTGTGTCCTGTCAGCATAAGAGAAAACCTATTTAGGAAACACGTAGTGATTCACATACATAGAGCACATAAAAGAACACATAGAACATGAAGCATTTAATGTGCTACTTTAGATACGATGGGATCTGGGAAACTGTAGTAAATTAAACATTGATTTTAAGATTAGATTTATGACATTCTACTTTAATGACAAAATAAACTACAAGATTAAAGTGGACATTTCAACCTATTTTCTTCACTGTCTCCCTATTTTTTTGTCTTTTCTCTGTACTCTAATACGCTTCTGTATAACACTCAGACGGTGGGCTATGACTTGCCTTTTCATGGCAACTTTGATATCTGATGACTTCTTTTTTATTTTTGGCATTGTGTGACTTTCTGTACTTGAACTTTTGAGTTTCTCCGCCACTCTGTACCACTTGATCAACTTCCTGTTGTTGTTTATACCACTGCTTAAGCCAACAAATAGTATATTTTTCCTTGCCTCTACTTTGCCTTCACTGAAATTCTTTTTTTCACATGTTTTTGCCATTGTCTTTTAAGCAAACAGTGAATGGAAGGTGATATTTATATAGATTTGCATATTAAAGTAAGCAAAATTATGGGAGGAGTCAGGGTGGGAGCCCAGGTGTGTGCATGTGCATTACTTTTCATGCTGACAGAAATTTATGGAGCGAAAGTACATGGAAGTTTGCTTACTCATGTTTTTGTGCATCTGAATTTTCATGCATATGCACATTTCCACTTTAGTCCGTACGCCATGTTTTAGTGTGAATTCTACTCATGGCGTAATGCATGAGGCCCCTGGAGTCAGATTTGTAAAACATGCATATGCCCAAAAAGAGGCCCAATATGTGTGTAATTCCATGCATATGTTGGGATTTATAAAAGAAAATTTAACAGGAGAACTTGCTTATATTTACGGCAGCTCTGACCCATCTATACGCAACATTTCAGAGAAAGTGACAAATGATGACACCTTTAATAAAGTAGGGAAATGCAGCCAAACCAATTAAATGATGTCTTCTGTGCATAATACTGTAATTCATTTTATCAAGCAATTATTATAAAGTATGTTAATGTGACAAACCTATTAAACCTCAAAGGTGATGAATATGATGAACGTACTATTTTTGTTCCTTTTAAGAGGGCCAATGTTGTGAATTTGCACTGAAGATCTTACTTGGGTTTTCCACAGTTTATATCAGCTATCTGCAATCACTTGTTGTAAATAACTGCATGAAGTAAAAATAGAGGTGTGATTTACTCCCTGTGTACATAAAGCTATAAATAGCATGCCCTATAGCCTGTTACATGGATGGGTGGTGCTGCATGAAGACTATACAAATAATCATATACAAAGAGAACAAGAATTTAGAAACTGGCAGGATTTTTTTGCTTATGATGATGACTAGCTTATGAGACAAGACAAGATTCCATGAGCTGTATTCCTGGAACTATATGCTGGATTGATCCCAAAATTACAAAGACAGACTATAGCCGACTATACTTCCTTAGAAGGCTGGCATCCTTCAACATCTGAAATAAGATGCTGCAGATGTTCTATCAGACGCTTGTGGCGAGCGCCCTCTTCTACACGTTGGTGTGCTGGGGAGGCAGCATAAAGAAGAGGGATGCCTCACACCTGGACAAACTGGTGAGGAAGGCAGGCTCTATTATAGGCACGGAGCTGGACAGTTTGACATCTGTGGCAGAGCGACAGGCACAGAGCGTCACTGTCCTGCTCCATTGACAGACTGAGGAGATCATTCCTCCCTCACACTATGCGACTCTTCAGTTCCACACGAGGGGGGGTAAACGTTAGCATTATACAAAGTTATTGTCTGTCGGTTATACCTTCTTTGTTATAACTCTTTAATTTAATATTGTTCTTTATCAATATGCTGCTGCTGGAGTATGTGAATTTCCCCTTGGGATTAATAAAGTATCTATCTATCTATCTATCTATCTATCTATCTACCCAACTTCAGGATATACCTGTTCATATCCACATTTTTGCAATCACTGGCTTTCTTGCAACAAGCACCTACTAGACAGAACTGGCCAACCAGTCATGAATATCTCAAACAAACTTCAGCTCCATCATGCCTGCTGTACTGGAAGCTATAAACCAACTGATGAGGTGCCACATCAGTTTCCATATGGTGTGGATGTACAGGCCAACACAAAACTCCATTTTTCAGAAGTGCCTGGTTTCTTAATGTAAATGGGCCAATTGACTGCACACATATTGCAATAAGGGCACGTAGTGTAAATGAAATGATTTTGTTAACCATAAGCAGGTACATTCTATTAACATACTAAGATGAGGCTGATATTGTTGTGGCTCGGTGGCTTGGGGTCAACCCCTTGATTCATTTATTTTGCAGCAAAGTAGCATTAGCAGACAAACTGGCATGTTGGTAAGGTACCTGGCTGAACCCTCAGTTTTTCATATGACCTTTATTATTTATTATAACAGCAATCATGCCATTACATGTGCTAAGTGATAGCAGCTACCCGTTCAGATGCTAGTGCTTTATGCCTTTCCTGCAACCCCCAAAACACAGAGGAGAGGCACTACAATGCAGCACATGCTCTTGGCATTCTCATTTGTTGAGCACACCCTAAGACTCCTCAGATGCAGGTGGCAACATCTGGATATATAATTCAGGAGACACACTGCCAGCCAACAAAGATATGCAGCATTGTGACTGCATGTGCCATGCTACATAACGTGGTACAGCATAATAATTTCCCACCCCATGACCTTGTTGATATGCCAGATGACCCTGTTCCTTACCCACCTACTGACAATTGCACTAATGTTGTTTTTCATTCAAAGGCATACAATGTTCTACCTTATTCCTGTACAGCTGACTCATCTGCCACATCTGTATACTCTGGCATAATGCCATGTAATTGGGCAACCCCAATTACAGAAGATATTTGGCAAATTGAAATTAGAATGCTTAGATGTGCTTTCACCCTTCTTTTGCACTCACACTCTGCCAGTAATGAGCAGCCTTCTTCTTCGCCTCTACCTTGAGGTTGTTCCATTTGTTTTTCTTTTGTTTTTTTTGTCTAAGGCATAGTGAGGCTTGTAGAGCTCACTGGAATCACAGCTACAGTAGCATGTTGCCATTCAACATACTGTATTTGTGCTTGTTGGTGACACCTGCAATTAGGCCAGCAAATAAAAGGTATATGTATGGCTGTGATTCAGAGACAAGAACTTCTACCTTGCTCTTTTCAAAGTTTTCCCTTTTTTGCTTCTCTTCCATCGTCAGAATTGTTTCACCTTAGAGGTAAATCTTGATTAGCATGGTCATGGTTGCCTCAGGGTGCCAGAGCAGGGTATATGAAGATATGTACTGTACATTTACAAAATGAGTGTGATTTATAAAGGGTAAATACCATACAAATGTGTGTACGCCTGGTTTTACAAATTAAATTTTTAATGTGTATGCTTTTTCCTTTATTTTTGGCTTACACATATTTTTACACTAAAATCCACAGAACGTTTCATAAATGAAATCTGTGAAAAGCCAAGGTGGATGTAAATTCCTTTCCTGACAACGTCATTCTTATAAGCAAACTTTTGCATTCCTTCCTATAAATCTGTCAAAATCAACTAACTTTTCTTGTGAACCTGAAAAAAATATATTGAAAAAGCTAACAGTAGATGCAATTAATTTTACAGTATAGTTGCAAGACTATTTTGGCACTCTGAACAAATTAAAAAATATAGATCTACTTTTCTTAGTTGTCAAAAGTCCCTTTCATTAGCAGTTTGGCAATCGGAAATAAAGTTGGTGTTACTTCACCTGTGGAGAAACGTGTGAGACTAGACTCCCCAGTGCTTGTATGTTTTTTAAGAGGCAGTTACTAGGGAAGGAAGTGTGACTAGAAGGGTTAGGTTTTTGAATTAGAGAATTACAGTTGCTCAGTAACACTTTAAAACCCTAACATAATCCACTAAAAAGGCATTAACTCCTGTATCGGTGTGCTATTTACCCTCTCTCTGAAAATTTTCTTTTTCTTTTTAAATCTACTTAAATACTGTAGAATGGAAGCATTTCCCATCCAAGTGGGACACTGTCATGCTTGCCATACTTGTATCCTGTGTTTAAACCTTGTTTCCTTACATTGTTTGTGTTTAGTTTGCACATTCTATTTGTGTCAGAGTAGATTTTAGATAGATTAGATTAGATTAGATAAACTTTATTAATCACATGGGGAAATTCAGATGCATGCAACAGCAGAAACACAAAAAATAAGGATACATACTCACAGCACAGATAATACAGCCAATCAATAAATCAATCAATAAGTAAATAAATAAATCAAAATAAACCTAATGAGTTCATCTGGTGGAAGCACTGAATTGCCAGATAGCAGTGGGCAGAAAAGACCCCCAGAGGTGCTTCTTAGCACACCGTGGTGGAATGAGGCTGTGGCTAAAAGTACTCCCGGAATGGAGGGAATTTTGCAAGATGCCATTTAATTTTGCCATCATCCTCATTTCCACAACAACTTTGACAGTGTTCAGGGTTTGCCCTGTGATGGTGCAGGCTTTCCTGATCAGTTTGTTCAGGCACTGTGCTTCTTTTGTGGTCAGATTGTTTCCACAGGAGACTGTAGCATACAACACCCCACTGGCTACTGTGGACTTGTAGAATATTTCCAGCAGCTTTCTGTACACATCAAAATACCAGAGTCTCCTAAGGAAGTACAGTCTGCTCTGGCCCTTCTTGTAGAGCACAATTTTGTTGTCAGACCAGTCCAATTTGTTGTTCATGTGAACCCAAGCTACTTGTGGTTCTGCACCACTTCCACATCCTCTCTCTGAATGGTGACTGGCCTCAGAGGCTTTTTGGCACACCGGATGTCCACCACCAGCTCTTTTGTCTTGCTGATTTTGAGTTGCAGGCTGTTGTCCATGCACTACAAGAGATGGTCCTCCACAACCTTCCTGTACTCTGTCTAATCTCTGTTATTACTGCAGTCTGTGATGTCAAAATCATCTGAAACTTTCTGTAGATGGCAAGCACTGGTATTGCGCTGGAAATGTGTTGTGTAAAGGGTAAACAAGAAGGGAGACAGTACAGTTCCCAGAGGTGCTCCAGTATTATACACCACCATTTCTGACACACAGTCCCTCAGTCTCAGAAACTGCTGTGCGTTGGTCAGGTAGTCCATAATCCTGGACATTGTAGGGGTGTAAAAATTCAAAACATTTTTTTCCCAGTCAATGAGGTAGTGCTGGCTTTGTCCAAGTGAGAGTTGACTCTGTGGAGTATGTGTCTGCCAGGCAAACTGCTAATTATCCAGATGTTCTTAGACCAGAGTTCATAGCTGTTTTAGGGCCAGTCTTTAAAGGGTCCTCAGCAACTGATCCTAAGTCCTTGGGATCACTAGAATGACATTACTTTGGCATTAGCACCACATAGAATATTTTCCTTTTTTACTCCTGATGATTTGGTTTTCCTTCCATATTTCCAGAATACAAATCATGTTAATTGGTTAATGTGACTTTGATGAAGTAGAATTCTGTCCAGGGCTGTTTACTGCTTAACACCCAGTGCTCTAACCACCCCACAACCCTGACTGGATTTAAGAACGAGGTGAGATGAAATAATATGTATTGTTGAACATAATTAGGTCATTTTGAACAATGGAAAAAAGTTCAAACACAAGCAGCAGTTAAAATTGCCTGTATACCAGTGGTGCCAAGTGGGAAATATTGTTTTTCCTCAGAGCCACCCTGTCATTTTTTAGCCAGGGTTCCTCCTCTGGCTGGGGTTCAAATCTTTGTTTATGTCGATTTTTTTTCAATTTTGATTCTTTTGTTTACATTCATATTGGTTGTGTATTTTTTGTATTTTATTTTGTCAGTGTATCACTGTCTTGGTTATGTCCCGTGTATTTTGTGAGTGGTTCCCCAAGAGGCAGGGCCACCTGCTGATCACCACCAGGAAGTGCCATCTTCCCTATAAATCTGGAGAATCTTCCATAGTTCCTGGTGGAGATGATGAGTTCTTGAGTTTCGTGGTGCCTTTCTGTGAATTTCTGGATTTCTGAGCCATTGCTCCATTTTTGACTTTGTTTCTGGATTCTGACTTTGGACTTTGTTTAACTTGGATTGCCTCGACTTCTCAGGCAATCTCCTATTTATGCTTTTCAGAGCTTTTTGTGCTACTGAGCATTTTGTTAAAAATAAACCTATTTTTATGCGTTTGCCTTGTTATCTAGCTGGGGTTTGCTGGTATATCTCCCTCTACTGGTCATTTTTAGAGGTGCTTTTTGGAATTGCTTGATAATTAGATGCCTTGGGACCCCTCGCTTTTAACACACTCTAGTTCAAAGAACCAAATGATTAACCTAATAAACAAAAATATAAACAAACCGGGACATAAAATAAAATTATTAGTTGTTGCAAATGAAAACTTTGAAAGCAGCTTACTATGAGATTAACTGAAGCTTTGCACAAAAAGGAATATCCAGTATGAAAAACTGTGCTAGGCCGAAAAATTCAATTTGGCGTGCAGCATGAATGAGAGTGGAAGATGTCTTTTCATTCTTTTTTTACTACTATTAACAAATCTGAGATTGGGTATAGCCCAGTATTGCATCGGCCTTAGTTAAATGGTACCTTTCCTAGAAAGCACCATGACACTAAAGAAAATTAACTGAATGCTTGTCAAAATCACTTTGCAGTAAAGGCTGTAAAACAGGCAAAAAGAGTTACCATGATGCACCAGGATTAGAATTAATCCTTTCTGTGGAATCATCATATTGAAATATTGAATCAGTCTCATGCTAAATTGATTTATATAGGAATGTACAGTATATACATGCTATAGATTTTACAAATGTGTAAGAGAAACATTACCTACTGGTGTGTCATTCTATGAAATATTTTCTCATGCAAAAGTAATAGAAATTAAAGTATTCCTATTATTTCATCATCAATCAGACATACAGGTGTAATATGTGATTTTAATGCTCAGCTGATTATAAACTGGAATGACAAAAATAACCAAAGGTCCATCTGAGTCTACAAAATTGCATTTGGTTTTATATCTACCCACCTGCAACACAGTTATAAAGAAGAGAGCAATAAGATTAGAGAATTATAATCATTATTTCAGGCTTGTGCTGTGCAACCCACAATAACAGAAATGGAACATTTATTAGTAGAAACTAGTAACATGCCCTTTGTCACGCAAAAATAAACTTTTATTTTACATTCTCTAAAATGAGACCAATTCCCTTTAGCATCACCCATGAATTTCCAAAATCTCACCTAAAAAATGCAAAATATTTGTAAAACGTGAAGTTTAAATGTTTACATACAAAGACTGTGTATCATTTACAATTACAATTTACAAAGGTTACATTTTATGAGCACCTTACCAAGGAAATTTTTTACATCTGATTTGTTTATTCTGCAAGTGGAAAAGGTTATCACACACAAAGACACTAAACTTTCTACCTTACCCTGAAATCAATGTAAAATATTTAAAAGTGCAACAAAAAAACTATTTTTATCTGCATTAAAAATGTCAAATAATGTGGAATTTTACAGAGAACAGCTGTTATAATTTTATTTTTTACACAATTGTCTAAATATAAATTTAATTGTATATACAAGAAAATAATACACTTAATTGGAAAATGCTACTTGATTTTATCCTTCTACTTTAAACAAAAGGTTTATAATAACAGGTAACAAAATGTAAAAAATGGTTTAAATGCTCTAATGATCCTCTTTTAGATACTCAATTTGGTGCATAATTCAAAAAGGTTATTGTTTTTGCACTCAAGACTTTCTGCTATAATGGAACAAAAACATATGCTTTGTTTGCTAACATTGTTAAAGTGAAAAGAATAAACACATACTGTATTGTCTTATAATTACATTAAAATGAGTCTGTACAAAAAAAACAGTGAAAACATATTAACATATGAAATTAAATTGTGTTGAATACAGGAAAGTTTTATGTTATTAGTCTGTGATGGCACTGTTACTCACAACCAATAAACCTAGAAGGGTAAATGGTGAGTTGTATTCCATACTGGCATCTGCGACAATGCCAAATACTGAAAGATGTCGGTATGTATATGTAGAATTTTTTTTACTCATTTTGTTTTAATACTGACCAATAACAGATTCAGATCATTCAATGTCACACAGGCTTCAAGTAGGTATTGTATTAATAAGGTAAGGGAAATAAATGGATTTATATAAAAACGTACTAACCCTACCCTCTTCAGAATCAACACTCCCACCCCAAACTAATGATATCTTAGAAGTACACAAGACACTAGAAAAGATATCTTTTTGCCTGAAAGATTTGGTTCTTGTGTACAGACACATCCCTACAGATCCCATGAGGAACTCAAACATTAAGAGTCAGAGAGGTGATCCATCACAAGGCATTCAGGCTTGAACCATCCACATCAGTTCTTGCCAATTAGCAATGTTTGGTCAAGGTGACTGGTCAATCTTTGCTATAGTGAGCTCAAGAGAGATCAGACTGAAAAAGGATGACTTTCACATGTTAGAGGATAGAGTGCCAGAAGATTTCCATGGAGTGATTAGGGCTTGTTTTGCGTCAATTACACCTAACAAGAATAACGTCCTCTACAATAGATTGGGATAAAGAAGAGATGTGCAAAAGTAGATACACAAGTAGTAGTAATTATCGTACAAGAGTTCATAGATGGCCAGGGTCCTTGCCCGGCCGAGACACCTCTGAAATGGAGGGAAAGGGGGGGCCAGTGTGGATAGAACACGACCTTCCCCGAAACACTAGATGGCAGCTCCCTGGGTGGCAGCCATATTTCGGACTCCCACAGGGCATCATGGGAGATGGAGTCTGATACAGCACAGTTGGGATTCAGGGGTGCCGCCAGGGGGCACTGCAGCTGTTTCCTGAGCCCGTATGGGTGGTTCTTCTGCCACACCTGGAAGTGCTGCCGAAAGCAGGGAAACGAACACCTGAAGCACTTCCGGGTGCCTTATATAAGGGAGCAGTGGACAGTACTCGGGGAGCCAGAGTCGGCAGGCAGAAGACAGAGCTTGCGAGAGGAGGAGTGAGGGCGGCAATAAAGAGAAGGGAAAAGAAAAGAAAAGAGAAAAGAAGGACTGAGCATTGTGAGTTTGAGTATTGTGTGGTGCTGTAAAAAGAAAAGGAGAAAATAAAAAGCGTGAACCTATGTAAGTGTACCTCTTGCGTCTCTCTGTGCCGGGTTAAGTGATGGTATATCTATCTATCTATCTATCTATCTATCTATCTATCTATCTATCTATCTATCTATCTATCT
>JANRMT010062819.1:18332289-18397538 GCA_026402145.1 Polypterus bichir lapradei | reverse complement strand
TCTATCTATCTATCTATCTATCTATCTATCTATCTATCTATCTATCTGTCATTAAAATTCAGTAAAACATTTGGTAACATTAGTAAAAGCATTTCACAAGTATAAGTGCGTATGTGACAAACTTTCTGAAAAGGAACTGCGTGCCTTTCCACTCTATGATTTCTCTGAAGTTCTTGTTCTAAATGCACACTTGTGTCTGCACAATGTTTTTCTTCTGCTCATAAATGTTTTTGACTTATCTTCTCCACAGCAGCATGTTGTTGCTTATTCTTCTAAATCAGGATTGCCCAGGTCTGCTACTCTTTTATACCAGCTAGTGTCTTATTTTGATGTCATTTCATTTAGCGGTCCTTGTTTAGAGGCTTGTAAATTATTGGTATATGTGGTTTCTACACTTTTTTGCTTCTTTTTGGTTTGCATGCTTATAATTTTTACTATTTTCTATTTTTTTTTGTTAATTAAGTAATTACCCATGAGACATATATAACAAATATAAAAAACGGCCAAATCAGTACCATTACCTGCTCTGTGAATCATCATTAAAAAGATGTTTTAATAAATTAAGAAAAAAGGCTGAATAATAGAGTTGTTCTACACTCGGTGAAATGCTTTATTAATTTTTCAGTACATTTGTGCCAACACACCATTTATGCTCTAATCTGTGCAATTCTTACTATATTTTTTAACTGTAACTTGTATAAACAGAGCTTTAGGACAGGCAGCCTTGCTGAGCACTCAGACAGAATGCACGTGTAGATACCTTTTGTGTCCAAGGTACTGACTAAACCTCAGGACTTAAAAGAGCATGGAGAACAATAAAACTTACAGTAACTAGCAAACAGTCTTAATTTATTACGAGAGAGAGCAAGAGAGAGAGAGTCTTTATATGAATGGCCGCCACTGTATTCTTAGTGCAGCAATTCAGATGGCACAACTGCAATCAAATGGTCATACAAACCCTCGGGTCGCTCCCTGCTTCTGTAACCGGTCTTTGAGATGGAAGTGGGGAAAAAAATCTTTAAAAAAAATCTTTAAAAAAATGGGAAAGGGAGGGATGGGAGCTGATAAAATAAAGGGGAAAAACAAACAGCACCAACTAGGGGAAGCAGGTGGTTTATGAATGAGGGACTGCCATTAGTCAGAAAATAGAAGTGGTCAGCAGTATGGTTGCTTATGAGAGTTCATCAGTACAGTACATTCAAATTAAAAAGAATGATTCATTAAGCAGGGACCATGGTGGTGAAGTGTATGCTGAAAGTTTACTAACATGGTGTTAAACAAGATGCTGCCATAGTTTGAAGACTTCTCACTGGATTTATTTTCTATAATTTAATGTATCTAATGAGCTAAACTGTTCCATAATTTATTTTACAAGTAAACCAACCAGCAAACTCATGTTGATCAGCCAGCAAGTATTGAATATACATTTACTAAAGAGTAAAATATACATTTGTCCATGTGTTAGACTCTCACATGTTCATAATTTATGTCAAGGATCAGTCAACTGCAGTATCTACAGTAAATAGCAGCAGAGCAAAGTGGTGAGAGACAGGAGAGCAAAGCAGTTTTAGGGGTAAAAATGAGAGTCAGGGAAAAGGGTAGCATCTGTAATGTCTGTGCTTATATGTCACTCAGTATACTATACTGCTTCTACTTACAGAAATGTATTGTTATATTTAAGCAAGACTTTCATCCATTTTGTTTATTTGTCTTTTTTGATCATTATTAATTCTGTCATTTATGTTATTATTGTTCTGTATTGATATTTGCTTAATTATATTATTTTAATTTCTTTTGTATGTGCACATTTCTGTTCTCTTATGTTCCTTGTATTTTGAAAGTGATTCTTCAAGAGGTGGGACCAAACTTACTCCCAGCCAATAAAAGCAAGCTGGGAATTGCAGTCCCTTGTGGTTAATTTGAATATGCTCTGGTAAAGGTGGTTTGTCTTTCCTACGAGTATTGATCCTTTCCTGTGAGTATTGATCTTTATGTTCTCAGGATTTATTGCTTACTTTTTGCTCATGTTTATTGGATTATACTTGGATTACATTTCTGGCACTTGTTCCCCTTACGATTGACTTTTAGGCACATTCCTTTTTGTTCTTTTGTGCTTTTTTATGATGTTTTGTAAATAAAGACTTCTTTTTATAAATAATTCTTTTTTGCTGTGCTCTTTACAAACAGGTTATGATGGTTATCCTCTGTTTTGTGTGGAAATTTGATTATTTTTGGGTCAATCCTAAAATTTTGTGGACATTTTGAAGCCAAAGAACCATTTGGCCGTTTAAATGGTCACTCAGTTCTTCTAGGCAGGCTTGGTTTAATGTTGGCCTGTTTTCGATTCTGTTTTAGAGGCATACACTTTGCCATTGCTATCTTCTGTGAATCAAAACAGGTATTAAAATATACATGCACTGAAGTGGGGCACAAGTAGGTGTTTGGGCAATTGTGTGTGGCCAGTCTGGACAAGTCCAGGGCTAGTTTTTAACCTCAGTCCATTCTGTACAGATATAATTTGGTATTTAAAAAACTCCATAAAATAGAGACGTGGTTTTAACACGCAGAAGCTTTACTTTGGAAGAAATGTCATAAAAGAGAATCACTAGAGACCCCAAAGGAAACATCACAACTTAGCTCATGTGAAAGGGAAGAACCTGTAATATAGTGAAGATGACATCTCTGAACTATGTTTAGCAATAAAGAGATGTTGCTTGCTGCAACTCAGCTACAAGTGCTGAAATAAGACAAAATGTCACAATTGTAGTTGATGCATGTAAGCTGAAAGAAGAATCTAAGAAGCTGATACACAAGAATAATGAAGTTGTATGGACATGTGATGAGGGGAGACAATGAATACAGTATGTGGGTAAAAGTGTGACACTGGAAAAGAATCAAGGGAAGTCAAAACAGAGGTGGATGGATAAAGTAAAGGGTATAACTGAGGTGGAAGTACAGGAAAAGGATGAAGACAAAGAAGGAGATATTAATAAATTATTGTAATGGTAATCAGTGTTTCATATAAGAACATTGAAGAGTTAAAACAAAATATCACTGTCTGTATTAGGAGAGATAAAGAACAATACTAATTAATAATGTTTAACTAAAAATGTGTTAAACTAAATGCTTGGTGTACAGTGAATTGTAACCTAATTATATTTAATATTGTGCTAAAAAGAAAAAAAAATCTACCACATTCTTAGATCGTCTTTAATTTACAAATACCGTGTTGGAGCAGTTCTATATTCCTTTGTTTCTCCATGTCTGATTTGTAAAAAGAAACATTTCCCATTTAACTCATTTACTGAAAGTTCCATTAAGTGAGTATATCTGAAATGCTTTTTTAGATTATCGTGAAAATTACTTTATTCTTCTTCCACATATCTCCTTTCAAGCATAGTAATTAAAATTAATACATTAAAAGGCATTTAAAGGGAGAATTTGTGTTAGTTAATCTATTTAAAGAACAATAATTATCTGTCAAAGCAAGATAGTAAAATAATAAAATAAAATCTCTTTATGTCTGCATTGCATTCATTAATGTTATCTGTTATTTATTTTTAATTAATGTTTAAATTTAATAAAAGATGTTTTTCAAAAGAAGAATTGACATTGTATGAAAATAAATGTGAAAATGTCAGTAAAAAATATATATATTTAAATATTAACCTAAATTTAAAAATTTATGATGATTTAACCCAATATTTAATAGTTGCTAAGGAACATAGTATTAAAGAGACAGTTATAGTAAAAATGTTTTCAGAATATGAAATATGTTACCCATTATGCTAAATATTTTTTATGCACTCTATACTTAATTTCCATGTTACTGTCTTCTCGGATATCTACGTTATCCTAGGGTTATTTAATGGTAAGCCTGCTAGGACTTCCAGTACAAAGGTAATGTATCCTTCATTACATTTTGTTATCTAAATTTAAAAGTAAACACAACCCGATTCTTAATGGCCATGTACATTAAGAACTTCAAGTATAAAGTTAATCCTATGTTGAACGTGAAGTGATTTACCTTTCTACTTCTTTCTATATCTCAGACAAACCTTGCTACAGCTTTCTGTACTGTTTGCATCATGAGTTCCAGTATTTTTCCTAACTTGCACTAACATGTCTCTTACACCTATACTTCATTTTCATGGCTTTGTCTTAAGTATCTGTGCTTTTATCAATAAAACCCATGGGTGTTGCACTTTAAATGCATAATGTACATAAAGAAAGGTTTCAAATCTTTTAGTTTTGAATACATATTATGGTTTTGTCCCAAATATAAAACCCAAATCTAGTCACCCAAACTCAAGCTCTTTCACCAGTTTTATCCAGAATGTCTCAACAAGAAAGAGGTTCCCAGATTTCGTCTCTTATTTAACCGTTACTTTACAAATACAGTATATGTTACTACTCTGAATCACAAACTTAGCATGATTCTGAAGCGATTATATATTTTCTTGTATTGCTTTGAATTATACCTTTGTTTGCTTTTAAAAGAGTCTTGTGATTTTTCAGTACGTTACGTACAAATAACATAATATTCTTAAACCTGTTCAATCCAATTAAGGAGGAATGATGGCTGGGCTTATCCTAGCAGCATGCCTGCTATCGACAGGGCATCATATCAACAAAGAGCCCACACTCAAACACACACGGGGCCAATTTGGAATTATTTGTTAACATAAACAAATCAGCATTACACTTTGTCAAATGCAAGCATCACAGGCCATATATGTAAGCATTAAATAATCCGCCTTGGCAAATATAATCATGCAGTGCCTCTTGTAGAAGTAGGGGACTGCGTGACGGGGCAAGTTGGCTCTGCAATCTCACTTCTGTTTTAGGAGTCTCTTGAACCCAACACCATCGATAACATACCCAGATGAGCTGGCAGATGAGGACACAATACGAAGCAAGGGGTAGGTGCAAAAGTGCTTCAGTGCTTTCATTTAAAACAAATCAAAGATCAAAATAGTGTTCAGTAAGTTCAGTGCAATCAATCCGTAGTTAATAAAAAAAAATCCAGCAAGTGATGGAGGTTAAAATCTAAATAAATAATCATTTAAGATGAGGCTAAAACACAGCAGGAAATTATCCTTAAAAACTGCTCAGATTCACTCCTTTAATACTTGATGTATCCTTGGCTTAACCCTACTGGCTCCTTGCAGCCAAGGAGGCACCTAATCTGCAGTTCAGCCAACCTTCCACATTGCCCCTAGGCTTGAGCCCCTGTAGACCTCTCTGGCTCCCAGCAGGGCACCACATCATGCCTCCGAATCCCACTGCCAGGCTCGCACCCCTGTGTCCCATGGCTCCCCCACAGAATGCCTCACTGAGCCTCTCCTTCCCCTGCAGCCGCACTGCCTCTCTGTGGCAAGTTGTTCCAATTATTTATTTACAGTATTTATTAAAAACAGCCCTCTTTCTGAGCCACAGACCCGCTACACCACAGATTGAGAGAGAGCTCAGCCTGACATTGCACACATGGATGCATGTCACTTCTAGCCAGTTACCTGTCTAATCCAAAAACAGATGGCAGCTCTCAATGAGGGTAAAGGTTAGCTCCATATTCCATCTTTGTTTTTGGGAGCCTCTAGAACCCAACACCATCGATAACATAACTGGATGAGCATGACAGATGAGGACAAAACACACATGAAGCAAGGGGATGATGAAAAGTGTTTAAGTGCTTTTATTAAAATAAACAACAGTGTTCAAAAAGTATAGTGCTCTAAATGTCAATAAACAGATAATCCATAAAATGAAGGTATACAGTGAAGGTTAAAATCCAATAAATAAATCCAATAAAACATGGTTAAAACAATGCAGTGCAGGAAACTTATTGCTTTACTTTAAAAGGAAGGCCCTAGTGCCTTCCTGTAAAACTGGCGGCTCTCCAATTTCAGACCTCACAGCCCGGAGAGACATCGACCAACAGGTTCTGGATTTCATCTTTTACTTCTTGTCACACACACGTGAGACAGCTAAAGGGCCTGAATAATAGTAATTCCACACCAGACCAGGGGGCAGCAAGGTGCACTGACTTTCTTTCTCAATCCCTTGCAGACCATCCATGGAAATCCTGCATGGTTCTGGTGCCACTGATGACATCACTTCCGATCTTGATGCCACTAATGAAGTCTCTTTCGGCCCCAGCGCCACTGCTGATGTCACGTACAGTCTCGGCATATAAAGCCGCCATCTTTAGCAACCAAAGTTAGTTCTGTTTTGGACTCGGACTTGTGAACATCTTGCAATTATTGAACCCTTTTGCAGTCAAAGCACAAGATGGCTGCCCCAAACCTTTTTGATGACTTTGTGTTGTTTTAGTGATTGTTCACCATCAGTTTTTGTTTCCTTTTTCTTAACTCTTACCTTCTCATTTGTATAATTTTTTTAATTCGTAATAAATCTTTAAATATTAAAGAAACATTGTTTTGTGTTTTCTAAACCAGAAGTTGCAACTGTTTTTCCTCTCTCCTCTTGTGGATAGTTTTGAATTTAAAGCCATTGCCTCACTATTTGACTTGTACACTCCTTAAGCCTTCATGATTTGGCGCTAAGAGTGATTGGGAGTGGTGAGGCCTACATTTTTGGTTCAGACCTGTGTTGGAGTGCAGATCTGACTTTCATTATTAAGGACTTTAACCTGTTTGAGATTTGTAAGCAGGCAGAATCATACATAGTAAAATGTCCCTTCATGGCCCTCTCAGTGGTCAAGTGTGGTCTCGCATCTGCTGAACAAACTTGGAGCGAGGGCCAGGGAGATGAGAGGTCCACTGTAGTGAAGAACTGTAAGGTGGCTGATTCATATTTTAACTCTAGGTTTTTTACTCTCTTTTGGATTTTCTTCACCACTGCAGTATTTATGGATTTATTCATTGAAGAGTATTTATTGATTGAGGCATTTTATAAAAACTGTACAATGACACTGTTGGTTTTTGCGCCAAAAGCTAGTTAGTAGGGTTTATGTCACATGTTGGCATACCTATCTTGCTCCAATGTACAGTGTAATTTTTTAGTTGTTAATTTCCTTTAATGAAAACTTAAGCAATCAAGTACAATTTTTCTTTTTTTTTGGCTGAGCCACACAATAAGAAAAGTTCATTTAGTCATAGTAACACATGAAACATAGCACTAATGCGCATTATTATTATGTTCACAATTCTAAACCCTAAAGATATTTCTAAACATCTGATCAAGGAGGTAGTACATCTACTGACATACACTTTTTCACTCTCACTTTATCAATTAAACCATGCATGAAATTTCACAAAAATAGCCATTCTTCCAGACCATACCAATATACCAAAGTTTGTTCCACTTGCCAGTATAAAAAACAGACAACAGCATTCTACTAATCATTGACTGCAACACACATTAAGATGGTGGTTATTATTTTTACAAAATAAGAAATATCATTGTGAATGAAATAAGATAAAATCAAGTTTCTTGAGATAGTAACAGAATGCTTCCTTTTCTGTTAATGAAATTTCTGTTAAATTTCAAAAAGTGACTACTATCCAATAATTTTGCAGAATACGGAAAAACATAATGAAATGTTTTTTTACCAAACTCTTTTATCTGAAAAACTGTTTAAAGATCAATGTAATACGGCTCAGTCTTCACATAGAAATTTACCTTGACTCTCAGGCCTTGATCATGGGTATGTGATGGCTGCAAATCCAAATTTAACATGCCCAAATTCTGTGCCAGGGCAGTATATCATACTTTGGCTGTCTAGTGTGCTTTGTTGCTTAGCAACACTGGTTCAGTATGGCTTTCTGATTTACACTCTTATGTAAAGAGGTGCAACTGAATTATTTATAACTTAGATATCAGCTGTATTAACAATATCTCATTCTCGTCATTGTATATGTTTGGTTGTTAAAAGTCGTTGCATGTAGACAATTTTTTTATTTTTTTGTTACTGCTTTAGATCAAGGGAAATAACTTTTTATCAAATGTTGTGTCTGACAACATTTGCACTAAACTCAATCCAAGGAAATGTGCCTTTGCAGTTTGCAGTGCAAAACTGTTATTACTATAATCTATTTTATATTACTAATGCATCTCCTTCATACGTACTGTATGTATTTGAGGTGTTGTTGTTTCTGTGTTTAGCTTCTTTATAAAGCAACATTTCCCTCTTTGGACATATAAAGCTCTCTCTCTATCTATCTATTACTGTCTTCTAACCACTTCTGGGGCATAGGCCATTGACAAGAGTTCTCCTGAGATCTCTGTCCTGGGCTTTGTTCTTCAGCTGGCTCCAGGTGTACCCAACTCTACAGGTGTCTTCTTACAATTCTGCACATCATGAATTTCTAGGCTGCACCTCTGTTCTGCTTTCTTTGGAAATTCCAAATCAGTGTACTGCCTGAAGGCTGAGAGAAATGATAGAAGGAATGAGACCAGGAGTGAAATGCAGACTAATTCAAAAACAGGTTATAGCCTTAAGGATGGTAACACGAAGCCTAAACAGAAACCAAAAGTCAAAGTCAAAGGAGAAAACTATTAGAACAAAAATCAGAATTCAAAAAGTAATGCACACCAGTTCTTTGTTTTTATACAAATCATGGATCCCAAACAATCTACTGTCCCAGTATTTAGAGCTTCATACCATCCTAACAACAGGGATGTCAAAATTGAGGTACTAAAATGGTGGGGCGATAATATAAATATAGTAACAAAAATAATTAATTCCATTTCCAATTAATATTTGCATCCAGGAAGGTTCTTGGATATAAAGAACGCATAACCCCACCTAGAATTTTTAAAAAATGTACTGCTTATAACAGGCTATAACAGTGGGGCTGACTGGTGATGTTTCTTGCAGGGTCGTGGAGTATGTAACATGTCTGTCTCCAGCCTCTTTTCATTTTCTTTTTCTGCAGTTTTCTGCTTTGTCCTCTTTGTTCAAAGAACCACCTTGTATTATTACCTATAGGAAATTTAGCATTTGAGGTTCAACCAGATGTGATAATGTAGATCATACATTCAGTGCAATATGTTTCTTGCAGGCTTGTGGAGTATGTAGTCTGTCTCAACCTCTTTTCAATTTCTTCTTCTGCAGTTAGCGGATTTGTTTTCTTTATTCAAATAACCACATTGTATTATTACTTTTAGGAAATCTAGCACTTATGGCCCAACCAGATGTGATAATGCAGATGATACATTCAGTGCAATCAATGATTGCATTAAAACCATAGCAAAATAAAATTCATAAAACACACACACACACACACATGGTGATGCAGGCCTTCTGGTGCTGTCACACAACTGATGTGCTTTCCTGCTGCTTCCAAAAGCCAACAGTTGCCACATACCTTTCGTTTAGTAGGCAGGCATGAATGTTTAAAAGATATAAGTGGAGTGCGATCCTTGTGTTTACAAAACAGAGTAGATTTAGCTAGCATTTGAGCATTTTAATCAAGTAAGTCATAGCTACAAATCCAGTTACTTGGGACTGGATTATGAAGAGGAATGTGACTTCCTATACTGAAATGCTTTTTTAACACTGAAGGAGTTCCAAGATTTCAATAGGATTTAAAGCATAATGCAAGTGCACTGTTTGGATTATTGTCCGGGTTTATGATATTTGTCTTTATTTTTTTAGTACTTTGCAAAATCCTTAGGGATTAGTTACTAAATATGAACAATGATTCCTGGGTGAGCTTAGGCTGACACCTAAAGACTATACAGAATAACCCATACAAGATATATTTCTCGACCTTTTCTGTCTAGCTATAAGATATTAATAAAACATTACTGCAAAATTATTTTTCCACTCCCAGCAGAATCTGAGGACTCAGTTCACTCTGCTGTTATTGCTGAAGCTACAGCCCTATATTGCTACTTTAAGAAACAATCAATAGTTTCATATAAATTATTACATATTTATGCTGATGCATTAGCTTATACAGTATAAATGATGACTCAGGTTTTCCATTTGTTTTTGTTAAAAAATTTACTTGTAAAAGCTGTATTGCATGTTTACAACAACTAATCTGAAAACAGATTCCAAATTAAGTGTTGTTTAAGTAAGTACAGGAGTTTTTATTTTTATTAATAATACATTTTTTTATTTATATAACACCTTTCCCATGCTCAAGGCACTTACAGAATATAAGAAAGAACGGCAGGGTATACAGTATATAGCATAGTACAAACCAAATAAATAAATAAAGAAGATTAAGATAGTAAATTCAGAGAAAGCCTAACAGACAACATAAGTCTAGCACACACTCACAGGTTACATGAGCATCTTGACAGAGAGGTAAACTGAGAGAAGCGGAATAAAGTCAAGTAGAGCTAAAGGCCTTCCTGAACAGATGAGTTTTGAGTTGTTTTTTAAAAGAATTCATGGGGTCAGCTGACCTGATTAATTTCGGTAGGTCATTCCAGAGTCTGGGCGCTATACAGCTGAAGGCCCTGTCACCCATGGAGTGTAGATTAGTGTGGGGCACAACAAGATTACCAGAATTAGAGGACCTTAGTGGGCGGGCAGGCACATAGTGATGGAGAAGGTCACTGATGTAGTTTGGCGCGAGGTTATTTAAGGCTTTGTAGGTTATTAGTAGGATTTTATATTCAATTCTGTAAGACACAGGGAGCCAGTGAAGACGGAGCAGGATGGGTGTGATGTGCTCGCTGCTGCTGGTTCGAGTAAGGACTCTTGCAGCAGAGTTTTGAATAAGCTGGAGCTGTGATATAAGATTAGAAGGGGCACCTGCCAGCAGCGAGTTACAATAATCTATGCGGGATGTGATAATAGCATGGACAAGTTTCTCAGCATTAGAAAAGTAGAGGAAGGAGCGAACACGAAATATGTTATGGAGGTGGAAGTAAGTATGTGGGCGGAGTAAGAAAGGAAGGAATCAAAAATGACACCAAGATTCTTTGCAGTAGAGGCAGATGAGATGATGAGATCACCACCAAGATTTACTGGGAAGGAGCTCATTTTATTAAGTTGCATTTTAGTCCCAATTTGCAGGAGTTCAGTTTTGTTGCAATTTAATTTTAAAGAGTTCTGCTCCATCCAGGTTTTAATTTCACTAAGGCAGGTTGTGAGCTGAGAAAGCTCTGATGAAGTTCCCCTTTTAACATTGAAGTAGAGTTGAGTATCATCTGCATAAAAATGATAGCCCAGTCCATAGCTACGAATAATATGGCCAAGGGGAAGCATATAAATACAGAAGAGAAGAGGGCCGAGGACAGAGCCCTGAGGAACTCCTTGTGTGACTGGAGCCGAGCTGGATCTGCTGTTGCCAAGACTAACAAACTCTTGCCTATCAGTCAGATAGGACCTGAACCACTGGAGGGCAGTGCCAGAGATACCCAGCATGTTCTCCATTCTGGACAGTAGAATGTCATGTCTGACAGTGTCAAATGCAGCACTGAAGTCTAACAGAATTAATATGCTGGTTTGTCCAGAGTCTGCTGCCATAAGCAAATCATTGGTTACCCATAGCAGAGCAGTTTCACAGCTGTGCTGCGCCCTGAAACCAGACTGAAAGGGTTCCATCAAGTTATTAGTGGTTAAGTAATTGGTGAGCTGGGAGGCTACAACACGCTCAAGAGCTTTTGACAGAAAAGGTAAGTGGGAAATAGGCCAGAAATTGTTAAGACTGTCAGCATCAAGACCAGACTTTTTTAACATTGGGGTTACAGAAGCGATTTTAAAAGTGAGCAGCACAGAGCCAGTGTCAAGGGATGAGTTTATTATTGTTGTAGCAGTCGGGATTATGGCATGAAGGCAGGATTTAAGTAGTGTGCTGGGGATGGGGTCCAGTACACAAGTAGTCGGTCTCATCTTACAAAGCAGGTCATTAACAAAAGCAGATGTGACTGGTGAGAACTTAGAGAAGGAGCTGGATGGAGTGGGAAAACAGGGAGAGATATAAACAGATGATGTATTTATGTTAGTTGAATTATTTAGATCTTTAATTTTGTTACGGAAAAAGTGGAGGACTTCAGTAGAAGAGGTAGTTGGGCCAGATGCAGGTTCGAGTAGTTTATTAACTACAGAAAACAAAACCCTTGGGTTATCGTGGCCACTTTCTATTATTCTGCCATAGTGGGTGTTCTTAGCAGCAGTTAGTGCTTCTCTGTAAGCTCTTTGGTGGTCAGAGAAAGCCTGGATGTGCACGGTGAGGCCAGTCTTACGTGACATTCTCTCAAGGCGTCGGCCTGCTGCTTTCATAGATTGCAATTCTGAATTATACCAGGGAGCTGAACGTTTAAAGGAAACCTCCTTATGTTTTAAAGGAGCTGTTTTATCTAATGCTGAATCAAGGGCTGAGTTATAGTGATCAACAAGACTATCTAGTGTTGACGGAATAGGTGCAGACAGTAAAAGATCAGAGATGGATCCAGAAAAGATAGAGGGACAGATATTTTTAAGGTTTCTGTAAGAAATTTGTCGTTTACAGGTAAGAGGAGGGAAAGGCAGTGACAGTGAAAAATACTGCTTTATGGTCAGAAAGTCCCAAATCAGTGCTGTAAATGTTGGCAACAGATAGTCCAGAAGTGCAGATCAGATCCAATATATGACCACCATAGTGGGTGGGAAAATCAACGTGTTGTGTCAAGTCAAACCAGTCCAGTAAGGATAGGAATTCATTTCTCAGTTTAGATGTAGTAGTGTCAATATGGATGTTGAAATCACCGAGAAGGATAAGTTTCTGAGTCCAATCAGATCAGATAAGAAGGATGCATTGTATTTTGGGGGACGATAAAGAACAATGAGTGAGACAGGACCTGTTTCCGTTATTAGTTTAAGAGCCAGGCACTCAAAAGACAGTGGACAATCAATTGGGATTCGTTTGATATTAAAGTCTGCTGTGATAATTACCGCTAGCCCACCTTCTTGTCTAGAGCTGCGAGGTTCTGTAGGGAAAGTGAAACCAGGTGGAGTCGCCTCCGTGAGAGACGTCAATTTGTTTGGTTTTTGCCAAGTCTCCGTTAAATACAGTATATCAAGTTTAGTGTCAGTGATGAGTTCTGACAGCACCAATTGCCATTAAGAGATCTCGAGTTAAACAGTGCAATATTAGTTAATGAGGCTTCTTTTTGCACAGAGCCGTGAGCAGGGTTTATTTCCACACAATGTAAATTTGGCACACTGACACTTCTATTTCCAGGGCCATGAGAAGGGTGGCTTACTCCTGAGCAAATGCTGCCAGTTGTCTTTTCATTCGCAGCCCGGCGGTGGCAGCGACCTGACCCGCGATGTACATATTTCGGGCGCTGCAAAATACCGGCGTCTTTTAGGATGTTCCAGTCAGACCATTTGCTCTGCACAAACTGTTTAATAAGAAGGAGTTTGTCATGAGAGTATTTTAGCATGATACTGGGCAATACTTTTCTGAAAAGCAGTGGAGAAGCAGCACAGCACAGCGGAACCGGTAGGACAGGCAGGTTTGGTAGCGTAGATGAGATGAGCCGCGATAGCAAAGCAGCAGAAAGCATAGCAGGAGGAGGTAGCAGGATTTGGAGGTTCCAAAACACAGATACAAAAAGTAACGCTTGGTAATTCTAGGCGTGATCGTCCCGGAGCCATAAGCCAAGTTAGCATGAAGAAAGCAATGTTACAAGAAATTTTACAAGAACAACAACATTTAAAAACTAATTTGCTGTGGCTATATTTATATCTAATTTAATATATTCAAATCGCTTTGAAGGCATGATGGACATTTCTTATTGGGAAGAGACTTTAGGAAGGCCTGGGACATGGAGGAATAATACAGTATCTGTCACCTGAACTGGAAGCACCAGGCAGAGGTCAGTCGGTCAAAGTGCTATGCAGCATAATGCAAACATGCAGTGGCTATAAATCCATCCATCCATCCATTATCCAACCAGCTATATCCTAACTACAGGGTCACGGGGGTCTGCTGGAGCCAATCCCAGCCAACACAGGGCGCAAGGCAGGAAACAAACCCCGGGCATGGCGCCAGCCCACTGCAGGTGGCTATAAATCAGCAGTGTATTATGTATCTGATGTACAAATCACAGTACTCTTATTATAAACGCAATGCCATAAGTATTAATTCAACCAGACCGCAAATGCTGCTATTAACAAAATTTGAGACACTAATCAGATAATAACTCCTCTAAATTTTTCAACATTATTTTCAGATTAAAACTTTATAATTCTCTTCCTAAATAATTTCTTTTTCCCTTTTTAAATAGTATATTTTTAAATTGAAGCTTTCTGGAATACAAACATTTTGGTGTAAATTTAGCAATGACACTTATGTTTATGCCTGTTGAACTGAATTTTGAGTGTGAAAATCTACAACTGTGTAACAGGGCAAAATCAAACTGCTCAAGGCATATACTTATGAATATAAAACATATATGTATTTTATACACATCAGTTGATTTTTCTTTCTGGTTTTGATCTGTCTGCCTAGTTTTGGAATGACACTTCATTTTACTTATGCCTGGTTTATGCTGCCAAAAATGGTTTTCCATGTTTATTCAGTTCCTCTTCTGTAAACAAACAGCTTCATCACTATAAAATATGGATTTACTTTCTGTCACTTAACACAGCATCAAATCATGTCACCTACATGATGTCCACAGGGAAAAACCAAGTAGAGCAGCAATAATATCTCTAGTATGCAGTGCAGTCATGTTGTGTCTATCGTAAATTAACTTGTTTTGATGAGTCTGGTACAACAATTTACTTTTATGAGTCTCAATTCAAAAAATGTTTATTTGCTGGCTGAATGATTGCAAAGTTATCTGATATGTGGGTTGAAGTTCCTATCCACATTTAAATAAATAGTAATAGTGTAAATTATTGTTTTGAGATCATATTGTCTTTTTTTTTTACAAAGCTAAAGTATCCTTAAAAATATGTAAAAAGAGTGTTAACTCCTAGATAGTATATAAGGTATATAACCATTCATCCATGAAATAGTTAAGAAATTAATTTGTTCAAATTGCTGCTTCACATCTTGCCAAGCAATATTTTTGACTATTTTAATTGCAGTGGACAATAGCGATAATCAAATATGAATTAATTTTTCTGGAATACATGAACACACACACATACACATGTTATATATATAAAATTGTCACACACATGCACATAGGAGAAAGTCTGAGGGCTTAACTGAGGATAAGACGCGGAGTCAGGGGCTGATGAAGTGCACTGTCTTTTCTCCTTCTTCCACAGTCCATGACAAGGGAAAGGCAACTAGAGCTCAAACTGCTTCCACTGCCATGCCAAACCCTCCTAGTGACCTCACTTCTGCCAAGGGTCCACCTCTTCCTGTGGCCCATAAAGACCCAGCCACCTCGCCTTCCCATTTAGTCACGTTTAGACACAGTCTTTTATGTTACTCTGGTGGTGTTGAAATCAATTCCCTATACATTTTCTAAACCCACTTTAACCTGAAGCCAGCATAGTACACAAGGTAGAAACAATGTCTTCACAGGCCGCCAGGCAATTGTAGAGTGAAAACACACACACATGGGCCTGTTTAGCATCACCAACACCACCTAATCTGCATGTACCCTGGTGGAGGATACTGGAACTCTATGAGGAATATCATATGGACATGGTGAGAATATGCAAACTCCATGCAGGAAGGATTTGGGATGTGAACCCTGAACTCCTTACTGCAAGGCAGCAGAAATGCCTCTGTGCATATTTATTGCATATATATGTGTTTATATATATATATATATATATATATATATATATATATATATATATATATATATATAAACACACACACACACACGTATGTGAGTAACAATATATTCAAAATTATAACACATCATTTACTTTTTCTTCTTCTCACTGTACTTACCATCCTCAAAAGCAGTTACTGTGATGTTATACCATGGTTGTTCTTCTCTATCAAGGACTTTTGTAGTCCTAATAGTTCCGCTGGTGGAATCTATGCTGAAATAGCTATCTTCGTGTAAACTGCCATCAATGGAATATCTATTTTTAGAGGGAAAAAAAATGAATGAAGACAGTTTCTGTAGCTCCCACGCAAATAAGGTTCAAAATGTTACCCAAGTAATTTTACTAACAAAAGCCTAATTAAAAAAGAGAACGATAAACCATTGTATGAACACTTTCTGCCTAGTAGGTGATAAATTGATTAAATAAAAGAATGATGTACAGGCATTAAAGACATAACGAAATAAAAAGGACTGCCACTTGTTCAATAACAATCATCATTTTATAATTAACCTGAACACAATAACAATGACATATTGAAATTATTTTGACACCCAAACTGGAAATGAAATAAAATGAGCTTGAACACATTTTATTTATAGAAAGAAGACATTTTAGCACCACTTTCCAAAAAATACTGTGGCTGCATGTGCTACAATATCTGCTTAATGAAAAAGAATGATTGTCAATTTTTGTATTAGAAATTTATTAATAAATGTTAATAGTGTATTAAGCATTCTCACTGTGACACTACTAAATAAGTAAAAAAAAATTTGTTTATAAAACACATAGAATTATTTTAAAGCTTGTAATAAATAATGCAAATGGATATTGATGAGGCAAATTATATTTTAAAAATAATTTTTATTTTCAGCTGTGGAGAATTGCAAATACAATTATTTTGAGGTTTTTAGCACTCCATGGGATGATGTCGTCTGTGAAAACAGTGATATCAAATGGGATTTGTTTGATTTGTTCCATGAGGCTGGCACTGAGACACAGTGCTTAACAATGCAGACTTGCACATCCAGTGTTTTTGGTTCAAATACCAGCCTTGTAACTGTATTGATTTGTACCCAACTGACAGTCTTCTTGCTGGTATATTTTAACACAAAAGAAAACAGTTCTGTTTGACAACAGAAAACCATCTCCCTCTCACAATCAGAAAATGACTTTAAAAACAACATATTCCAAATGTGAGCTCAATGGCACTGGAAACTATAATTTCTATGGTCTAGTAGACCTTCAAAAGTGTAAGCAGAAGTTCAAGGTTTCAAATGACATCAACTGAAGATTTTAAAAATCACAAAAAAAAAAAAAAAATACACACAAAAATGCAATTATGTTTCCATTTTCAATATTTACAGCTTTGCATAGGTATATGGTGTGGAACTATTTGTCCCACAAAGTAGGCTATGTGGAGATCATACTTCAAAATCCAACTATCCAACTATCCATGACTAAGCATTCATCATAAACCCTAACCCAAAACATATTCTCTGAAGTATTGATGCTTCATGAACAAAAGGAATAACACAAAATTTTTGTACCATCACAAAATCCCGTTAATAGCATTACATCCTTTTGTATAACTTGTTAAAAATGTACATTTTAAGACAGTTACACCATTTTGTATGTTCCACGTGTAATTAATTAAAGCAGAGCAATCTGTTTTTAATAAAGCTGACTATTAATGTAGAAACACCATCAAAAATAAGCCACAACATACTGAAACCAGAATGTGAACCATAGAAATTATATTGTACATGGCATGAAGATGGATGACAACAAAAAAAAAATTCTATCCTAGTAACTCTAAAGCATTCAAGGTAAAAATGTGATATATCAATATATAGAAAATATAGTCCTAAAATGTATTATTCTCTTGGTGAATCCAAACACATTTACAGAAGGAAAAAAGAGTAATTATAAAATAATCAAGCCTCACAAATTCTTTGTCAGCTTTGTGAAGGATTGTGATATACAGTTTTCCTACCCATTTGTCATGGAATTCTAACAGAACACAGATTAGTTCCATGATGCTCTCTGAAAATAGGCTTGTGTGTTACAAGCTTCTGTCTGGTATAACAGCATAGATTCGCCATTCTTTGACAACCAAAAAAAACCAGCACAAGAACAAAAATCATGTAATAAATGTTACTGTTGGCCAATAGTAGTTTAAAACAATGAGGGAGAGTCAAGTTAAAATTAGAAAATGGGATTTATTAAAAAATGGAACGAACCGTAACAAAACTGAGAATGTAATTTCTCAATGTGGTCTCCACCTTTCTCAATGCACTTGTTCCACCTGCTTGGATGTGCCTGGATTACAGCAGAATAAAAGGGTTTGTCTTGTCCTCACAACCACTCATGCACCACTTTCTTCACGTTGTCATCTGTCTTGAATTGACGACCACTCAGATGTTTTTTAGCAGTCCAAAAAGGTGGAAATAACACAGTGCCAAATCTGGCTAATAAGGAGGATGTGGCAATACCTCAAACTTCAGTTTCTCCAGACAAGGTTTGGTGTTCGTAGCAGTGTGTAGACGGGCATTGTCTTGAGGCAAAAGGACTCATTTAAGACAGCAGTCCCCACCGCTTGGATCGAATAGCGGGCTTCATATTGGTCTCCAGCAAGTCACAGTAGCTTGCGCTAGTGAGTGTAGTACCCCTCGGCATGTAGTGTTCGAAAATAACTCGGGTGCACGAGTGGTTGCGAGGACAAGAAAAAACCTTTTATTCTGCTGGAATCCAGGCACTTCTACGCAGGTGGTGCAAGTGCATTGAGAAGGGTGGAGACTACATTGAGAAACGACATTATCAGTTTTGTTCGAGTTCATTCCATTTTCTAATAAATTCCATTTTCTAAATTTAGCTTGACTCCCAGTTGTAATAAAAGAACTTCTACTGAAAAGCACAGGAAATGCAAACTGACTGTGGTGAAATTACATTGAGCCTCCACACAGCAGTAAAAAAGGATATTTGAAATGTGAAGGTGCAAGTAAAACAGACAGAGTAAAAAAAATAGTTATCTACCAAAATTTCAGTTATATTCAAGTTCAAACATTGTAGAAGAGTAAAACGAATAAGTAACACTTTTAATAACTTTGTTTATTTTCATTAATGTTCCTTTACAAGCCTTTGCAATGGATAAATAGCTTCAACTTTAAATTTTTTAATAAAAAACAGCCACAACTGATGAATAAATGATTTGTAAAGATGTAAAGAAACTTTATATAATTAATAAATGCTATTATGAGGTGTTACCTATATACTGTATATATTTAATGATTAATTGCTATTTAAATATTGCTGTAATTTTTTTATATTTTTGTATAATTTATATTTGAAAGTTATTGTAAATCATTGCCAAGAAAATAAAGAAAACTACTACAAAAGGAAATTGTGAGTTTCACGTTTAATATACTATCCCTAATAAGATATATGAAATTAAGTTGTATTTTGTTTATTTCTGGAGGGTGGCAATGTGGCACAGTGAACAGCACTGTTGCTTCACAGCACTGGGGTCCTGATTTCTGATCCCAGGGTATCGTCATTAGGGAATTTGTACAACCTCCCTGCTTCTGCATGGATTTTTCTACATCATCCAAAAGTCACACTACTTGGTTTACCTTGGCACTCTAAACTGACCTAGTACTAGTTGGGGTTTGATAAGGTCCAGCGATTGACTGACAATCCAGTGTCCAGGGTTGATTCCTGCCTTGTGCTAGATCCTGTCAAAATAGGTATCATCTCTCTTTGACCATGAAATGAATTAGGGAATAAATGTGCATATGAAAGAATATTTCCGGAAATAACATTTTATAAAATAGTTATTTTGTATAGAAGAGGAAGTCGCAAACGATGTTTTAAAATAATAACACTGAAAATTTTAATTATTTTAATTTTAAGTACATATGCCTATGACAAACAAGCTACAGATATGGACATACTGGCATAAAATGTCAATTAAAACTTGACTATTAAAGGTATGTATCAATTACTTCCAATCAGACATTCATAAATGAAGCTTTCAAACAGAAAATAACCTATACAATAAAAAATTAGAAACATTTTGATGAGAACAGGTCATTCTGCCAAATAAGCTCCTTTATCTTATTCACTGAGATTGTCCAAAATCACATTTAGTCGAGATATGAAGGTCCTTAAAGTCCCACTCACAAGCACACTACTTGGTAATTTCTTCCATATATTAATAGTTCTTTGCGTGAAGAAAAACTTCCAAACATTTGTGTGAAATCTGTCCTTAATAAGTTTCAACCGTGTCCCCTTGTTCTTGTTGCAGAATTTATTTTAAAGTAACAACTTAGATTTTAAACACTTCAGTCATGTCCCCTCTTAATCTCTATTTGCTTAAACTGAAAAAGTTCAACGCCTTTAATCTTTCCTTATAGCTCTTAGTCCCAGAATCTGCCTAGATGCTATTCTCTAAACTTTCTCTATGTCATTTTTGCAACATGGAGGCCAAAACTGTGCACAGTACTCTAGATGAGGCCTACCTAGTGAGATAACATATATTAATTTATATAATTTAAGCATAATCTCCCTTTATTTATAACTCTACACATTGTGGTATATAAACCTAATATCCTATTAGCTTTCTTGATCACTTCTGTACGATGTCTCGCTGTAGTTAGCGATGAGGAGCAATGATGTTTCAGACCTCCCACTGTTTATTTAAATGTAACATCTCCTACATGTTATATTTTACATTTACTTAGATTAAATTGTATTTGCCACATAATAGCCCACTCCTGTATGCCATGGAAATCACTCTGTAAAAACTTAGCTAACTTTATATTATCTGCCTTTCCACATAATTTGGTATCATCTGTAAACTTAACCAGCTTATTGATGATATTCTTGTCCAGATTGTTTATATATATTGAAAAGAGTAGTGGCCCCAGTACTGATCCCGGAGGGACTCCACTTTTAGCATCACTTAACTCTAAAAAAGTTCCTCTCATCATAACCCTTTGCTTTCTGTGTCTGAGCCAATTTTGTACCCACTTATAGACCGTGCCTTCAATTCCCATTTCTTTTAGTTTGATCCCTAATCCTTCATGTGGTATCTTATCAAAAGCATTCTGAAAATCAAGATAAATAATATATGCACCTCTCTCTTCAAATGCTTTTGTTGCTCATTCATAGAATTCCGATGTATTAGTGAAAAAATCCAGCATATCATTTAAACAGTATGTTGGAATTGTATCTATTTTGGAATATCCGGAAGAATATGGATCAATAAAAACATATTTTTAAGGGCCACCACCAAGAATGAGGAGGTGTATAATAATAATAGATAATAGACACTTTAATTAATAACATAAGCATAAAATTATAAGCATATATAGTAATTATATCCATATGCATAGAATTAGCCAGAACAAAAAGGACAATCATAAAATCTGTCTTTATATCTGCAATTTTCTAATAACTCTGTAAACATGGTAAAATGGCACGAAAATATCATTTGAATATGTATCATGACATTTCGCATTAAAAGAAGATAAAATTTAGAAATTTCAAATCTAAAGTCAAAATTTTCAGTCTTGACATAAGTCATCTCAAAACTGATTAATGCAATTTGAAATCTTGAGGAGCCAGAGTCTATTCCTGAAGCACTGGAAACAAGGCAGGAAACAGCCGTGTAATGCATAACCCAAAAAAAGTTACCCTTTAATATAAAGTTGGTAGCCTCTAAATCCCTACTGAAGGGGTTTAAAGGAGCTCTGGATAGAAGGGGGGATGCAAAGTAAGCACAATGTTGCTCAGTCTGAAAAAATATTGAAAAAAAAAAAATTTTAGTAGGCCAGTGCTGCTGAAGTACAAAGCCTAAGCTCCATAGAAGATGATTAAATACATTAAAAAAATGAATATCCCTTTAAGAGCAATAATGTAAGTGAAGCTTTTCATTTAAATAAGAGCACTGTTAACTTTCAGATGTTTCAATGACAGTCCTTGTGCAGATGCGAAAAAGCCGTTATAAGCAGATGTGGGAAGGGGGACATTTGCGGTCAGAAGGAAATGGAGGGATTCAGACTCTGAACGTGTCTTAACATTTCCAAATTAAGTTATAAGATTATTTTGTTATTGTTATTCAAAATAAAGTTGTTGAACTGTTAAAAGAACACTTGTGTTAAGTTTATGCTACAATTTCCATAATTGGAGATTATATTCTGCATAAGAAAGAAGGGGAAACATCATTACAATCCCTCTTCTAGTCACTCTAATTACTTGAACACAAAATCTCAACTAGAAAATTTATGCAAATTTCTCCGGGTAGAACTGGTGAAAAATTCAGTGCTCTGTTGTGTGCAGTTTTAAGACACTGTCACACATGTGCAAGTAGGAGTCCACTAAAGGGGTGGCGGGGTGCAATAACTGTCTTTCTCAATCCCTTGCAGGCCATTCTCGGGAAATCCCGCAGGGTTCCAGCACCTTTGAGGATATCACTTCCGGTTCTGGCGCCTTCGATGACGTCCCTTTCCGGTCCCGCCTCTGATGATGTCACTTCCTTCACTGGCCTTTAAAGCAGCCATGTTGATTCAATACTGGGAGTTATGTTTTGGACTCAGCCTTGTAAACAACTCACAATCTTTAACTACCTTTTTGCAGCCAAGGCACCTTTTACGGATGGCTGCCCCAAACCTTTATGATGTCTGTTTGTCGTTCTTGTGACAACATTCATCCAACAAATTTGTTCACTTTTCAGAGTCTGAAAAGTTATAATTAAAATGTCAACTTTTGAAAAATAATTGGACATGAAAGCCTCTGAAATTATTTTGTTATTAAATGAAATCCATTAAAAGGCATGGTCTTAGAATTTACTTCCTGTCCCTCCAACCCAACACTTGATAATGAAATATTATCTGTAAACCACCTGAAGTTTAAATTCAGGGGTTGTGAATGAAGAGTAAAAGGATGATTTCAAAAACTACTGTATCTTGAAAGGTAATCCTATTAAAAACCCCAAAATGTTAAAATTGTGTGGGCTGATTTTTCTCTTTAAAGATGTAAAAAGTATAATTTAAAGATCAGTCAGAAATTGATAAGGTAACCTATGAATTTAGTGGAGAGTTTTCCTCAATAATGCACTTCAAAACGTTACAGAAATATTCAGTAGCAACATGATTTATGTTTATTTAAGCATTTCTAATGATATTCAGCCCTTAAGAGACAGGACTTCAGTATAAACCATACTAGTGTCCAATGCAACATAACCCCTAAAAAATCTAATGCCTGTTTCTTCACAACTGAATACCAAGCACTTTATTCTTTTCTGCAATTATGAATGAAAAAAATTATGTAAGCCCACAATATGCCTTGTCAATGAGAAATGACTTTACTTTTCAGCCATTCTCTTTTCTGCTGAATGTCTTCTTTCTTATAATAAAATATATGCGTAACTCAGGATTATCCATCCATCCCACCAATTATACAACCCGCTATATCCTAACTACAGGGTCACAGGGGTCTGCTGGAGCCAATCTCAGCCAACACAGGGCGCAAGGCAGGAAACAAACCCCGGGCAGGGTGCCAGGACACCACAGAACTCAGGATTATTACATTCACAAAACTAAATGTTACTAGATACTGCAAAACAGGGATTCCTAATTGGAGCAATTTTAAAGTCACACAAAGAATTCCCTTGTTTAAAAATGTAGATGTTGAAAATAGACACTGGGTAATAAAAACAAATATGGTTTTGTCATATTAGTTAATTATTAAGTATACCCGTTTTAATTATTTTAGGAACTGTGGGATTGTGTCTTTTTAATTAAGTCATGTTTTCAACTTCAGAAGGGTCTCTCTTCGGGTCTGCTAAAAAAAACTCTTCGTTTTTGATCGAGCTCAGATGTGGCAGTTGAAGTGCATACTGCTGCCTTATCTGATTTTCATTGAAGCTGCTTCCGTTTAGTGTGAGAACTTGTGCAGAATGAATCAAATATAAAGCTGTAGCCTGGCTGGAAAAGCTTTAGATCAGAGCACATCACAGAAGAATCTGGCATAGTCTGACAGTACAGATATTATATTGAGCTGTTGTCCTGTTTTTTGTATGAAACCAAATGTCTCCATGATACACCTGTTGTGAGTTTTTCCAGATACATTATGAATACATTATGCAGGAGGTAAGACATCTGGGAACGGCAAGTCATTGAAGGAATAGGAAAGGGCTCAGTAGAATTATATTGTTACCCAGTAAATCTCACAAATGAGTCATAAACTGCTAGTGCTCTTCATCTGTGTGTTACTGGACATACAGTATTTGGACGTGTCTATGTTTTTGTGGAATTTGCATGCTAATTCATGATTTTAAATGACCTCGTAATTGAAAGAATGTGGATGCAAGTTTGACCTTCTTTAGACTGGCATCTGGCTGTGGGTTTTTTTTCTGCAATAAAAAAGGGATCAAGCCTCTACTGAATATACTAAAGCAGATCCGTTGGATTTAATTCAGTCTAAAACTTGACTATATTGCATCAAGTCAAAATGAAGCAAAACCATGACTTGATCACGTTATAATTAAACTTTGAAATGAAATAAAATAACAACTGGAAGGTGCTTCGAGAAGATGGCAGAGGCTCACAAGGCCCAAACACACCTGATTCAACTTTGATGATGGGCTGATGATCTGAATTTGGTATTTTTGGGTAGGAAAAGCTTACAGGGCCATAGACTCCATGGTTGAAGATTAAGAAAAAATAATCCCATAAAATGATTAAAATTAAACTAAATTAATCATACATTTTCACAGAAAAAATCTTTCATACAATAAATGGTTTAAACAGTTTTAATCAGATACATTAATGTATATTTACATTTCAGCAGTGTTGTTGGAGCCATTATGAATTGTTATAAAGTCACAGTGATGCTGAATTAAAAAGCTGTAACTGACTTATTGAAGAATAGCTCTACCAAAGAATTTAACTCAAATAAGTAATTGTTTCTATCAGTATTATGTTTCGAGTAATGTGCACTTGAGGAAAAATAAGTTTGCATAAGTTGCCTAACACAGCAGAAATTTGTACAAGGTACTGCCACCTTTGAAGGCAATGCTGAAACTTTTTCATGGCTATGCCAATACCTTTGTATAGTGGAAAAGAATGTTAAAAATAGTTAACAAGCTTATCTTTTTCAAAATGCTGCAGATTTTGTGTGTTTGTAGAAGCTGAGTTGTTTTCAATAAATTGGTTTACTATAACTATCACACATCCTACATCACCAAAACAACCTTTCCTTCTCTTCAGAACAATATTGCTGAAGTACCTTAATCACTGGATTCCTTATCTTGTATTAAAGTAAACAGTCTGATGATTGTAAGTTAGTTAAATATAAGGTTACTTTATGAAATCTAGTAATTTGAAGTTATAAATATCATACGCAAGTCACTAAAACTGATTGAAGACTTAACTCACAGTCATAAGTGAGATTTGTAACATAAATATAATCCGATTACATAGCTGAATACAGTAAAATAGATATACCAGTAACTTTAATAAGATGTACATAATTTACTTGAATAAATTATACCAATGAATTATACCAATGTAACTTAATATTTAAAATTTAAAGTACTATTGAAGCTAACAATTCATGAGGAGCCAATGCCCTCAATTTAATTAAGTAAATCCAATAGACTTTTGTTTACTGTGCCTTTTACATGACGGTCTTGCTTATTCTGGAGAGCAGGGCTTTAGAAAACGGAATGGTGTGTTCACTCATCCATCTTATTAACTTGCTTAATCCAAGTCAGGAATGCATTGAGCCAGAGACTTTTCTGGCATTATCGGATACGTAACAGAAACAGACACTAGACAGACATGGTAGTGTTGATTGATAACTCTGAATCAGGGATGTCACATTCAGATCCTGGAGGGAAACATTGGCTACAAGTTTTAGGGGTCATTAGTGTCATGTGACCATAGTACAGTTAAACTGCTGCTACTGGAACATCCATCTTTTGTCTTAATTTTATTTACCTTCCTTTATTGTTTCCAGCAGCTAAACAATAATTAGATACAAAACAAGCCAACACATGAAAAGCTAAGTCAAGATTCTCAAACACAGGAGGACTACCAATCTTCCTCCAGTTAGTTTCTTAATCAGATGTCAGTTCTTACTATTAATAAAACAAGTTATGTAATTTGGTGGCCTGTTAGTGCTCTCACTCTGGCACATTGGTAATTTCCAACTGTTGATTTTCATTTTTCCTGCTAGCATTATCAACATGTTTTGTGGCTCAGAACAGATCACTGTTTCTCAGACCATCACTCTTTTCAAAAGAGAAATTGTGTGATTGATACACAGGGGCAAACAGGAACAAGATATTTGGCTGCATGTTGGCTTGCTTTGTATCTCATTATCGTTTGTATGCTGAAAACAATTAAGGTTTCTGAATCTTAAAAAAACAAGTCATTTAAAATTAAGACAAATGATAGGCTCTGTTAACACACAGAATTAGTTACTAATTAAGAAAGTGCTTGAAAAGGAAACTTGGAGGCACTGCAGCCCTCCAGGGTCTCAGTTTGACATCCTTGTCATTGTGACAGATTGAGGTCCTTTCTCGCTCCCTTGAACCCTCAGGCACCACGTCAGACGCCAAGTAAAAGTCCAAAGATGACTATTTATTATAATAATAATGTGCACCAAGCACCCTCTACTCCACAATACTCAATAAACAATACAAATAAACATTAACCAATCCTCCACTCCCAGACGCTTAGCTACCCTGCCTCCCAACTCAGCTCACTGCTGAGATATCCCAGAGTCCTTTTAAAGTCTTTGACCCGGAAGTGCTTCTGATCTCCCCAGTCCATGTGATTCCTAGCACTTCCGGGTCAGATCAAAACTCCTCTTTTCTTCAGCCCGGAAGTATATGATTTCTTCTGTTTCCGTAATTGTGAATTACTTCCGGGCTATAAGGAAAGTATAAGTCCCTGGGCCTCCCTGCAGTGTCCTCTGGTGGCCCCCATGGTATCCAGCAAGGCTGTGATGAAAGACTCCAATTTCCATGATGCCCTGCTGGAATTCGGGGCCCTTCCATTTTGCAGAGATGGCTCCATCTGGCGGTTTGGGGGTGTTGGCCGGGATACACGGCCAGCAATCCCTCACATCATCAAGAGATCACATATGAGTGACAGTGGGAAAGAATATAAATTTAGTAAATGAATGGTATCTTGCACTACATTTTCAAAAGTATTATTTGTTTCCTTTTTGTCAGAAGTAAAATGTTTTTAAAATAAGTCCATGGTATTGCAGATCCTGAACTGAAGGAACTATATTAAATTTAATGAAGGCACTGTAGCTCTTACTGATTTTTAAGTTCTATTTTTGCAAATTAAAATGTTTGGCACAGATCAACAGATTTTACTTTAATCCTACTCCATTTTTTCGAGTGCCAAAGTAATTCATATTTTATGTTTGTTTAGCTATCTTTTGAAGTTTATTTGTAGTTTTCATGCACTCATTTAAGTGCAGCATAATTATGTTGGAAGTTTACTTGTGTTTATCCATTCATTAAATCAATTAAAAATAAAAAGGCCATGCAAACTTAAATTGCAATGAGTGGATTCAGAAAGTACACAGTTGGATAAAAAACAGATATAAGGAGAAATGAAAAGGGGCTGCACAAACACAAATGGCATATATCTCATTGTAGCACATCGCACAAAGAAAGCAAATAAACACACATGAAAGACATCAATAGTGAAAAAGTGCCCTTGCAACTCTGTCTAAGGAAGACACTCCTGATCTCAGTGTCAAGTTTAGGTCATATGTGGTATTGCAGCTGGCTTGGGCTCATGCCCAGTCGGGACGCCTGGAGGATGGAAGGACCGGGAGAGGAGCAGTACCTGCCCTGGAACACGAGAAGATAGCCACCCTGGTGGGTGTTGGGGCCATGGGAACAGAGCTTGGAAACTCAACATTGTGGGGACCCATGGCCACCACCAGAGGGCGCCTGGATGGTTTAGAAGCCATGGTATGCAGCACTTACGACACACCAGGAAGTGCTGTCAGACCAGGAAGCAGGTACACCCGGAGTAATTTCGGGTGTCCATGCAGCACTTCCACCACACCAGGAAGTACTGCAGGAAGGTAATCACGGAGCACCTGGAGCACATCTGGGTGCATTATAAAAGGGGCCACCTCACTCCATTTAGGGAGCCAGAGTTGGGTGGAAGAGGACGGGGCTTGCAAGTGGAGGAGTAGAGGTGGCAGAAGACTTGGGAAAAGACAAAAGAAGAGAAGTAAAAAGGACTGAGCCTTGTGGGTAATTCAGTGCAGTGTGTGCTGTGCAGAAGAAAAATAATAAATAGAATGAGCATTTGAACATTGTGTGTCCTTGGTGTCTGTCTGTGGCCAGGCTTCTTTTACAGTAGATAAACAAACCCAAAGCAGGCAGTCCACACTTTTCCTTACATGGGGCTTCCCTTTCTCTTGAGAAACACAACTTGTTCCTCTCTCTGGTTGCCCTAATTGTCAAATTGTTGCAGGAAGCAAGTGGTCAGTAATCAGCATGAATTTCTAGATCAGAGCATATCTTCCTTCATTATTTGATGATCCGACACTGCAGCCAGACACTTCAAAAAAGGAAGCCAGCAACATTGTGTCTACCCGACAAGAAAAATGTTCTACACAAAGTGACTTTCTTCTCTTTCCTGGTGGATCATATTTTAGTGTCCTACAAGTGTTTCATCTCTGCAACCAAATTGAAGGCTGGATGGCCATAGCCTAGTTCATCATCTCAGCTGAATGCACACTTTTGTTATTTATTTTAAAATATAAGACACAAAATATGACAGGATCAAAGGAGGAGAGAACAACATGGGAGATGACAAACATCTTTGCTCTGTTATGGTGATGGGTTAATAGTACTGTATATTTCAGCAGCTTGCACATAATCACATTCTATGTTAAACCCAAAGGCATTCAGTCCAATATTCCATCTGAAATGAGTGGAAATTTTGAAATCAAAACAAATTAGCCCTCAAAAAATATGCTCTAAAGGCAGGCCTCTAGCAACCTTACCTACAGCCAATATATCAGAAGAAGCTTATGGCTGCCAGCAATTGTGAATGGCTTCTCAAAGTAAGCCTCAATCATGTGCAGAAAATGGCACTGCCCAAGAGAAGCACCTCATATCCATTTGTAAATGTTATGCTTTTTACTTGATACTGTGAATCTTAAATGACAGGTGTTGGATTATTCTTGCAAAAGCAAATAAAATGTATATAGCAATGTGAACAGTGCTTTTGGCTCCTGTGGATCCTTCAGTGACAGCAGACCATACTGTCAGATATTTAACCATTTCTGTTGATATTCAAATAACTCAAATTCAGCATTCTGAAATGAAGTGGTTGCAATAATTATGCATTCATTTATAATATTTTGCTAGAAAATAGCATGAATGCTTCAGTAATCCGATTTATTGGTGGTAATATTGGCACATATTGAGAACTCTAACTAAAAAATAAATTGAATAATCTGGTCTGTGTTATATTTCTTCTTACACAGATAATGTGTAATTAGAATCTAACTGTAAAGAATATTTTTTTATAAATGTCGAATCACTGCAGAGCACATGGAGCCTAAAGTAACACATTTAGAAAAAAACTGCTGGAGTTCAGCATGATAAACTTACATTAACTCAAGTCAAGAAAGTAGTATGACAATAATTACAATAATGACTAAATAACTTACTAATTACAAAATATATAATTTTTTTAAAAAAGATGGTAATGTTATGTAAATATTACAATTTACATTAGTTGTTTGTTCTTCTAGATTTTAATTTCCTAATTAAAATTCTAATTTACATAATATATTTAACATGCTATCAGTACATAATCTTAAAAGTTGTAATAGATATGTTAATATTTAATAAATACATACTAAAATAAATGAGAAATACATTCACCAACGTTACTGTATGGCTATGACATTGCATATCAATTAATCCATCTTAATAAAAGGATAAGTGTCTATGTGTCCATCTGTTTGCTGTGTCTCTGTCATTCCAAAACATAGTGCATCACAAATATTTGTAGTAATAAAATGCATTTTGTTTGTCATTCCAAGTGATGGTGCATCACAGAAATTTACAGTAGTGCATTTTATTACTACATGCATTACAAAGTATATACCAATAGATGATACACTGCAAATGTTAGTACTGATGGCTACATTGATTACTTTGATTTCAAGCCGTCTTAGACAGGTAGCACAACTAGTATATAATATATACTAAAATAAATGATGAGAAATACATTCACCTACTTTATGAATGTGACGCTCAATTATAGCTACCTGATTGGTTTGTTTAGACTATCCGGATCCTGTGCAGTAACTGCACCCACCACTGTTCCCACTTCTGCATTTTCATATACATCCATTATGTAAGAAGACATTGAAAACACAGGTGGCTCATCTACATCTCCAATTATTATCTTCAGTGTTGTTGTATCTTTAAATGGTCCAAGATGTGAAAATCGACCATCTGTATGAGGGTTTGATCCTTCGATGATGAGTGTATAGCTTTTCTTCCTCTCATAGTTAAGTGGCTGTAAAAAGATTAATAATTTAATTAGGCTACTTCTCATAAAAATATGAGCTATTGAATATAAAAACATGGTTAGCCACATGAGAAATTAAATAAACGTATATATTATTTACTAAGTAAACTTTTTATATACATAAACAGTACATATATACACATACTGTATACTGCCACAGAATGCTGGGATAATTATTCATTATTTTGAACATTTTTCATATTTGTTTCTTTAATTGCTCTAATGTAGCACTATTTTATAGCACAAAAAAAGACATAAAGATAAACCAGAAGTTAATATGAATGAAAAATGTTAAACAAATTTACTTTAACAAACCTGTACATTAAATTTATGCACTTCTGTCTGTTTATAATAGTAGTCGGTCATGATATTTTTATAATAATTATTGAGAAATATTTATTTACATAGACAAACTAAAGACTAATAAAGGACACATGAACCTTTTAAACCAAGTCAGCAAACAAGTCACTAATAAGTGGATCAATAGAAGAGTTCAGAATATATCCTATGGAGAAATCTACTAACATACTACTAACAGATCTAGATCTGGCCATATACAGATCTACAACTCTGAAAGATTTACAAAGCCAATTGACTGAGAAGGGGAATAAAATGTACACCAATCAAAAGCATGTCATAAATTGTCCTAGATGGCAAAGTTGCTGTTTTAAAAATAACCTACTCTGAAGAAGAGGTGTTTGAAGCAGGTTCAGGAAAATAAAATTAGAAGGAAACATGTTTTTAATAAACTTCAAAATATGTAAAAAAAACCCTTCAATACAATAATGGCTAAAAACAAAACAGCAAAAAATGTAAGTTATTTTATGGTAGTTTACAGCGTCAACAAATAGCCCAGAAAAATGTATAGTGTAAATATTCTCCACGATTTTTTTTAATTTACTGTCTGTTATTAACCACTTTAAGCAATTTAATAAATCTTCTTGTGTCTTTGTGGGTTTTACTCCTAGGTACTCAAAAGTGACCCCTTGTGAGGTGCCAAGCCTCTGAATAACCTAAACTGATTTTAGCAGAATTGAGAATTTTTGTTATGTTACTAAGTAACTGAGTTATTCACCCTGATCCCCACAAATGTTTCTGAAAAGCATGCTCCCTAGGTTCTATTTTGAACATACCATATTTCCATATGATTCTTCAGGGATATGTATACATTTTACAGTCATACAAAGAGACAGACAATCAACAATGACTGATCTTCCAATCAATGGTAATCATATAAAGTAAATATTTTTTGTAAATAAACAATGACAAGTACGTATTGAGTAAAATGGAATAAATATGTTCATAGCACAACTCTGTAAATCAGTTTCCTATTACTCTGAAATATAATTACATTTAAAAAAGACTTTAACTAATATGGTGTCTAAGCTAGTTTTCTATTCTGCTGTGAAACACGTTCTGAAGTTTAGATTTTTTGTTTTTTTTTTGTAATTAGTTTTTTCTTGTTTTCTGTTTTAGTTCTTTTTTGTTAATTCACTTACTATTTTTTTATTTTTGTTCTTATCTTGTGTTATTTTTGTCATGTTTTTATTAGTAACAGTAAATCCTTGCTATCCACAGATTTTGTTCCTGCAGACTCAATTAAAAAATGTGTAACCTGTTTTGCAACACCCATAGTCTACCTCTACCTATTTACGTCGACATGCACTAGAAAAACATTTCTGAGATGCCTGTTACACACAGCAACAAGTGAGACTGAGCAATAACAACTACTGTGATGCCTTTAGATGTCTGTGCCACACTGAATGGATTAATGTAATGTTAACCCAGTGCCAAGAGTCAAAAGGTAAGCCATTGAGCCCCATTAGTGATGGAGACCAGGATTTGCAATTGTTCCCCACGAATGACGAATCTCCATTAAATGTCATTCATAGGCTTGCACTGATTCAGTTCCTGTCATTTCTACACACCAGCCATCGCTACTACCATTTGGATGGTTTAATGAGGTCCACAGATCTGCTGCTCACAGCCTCTGGCGCAGTGCTGAGAAAAAGATCAAACTTGACGATAGAGGAAGTAAAAGTCCCAACAAGGTTTTCATTGGTGAACTTGTGGCATGATCATTAGCTGAGTATTGTGGGGTAAGAGTGGAGTACCTGCACATCCACTCAACCCCGTTTCCCCCTGCCTGTTGTGCTTTGGCAAAGGTGTGTAGGATGGTACATGAGCTGCCATCCTGTGTAACTCTCCTCCTACTCTCTATCCCTGATCTTATGAGTCCTGCCCACTTGTTCCATTTGAGCTGGAACAATTTCCACCCTTCTGCCATTTTTGGACCCAGGTGCCTATCTGTTTGCTTCAGCTATGCAGTTTAATGACTTCATTCTTGCTTCTGTTGTGTTAACAAGTCTCCGCATTCTGATAATGTAATGTTTTCAATGCTTTACACTTTTTCAGACAAATTTATTAAATTTCAACAATGGCCATGAAGTGTAGTGCTAATGAAAGTGTTTTGAAAGTGCTACTAAGGGCAAATGTGTTATGATGAGTTTTATTGATTTTTGGTACAGGAAATTATGTGTTTATGGTAATGTTTAGCAAAAGTTCATGGTGAATACGGTCCACTGGAACCTAACATCATTTTACCCATAGAATTTGTTTCAATATCAGTGTAGTTTTTCAGGAACATAACCTCTGTAGATAATGAGGTTCTACTGTATATTGTTAACTGTCTTATTGTATATGCCTTTCTTTAGTTCTCCATCTGTTCTTATGGACTTCTACATGTGCGCAATGGAGTCCATCCTCAGTGGCTGCATCACATCAAGTACAGCACCTGGTTGGCCTAAAACATCTCAGAGCCTGGTGAAGGCAGCACAGAATATGACAGAGATGACTTATGTACAGGACATGTACAACACTTTCTTCCTGAGAAACACAAACACAATAACTAAAGACTTTAAGCATCCTGGAAGGTCACCTTTCTTACTGCTAATGCTAATCTGAATCTTAAGATAAACAAAACAGAAATACCCAAATTAAGAAACTGAAAGTAATTAGTCAAATTACAAGCAATATAAGAGAGAGAGAGAGAAAGAGATTGGGAGCATGCACTGATATAGTGTGTTGCCGCACTCATCATACAATGAACCACCTCAGGATCCCAAATTAGGGCCTGAGTGTAGCTGTGCCGTGGGTGACACCTCAGCACCACACTAGTTCCAATGGAACGGAACTGTGTTCGTTTTTTTTTCACCAACCTGCAAGCTTTCCCTGCAAGAATACAAGCTTATTAAAGACTTGACTGCACAGAATATGGATGTGCATTTTTGTTCCCAGAATAGACACTGGTGGCATTCACAGAGGGTGGTCTGCTAATCAGAATAGGACAATGGTAACAACTATTAGGGTGTACTGCCAAGTCATCAATAAGTGGGTGCATTAAGTAAGTGATAATGCCTTGGTGATGGACTGTAAGGAAGAACTTCAAACACTGATAAATACAGAAAAACCTTCAATCAGTGAGTATTACATGATGATCAATGAGAAAAGCACACAGAGAGGTTAAGCACCAAAACCAAACCAAAAAACAAAAGGCAAAATCAGATGCAAATAAAGTTCAAATGACATACAAAATGTTTTCAAATCAAATTGTTTGTTTCATTTATTTTAAGAGTGTGTACCTGCCATCTTAAGTGGTCATCTTATGTCATCGCTGCCAAAATGCCATGGGTCACATAGCATGTGCATTAGAGACCTAGCGAGCACACATTGTAATGATCAGATGAACTAAATAACAAAGCCAATATACAGATCTAGAAACATAAAAAGGCAGCATGAAAATATAAACATGACGAAACAACAGTAAACTAAATCAAGCACTAAAATAATTCACTTTGCACAAAAAGTATTCCAGATGATGCAAACCAGATCATTATGAATAAAGAGCAGCACCTGTATTCAGAAAGCAAATTAATTAAATGTTTTCTGCTCAACAAATGCTCAGGTATAATAATTTAAGCAATACAATATGACGTTGTAGATTTTAATTTTTCTATTGTAACAGTACACTATGAAATTTTTATTAAGATCTTAAATAAGTAAGGTGTTATATCTGGCATGATTTTCACTAAAATGTTATTGATGGATAATAATCAAGCACCATCTATCCAGGTTATGCCTCCTTATATAGTGTCTATCCATTATGGCCTCCTTTCTGGGCCAGGAATCACCCTTTATCCCATGTATATTGCTATCAGAAATAAGAACAATGTTGCATTTGTAACAATAAGAGAGATGAAGGTACATCAATCTCTCTATTATAATAAAAAAATCTTGGGAAGAGAGACAAAACTTGACTTTCTCAGAGAGACACTTTCACGTCCTGCGAGACGAGACTTTGTGCCAAGAGATTTAACCCCGCCCAGGGGCAGAAATAAAAGACAAAGAATAGATGACAAAGTAGAACGTCGTAAAGACTTCAATAATGTTAGCGGGATACACAGGCAAAGTAGGTTAGAGATAAAGGAAGTACGAAAATTTGAAAGTCTCTCTTTGATGATAGTAAAAATCGCATTAGCGCAAACAAACAGAAATTATTACTTGTTGAAATAACGGAACAGCGAAAAGAGACTGATTATATTATTCAGATTTATTATTATTATTATTATTCGGAGACTTGTAGATCGTTTAATTTATGTTGCCATCTGGAAAAAGTAGTGTTTCTCCCCAATGAAGAGGCATATCCGTGAGAATTAAATGATTTGTTGTTTGGTGAAAGTGAAATCCATATACGCGAGTGGCAGAAACATGAAGTTACAGGTGTGTAGCACAGGCAGGGGGCTTAGTGAGCAAAGCTAATAAAGGGCAAAGCCCTTAATTTTTAAAATTTTTAATTCTTTATCATAGCCTACAAAAATTCACCCTCAATCAGGACAAATCATACATTTTGTTTCCAAGGCCAGGAATCATACACCATGTGCTCAGATATGCTGAAAGTATTTAAGGTAAAGTCTTCACATTATGAGAGTAAACTAGAGTAACAAACAACTAAGCAAATAAATAAATAAATAAAAGTATGAAAATAGACAGGGACACAGAGACTCCAAAAGTAAACACTGATAACTGTGTAAACAGCAAGTGTATGATGTTGAGTCACACAAGTAACATCTCTCCAGAAAAACAAACTTCAAGCATACCTTAATGAAGTTTTTCTATTTACATCTCAGTTTAGATAAATAATAGGGTCTGTAATTAAACAAACTATTATAATGAGGTGGTGATATTGCATCACTTATGGTTGCTATATTTTTTGATAATGCTACAGAAAGAGTTTATAGTTTTAAGTGTATAACTGTTACAAAAGAAATTATGACTGCAAAATCATAACCTAATTGGTTGAGGAGAAGATTTGTTTAAGATTTATTTTAAAAAGTTAATTCATTATAGGTTTTGAATCTTTTTTTATAGTGATTAAATGCCCTATTAAAACACAAATAAGTAGCGAAATGATGGGGAGCCAAGCACCATAAAAAGTAAATTTATAGTAGGTTGTATGCACAGATTAAAGAAAACAAATTTCTCATGAGAATTTAAAAGGGTACAGTAGAATGCAGCCAACCATAGCACAATTATTTCTTTTTGAGTACCTAGTGATCGATCGCTTTCACTGTAGCAGAACATCAATAAAGCAAAACATAATGAAACTGAAAAATATGGGGAATATTCTATCTGTTCTGAAATTCAAGCATAAAATAAATGTTATTTTTTCTTATACATTACACAAATAAGCCACCCACTCCTTAGAAGACAGCAGTACTTAAATGATGTAAACAATAATGCATATTTTCATACAGTTGATCAGTCACATATTCGATTATAATTTTCTTTTATTTGTATTAAGTATCTGTGCTCCTAGCAAGTATAGTGTATTGAAATTGTACAAGAAGAATTACCTTTATTGGCTGTCTACAGCTGGTGCATTGGAATTCTAACTCTTTCTGTCAACCCAGTTATGTATTATGTATGACACAGCATGATATTCTTAGTAAAAAGAGGACCCTTTTCCTTACAAAGACAAAATGATAATCTAATAACATTATTTTGATACTACAAATCTGTGTTTCATTAACCAAAGAATAAGAAATCCTGAAATGTGAATTCAGGGAGACCTTCCCAGGGGAAAGAGTGCTGCTTATAGATTCATGTGCTTTGACAATCTAAGGCAATAACAACATTAATGTGTAGAAGCAAAGACTGGGGCACAATTCTTGTTGTGGCAGCATTAGTATATTCAGTCGATAATGCAACTCAGTTTACCAAATTAAAGACCTATAGAAGAAGTACACTATCACCAGAAAGCACTCAATGCAGACACACATACATAAATCTAAAGGGTCATACAGCATATACAAAATGGATGCATTAGGTAGAAAGAGTTAATTTGGGGGTCCTTTCCTATAAAACAATACAAGGAACATATTTTTTCTGCTCCCAAATTACTTCTAGTGACAAATATGCTTTTCTGACAACCTTATTCAAATGATAATGAAGCCCAGGGCCTCAAATACATTCATAGTTGTCTTCAGCTGATCTTGTGAACTGTTTCTACAACCACCTATTTATTCAGTATAGCAAGTATGCTTGTTTTGATATGATGTACAATAATTTAGAAATGAACACTTGAATTAAAACAGCTGAAAAAAATAATTTATCTCATTGTCAACTGATTTGTTCCTTTTCTATTTATACTAACAACAGAATTCCCTAAGGATGTCTTATTTAGTGAAGCTACATTGGAGGTTTGCTCACAGCTCCCAACACAATCATTTACTAGAAATAGTGAAATGCCATCCAGTGTCATGTTAATGAGATTTCTGCTGTGCTTAACAATCCCTCAAACAAGCTCTTTGTGTAGTGCAGACCTTTGTTTGCCAAGTTATTTTTGTTTAATTTACTGTTCATTTTTAACCCATTAATCATCTCATTTGCTGTTTGGTCCTTTTAATTATTTCCTACAATTAGACAAAGTAACATGTTTTAATGTAAACTTAAAGCTATTATGCAAAGTGCACTTTTATAATTTTGGTAACGCATGTAAAAATCTTGACCAGAAATTTATGAATGCTGTTATAGGTTACTCTTCTTCCACTGCTTTGCATGCAGGTTCAATTCAAGGTGCGGCAAAATGAAGTTTTCTAACAACAATGGGGGAAGCTATGAATCGGCCCTAGAAAAGACATGATCCTAATGTTCTTTTTAGTTAATTAACAAATTACAATATAACATTATCAAGTCTGCTTACTATAATTAATGTGTCAATGGTGCTGGAACATATCCCACATTATCAATGACAGGGAAATAAACAATAAAAAATGTGTAAAAGAGTGAAAATGAACCTTCATTCATTCTTATTGCAATAAAGGCACCCTAAACATTTAAATATACAGGACTATTCAAAATGAAAGAGCAGATTTCAAAAATGTATTTCAAACAAGCTGTACAAGACAGAAACACATTCCGCACATCACTGGATAGAGGAAAGTTCAAAGTTTGGTCCTATGGTCCTTGAGGTTGCATGCACTCAACATGAGCACCATGTGTAACACAACAAATATCAAAATGGCAGACCATTTCTTGCCACACATGAGTCAAATGGTCCATAGTTACTGAATTTATAGCTTTCTCAATTTGATGCCGCAAATCTTGAAGATTAGCCGGCATAGGTGGAACAAACACTCTTTCTTTAATGTACCCCCACGGATAAAAATCGCAGGGGGTAAGGTCTTGAGACCTGGGAGGCCATAGACGATGAGCAAGATCTTGCTGTCCAACTCTTCCAATCCATCATTCTGGAATGGTGTCATTCAGGTAACGCTGGACCTCCAAGTGGAAATGAGGCAGGGCACCATCTTGCATAAAAATGAAGTCATTCGAATCTTCTTGAAGTTGAATTTTTAAACTTTGAACTTTCCTCTATCCAGGGATGTGCGGAATGTTTTGCTGTCTTATAGAGATTGTTTGAAATAATTTTTTTAAATCTTCTCCTTCATTTTGAATAGCTCTGTATATTGCTTTTTTGCACTTTCAGAAATGAATTTTTGGGTTTATGAGCTTAAATATTCAGGACACAATTTTATATGTGCACATCTTTATGTAATCCGATTGCTTGGTTACTAGCTGAGGTGAGATGTTCAAAAAGAACTAAAGGTTTTCTTCAATTTCTTAACCACCACCACAATTTTCAATTTGGATGGACTTGGTCACTTGCTTAGTTTCAGAACTATCAAGAATCCATACCTATCTGATTTATTTCATATATGTACAAGTGACATTCAGATGGGAGGTTCCATCACTTTTGAAGACAAATCATACCGTATTACTTTATAGTAGAAATTACACATAAATCTGACAACTATATATACTACTTAAAAATTCATTTAAAATGTGTATAAAATAATTAAAGACATTAATTTATTAGATAAGAAAGACTGTAAAGATCAAGCATTTTAAGTGGTGTGTTTTTAAGCAAGATTTAAATTAATTAGCTAATCTAATTAGCTCTTAGCTGGAGCTCAACATACAGACCAACAAAGAGAGTTCCACAATATGTAGCCGCAAACCTAAACAAAGATTATCAAAAGTTGCAAAACATAATTGGTAGAGTTTTAAATTTAATGCAGTATTAAAAAAGAAGCCAGTGTTGCTGAGCTAGTTAGGGGATGATAGGTTCGGTTGTTAGACAAAGTCAGAGAGGCGAGATTGTGTTGGTTTGAACATGTGCTGAGTATATTGGGAGAAGGATGCTAAGGGTAGAGTTGCCAGGCAAGAGAAAATGAGGAAGGCCTAAGACAAGGTTTATGGATGTAGTGAGAGAGGACATGCAGGTGATGGGTGTGACAAAACAAGATGCGAAGGACAAAAAAAGATGGAAGAAGATGATCCGCTGTGGCAACGGAAGTATTTGTTGTTTGTGTGGATGTTAATAAAAAGTAGTTAAGCATTATACATGTGTGAAGCGCTATTTCTAATACAACAGCACTCCTGGTATATGGATATTATAAAAACATGGGGAAAAGGAAAATGAAAAACACAACAATTTTATTAGGGTCTACTGACTTTCCACAAAAATTTATTTTTTTTCATTCCGTACAGTGAGTTTTTCTTTGGTAAAAACAAGATTAGGGTTACACAAACAGCATATTTGCTTTTTTGCTCCTAAATTTGTTTGTAACTTTAAAACACTATCACACTAAAAAGTGTGGACTATGGCCAGCAACTTATCCCGGCCAATACCCCCAAGCCGCCAGATGGAGCTCTCCCTGCAACGTGGAGATGCCCCGAATTCCAGCAGGGCATCATGGACCTTGGAGTTTTCCTTCACAGCCCTGCTGGATACCTTGGGGGCCACCAGAGGACGCTGCAGGGACGCTCAAGGACTTGTATTTTCCGTATAGCCAGGAAGTACTTCCCAGTCACGAGGACAGAAGAAATAAAGTACTTCCGGGCTGAAGAAAAAGAGGAGTTTTCACATGACCTGAAAGAGCTGGGGAAATCACATGGACTCAGGGATCAGAAGCACTTCTGGGTTAAGAAGTTTAAAAGGACTGTGGGAGATCCCACCAGCGGGCCGAGTTGGGAGGAAGGGTGACTGAGCTTCTGGGAGGTGTGGAGGATAATTGTGGATTGTGAATAGTGTTATTGATTATTGTTATTATGATTATTGAAAGAATGGTGGAGGTGGAGGTACTTTGTGCACTTTATTATACAAATAAATTTATTATTTGGACTTTTAACTGGTGTCTGGCGTCTGGTCTGAGGGTTCAAGGGGATGACAGCGCCCCCTATCTGTCACAAAAGGCAGATGTTGAGTTTCATTGCTTTGAAATAAAATGACATGGAGAACAAGGTGTAGTGTTTCTTTTTCAGTAAAATGAAAGAATTTCCCAAGGGTCTGAAAAATTTTGCATCTATAGATTTAAGGGTGCTGCCTCTTTGGAAATTATAATACATCATTAGTGTGGAATAATTTTTATTCCATTGCATTCCAATCCGCTCCAGCAGAAAATCTTGAAATATATAGCCCTTCTGTTACCTCTGGACATGACCTTATATATCTGCTTAACGGCTCTGCCATTGTTTTTTCTTTATTTAATATAATATAGTCCCAGCTACTCAATGTAAAAGTATTGTGTTAACCCTCATACAACAATTAGCTAAACACGTTCTTTACACATGTAAAACATCAGGAATAAATTGAATAAAGCCATAATTTCAGTTCAATAAACTCTGGAGCACCAGGTATAAATCTTACAAGTGAAGCATTTCACTACATATTGCACTGTATGTATAATGTGTATGGTGACAAAAAAAAAAATAGAATTTGAAGACATGGGGATAATGTGCAAACACCACACAAATAACAAATGGGCATACATTTAAAAACCAAGAAAACTGGATCCATGAGGCAGCAGTGCTAACCACTGCATTACTGTGCCACCCTGTATTTGTTAATATTAGGATAAAATACTTTTTTTTAACTAAATGAAGCATTTAATTAGATTTGTTAACTTATGCATATAAATTAAATCAAAAAATCTAGACTTTGCATTGTTTACATGTACATTTTAGTTCCTACTTTTTATTGTCTTTTAGATACCTCTGCATTTTATGTACTTTTTGCTGTAGACATTTATGGTTCAAGTGTGCACTGAAGTAATACATTTGAATCCTTAAAATGTTTCTAATGTATTGATTACATTAAATACAGCCAATAAGGGAGACATTGCTCAGCTGTTTATTAGACTTTTTTTTCTAAACTATTACTTAAGGTTTTTCTTGGGAGATGCACTTTATGAAACAGTAGGGTGAAAATTTACCTGAGGTCCAGGATATTTGTGACTGAATTTTTCATAAAAAACAAGTATTGCACAAGACCATCCAAACACAATAATGAATGTAAATTGTTAATAGCAGGAAAAATGTGAAATAATGTTTTAAGTGCTGACTTTTCATCCGTATATGCTCTAGTCAATAAGTGAGCAGATGGCACCATAACCTTTTTGGGAGGTACCATTTCAACAAAGGACTTAAATGAGCTGAAGAAATACACAACTGTTCCTAAAACTCTTTGTAAAAAGCCTAATTAAAAAAGCATGATCCAAGCTTAATCTGGTTCCTGGTTGCTAGTGGAAAACCATAAATGCAGTAAGCTACTTGTTCATTGTCACACTGGAAAGCATCTACCATAAATAACCTTAGTGCTCAAGCCCTGCAAAGCAAAACATATAGAAATATCAATATTTCACTTGCATGCAAAAGTAATTAAAAAATGTCAGTAAGCTCAGCCCAAGAATAAATAAATACAGGTGGCTTCGGAAAGCAAAGGATGAGGTTAGAATTTATTCTCTTGCAGCCTCACATGCTAGTAAACCCAACATTATTCAATTTTCTTAGCCATCCACTTTGGTAAGAAAAGCCTGCAATACTTTTTCAAGTAAGTTGGTATTATATAATTATATAATATATAGTGTAAGCACTATATAATTATATATAACTATATAATTATATAGTGCTTACCTATCTCAATTTAAATTATTGCAGTGGGGTGCAGTGCAATCAGGGAGGTTGGTATAAACCAAGCATTTTATTTTTTTTATCATGACATAGAAAATATGGGGAGCTCTTGAAAAGTATGCCAAATTTTTCAGGACTGATGGGAAATTGAAAATATTTAGAGTTTAGACATTAGGACATTAGCATTTAGGCATTAGGAGTTTGAAATGAAAACAAAAGAGTTAATAGACCTATGGAGTAATCTAAGATGTAATGAAAAACAACTTTAATAAGATAAATATGGGGCCAGTTTTAACAGGATGGGGAATGATCGAATATTTAAATGAGGTCCTTGAAAGTGACAGAAAGATTGTTGTCTGAAGACATTTCAGTTCTAAACAAGTCTGATTTTTGTTTTCTAACATCAAAAGGTTAAAAATGCATGGTATTATAATACTTTTTTTTTAAATCACATTTACAAAAGCTTGCAGCCCATGCAACAAACGAGTACCTTACTAACAGTACATTCTTGTTTTTCATGGCACCAGACAGAGGCGACATGTTACATGTTGTTTATATGTAAGAATTTCACTATATTCTGTAAAGGTGACAGTACTACTACAATTACTAAACACTGAAATTGTCTGGCAAAATCAGGAAAAATAGAGAAAATATTAGATAAATGGTTTAGAAATGTACAATATGCAATGAAATGCTTAGTTGCATTTAGGAAGAACATAAAGGACAATGACATATACATGACTTTGTGAATTTAAAAAAATGATCATGTTAAATGAGTGCAACAGTATGCATTACAAAGAATAATAAAATATGTAATAAATAATAAATAGCAAAATGAATATCTTAATAACTTAATTTAATGTAAGAGTTTTAACAATCAGGCATCATGTTTTTCTAGATACTTTCCTCAATAAAGATGTGAATGGACTGTGGAAAAAAGTTTCTCCTCAGTCTCTCAGCAACTGTTCTTCAAACAGTGATACCGTTTTCTTGACCATAGCACAAAAAAGAGGCTGGCATCTTTGATAATTTTCTTTGTTTAGGTCCAGCATTGCTTGGCGTTGATGTCCTGGAAGTTAGGGAGTGCACACTCAATGACGTGTTCACTCTCTGCTGAGCTTTGTGGTCATACTGCATGCTCACAGACTCTCCACTAACTAGCTTTCTCATTATTGTTTGTTATTGGGCCTACCATAGCTGCACAGTTGTGTCATTAGCAAACTTGACAATGACGTTTGAGTTATGTGCAGCTGTGCAGTTATATGTGAGAGTATAGCAGAGGGCTTAGAACACAGCTGTGTCCGGCACCTGTGTTGAGAGTGAGGGATGATGAGGTGTGGCCACCCGCACAAACCACTAGGGGTCTGCCAGTCAGAAATTTAAAAACCTAGCCTCACAACGAATTCATGGATATACATTTTAAGAGTAGTGTCAAATACCTATAGCATTCAAAGGGTTATGCAGACTTGTGAAATTTTATATTCTTAATTGCTCTTATTTTCTTTGGGTAGGAGAGATAGAGGTTGGGAGAATGCGCTGATAGCATGTTGCCATATCCACCACATGATGAACCACCTGAATTGGAACCAGAATGCAGAGGGTGACACCTCAGCACCACACTCACACAACCTCCATGTTTTCCCTGTAAGTTGGAGGACATGCTTGCAGGGCTGGATGCAGATTAATGTCATACCCAGGACGAAGCAATTGCAGGTCAAGGGCCTTGCACAAGGGCCCAACGAAGCAGAGTCACTTCTACCTCAGAGCCACCACGCAACCCATATGGGTAGTAGATGTCAGTCAAATGAAGTGAGTGTCAGGAAGGGACCTTTATTGTATGGAATAATCGGTACTGTATTATTTTCACTGCTGTGAAGAGGCATGAAAGTAATAATTTTATTGATCTTAGTACATGTGACTTGAACTTACTGTATATATGGTATTTCCAGATCTAAACAGACTAGCACATGTCACAAGAAAAATACAACCATTCTACATTGTAACTGCTGGGGGTTGCACCTTCTTCTTTTGGCTGCTCCCATTTAGGGATTGCAACAGTGGATCACCTATCTCCATCTATCCCTGTCTTTTACATCATTTTCTGCTACACAGACTGCCTTCATGTACTCCTTCACCACATCCATAAACCTCCTCTTTGGCCTTCCTTTTTTCCTCTTGCCTGCCGATTCCATTCTCAACATTCTTTTCCCGATCTACCCATCATCTCTCCTCTGCACGTGCCCAAACCATCTCAATCTAGCCTCTTTCACTTTGTCACTAAACTTTCATTCCTGTGTTGTCCCTCTTATACAATTAGGTACAAAGGTATTTGCACAGCTTTCATAATTTGGGATTTATATGCCACCACAATGGACTTGAAATGAAAAAATAACTACATGATTGAAGTGTAGGATCCCAGCATTAATTCAAAGGGTTTAACAGAAATATTGTATGAACCATTTAGGAATGACAGCCACTTTTATACATGCCTCCCCCTCCCCCCCATTTTCAGGAGCTCAAAATTATTTGGACAATCAACAAGCTGTTTTATAGTCAGGTGTGAGCAGGTCCCTTATTATTTATTTATTTAACTATTTATTTAACAGGAGATAGACAGAAACAAATAGGAGAAGGAAGAAATGTAGCTGTTTAATCACTTAAAATAGCGATATAAACGTATATGAAAGTGTGAATCAGAAAACCAGACCTCGATGCCAGGATATAAAAGCAAAAGTTCCTCAAACTCGATATTGTCAGAAGTCCCTTGAAGCTTCCACATTTATAAAGATAAACGCTTGTCAAGAGAAGTGGATTTACAGTAATAGCTTGGATAGGATGACACCATATGCCTTGTGACATTCATGACCAGCAATGGGCATAGCAACCAACAGTACTGTACCTCAGATTCTATAATGAAAAATACATCAGATTTGGAAATCAAGAGAAAAAGGATGAGTACTGAATGCAAATACAATACTTATTATATTTATATAATTACATTATAAAATATGTTTTTCAAATATAAAATATCAGAACAATATCTATCAAGCATCTCAGTGTACAAATCATATAAGCATTAAGCATTTAGAAGAATATAACATTTCTGGATCACTCAGTCTTCTGAAAATTGATTAAACAAAAGGTTCATTGGTGCTAATATAATGTGTCCAATATTTTAAATAGATATTTCTGAAATACTGACAGAATAGTGCTGCCGTGCCACTCCAGGGAACTCATTAAAGTGACATACTGTGCATACTAGAGTTGTCCAATGAATATCTTCACTCTGTGCACTTTGTTCCAGGGACCAATCATTGATAATAAGATAGTGACAGAACACAATCTAGGTAACTTGAGTACAGAGGTCCTGCACTCTACATTGATAAAACTTTAAAGTCTGACAGAATTCTTACTATTTTTACTACATGGAAAGGGAATAAATTAAACTATGACCAGTAAGAGCATAGCATTATCAGAAAAACACAGTTTATATTGATAAATATTTTCTAGTCATCTCTTGAAAATAGGAAATATCCACTATTTAAACATTTGTCATCCTGCACATTTGAAACAAGGTTGGTGCAGCACATTTAAATCTGCTGGAAATATAACAAAGTTATACTAGTCCATAATGTAATTTGGGCAGGATAATTAAAAAAAATTGGGTATTCACACTTAGACAAGTACATACATTTTATTTTATTATCCTTCTTTAATAAACATGTCATTCTTGGAAAACTAGTGACAAGGTGGATAAAAATGGCCTTGTCAGGTCTGGAGAGAATAAAGGTACAAATATCGGTTACTGTGGACCTGGAAAGAGACAGAAGGAAGTTAGGCATAGAGGAATACTGACATGCAACCGAGACACTGCCGTCAGGGAAAAGGGCCCAGATACAATTTTTCAGACAACCAAGGTAATATTACAGCACTGTTTTGTACTGAACCATCTCACAAAACACCATTTAATAGTACTTGTTGGCTTACTAGGTGCTAGAGTGATGTTTTGAGATTTATGGTGATCAAGACATGATACAATGCCCAAGCCTTTCCTTAACAAAATATTTTGGGGCATAACTAAAAACAAGCAAAACATTCCTTAAATTCGACATTAATACAAATTTTTGTAAACAAACGTAAATGATCAGAAATGGAGATCAATAGCACAAGTGAAGGGGAAAACCAACATGCAGAATCAAAAATTTGAGACAAATAATGTTCTGTCAGTCACAGGTACCCAAATAGAATCTGTTAGATTGTAATATAGACAAAATTCACCTGCTTTTTCAGTTCTAGCCAACCTCCATGAATTGCCTGCTATCAAAAAGGGAATGTGAGCAATCATTAGAATCATGTAAACCAGGTAAGACGATGTGTGCCTGGGATGAGAGATCTGTGGCATTGAGCAGTTTTTAAAATAAATACATCTAAAGACAATGCACCTCAGGCACCATGTGGGTCACCTTTGGTGTTAGCAGTGGGATGAGCCAGTGGCAGTGAGGAAGGTAGAGAAAGGGTTGACGGCAAGAGGAACTGGGTGTCTGATTGTTTTAAAAGACTCAAGTACTCAAGCTGGATGGACTTTATTTGAGTGAACCTTTAAAAAACTGATTGTTTATTGCTGGTTTTATTGTCTTTTAAAGTTCTTATTCTTTTAATGACCTATATTTTTTAAAGTGAGCTTGGAATTGTTTTTAGTGTGGGGCTTTAGTGTTTTATGGTGTTTTTAATATTTATATTGCAGGTGTGAGTGGCCAAGCCACGGCCTTGGCCACGAGTTGGCGTGATTGGAGAGTGTGGTGCCTTACTTTCTCATAACTTCATTTTAATTTAATCCATATGCTCTGCATATTCAATTAATCATCATTACTATTCATGGTGGCTCCAAACTCCGTACTAACCCCTACTCTCTCTTCTGTTCTTTTTCTGGTTTTCTGTGGTACCTAATCAAAGCACAATGATGTCCCTACATTGATGAATTAAAGGCCAGAAGTCCACGTGACCGTCATCATCAAGTCCTTCCATGAGAACCCTGAATACAATGAGGACTGATCATTTATGTTAGGTAGAATGTCTAGAGGGGGCTGGGCGGACTCATGACCTGGAACCCCTGCAGATTTTATTTTTTCTCCAACCGTCTGGAGTTTTTTAGTTTTTTCTGTCCTCCCTGGCCATCGGACCTTACTTTTATTCTATGTTAATTAGTGATCTCTGATTTTAATTCTTACTTTGTATCTTTTTATTTCTTGTTCTTTCTCCATCATGTAAAGTAATTTGAGCTACATTATTTGTATGAAAATGTGCTATATAAATAAATGTTGTTGTTGTTCCTGTGCAATTGGTGGTTTTAGGGGTAGGTGTGTGATGAGAAGTCCTTGACATTGGGTAGTTTTTAAATAAATAAATAAATAAAGGCAGTGCAGCTCAGGCACCATGTGGGTGCAAGCTGATGAGGACTGTGGAGCCAAGCTGGACCATCACAGTGCATAATGTGAGTCAATATCTCAGAGAAACTGTCACAAAAAAACTGAAGAGCTAAACCATCAATGAAGTTGAAAAAAGGATTGGTATGTGTCATTATCTAGAAGACATGCCATCATCGAAAATCGAGCTGCTAATGCTATGCACCAAGTCTTGAGACATGAATCAGAAGATGCAAGGACTGAAGATGTGTGAGGGATGAATCCATATTCTTGGATGCTGCTCTGAATGCTGTGCATATTCCTAAAATAAAGCATCTATGACATGTCCAATCTGGGAGGCAGCTCCTTGCAACAGTGCAGCATGACCTAGCAACATAGTCATAAAATGCAGAAGCTACAAAATGGCAACTTGATGCTTATGTAATTTAAAAATACATTTATACTGGTTCATAACTACATTTTCAATACATCACTCCCATATATTAATATTGTGTTGTGACCTACAACAGACCAACAGGAAAAACAGATTTAAGACTTTTTTATGATTCAGTTTGTATTAGTGTGCCTAGTTTTACTGGAATTCAATCCTTAAATCTGTTTACTTCACCTGCTTAGTCATGTACAGATATCATATGTGCTTTAGTCTATGATAGTAGCATCAGATACAATTACAAACTCAAAAATTAGACAATCACCAGGAATCTGTGGCTGTGACTCAGCATCACTAAACTGCACCAAAGTGGCATCTATACATAGAAATTAGCTCTAGTGAAAAACAAAAGTGAGAATAACAAAATTCTTCAACATTTATGCTACAGTGGCATTACAAAAATGTAATTATCAGTACAGAAAATTATGCTATTAATGTTAGAACACTGATTGAATTCACATAAACTTACCACATTATGCCACTGCCATTAGAAATCATTCCAGATCTGCAGTGTTTTAATATTCACCTACAATGTGCAAAATCCATGCTTCTTGGAATCAAGTGAGACTACTATAATGTATTTCAAATCTCTGAGCAGATGCAGATCTCTGTTCAAACAGACATTAAATATTTTTCATAATGCAATCTCTAGTGTACTGCCTAAACATTGTAATATGGTTCTGAATCAACAGAGCGTGCAATTTGCCGAAAAACTGTCAATTAAGTAAGAAATCAGGTATGAATTGTATGCAAAACAGTAACACATGAATAAATTGCTGATGAAAAAGAGGTGTAAGGGAGAATGTTAGGAGAAGGTTAATTTTATATATTTGATTTTGAATTTTAAAAAATGAAAAAAATAAAATGAAAGTCATACAATTTCCATATTTACTTCATGGACAAGTTAACATTGGAAGAAAAATCACCAAAAACATATATTATAACAGGCTTGTGAAATGCTAAGCCACACTGCACCAAGCCTTTATGTTATACACTCTGGGTCTGACCAGTTCATCCATGATGGCCCATGTCAAGCTGTTAAATTAGTAAACTTAAGACTCTGAACTACAGCTTGAGGACCCTCTACAATATCTGCAAACATTTGTTTTGGTTCAGCTTTAAATAACTATGGATAGAACTTTATTTGTCCCCTGGGGGAAATTTATTTTTTAACTGAAACTCTTTAAATAAATAAATACATAAGTAGATAGATAATTAAATAAAAAAATATACACACACACTTTGCTCTGAACACACACTGGAATGACTATAAAGCAAGAAGATTCAAAATAAAGGAAAGTTCTTACTTGGCTGTCACAGTCTCAGCGAAACATTATACAGACATATTGCATAATAATAGTATTATATATTATATTAACACAGAGAAACAGTAAACTGAACATAGATACATTCCCAAAACCAAAACATATAGTCATGAAGCAAAAGGTTGTCTGAAAATAGAGAGTGAGGGAGAAGAAACCTTGGGTACTACAGTATATGGGGCTTAATTTTTTATGGTCTTATTAGAAGCACTGAATCAGCAGGACAGTGTACTGAAAACCCACTTAATTTGTTATACTGTATAGTCAAATTTCACATGAATTTATAAATACTAACCAATAATGGAACACAATGCCCTGTATATTGTACATGATTTAAATGTTAGTACCCTGTATATTGTACATGATTTAAATGTTATTGTTTTTTTGGCAGTGTTGCTTTTGGCATTATATTTAATATAAAAAGAATATTATTATTATTACCATTATACTGACTTTTACAATATAAGGTTTGTAACCTGATAAACTGTAGTAGTCCCGTAAATATTGTGGCACTCACTGCCAAGCTGCCTACAGTGTCACACTCACTAAATGGCTTCTGCATATAACTAATGCTGCCTGATTGTCTCTGAAAGCAATGCTGTTCAAAGTGACAGCTCCAACACCAGAGCACAGTTTCCTCTAATTAGCTCATGTTGCCCTCTGTTCAGTCCATGATCCACATATTTTTGTGTTATAGTCGGCTGAACTAAATCACAAGAAAATATCTGTTATTGTTGGTTTACGTGAAAAGAGTATTACATATTTTGTTGTTATTATCCTGTTATGGTATTTCAAAATTAATGTGTACAGTCTACCAAGCGTACCCTAAATGACCTCTACACTAGACCTCTGTCCTGTGTTACTCAATCCTGTCTGTGATGGCTATATTTGTTCAATGCGACTTACTGTTCCTAAAAAGTGAGTGCACTTTAATGATACTGCCTGCATGGAATTTACAGTACATGTTCTCCCTTTATCTGCATGTGTCTATTTCTTAATACTTCAGTTTTCCTCCCACATCCCCAAAGACATTTGTGCTGGGTTAACAAGTAATTCCAAAATAACATATTTCTGAGTGTGAAAGGGCCTGGCAATATACTAGCACACTTTACAGGATTGTTTTCAGTATTCTGCATGTTGGCCTCACAGCTGTAGAAACCTGTCTTCTGATATCAGCTTGTAGATATAGTTGTCTTTCCTGAGTATTCTGGTTTCCCGTGGTATGTGTTTTTAGACATATAAGTAAGAATTTCATTGTTCTCAGTACTAGTGACAATGGAAAGGTACTATATAAATACAATGCATTATTATTATTATTAACAGTAGTAGTAGTATTACTACCATTACTAATACTAATACTATTGATCATTACTATTATTACTACTAAGATATGCACGTTGGTTGATCGGCATGTCTCAGTTGGTCCAGGGTAAGTAAACGCTAATGTCTGTGTCCTGTGATGATTAGGGTCCAGATTCAGGCTTGGTTCCTGCCTTGTACCCAATTCTGCCAAGACAGTCCTCAGTTCTAACAACTGCATAATGGAATAATATCAATCAGAATCAAGTTCACAAAATGGATCAATGGATTGGTATGCACTGTCAACCCAGCCACAAGGGGTTGCACAAGCTAGTGTAGTCTTAGTGCTGGTCTCAAGCCCTGGTAAATTGAAGAGGCGTACATCAGGAAAGGCATCCGGCATAAAACCTGTGCCAAATTAAACATGCGGATGAGAAACAAAATGTCCATACCAGATCAGTTGAGGCCTGATTTAACAATGGCCACCAACGATGCTGCTGTCCAGCAGGGTATTGGCAGAATCTATGATACTGCTGGACAAAGAAGGCAAAGGAGAACACGAACAAGAGTGGGAGAGCGGGTTCAAAGACAATAGGACAAGAGGAAGGGAAAGAGTGTGGAGCTCAGAGCCAGAACTTTGAATGTTGGCACTATGACTGGTAAAGGGAGAGCTGGCAGATGTGGTAGAGTAAGAAAGGATCATCTCTGGGCCATTTCCTGTTTGCAATGATGATAAGGTCAAATAGGAGTCTATGTGGGCTATGATGTACATTGTAATCTGTAGTGAGAGTATACAGCAGGTTGAACCGAACCTGGAAAGGTGGAGGTACACACTAGATAGAAGGGGGGTGAAAGTCAGTAACAGTATGACAGAGTGCATGTGTGTGAAAAAGAGGGAAGGTGGCAGAAAGATCCAACTGTAAGGAGAAGAGGTAGTGAAGGTAGACAAATTTAAATATTTGGGTTCAACAGTCTGAAGCAATGGAGAGTGTGGCAGAGAGGTGAAGGAAAGAGTGCAGGCAGGGTGGACTGAGTTGAGAAGAGTGGCAGGAGTGATTAGTGATAGAAGTGTATGTGCAAGAGTGAAAAGGAAGGTCTATAAAACAGTAGTGAGACCAGCTATGTTGTATGGTTTTCAGACTGTGGCACTGACATAAAGACAGGAGGCAGATTTGGAAGTGGTGGAGATGAAGATGCTATGATTTTCACTTGGGGTAATGAGGTCAGACAGGATTATGAATGAGTATATTAGAGGGACAACACAAGTATGACAGTTTGGTGACAAAGTGAGAGATGCTATACTGAGATGATATGTGCAGAGGAAAGATGAGGAGTACATTGGGAAAAGAATATTGAGAATGGAATTGCTAGGCAAGAGGAAAAGAGGAAGACCAAAGAGAAGGTTTATGGATGTGGTGAGGGCAGACATGAAAGCAGTCGGTGTGGCAGAAAAATGACGTAAAAGACTGCGATAGATGAAGACGGATAATCCGCTGTTGCAACCCCTAAATGGGAGCAGCCAAAAGAAGAAGGTGGATTTGTAGGCATTGTCAATATGGATGAACAGTTAGGCAAAGATGAAAAAGATGTTTGTAGGGTAACATTTTTTAATGTTATTTTCTGTTGCCAGATGGTCTTAACTATGTTTGTAATTTCTATTCTTATAATTATTTTAATTTAGATAAACTAAGATGTGTTTATTCTTTTCAAACATCCATAGATGTGAACATCTTAGTACATTTGGGGTACATAATTGTAATTTTTTCCTGTTCAACATTGTTTCCCTTTTGTTCATAAATGGGTTCAGCTATCTGGGCTTTTTAATTGAAGAGTAGTTTATACTATAACAACACTGTATACTGAATTAAATTTACTCTAATTAAATCCATAGCAACAAGTAAATATTACAATTGTAAAAAGAAGACAACAATGTAATCCCATGTAATGCTAATAGGGGCAGACCATTAAAGCAGATTTTCACCACACTTTTACTTCAGTAGTTTATATTTGAATGCTTCCCTTTGCCAAAACATGAAGAGAAAGAAAAAAATGTGCTTTGCTTTTCAATAGGGTTGCACATTTGTGTGTTTCTAAAAGGTCAATGCAGATTTGTTTTTATTACTTATATCCAAGTTTTGTATTTCCTCTTTCTATTCCATTGTAAGAACATTTTTTGTCTAATTAGAGGCATACATTTTATTCAATAAGTGTCTCTGTCTCTTTGAAATTAATCAACATCATCCTATTGAACATTAGTGCCACAGAAACAAATTCACCAGTCAAGAATTAATGAAAGAAATATAAATAACAAGTTAAAAATGTTGGATTTAGGGAGAAAGGGAAAAACTCCAATTGAACTGTATTCCTACCTTTTTCAAAGAGATGATGCCTTCTCTTGTTTCCTTGTCAGTGGATATGTTGAAGGTGGAAGTTCCATCTCCATTCACAATACTGTACTTTATCTCTGCATTAACTCCAATGTCATCATCATATGCTTTGATTTTACCCACAGGTTTTCCAACTTGCGCTGATTCTGGTACATACAACTGATGATTTTCTGTGAAATATGACATATTTATCAATACAAAATATAGCAACATCAGAAAATAAAGATCAGATCCGTTAAAAACTTTCTTTCATCATTTCTAAGTTTATATTTTGCTGGACACCACATATTCTAGTGCATGGAATTAAAAAGAAGTACTCTCTGAGATTGTACAGTAAAAACCTCTTAGAAATTCTTCTCATTCTCCTGCATGGCAGGAGTCTACTTTCAGATTTTAATGCTCATTCCAGGATATTTTTTTCATTCACAGGGGAAAAAAAAGACGTACACACCCATAGTTCATTTCTTCCAAGCTTAGGCAGATGTTATGCTTTCCTCTGATTTAATTCATTGCTTGCAGATCCGATAGGGTTTGATTAATTATAAAAGGTGGCATACAAAAAAGTAGTCACACGCACAGTAAGGAGGCACACTCTGGGTTTAGTGGAAGCTAACATTATCAGGTGACGCTAGCATACTTCAGTTATGGAGCTGCATGTCCATACAGTCTCCTTAAGTTGATATGTGAGGAATTTGTGCAACCACATCCTATTGCATGTTTTCCCACAAAATGCACAATTCAGCAGTTGGTGAAAAAAGTGACACACTACTGATTCTATGAGCAATGCACCAATACCAAGAAACCCGTCTGTCAATACTCCATACTTTCATAGAGAAAGAAGTCCCCATAAGCTGATGCCATGATTATCACAGTAGACGGATGTGGCACAAAACTCATATTAGTGAGTACTCCATGGTTTGTTGGCTATTTTTTGTTCAGCACCTGATAAAATTAAATCTTCGTACATTCTGCACTAAGTGCCACTTTCACACATTTCTTGATTAATATTATGCACAAGAGCAGAGAGAGATGTTGTCATCTTAACTGAGGACATGCCAGCTATTATTTTCTACCAAATTACATACTTATTGGCTTGTCACTTTTATCCAGTGTTTAATAGTTAATCAAAACTTTTAATGGGGTATACTTGGCATCATTTTCTCATAGTATCATATTTTACGTCACACAGATAAAGACTAGAACAAAGTGAAAAAGTGTACAAAAGAGTTTCTAAATGTGCAATGCACATAATGTAATATTTTGAAGTGAAATTTCAAATGTATTGCCATGTGTAAATCCTACAGTGACTTCCTTGCTTACATGTCTTCTACAAACTACTAATAGTAACACAATTGAAATAACAGACAAAGAATACAAATAGTAAAAACACCACCATACATTAAATGCATCAGCAAATGATAAATACAATATACACCTATGCAGGTGTCACTATGAGTTGCTCCTGAGTAGTCTTATTTGCTAGAATAAAGGAGAGTGCTAACTAACTGTAAGGGATAGCTAAGATTTGCCTTTCTAAGGTAGTTTGATATAAATGTTCAGAACAAAAGGGAGCATTGTGTGAGTAGTAGTCTTGACTGACTTCATCATCCTCTGAAGTGCTTTGCAGTCCAGAGCTAACCTGGTGTGGTACCAGGTTGCCTTGGTGAGACTCTTTATGATAGCTAATATAATGCTTTGTAGACTTCAAGTCTCCAGTGATGTTGGTACTAAGTAATTAAAGGATAAGCTAAGAATTTTTAAAGTTAAAATTAATATACCATAATTGTGGCATATGGTAATTTGCCTCAGAAATATGTTTGCTAAGTCAAGAATTATGTTATAAATTTTAAAGTATGCCATTTCTTTCCCAGTAGCTTACTGTATAATGTTGATCTATAAGCCACTACAGCAAACATGGAACAAGCCTTAAGACTTACTGAATACACCCACTTTAAACCCAAGAATATTCCTGAGTATTAATTAGTGTCTTGAAATTGATATACATCAGTAAACCCACTTTTCATGTCATTTTTACACAAACATAATTCAGTTTTCAGAAAATGTTTTTTTAAAAAAGAAAAACTGGTTGCCCTCTTCATGTCCTGTCTCCCTGAATGGGAACTTGGCTAAGATGATAACCAGCTATACCATTCTTTTAGACTAAATAACATTTCTCCAATAAAGTCATTAATTAATTGAGTCAGTGAGTTAAGAGAGTGGTTGAATAATAACTGCTTGTTTCTGAATACAGAAAAAAAAAACAGAAATGTGATTCAGACTGTCAGTCAGGTTTTAATTCATTTGGTCTAAACAATAGTTTTACTGACATGTGTGAATCAGCCTGTTACTTAGGCATTATCTTTGACACCAGTCTGTCTTAAAACACACATTATAAAACCTGTTTTTTCCATCTTAAAAACAGTGTTGGAAAATGAAGATGGCTCTGAAATATGGAAGGCAATGAAAAATTAATTCACATATTTATTTCTAGTTGGGTTGACAATTGCAATGCTTTATTTAGAGGCCATTCAAATAATTCTATATGCAGCCTTTAGTTAATTCAAAATGCTGCTGTGAGAATTAGAAAGTCCAAACACTTAACTTCTGTTCCTAAGTCATTACATTGGCTTCCAAGTTAAGGTTAGGGCTGATTTCAAAATCCTACTTCATACATATAAAGTCATAAATGAACAAGGCACTGTTTGCCTTTTTGAACTTATCATTAAGATCTCAAAATGTCAGCCTAACTAAAGATTCCTAAGAATAACAAATCACAAGTGTGAGGCTGTGCATTTATCTACAGGACCCAAAAGCTGTGGAATGATCTGCCTGCTTGAACCAGAAATGCCTCTTTGGTTTCATCTTTTTAATCTAGACTAATTTACACTAATTAGATACACAAATTTAGTCCGGCAGACCTTGATTACAACTAATCATTAGCTGTGGTGTGTTTATTAGTTATTTTATAAAATGAAAGTAACACAATAATTAGGATTAATTATTGTATAATAATAATTATAATTTTATAAGTGGTCAGAAACTTGTAAATAACTCATGAGAGAATAAAGTTACGTTAAAACCAATCACACCATTGTTTTTCTTGTGAAATTCTCAATAAGTTTGATGTGTCACATGACCCTCTTCCTATTGAAAAAACAAAAGTTGGATCCAAAATGGCCGACTTCAAAATGGCCACCATGCTCACCACCCATCTTGAAAAGTTTCCCCCCTCACATATACTAATGTGCCACAAACAGGAAGTTAATATCACCAACCATTCCCATTTTATTAAGGTGTATCCATATAAATGGCCCACCCTGTACTTCAGAATGCCTGTGGTGGGTACCCAGTTGGCCTAAGTGACCGTAAACCCCTCAGTGGGTTAATTTTTACTGGGATGATACTGTCTGGAGATTTTGCTTTTCTTCTCTCAATTGGCCATAGTTCAAGAATTGTATTAGTGGACAAATTTTGTTTATTTGTATAGGTTCCACTTATGTGAATAAGTTTGAAACTGCTTTGTCTTTATGTGTGTTTATCCAGAACTGTATTTTTATTGTGTGCAATATGTAACTGGTAATCTATAAAGTTTCTAATTGCATTTACATGTATATTTGTTACACTCAGTGAAGAGCACTATACAAAACAAAACTAAACCTATCATACTCAGGGTGTGGCTCCTTGTGGCTCATTTCATGAAGCTTAAATATTACCGACTGAAAACGAATGCCTTGCTGCAGAGAGTGGGACTTACTGCTAATACTATAACTTTTATTTATGTTCGTGGCTGAGCCCACTTTGTCTTGCAAAGCCACCATTTGTGTTAACCATTGACTATGGAGTTTTGTAGATATTTCTGTTTTCTGAAATTAAACTGGTAGAAGCAATACAAAGCAGCAAGACCTAAAGGGGACTTTTCTAAGAATACATTTTTTTTTATCTTGTTAGCTGCAAAAGTACAATGCTTATATCTGATGCTTCCAAGTAGAAAATCGAATTTGCACATTCTAAACTATTAGTGATGGAGTTTCCCAATATTCCGTTGATATGGAACTAAAGCTGTGTCTGGACACGGAGTCATAGTTGAACAAGGCAATCAAAACAATCCATGAAAAACAAGAAGAAAAGAGACAGCAAAAGGCAGTTAGCTCAGAGGTCCATTAGATTTTATGAAGATAAAACCTGAAAACAAATGTTGGAGAGCAAATTAAAATGAAAATGTTATGTGGCACAAATGTTATACATATCCTGTATATATATATATTTTTTCGTTTGAGGACAAATATCTATTCGTATGCTTCTTGTTGTATTTGCCGGCAAAACAAATATTGTGTTCCTACAGGGTAATTTTGAACAAGAACTTTTTAAATACATCACATTTTGTGATTTTTTTTTACAATTACAAATTTTAAAATGTTCCAACATTTAACTATTTTTTGTATTAAGTTAAGGGTAACTTTCATATGTATAATTCAGTCAGATTACTGTAGTCACTTTACTCTTTTAGACTAGGGCTCCCTACATCATTACCTGAAAAATATTTCAAGATATTTCTAATGGTTTAAAGATATATTTAAACACCCTACTAAATAAGAGATTCATAAGGCATTTAAAAATATTTTAAATAATTTACACATACCCATAATTATTTATTGAGATCTTTACATTTCTTTCTATGAAGTGAAGGATATATTTAAATCAGTTCTCGTCTATTTAAATATAAATTAAGGATGGTCTTCATAAGCATCTTTTCAATTACTCAAATGCTACTATGCAAGTAAAAGAAATGTTCATTTCTTTATTCACTACTGTGACCTGACATAAAATGGCTAACACGTTAGAAGATGTCACACATGCATGTCAGAGGGTCACCCTCCGAGTTCCTCCCAGGTATGCAGTTTCTCCCTGGACCGAGAGGTGGCACTGCAACTAATTGTGCTCTCTTCCTTTTTCTCCAAAGTACCAAGAAACTGCCCAGTGAGGGCAACTAACTCCGCCTCTCCCGGTCCCCGGGCCATAAAAGCACGACCACCTGGAAGGATGCATTACTTCACAACCCTAACATTTATTTTGCCAAGACTGTCATTCCCTTGGATGACCCCCAAAGTATATTCTGGAAGTCCAGAACCAAAAGGCACCCTACAGCCATCCAAGTCCTATTTACTTTTTTCTTGGAAAAAATCCTAAAACACACATGTATACCAACTATAGTGGGTCGGAAAAACAAAAATTAATACTTTGTGCATTAAACTTCTCACTTTGGTACATTGCATAAGATTAAGGAAAATATAATAAGATTATATTAATGCAGTAGCATGCTCTGAATATTTCATACAGAAGAGAAAACCATATGTGAATCATCAAAATATACATGGCTATGCTGCTAAGAGGAACCCTTCAGCTTTCCTCCCACCTATTTGGTCCAGCACTGGTCTCAAAGCTCTAAGTGACTTTATGGAGTTTGCACATTCTGAATTGTTTGTGTTGGTGTTTTGTGAGATTCATCTCTTGCCTCCCAACTTCAAAGAAGTGTTCACTTCACAGTATATATTCTAATAGGATCTGCATACAGCCATACTATTCAATTCAGAAAATGTTGATCAGAAGCATTGCCTAGAAGTAATCATGCCACAAACTCATGAATCTGCTTTCCAGAGGTGTTCATCTGTGGTGTCTACATCTAATTTAAGAAATACAGTAAGGGTTTGATGGAAACTACTGTATACAAACTCACTTTTTTGTTTTCATTTTATTTTCACATCCTGGGTATGTACAATTTTTTAAGAGCTACAGACGCTTGCTTTTCTTAATAGTTTTTTGCAATACTTGTTTGAATTGTGCCTTCTTTCATACTAGCTGCTGCTTAAATTAAACATCCAAGGATATACCATTCCTGTATGAAGGATTGTGACAAGAATCTGTGATAAAAAATAATTAATTACAAGTTTGCTTTGTTGTCATTAGCATACCTTAGAAACACAAAAAAAGGTGTTTCCTTACATTTAAACAATTGCAGCTTCAAAATGGATGTATTAGGTAAATTTTAAGATTATTTTTGTTCACCACCGTTATAGTCTGCTATAGTTTTAAATCAACTGGACCAGTTTTATTACCAGCTCCTCACACTCCAGTCTCTTTTGTAAACTGGATGTAGGAGTACTGGCAGGTGATCTGACTGGCAAATGATGACACAAGCTAATGATATTTAGGATAAATATTTCTTAAATCTATTTGTTGAAGTCCCAAGCCCTAATAAGTAATGTAATGTCCCTGAATATACATACTTATATTTTATAATAATACTGTATAGTATGTTCAACATACTGATCGCATTCAGAGAACTACACCTACGATCTCTCTCAGGATTTAAAATGGACACCACTTGCTCATTAATTTTAGAGTTGCTTAAGAGTCTCTAGCTGGAAATATTCCTGGACAGGTCACCAGCTCATCATAGGACACACTCATGTACATAACATACTGGGACATTTTAGACCTTTTTAAGTTTCTTGTTACAATTTTTTTTTAGTTGCATGTGCAGTGTAGCTGTACCTGTTGGAAGATGATTATATACTTTAGAGGTGAATATTTACTTTTGGCATGAATTCCACCTGTGACATTTGTTACTAGTAAAAGGCAACCATTTTGAAGATAAAATTAGCATTTAGAATTTTTATATTTTTAATATAAACCGAAGTTTTAGTGAGTAACAATAACAATGTAAAAACTAAAAGTTTATTGCTCTAAGACTGTATTAGATAAAAACATTTATTTCTGCCTCGTATTTTGCTCTTGCCTTAAACCTTGCTGGATTAGAGCCATAATGCAATTTTTTGGGATATCTTGAAGGGAAATGCAAGAAGAATGGTTTCACTGTACAGTACATTCATTATATTGATATAGTATAATATTTAATTATACTTTTTCATATTCACTTGCTGCAGATAATTCAAGAATATCAGACGATTTGGGGGGGTTCAAGATAAATTTAAGTAAAAGTATGCTATTTCCTGCAAATCATAAATCTGATCTGTTTCAATCTGAACAGCTTAATCTTTCTGTTTCACATATCTAGGAGTCTTAACTAGGCAAACCATTACAGACCTATTAAAGCTTTAAATGGTCAAATACTGTATGTACCTCTCCCTAGTCAGAAGAATTAATTCTTTAAATATTTCTGTCAACACATTCCAGCTTTGATAGCCATTTTTTGAACCAGAATGTAGATAGTTATGTATTTATGCACATTTTTGCTTTAATTATGCTGTGTTTTTTACTGAAAACAAATGTGTAATTAACTTTGTTTTAATGTACAGGTAAAGTTTTATTATGAAGACTACGGTTTTTCAAACTATGGCACAGGAAAACTGCTTGCATATTCTGAATGTTCTTCTTTACAAACTCACATTTCATCCCATATTTACCATTGTAGTAAAGTGCTTATTTTACCACATTCACTACACAGCTGTATAAGATAACTAATTATGACATGGTAAAAAACTAAACAATTGTGATCTATTATACTTTCAAATCATGAACGTCTTCAAATATTTATAACTCAAGTAACATAATATTTAAAAACTAGCACAGCGAAACAGCCGCTTATTAAAATAGGCTTATTGGTACAATGGTATGTACATCTGGTTCGTTCGCCTTGTGTATTTATGAACCTCTATTCACAGGATATGCTAGGTCTTGCACCCCCATATTTCTTTGTGCATGTCATTCCCTTTGATCATCAAATATTCTAGCCCTTACATTTGTCTTTCTTTGTGCGTCATGTTTCCTCTGCTCATCGAACACTGTCGCCCTCTTGTGGACACTGGACAGCATTAAGCCTGGAAATGGATGCTACACATCTTATCGCTTTATATATGCAGAGACATGTTTTTCTGATGATACTAATTATGACACAAAGTTGCTTTAGTCAAATTAGCAATGATTTGAGACAAAAAGGCATGAGCTGCACAAACTTTAACAAGTCAAAAGCAATCCTGCAAAAATATTGCTAGAGAAGAACACATTATTGTAAGAGGTTGCTTCACTAACATGATACTAACAGATACTCCGTGGTAACACATAAGCATCTGTATAAAATAACTAGCACGTGAAAACCAAAGAAAACACCAGAATGCTGTAAAATCTCTATATAAAGTATCTTTATTAGAAAAAAGAGGAATAATACTACAAAATAGCTAAACGAAAACTAAAATAAGTTGCATGTTCCCAAGTGCTAAATGACTCTAGCTAGTACAGCTCTTCAGTGGTGCCCACCTTTCTCCCAGTTTTACTTACATGTTCCTACCAGAAATAAAATTATGCATTCACTCACCTTAAACTAGAATATCCATCAGGCAGAAGGTCCTTCTCGGAAGTTGCAAGCCTGTTATTTTGAGGCCTCTTCTATAGAAGACACTGCTGACTCCAAAATACATACAGTATGCACAGACTTGAAAAAGTTTGCCTCAAGCAAGATTACAAGTTTACAGGTTGCTTTTAGCAAAGACCTTGCTGCAATTCATCGGCCTGTTAATGAGGTTAAGCATAAGCAAAAAAAGATTTCAAGGGAGCTTGGCACATTCAAAAAAAGGTGATTCTCATAATGCTAAATAAAATCAATGGAGCATCTGGTTTCATACCTCTAATGAGTTAAGAGACTGAAACCAAAAAAATATATATATACTGTATATCCTTATCATTGGTATTACAGAAAATTTTGAAGGTGGTGATGCCTTTCATCAAAAAGGCTGTTGACTGTGGTCTTTCCTAACCTTTGCAGCTTTAGCCCCAAAATTAAATATTACTATACCAGATATATTCACCAGCTAGAACTCATGTAGTCCAGAGTCCTGAAGTTTAAGGTTTTTGAATTATACCCATTGTTAGACGGTTTTGTGAGCAGTGAGGAAAGCCTCTAATCTGACTTATGAGAGCCAAAAAATATATTTTATCCCAGTTTCAGTGCTACTACTGCTCAAGTGAGAATGTTGTTTATCTCAGCCCTAAAGTAAACTCATGGAATTGATTCTCAGCCATTTCTTTTGTATCCCACCTGTTTCAAATTGTCCCATGGATCGGGGCATGCTATTTTTAATGATCTAAAATTTATAACTAAGGACATTGACAACTTACAAGCAAACTGAACTTTTCATTCAATCTGTCTGGTGTGTGTCTTGAACATTAAGGGCCTGGTGCTGTGTTTTTTTATTGCCAGTGGCACAATGTTCTCCTGCTCCGGTTGGCTACATTTTTAAAATTTGTATTCTTTGTCTACATTTATTGCTATTTCCAGCTCCAACCTCTTTGTAATGTGCCTTTATGCCATTTGCTTTCCATGTAAACAGTAGTGGTTGCTTGGAAGGTTTGCTGCACTTGTATAGTCTAAGTTTACTCCATTGCTGGGATTTATGACTACAGAGAATTTGGAGTTAAGGGATTTAGTTAATGTTTTTTATAATGGTTTGTATAGATCAGTGTTTCCCAAACTCGGTCCTGGGGACCCCCTGTGGCTGCAGGTTTTTGTTCCAACCAGCTTCTGTTATTAATTGAACTCCTGGGCTAATTAAGTGATGTGTTATTTCCCAAGTTCTGTTTTTAGGGAACAATACAGAAATTAGGAAACTAAGTTTGCTAAAAAAAAATATATATTAAAATGTACCAAGCAGTTATATGGGAATAATATATTCTTTTTCTTTTTAACATTATTTTCATCTTGATTTTCATTCTATTTTTCAAAGTGTTCTAATTGTTTAATTAATTAATTATTTACTAATTAGTGGGTCTGACGCTAAAGTAGTTGCAACCTTTGATTGTTCAGTGTTGTTTGCCTGGGTGTCTGTTCTGCTCATTTTTAATTGTGATCAATAAGATACAACGAAGGGGAAAAACTGCACAAAGAAAGGGCAAAATATAATGAAATCAACAAAAGAGAGTTAAGCATTTAAATCTATAGCAAAAGCAGAAATATTTCTAAATGTCTTATAAATGTAAAAATAATGCTGCTGTGCTTTTCTGAATGTAGAATAAAAGAAAAATAATCCCAGCTAATTCATTAAATTAAATGAGAGCAGTGTTATCAGGTGTTGTCACTGATTAGGAATCTGGTTGGAACAAAAACCTGCAGCCACAGGGGGTCTCCAGGACCGAGTTTGGGAAACACTGGTATAGATAATCTAAAGAGTTGGGTGAGTTTGCCCTGTGATTATGCCTTTATTTACTTGGATTAAGTCTTCATAATATTCCATTTGTATTAATTTCAATGCTTCACTTAGATCTATTCCTTTTTACTTCTTTGACTAACTGTAAAATACTGTCTTTTAATGTCTAGAGAGTCAGATCAAACATCAATAGGGTTAGCATTCTCAACTGCTTGTGGTGCAAGAGGGCAGATGTTGCATTACCACAGGAGACATAACATCTGGGCTGATGATGCATTTAGACTTTATAACAAACACTATTTTGTTGTCACACCAGCCTTGTCTTACTCCCAGAAACAAGGTGTGGTGATCATATTTTGCGTCCACTTGCAGGATAAATCTTTTGGAGTGATTTCTCATAAGGTTGTTCAGTTGTGTATTAGTTGAGCTAGCTCAAAAGAAAATCACCTTCTTCTCTATATATTCTCCAATGTCCTTTTGAGTTATCATTCATTCCTTATTTTATTAATCAAACTAGCAAAATACCGGCGCTTCGCAGCGGCGAAGTACTGCCTTAAAAGTTTTATTAAGAAGAAAATTTAACCTATTTAAACTGAGGGAAAATATGCCAATAATTATTTGTTAAGGATCTCTTTGTATACCATGTTGTCAGTTCGGCCCTCCGGTTGTAACATGACCAAGCTGTGCGCTGAGCTTACTCTTGAGCATGTAACTTACAGTTGGCCATGTGAACAGTAATCTTGTCTCAAATCTCACAGCTTGGATTGCTGCTGTCATAATCGGTTTGAGTTTCATGGTTTGTTTCAATTACGACAGTATTTGCAGGATTTGTTGTGTTGAAGTGACATTCGGCATATGTCAAGCGTTGTAAGCACACATCCGGTTTCATCGATAAAATCACATCCAGCTTTTGAGAGTTTAAACATTCATAAACATCAAAGTGTCCACTACTGAAATCGTCACCTGTGAATTTAAGATGTTTAAGAGGCATTGGCGGTTGTAGAAAGGTGTAAAATATTTGGCCATTTCGGTACACTTGAAAGCGACAACCGAACAATTCAGCGGCAGCCATCAACTCACATGCAGAACCATAGGTGAAGGGCTTAAGCATTTCACTCTTATAGTGCTCCTGTGTAGTATAATTATCTCCTGTACCGTCATCAGTCCACACCTTGAACCTGCCCCAGTCATTCAATACATAAGACACAATGTTCCTCCGGATATCAAGAGTGAGCCTGATATGGCCGTGCAATATGTAACAAAGAGAATGGAAAAGGTAGGTGCCATCTCCGGGCATGGAAACCACTCAGTAAGTGACAGTTTTTTGATCGATAGTGATCACCTCGATAGACATGGTAATGGGGGTTGGAATGATAAAGGAAATGGGTACCTGAGCAATGTAAAGTAAGTCTAAAATACCTATACAATAACTAAAATTGTAATAAACAAACAATAAAACAGCGGAGAAGCCGTGGATTAAACAAAAAGGCTGTAGTTATCAGTAGGGAGACGTGAATTCCGTGGCGAAGCAAGGAAGGGAATGTAGAGACCGGAGCGACAGACGGTCTTATATAGGCAGGCAGCCAACCACGTGGGAGGTGTTGGAATGGGGGACCGAGCTGCAGGCTATGGACGTATATATGTACGTAAGTAGGATTCAGTTAGCGTTGGGAACCCGTGTACCAAATTTCTTGAAGATGGGCCCATAAGTAACAAAGACTGTTGAAAACTTCAATATGGCGGCAGACAGTGGCATCATACCACCAAAATAAGTATGTACATTGGTTTCGGTTAGTGCAGGGAAGCCGCCTATAAAATTTCGAGAAGATCGGGCCATAAATAAGAAAGTTCAACATGGCAGACGTTGTTGACCGTTATGACCATTACGCGTAGAATTTCGAAATGAAACCTGCTTAACTTTTGTAAGTAAGCTGTAAGGAATGAGCCTGCCAAATTTCAGCCTTCTTCCTGAACGGGAAGTTTGAGAATTAGTGACGTTGGAAAGTTCAATATGGCGACCGACAGTGGTGTCATACCAACGAAATAAGTACGTACATCGGTTTCCGTTAAAAGTTTAATATGGCGGCCGACAGTGGCATCATACCACCGAAATAAGTACCAAATTTCAGCCTTCTACCTACACGGGAAGTTGGAGAATTAGTGACATTGGAAAGTTCAATATGGCGGCTGACAGTGGCATCATACCACCGAAATAAGTATGTACATTGGTTTCGATTAGCGCAGGGAAGCCGTCTACCAAATTTCGTGAAGATGGGGCCATGAATAAGAAAGTTCAATATGGCGGACGTTGTTGACCGTTATGACCGTTACGCGTAGAATTTCGAAATGAAACCTGCTTAACTTTTGTAAGTAAGCTGTAAGGAATGGGC
>JANRMT010062819.1:18283394-18332279 GCA_026402145.1 Polypterus bichir lapradei | reverse complement strand
ATTCAATATGGCGGCCGACAGTGGCGTCATACCACCGAAATAAGTACGTACATCAGTTTTGGTTAGCGCAGGGAAGCCACCTACCAAATTTCGTGAAGACGGGGTCAGCCTTCTACCTACACGGGAAGTTGGAAAATTGGTGACGATGGAAAGTTCAATATGGTGGCCGATAGTGGCGTCATACCATCGAAATAAGTAAGTACATCGGTTTCGGTTAGCGCAGGGAAGCCGCCTACCAAATTTCGTGAAAATGGGGCAATAAATAAGAAAGTTCAACATGGCGGATGTTGTCGACCGCTATCGACCGTTATGACCGTTACGTGTAGAATTTCAAAATGAAACCTGCTTAACTTTTGTAAGTAAGCTGTAAGGAATAAGCCTGCCAAATTTCAGCCTTCTACCTACACGGGAAGTTGGAGAATTAGTGATGAGTGAGTGAGTGAGTGAGTGAGTGAGTCAGTCAGTCAGTCAGTCAGTCAGTCAGTCAGTCAGTCAGTCAGTCAGTGAGGGCTTTGCCTTTTATTAGTATAGATTCTCTCTTTAAAAGACTATGAACTTGGTTAATGATGTGAATGTATATATGAATCCAACTGATAAACTTTCTGTTCCTGCTCCAACTACAGTATATCCCTCATTCATCCAGGTCATGATACAAATCTGTATCGGCTTTGAATATGTGTTAATACAGTAGTTTAATTTGCTTAATCTTTCTTTTCATTCTTCCACCATCATTTATATCTGAGGATTGACTATATTTTTATTTTATAATCACTGGCATCTTTATTATCTGATTCTACAAAGGGTTATTGAAAAGTAATGAGACTGTTAATGTTTCTGTTTCATGGAAGTAGACATGGGAATGCTGTGCAGGTGTTTGTAAATGGCAAATGTGTGTGAACCTGCAGTTTGGCCACCATATTCTTCCATGTTCTATCACAGCAAGTGGAAGCACCTCACAGAAGACGTCTTGTGAGAGTATGGAAAACTTGTGTGATTGAATTTTTCTTTAAGATTGGTAAGATCAGTAATGAAACTTTTGAAACGTTTTGGCAAGTATACAAAGATGAAACACTGCTGTATTTCGGAGGTGAAAGGTTGGCAATATGCAAGTGAATCATGAAGCGCATTTGGGGAGTACATCCACAGTGGTTACAGATGTCATCATTTGACAGCTAGCAAGCTGTTGACAAGAAAACAGAAGGCTCACACATCACAAATGAGTTTAAGAAATCAGGAATCCTCTCTGACATTTGAACAATGTTCTTACACACCTTAACTCATCATCGCATCTGCTCTTCTGTGAGATTTCTGCATACCCACCTGGTGCACACACGATGAATTTTTAGTTCCTCTGTCACAATACATTGTGTCTATTTGAATGGTTTGCCAAATGATGCCAAACATTTGTGTAAAGTGGGCCTTTTGTTGTTTCATCACCATATATTTGCTGTAGAATGTCAAGAGTTTCTTTACCTTTCTTCCCAAGCTCAACGTAAAATTAAATCACACACCTCTGCTGTAGTCTCAAAGAAACATCTTCCTCATCCGCCATGATTATACATACTGTATGAGGTGCTTCCACTCTCCGGTACAGGACAGGGAAGAATGTGGTGATCTAACTACAGGTACACAAACGTCGATGTATGCTGTTCACTAACACTTGCACAGCATTTCCATGACTACCTCCCTGAAAGAGATACAGGTATGGACTGATTATTTTTTAATCAGCCTCCATATATTGGGATTAGCCTCATTGACTGATCACAGGGTGTCCACAGTCCAATTTTTTTTCCCACAGTTTTTCACCACACGCCACATGATGGCAATTAACAACATCTCATTGCAGCTGCTATTCCTTGCAAAATTTCTGTCATGTTAGATTACATTTTGTCAATTAACTTGAACTCTGTCAGTGACTTCACAATAGTCTTTACTGCAACTTAAGTGCCAACTTAAAACAAAATGACCTCAAACAGCATCTCTTGGCAATGGAAGATTCATGCACCAGTGTGGTACATCCTAATTATGAACTATAGATTTCCAAGCCCAGATATAAATTCATCTTTTTGCTGATTCAAGGGGTTGATTTTGAGATTCATTGTACTCTCGCATGGTATAATGTGACAAGTGTAAAACCTAGTTTATTAATGGTTTTGAAATTGTAGAGATGTGATACACTTACCTCTACTGAAGCCATTAAAAATAAATTAGGTTCTCGTGAGTTCTAGTATGGTCTTTTTGTTGAAAGCTTGAAACATTCTTCTACAATAGGCCTAATGTTTTTTTAGGAAAACCTATCTCTTCCCAAGTTGTCTGTTGTCATGCTTGATTCCCAAATTTTGTTGTGTAAGCAGAAAATGGCCCTTAATTCAATTAAATTCAGGGCAAATCCCAGAAAATACCTGTTTGCTTGACATTTTGGAAGAAATCTTTATCTATAAATGTTAAAACATCTTCAGTTCCATATTCATATTGAACCCTACAATTAATTCAGCCCTAATTTCCCTTTCCTTTAAAACAGGTAAGGTCTCACATGATTGTTCCAGCTATCTTCCTATTTCATTGAAAGTACTAACCAAACTTCTTGCAAAACAATTGTAGCTAGTAATTCACAATTTAATCCACCATAACCAAACATATTTCAATCTTTTTTTTGTCAGGCTACTGATAATATGTATCACATTAGCATATGTGCTGAAATTTCCTGTAACACGTTACAAGACCAATGGGATTTGGCAAAGGCCTTATTAATATTATTCAAACACTGTATTCCTTACCAATGGCTGTTATTTTCACATATTCAAGCATTTCTTACCCCTTTTGGATTTCAGATCAAAGGTGCCAGACTGGATACTATATCTGTCCTTCATTCTTTTTAATCTGTCTCTGGAGCCTCTGTTCTTTGCCCTTTGTTCCCAAAAATGAATCATCCCAAGTACTACTTATAGTTCTCTACATAAAATATATTACGTGCAGATGATATCTTATTATACCTAGGTAATGCTCTGTTTAATCTTCTCAATGTATTTAAGGTATTTAAGTCTTTTGAGAATCTGTTTGGATATAAAATCAGTTAGATAAAATCTGCCATTAAATACATTCTTTAGTCAAAGCACTTTCCTGGTATCATGACTGTGTTGAGATCTTCCTAACATTACAAAATACTGCAATACTCCTTTTTATACCTCTTCCTGGTTTAGTATTGAATCCAGCATGACTGCCCCTAAACCCCTGACTCTCTCTTCCAACTTTACAGCCCTAAACTTAAAATCTCATTCTTCTACCAATTTGGGACTTTTATTCTCCCACATGTTGACTTTATGGCACAGGGTTGACATATTTTTAGATTATTGCCTAAAATGGCATTCAGACACTTCCATCTTCAATAATTTTGCTTTACATATTGGTGGTCATCCCATTTCACTTCCCTCCTGGGCCTCCCTAAGTATATCGACTCTTGGCAACACTTTTAACAAAGCAGAACCCCGGACATTCCAGTCCCTGAGGTCCATGGTCTCCCTTTTTCTTTTACTTACAACTATCGTCTATTATTAAAACTTGCAATGTTTCCCTATGTTCAGCTTTTCCCTGCCATCCTTCCATCCACTTATCAACTTTTGTAACTCTGTATATTCTGCCTGTAGATCAGTGGCATCTCTATATGCTTGTCTGTGCAAAGTTTCATTGCACTTCTTTATATCTTGGCAAGCTTCATTTTTTAACATTATTCTCCTGGAATTCTCAGCAGCAATGATCAATGGGTCATTTGATTCATGTTACAGATTCACATGCTCTGGTGCAACATCTGTAGAATCAGATAACCTGCCATCACTCTCTTGTTCCTTCAATATAAATTCTATCTCAACAAAACCTGACGTCCAGACTGAGTTTCCCTCCTAGGTTTTGTTCAAATAAGTTTCTTTTTACCTTTTTTATCAGGGAAAATTTTGCAGGTAGGTAGGATGGTATTCATTTTTGCTGTTATTAGTGCTATTATTATTGTCTTCTTATAACTTATTTTCTTTAAAAGATTCCTGATGGTTATTATTTTTTAATGCTTATCAATGTTATTTAAAATCCAATAAATATCTGGACACAAAAAAAAGCATAAATAAACCTGCTGATTATTACTTTTATTGCTCATCAATGTTATTGAAACACTACTAAACATCTGATCACAAAAAAGTGGCTATTGGATTGCAGAAACGTCTGAAAACCTGACATTTCATCATTCTTTTTTTAAAGAGAGAAACAGCTGTGATAGCATAACATGCCTTTTATGTCCAATTTCTAAATTCATAAAAAGGGTTCAATAGATCTGAATAACTGCATGAGTGACATGGAGGTCTTAATTCGGAGCAATTCAAGAAGATGCTCCGGACAGAGCAGAGGTTAATTTATCAATGGTTAAGACATCAACAACCAAAACAGAAGGACTGCATGAGTTTGTAGTTGAAAACAAAACATGGTAAAAACCAAAAGTCAAAGTGTTTTTAGGAAACCTGCCAATAACTTTTTTTGTCAGGGCAACAAAAGGTCTTTTATTTGCAAACAGACAGTAATACAGCATGCGGCTTGGTCTGACATAAATGGCTGCCATGTGACCACAGACATTTAGCATCATACATGCATACTAATGCATGTAGTAATGCCCATCACCAACAGAAGACTTCAAAATGACTAATATCCAAAAATAGCAGAATGGTGATATCATAAATCAATTCCCCAATGGTAAAAACAAAAAAGAAAAAGAAAATACATGTGATTTATTTTTTATTTGGGACAATGCTGACTCATATGGCTTTGTTCCATGAAGATGTACCCCCATGATGTCAAAACAATTTGGCTGTCTCACATATTTGATGTCAATTAATTATTATTCACTACAGAGAAAAATATGAAACACTATTGAATAAAATGCTGAAAATAAGTGACAATTGAGGAATAGTGGGACTGGCTGAAAAAAAGCAGTATGGGCATGCTACTTATTTTAAGTCCGCATCAGGATAGTTAGGATGTTTCAAACATACACTTAAATTATCTGTATTGCCATAGTAATTGTAGCTCTAGTTTCAAACTAAAAACAATTAGTTTGAACAGAAACATGCAAAAACCTGATACAAACATATTTACTTATGAAAGTTTACTATAAGTTCAAAGAGGTTCACAGAATATTTCTTGCACTTTCATAATCAGAAGAGTTAACAGAAATGATAAAAAATATAAGGGTAATGGCCATCTTCTTCTTAGCGTTACTTGATTTTGGATTGTTTCCACCATAACTATTTGGTACAAAGTTTTTTTGTTCTCTATCAGTATTTTGTTCTTATTCCTTGAAAATAGCCTGGAATTGAAATTTAGAAGGTCAGAAAGATGCCCTTTTATCATCCAGAGGAGAGAAAATGGCTGTTTGAATGGATTTTACAGAAATATGAAGAGTTGGCTTGATAAATCAGTTGTCTTGACCAGGTTAGCAAACAGTAAAAGAGAGTATGGTAGTGGTCTCTGATGAACGTTGGGAGAGGTTTTACTAGGACATACTCAAATGGAGAGCGGTTATTGTGGAAAATAGAGTGAGTCTATGTTGGTTTCTGTTGGTTATTCTACTGTGAAATACCTTCAGGGGATTGCAAGAGGAAAAAACTACTAAATTATTACTATTTGTTAGTAATAGCTATATTTAAAACAATTATAAGTTGTTTTTTTTTATAAGTTTTTTTTTTCATTTTAAACTCTGGATGTGATAGTCCAATTGTGCTGGCAGGTTTAGATTCAGCATCCTCAAATCTATAAAGAACACTGGGAAACAGACAGAATTTTATTTTATTTTTTTTTGCGTAGATCAGTCATATTTATATAATCTTAAACACTGGCCCCAAATAATCATGGAAAAAGGTAGTGGATTTCTTTTTCACATAAACTTCATAACTACATGTGACCATGTAAGTCAGCCTGGGATGTGAGCCTTCTCTCCACATGAGAGTGATGAAGACCCAGTTTCACTTTCTCATAAGAAAACATAGGTTAATGTGCAGAAATATTCCCTTTAATTACCTTGTTAAGAGTTTCATAAGTAAATAATTTAAGAATAAACGTTTATATGATGGAGAAATCAAGGGTTTTAGTTACATACGTGTTCAAGAGTGTTTTACTGATATTTAAAGAAATTGCTTGTGGGTTTTCTGATAGGCTGGGAACACATTGATATTTTTTCAGTTCAAATGAATCTATTTTTTCTATTTTTTGTTTTTTTCTGAACAATTTTTTGAACAGATTAGAATGTGATAATGAGGAATGACTGTACTTGACACTTTCATTTGTGTTGTTTGGTGGCCAATTTTATAAAACAGTCATATCTACTATTTTCAAAAATATACTTTTGCACTTAAATATGCAATGTTTTTACTGGGCATAAGAAACGCAAGTTAAAATTATACGAATGAGTTGATTTTTATTAAGTATAGATGGATTTATTTATTTTTTACTGTTGCTATTTAAAATTATTTATTTGTCATTGTTTAATTTAGCTGAAAATATCTATATGGTATTGCAGTATTTTATTCTAATTACCTTGTTCATGATTTACTATATTTACGCTTTCTACTAATTTTGGCATTTTGGATAACTTCTAACCGAGTGTCACTCGGGCTGTATAAACAGTGCTAAAAGTGTAAGTATCTAGTGTCACTCAGGCAATGGTATAGACACATCCTGCTTAAGATTCAAGGTTTACCCAGTCTGTAAAAGTGTCAACTGCGTTAGTGCCAAACATTACTTAGACAACAGTGTAGGTGGGTTTTGTGTAAGCATCAGGTCCGAGTGTTACCCAGGCAATGGTGTAGACACATCTTCTCCTAGCCTCATTATGGTGTCTCTCATCAGCTGTGATGATGAAGTGAATCTGTCTCTCTGTGAAATTGAAATGGTCAGTGAAACCGAAAGTGATTTTGGGAATCCAAATGTGACACTCACGTCACTTGCACATGTGCAGTGTGCTGTTATATTATTATTATTAATTATTATTATTTGCATCATTATTATACTTTCTAACTTCTGACTTTGTACTTTTAGTGTTTTGCATGTTTTACAGTAGAAGGATGAGATTTAACAAAAATGTAATTTTTTTCAAGCCCAAAAATGCTATGCATTTTTCATGTGTTTTTGAGAAAAAATCTAATGCTAAAGAAGCTACATTGTATATGTTAAACAGAAAAACTACTAGCATTTAATAAATTCCATTAAGTAGATTTGAAACTGTTAGGTTAAGAATATAATTAATGTCAAACAGGAAAACAAATTATATTGTTAACATATATAATTTATTAAGATGTCATATTACTTTATTACATTTAAACTATACAGCTGCTGTAATTACCCAGGACTGGCACTCTTTTGAAACAGAAAGTTATTCAGGGAAATGAGGAATGTTATAACTATTTAGGCAAACCTTGTATAAAGATAAGTAAACATTCATTAACAAAAAATATTAATTACATAGAAATGTATGATCAACCAGTTGCAACTTCCACAAAATAGCCAATTCTCTCATCTCACTTAAATAAATAGTAAGAAAAAACTGAATTATGAAAAAGCAATATAATGTAGCCTTAGGCAGGCTCTTCATAATGCCTACCAAAATTCCCTGCTCACACTCGACTTACACATTTCCATTTGTAAAATGGGTTCCCTTGTTAACTAAACAAAACAGGAGATCCATTGACAACGTTTTTAATTTTGGATAATCTTATTCAGAGGCAGAGAGATCTCATGATTGAAGAAAGCTCCAAAAACACCAGTTTAATTTGTGAGAAAAAAAACATCCAAATGAGTAATATGAAGAGTTTGAGATTATTAGAAATGTCAGGAACAATGAACAACACAAGTATATAACATAATGGCTAAAGGTCTAGTAGAAAAACCGCAAGTCAGTAAAATCCACATTGATGTGTTTCCTGCATCAGGTAAGAGAAATGTGTTTAAAATTATATTTCTGCCATTCCAGTTCTGCGAGGTGTGGTCCCCGGCCGGGGCTGGAGCCCGGCCAGGACGCCCAGGAGGACGTGAGGAGGGCTTGTGCCTCCTCCAGACCGCGAGGGGGCGTCCGTCCTGGTTCTGTTGGGGACCACGGGTCGAGGGCATGGAAGCCCTACCCTGTAGGGGCCCGTGGTCACCGCCAGGCGGAGCCCCGATGCCGGTTTATCCCATCTGGTCCTCGGCCGGGGCTGGAGCCCGGTCGGGACGCCTTGGAGGACCGGAGGAGGGCCTGTGCCTCCTCCAGACCGAGTGGGGGCGTCCGTCCTGGTTATGCAGGGGGCCTCGGGTACAGGGCTTGGAAGCCCAGCCCTGTAGGGACCCGTGGCCACCGCCAGGCGGCGCCCCAGTGCCTAATTATCCCGGGAGCCCGGCACTTCCGCCACACCAGGAAGTGTCGGGGGGAAGACGACTGGGGATACACGGACGGCTTCCGGGTGCGCAGCCGGCACTTCCGCCACACAGGGGTGTGGCTAACATCAAGTGCCGGGAAGCAGCTGGAGCAATCCGGGTCCCCATAAAAGGGGCCTCCTCTCTCCAGTCAGGAGGTGGAAGTCGGGAGGAAGCAGACTGAGCTGGAGAGAGAGGACGGGAGGCGGCCAGGAAGGCAAAAGGACTGTGAGCCCTGGACTTTGGGGAAATCGGTGCTGGAGGCACTGGGGTTTTGTGAGTGCACTAAATAGAAAATAAACAGTGTGTTGGGTGAAACCATGTTGTCCGTCTGTCTGTGCCGGGGCCAGCGTTCACAGAGGATAGAATTCAGTTGGAACAGAAGTTGGAAAATAAAGGTTGAAATACAAGGCAGTGTTTATTCATAGCTGCAGCTGAAGCAGACAGGCAAAAAATGAGCTGTGAACATTCAAATGAAGACTTTCATCATGCTGTCTATAAAGAAGTATAATTATGGGTAGCTATTAAAAAAGATAGCAATATCCATTCCCAAACATTTAAGTGAATGTTATCCTTAATACTGGAGTTAACAGCACAAGACAATAGCAAAGATAAAGAATTAAAAGGTTTAAAAGTAGATATAAGTTTAAAAAAACAAGTTAATGACTCCAATAACGTTTGTCTTAATGTTTTATTTGAATTGTATAATGCAAGCATTTCAGTTTATACAGTTCCTTATTATAACTGATCTGAGCCTTTTCTTTGCCTTAGTGAATAAATATCTGTTGATACTCACTTTGAAGAAATTTAGGAGGGTTGTCATTGACATCAGTTAAAGTAATATTTATGGTGGTTGATCCAGATAGGCCTCCTATTTGTCCTGCCATGTCTTTGGCTTGAATAACAACAGCATACTGTTCTCTGGCTTCCCGATCCATGTTTGCTAAGGCAGTCCTGATGACACCTGAAAGAGAAAGTGTTTGTGACTGTATATATTAATAAGACATACACCTTTCTTTTAGTGTGTGTGTTCATGAAATTTAGATTCAGTTTTACTATAAATTGTATCTTAACATATTGATTTCACTAATAAGTTTGCTTAGTCTAAAGGTAGTTACCAGAAAGTATCCTAGTCTCCAAATACCTTTTACTTTTCTAATGAAGATCTTAGCTAAACAACTATGATTGGAATGTACAGTATTTGTCAAATAGACATACCTAAAGTATTAGACGATGTTGCTTAAATAATGTATGTTATTTATTTTAACAATAACCTTTAATTCATCATACCAAAGTACAAAGAAACAATTATAAGTTTCAACAGATATCAAGAATAAGCATACATAATGAGTGAAATACAGTGGGATGCAAAAGTTTGGGCAACATTGTTAATAGTCATTATTTTCCTGTATAAATCTTTGGTTGTTACGATAAAAAATGTCAGTTAAATATATCATATAGGAGACACACACAGTGATATTTGAGAAGTGAAATAAAGTGTATTGGATTTACAGAAAGTGTGCAATAATTGTTCAAACAAAATCAGGCAGGTGCATAAATTTGGGCACCGTTGTCATTTTATTGATTCCAAAACTTTTAGAACTAATTATTGGAACTCAAATTGGCTTGGTAAGCTCAGTGACCCCTGACCTACATACACAGGTGAATCCTATAATGAGAAAGAGTATTTAAGGGGGTCAATTGTAAGTTTCCCTCCTCCTTTAATTTTCTCTGAAGAGTAGCAACATGGGGGTCACAAAACAACACTCAAATGACCTGAAGACAAAGATTGTTCACCATCATTGTTTAGGGGAAGGATACAGAAAGCTGTCCCAGAGATTTAAGCTGTCTGTTTCCACAGTTAGGAACATATTGAGGAAATGGAAGACCACAGGCTCAGTTCAAGTTAAGGCTCGAAGTGGCAGACCAAGAAAGATTTCGGATAGACAGAAGCGACGAATGGTGAGAACAGTCAGAGTCAACACACAGACCAGCACCAAAGACCTACAACATCATCTTGCAGCAGATGGAGTCACTGTGCATCATTCAACCATTCGGCGCACTTTACACAAGGAAATGCTGTATGCGAGAGTGATGCAGAGGAAGCCTTTTCTCCACCCACAGTACAAACAGAGCCACTTGAGGTATGCTCAAGAACATTTGGACAAGCCAGCTTCATTTTGGAATAAGGTGCTGTGGACTGATGAAACTAAAATTGAGTTATTTGGGCATAACAAGGGGCGTTATGCATGGAGGAAAAAGAACACAGCATTCCAAGAAAAACACCTGCTACCTACAGTCAAATATGGTGGTGATTCCATCATGCTGTGGGGCTGTGTGGCCAGTGCAGGGACTGGGAATCTTGTCAAAGTTGAGGGACGCATGGATTCCAGTCAGTATCAGCAGATTCTGGAGACCAATGTCCAAGAATCAGTGACAAAGCTGAAGCTGCGCCGGGGCTGGATCTTTCAACAAGACAACGACCCGAAACACTGCTCAAAATCCACTAAGGCATTCATGCAGAGGAACAAGTACAACGTTCTGGAATGGCCATCTCAGTCCCCAGACCTGAATATAATTGAAAATCTGTGGTGTGAGTTAAAGAGAGCTGTCCATGCTCGGAAGCCATCAAACCTGAATGAACTAGAGATGTTTTGTAAAGAGGAATGGTCCAAAATACCTTCAACCACAATCCAGACTCTCATTGGAACCTACAGGAAGCGTTTAGAGGCTGTAATTTCTGCAAAAGGCAGATCTACTAAATATTGATTTCATTTCTTTTTTGTGGTGCCCAAATTTATGCACCTGCCTGATTTTGTTTGAACAGTTATTGCACACTTTCTGTAAATCCAATAAACTTCATTTCACTTCTCAAATATCACTGTGTGTGTCTCCTATATTATATATTTAACTGACATTTTTTATCGTAACAACCAACGATTTATACAGGAAAATAATGACTATTAACAAGGTTGCCCAAACTTTTGCATCCCACTGTAAGCCTTACTCACACTTTATAATGTAATACATTCTATTTTTTTCAATAAACACTAAAGAATTGTCCATCTTTCAAAAGACAAAATCTGAGGATTAAATCAAATTATTGTACGTTTTGGAAAAAAAAAAGAAAAACAAGAAATGGCTAACAGTGCTTAAATGTGTGGTATCTTATTCGTAGTTACAGCTATCTTGTTACATCTAAATGAAAATGAAATGACCTCGGTCACATGCTTCTAGTTCACTTCCAATAGAGACTTTTTTCTAGCTTATTTGATTCTTGTGTAACGTATGCTGGCAGAGATGGACACCAATTGTTTCAAAGAGCTAAAAAGTGCAAAATGATGGTGTATTAAAGTAACAAAATTCAAAGCACATTACATATACACATGAAAGCCGAAAGCATTTGACTTTACTAATTTTTTGAAATTATACAAAGAAAGCTGCATTGGATGACATAAAAACATAAATTGCACACAAGTAACATTATATTAGAATATGAAAAATTAAAACCAGCATCTTCTGTCTAATACTGTAAAGGACTGAGTGCATGGTCTATAAGGGAACAATGTATTATTATTTGCAATTAAAATTATAACATAATGTTACTTAAATGTACTGTGTCTTTTTATGTGAATGCTAAACATTTGTCAGCCAAAATTCAAGTAAAATTATCAAATTATAATAAAGACAATATACAATGGTTACGAAAAGTCTATACTCTCTTATTGAAATTTCAGCTTTGGCTGATGTAATAGCAAGAGAAAAAAAGAAAAATCTTGTAACCAAAGTGAAAATGAATCCTCCTTTGCAAGAATAATTAAAACAGAAGCTGTGCTACCCTTCTAAGATGGGTTAAATATAAGTAATCATTAAAGATTTCATGTTTTTTTATCTGATACAGGGATTGTCCATTTAGTCTGATATAATAATACACATTTGATCCCTTTTCCTCATGACAGCCTTTTTCTGTTCAGAGAGAGAGAGAGAGATAGGGACATCCATTTTCACTCCTTCTTCCCCTTGGTGTTGAACATCAAACTAGCCACTCTTATAGTTAAAGTGCCTGCTGGGAAAATACGTTGTTAGTCACTACCACATTGGCCTGGTTTAGCAACTCTATCCTAGTTCTGTTGAAAATTTGTTTTTCTAATGTGTGCATTGATTTATTATTATTTTCACTCATCCTTTGCCCACCATGCAAAGTTCTCAGCTGATTGGAATTACAGTTATAAACATTGGCCCTAGTGAGTGTAAGAAAGTTGCTACCATGCTGCTGTTGTTGGCATATAACTTTGTATAACAGAATAGACTGATAGTACCAATTTTCTTATTTTTAGATGTTAATTTGGTATTTTTGTTATTTTGGATTTTTTTCACCCTTCTTCTACATGTTTTGCCTATTTTTACATTTTTCATCCTAAAACATATTTCTTCTTAAACCACCGATATACAGACACACAGAGACACTTGTTCACTTAAGGTGGATAAGCTGATTTCTTTTTGTCCAGTAGTTACTTTCTGTTGGATGTATTCAGCGTTAATGTTTGGAACAAATCCACACTGAATGCTGTATTGTGCATTGTTCATCAGAACTCATTGCGACCCAAATCAACTCTAACAAAAATTTGTAGTTTGCCTTCTCATCCACTGGCTGATGTTTATTATTTTTAGGATTAAGGGTTAAATCATAATAATTTATTTTCATTATATAATTTTATATCACTTTCCATCCATCCATTATCCAACCCACTACATCCTAACTACAGGGTCACGAGGGGTCTGCTGGAGCCAATCCCAGCCAACACAGGGCGCAAGGCAGGAAACAAACCCACCGCAGTATCACTTTCCCTTTTCACACCATTCACCATAACACACAGTACATCACAGAACAGATGTATCACTATAATGGATTAATCAGGTTATTAAATTGATGAAAGTACTTAGGGAAGAAATGTTTATATCTCAGTACTATAAGGTTTGTTGGGTGAGTTTCACACTTTAACATTAAGGTAAAATTGTTAAGATGAAAGTCTGAAATTTCATTACAAAAGCAACTTAAATAAAATGTAGCATATGTGCACACATTTAAAACACATAAAACACTATAACACAATAATACAGCAAAATTGTAAAAAAATTGTAAAAAAATTGTGCTTCAGATGCTTTCCTCATGAATGGAAATTGCCATTGACTTTAGATGAATTTTATTTTATTTAAATTGAATTTTGAACTCACACTTAAACGTAAACCTAGATAAAAAGTATACACACCAAACACCTTTGACAAATAACCTTAAGGATGTCTGTTCTTTAAATTTGTAACATAGTTTTGTTTTGTGTTTTTATTTTTTAAAACATGAACACAGGAGTGTCCACAAACAACATTCTATAATTATGCAAGAAGCAGTTCTACAATTTTTTTTTTGCAATATTTACCTGAACTATATAAACTTTTATCCTTGATTTTAATGGCTGGAATGTTTATATAAAATGTGATAGTTTGGCATTGTTTCAGACAATGCATCTTGTTTATTTTAACCTTGTAACATTGCCAACAGTTGTTTTCTATTGCATTGTTGTAATGTTAGGTTAACCAGATTAATTTTGCTTCAGTTTTGTCTCATAGTATATTCAAACTAATTTGATAATGGAAAGATGACATTAAATATAAATAAAAGTCAATACAAAGGCTTATTATAATAAAAAATAGTAAATGTGGAGAAGAATGCAAAAAATAAAAGTCAATACAAAGGCTTATTATAATAAAAAATAGTAAATGTGGAGAAGAATGCAAAAATTATTAAATAAGAGGAAACCACCAGTAAGTTATATAGAATGTGTAGAATTAAAATATATTATATTCACAAGGTTTGTCAGTAGTTTATTGTTAAAGGCAGCACAGCCATGCAGTTGTCTCCCATCTTCAGGATAATGACTTCTTCTCTCTGGATTACATAGTGTCTCCAGCAAATTATCACTTCTTCCCTGTGTCAGCATTGGTTTTCTTTGAGTTCTTCAATTTATCCCCAAGAAATGCATGTTTATTTCAGAGAGTTTGTATATTGGGATTTAATATCTTTTTTAAAAAAAACTCTTTTGATCTACATCAACTTGATCCAAATTGTATTCTTATTCAATTTTCTATAATCACTGTATTAATGTTAACAGAACTTGAATTACTTTCTACTAATTTAGAATTCAGTAAATATTAGCTTTATGACCATGCACTGCAACTATTTAGATCGTATAGGAACTAATTTGTGATCTTCATGTAGCACGTCACAGAAATGGCTGGCTAGAGTTAGAGGTCTGTCTTCCCACATGAAATACGGCCCTTTATCTGATATTCTGACTATACTTAATATTGAAATATTTCACTGAAAATATGTTACTTAATATCACCAAAAATAAATGTCTTCATTAGACCAGAGAACATATATCTCATCTTTTAACTCACAAAAGAAGCTGTGTCAATATTTCTCCTTGAGCATGCTAACATGCTAAATACAAAAATAGACACAGACATATATGTTGAACCTAATGCAATTAAAAGGAGTAGGCAAAATTAAATTGTGATCTCTATAGTCCATGGTATCCTATCATGACTCAGAAATGAAAAAGCTTAGGAAAGAGGTTGGCAACTTGAAAAATGAAACTTGCTGACAAGGAGGAGAGGTTCCAAAGAGACAACATAAGATTTTTGGATATTTAGGAAGGTGCTGGGTAATACAATCGTACCTCTTTTCTTGTCTATATATGGCCTAGTTGGATGACGTGTCCTTCAAACTTTGCCCTTGGGATTATAGAGGTTCATTTGTACAGTGGCCATGCAAATTTTACAAGCCCTCTACCTTGTATCAAATTTCTTGAGTTTTTCAGGCCCCCAGGAGGCGAAAATGATATAAAATACTACTTCAGAATGTTATCTGTGTGTTTAATTTCCAGAGCATAACTTTCTTTTTCTATCTACAACTAATTTCAGTGCACAAAACATGTAGGGTTCTGCTAGTTACTCTGCTGCCAAACATCCTGCTGAAGCTTCCATCTTTTTCTTTCTCTCCAAAGAAAACTTTTATCCTTTTACTCATTACCTAGTTAAGCATCTTGCAAATCTATCTCCTGGGTTTGTCTTTAGGCCAGAGACCCTTCCTTTTATGGGACACTATATTCTACAATATTAGATACAGTTAAAGAGTTGAACACCCAAATCAGAATTATGTATAGATTTTACCCTTCTTCCCATAAAAGTCATCTGATGGGCTTTACCACTTATCTTCTTTGCTAATTGTGTCTACTTTGTACTCCTGGCTCTTTTCTCCACATTTTCTGGCCTCTGTCTTCTTGTTTGTTACTTTTGGCCTCACATTCAATGCCCTCCATAATAATTGGGGCAAAGGCACATTTTTCCTTGATTTACCCCTCTGCTCCAGTTTACAATTACAAATCAAACAATTCAGACATAATTAAAGTACATATTGAAGACTTTAAGGATTTGCATACATTTTAGGTTGCACCATGTAGAAATTACAACACTTCTTATACATTAAAGCAGTTATATTTAGTACAGAACTTTGTTTCATATCCCTTGCATGCAATGACTGTTTGAAGTCCATGATTCATAGACATCACCATGTGCTGAGTATCATCTCTAGTGATGCTCTGTCAAGCCTCTAATGCAGCCCTCTTCAGCTCCTGCTTGTTTCGGGGCTTGTCCCTTTAAATTTTCTCTTCAGTATAAGGAAGGCATTCTCAATTGGATTTAAATTGGGTGACTGGCTTGGCCATTAAAGAAAGTTCTATGCTTTAGCTTTTAAAAACTACTGTGTTGTCTTAGAAGTATGTTTGAAACGATTATCTTGTTGTGGGATGAAGTGCCACCCAATGAGTTTGGAGGAATTTATTGGAACTTGAGCAGATATGTTTCTAAACACCTCAGAATGCATTGTGCAACTGCCGTCAGTAATTACGTCATCAATGAAAAGAAGTGTGCCAATACCGTACCTGTGGCAGCCATTCATGCCCAAGTCATAACAACCCCACCACTGTGTTTAATTGATGATGGTTTTTTGCTTTTTTGAGTAGTTCCTGGTCGCCTCCACACTTTGCTTTTTTTAATCTTCTCTGCTTTCTTTAAATATTCCTTTAGTACCTCAATCCTTTCTTATTTTATACCTTTCTATACTTTTGTTAAATCCCCATACAGCTAAACTGCTGCTACTGCCAAACTAGTTCTTGTCTCCCAGGTTTCTGAGCGTGTTACTGTGGACAGTTAGTAGACTTCTATAATTCAATTCTTCTTGAATTATCTGCATTGTGGATTAATGGTGTCTCCAGTTTAAACCACGGTTTGCTATAGCCCCCGATACACTTTTCTGTTAATCATGCTTTTTTTCATTTTTCTGTTTTGGTCCATTTATGATCCCTTTATCCTCATTTCATGGGTGAGCAGGTTATCCCATGATATTTTCTTCTTTATTATGCCTGTGTCTATATCTCCTGTTGTTTTACTGTTTTTAATTTATTTAAAAAATCACAAAATATAGGAAACTATTGAAAGAAATTTGCAAAATTCTCACCACCCCATTACCATGAGTGTATGGAATGTGCTAAAACATCCTAGGAGAAACTGAAATTCCATTTTATGTGCAAGATATTTAAGTTTTCTCATCATGTGATTGACATCGACTTCTCAGTCACTTTTAAAAATTATGATGGAGAACGCATAATGAAGAAAGGAAACCAGATTGGATTAGTGTTACTGTTAACCACATCTGGAAAACATTACAATATTGGCAATGCAAATTTTTCTGTGAGCTTCTGTAAATCAAAATGTATTGCACACATAGAGTAGTTGTCAGAACAGATACACCTGTCCTTCATAATTCTCTTTGTCATTAAACATCTGCTGTACTTATATTGTAAAATCAGACATTAAGAGGCTCAAGCAGGTAACAAACTTATCAGTAAGTATTGTGAAAATGGCGCTATATAGTGCCCGACCCGGCACAGACTACGCAGAGGCACGTGTAAAAGTCACACAGGCTTTTTTATTTTTCTTCACCCGTGGGCGCACGTCTTCCCCGTGACCCACAGGCAATACACAGTCCCAAAAGCACTTTACCAACACAAAGCAACTTTCCACCTTGTACCACCACTCCTCCTCTCAGGCAACCTTGTCCTCGTCCACCCGACTCTGGCCCTTCAGTGGTGGAGGCTGGCCCATTTTATAGCCCACCCGGAAGTGATCCAGGTGCATGACCACCTGGTCCCAATTGCACCTCCGGGTGGGGCTGATGATTCATCCAGCCGGGTTCTCGAGTCTCTGCAGCACCCCCTAGCGGCCACCCCAGCTCCCACCCAGGTTGTGGAGGACTCCATGTCCCATGGAGCCATGCAGGAGACTGGGGAACGAACATCAGCCAGGGAGGCTGCCACCCAGCGTCCCGGGGTAGGTATTGAGCTGCCCATGGTTGCTCCCCCGGAACATATGCAGCAGAGGCGTCCAGGCCGGGCATGGGACCCGGCTGTCCATCACAGTATATTAATATAAAAGCATTAAGTAAAAGTAAACTTCTAACTCTGCATATTTATCTGCAAGCTGCTCACCCTATTATATTAACAAAATAAACTATAAACATACTTTAAATTGGATTTAAAGATATCAGTTTAGATGTATATTTCATAATTATTGGTGAAGGTTAAGAAGTTTCTGAAGTGAAACAGTATTCAGTGAAAGCATTGTAATTTTTCTCATCAACTGTCTAAGTCTGCTATTCTAAATTTAGGGTTGTGGGATCCATTGGCCAATCCCAGAGATTATTTTTTTCTGTCCACAGTAAAATAAGAAGGTGTATGCATCATATACACTTGCAATTATTCTTTCACTTAATTTTGCCATGACTGTATACTGCAGGGCTTGATAAAATCCAGCTGGCATATTGCCATGGTGACTAATTTTTCCAGTATTCACCAGTTTCAACTGGCTAGGATCTGGAGGAAGCATTTGGAAAGGTGAGTCAAACGGTTATAGATTAAAGAAGTTGCAGAATGACTGTTGTATATACTTCAATTTGCTAGAATATGAATTTTGAAAAGGAGACCTAACAGAGGTGATGATGTCCAGTAATAGTATGAGCACAAACAGTTTTAAAATTGATCTTGCAAAAAAGATGCAAATATAAAAAATAGCCAAACAACAAATAGAGTAGAATATCAGCATCACTGATTTACAATATTGAGAGAAGACTTCCTCATCAATAGCAAACACTTCACACATGAAGATAGAAAGTTTGTATTTCTTGGGTTTGTATATGGTAGGCAGATATTAAGAACAGAACAGTAAAGTCAATGAGATGTGGACATTCCTGAGATTTATTTCTTTATGTATTGAAAAGTAAAAAAATGTCAGTCTCCAGCCCATATTAAGACCAAACAGAAGCTGCCTGTCTCCATATCACATCAGAATATGTGTGAAGAGGAAGCAAAGCTGAGGCTAAATGTGAAAGGAAGCTCCAAAATACAAAATAAACAGAATCCTAAATAATGCCCTCTACCTCTTTTACCCTGTTCTTTTTAGCTTCATTTGTTTCAACCATGTATACATTGGACAGTATAGTATGGGTGTAGACTTCATTGCCTCCATACAAAGTACAGAATGACAGAGACATGTCCAATACAAAATGACTGTTAAAATACTAATCAAGAAAAAGTCCCTTGGGTGGATTCATTGCCCCAGAATCATGGGCTCAATTCCTAGTCCAATGATTCCCACTGTTTGAAGTTTCACATATGCATTGTATATGTGCAGGATATCTCAACAAACTCTTGCTTTTAATAAGTAAATGAGGAATATACGATTACCTAACAATTGATTGATAACTGCAGTACTGCTGTAGTAAGCTCTCCAGCTCCTGGACTCTTTCTTTAGAAAGAAGTAGGTTCAGAAAATATATTGATAGGTTTCTGAACTCTTTTGAGACCCCTCCAACCCCAAATGGGGTGACACAACGAAGCGCAATTGCATCGTCTTTGGAGACCTGCTTGTTTGTCGCCGAGACTACTGCAGGTTCGTAATGCCACAGCACAACCTCATAGAAACAACTAAGAGCCAATCGCCTATGTGCCAATCATTGCCACACTATAAGCACCTGTCGCTGATGGGTGATTCAGGGAACATTATAAATTAGCCACTGACCTGGCCCCGACTGTGCCCATTTGCTGTTTCTGTGTATAGGAGAGTGCTGGCTCCCACTACAATAAATAACCCTGTTGTTCCTGTTTAAAGTGGAATAAAGCTGGTTTTGCTAAAGTATTGAGACTCAGCCTCGCTTTTGGGGTGCAAGACAGCAACTCACACGTCACAATATGTATTATTATTTTTCTTATTTTTGTATTCTGCGGTGGGCTGGCACGCTGCCCGGGGTTTGTTTCCTGCCTTGCACCCTGTGTTGGCTGGGATTGGCTCCAGAAGACCCCCGTAACCCTATGGTTAGAATATAGCGGGTTCGATAATGGATGGATGGATGGATTTTTGTATTATGAGTTCCCAAACACTGCTGATGGCATGGCCAAGTAATAATTTAGTGAGTACTGTATTTTAACTTTTCCTTTGTTCTTAGTGTGTACCTATGTTGCTACCAAATCTAGCTTAGCAAAGCCATCTCACCATCATCCGTTAACTACAAAAATGGATTTTGAAAATAGTGGATAAATGAAGTCACCATTATGGAGTACGCGGTAAGCTTTTTGTGCAGATGTCACAGCTTGCATATGGAGTGTTTTAGGGTTTTCCTGGTTTAAGTAGGTGTGTTCAAAAAATATATGTTCCATTTGATATGATAAATACAAGAGGGTAAAAATCATTATCATTTTTTTGGAAAAACTTGGAGAAGGTGGAATTGACTGCCAGGCAGAAACGAAATGAGGGCAATCCCAAAACATAAGGTGTCTAATTAAAGCAAGGTAGTTTTTTTTCTTGGGCAATTTGGAGAATATAACCAGACTTTAAAATTTATAATGTTTTACTGCTTTGAATCTTGGACAGCAAGTATCTAACAATCTACAGTATTAGTTCATGGTAATTTTGCTGTAACTCCAAAATAATAAATCAAATACAATTTCCCTTTTTGAGCCTTGTCTATGCTATAATAGTTTAACTAATAATTATTTCCTTTTTGTGAGAGTGTCAAGCAAATGTTTTGTGACCTGGAATAGCTCAGTATTCATTGTGAACTGCCATCTGGTTAAGGAAAAAAATAAGCAATTAGGTTTTGGAATCATAAGAAGCAAGACAATTAAAATCAAGGCAGCAAAATATTCTAAATTATCAACAGTAATTGGCTACTAATTAAAAAAGGGTCTGGAATGAAAATTTGCAGGCATTGCAGACCTCCAGGATAAGATGACAGAAGATCACAGAAACAGGTAGCATTCATTGCCTACTGGGGTCTGCTATGTGCTTCACACCCTCATCCAACAGTACAGATAAATGAAAAATTTGGCTTCATGCATTCTCCTTCAAATTATTTTGCTCCTGCTTTGTTAAAAACCAACCCTGCCATTTGTGGAATGTGCTACTATCTATAAGCCATCCATGTATTCATCCATTTTCTGGTATTTTTTTTTTATTGTATGATTGTGAGCTGCATGAGCCTTTCTGTATTTCACATGAAACACAAGTTTCTCGAAACATAGGTTATTATGTCTCTCTGCCTTTTCTAGTTTCCAGTCCTTCCACAAAAGGCACCATCTTTAAAACAAATGACAGAAGGACAAAACACTCAAATATTTTAGAGAAAATAGCACTTCACTTGACATGTAATACGGTGTAAAGCAGGGATCTCAAACTTCAGTCCTGGTGAGCCCCAGTGGCTGCAGGTTTTCATTGTAATCATTTTTTAAATTAGTGACCCGTTCTTGCTGCTAATTTACTACTTTTGAATTCATTTTAATTGACTTGTTTTATAAGATTTGTTCCCCAGAATTACTTTATCTCTGTATTGCTTCATTTCTTTCCTTAAACAGAAATGAAATGTGAAGTGAGTCACAAGTCAGGTCCTCAAACTCCAACCAATTTCACTCCAATGAGTTGCTTAATTAGGTGCCGAGTCTTGTTGTTAATTAAACCTGTTCTTTAATTCCATGACTTGTTTTTCTTTACTTTTTTAAGAGCACTGTTAAAATGTTTTGGGGACCCGAGTAAATCAACATTCCTGAGATCTCCACCCTTTTTAATTTCAGGTATTGTATGATTGTCACAGTTTGCTGGTCATGGCGTGGTTCATTTTGTTTCTCATTATTGTTTGGCTGCTAATTAAGGAAAAAGAAACAATTATTGGGTCTGAGTCCTCAAGAGCAAGTCAATTAAAATTAATTCAAAAGAAGTTAATTAGCAGCAAAAACAGGTCACTAATTAAGAAAAGGGTTAGAATGAAAACCTGCAGCCACTGTGGCCCTCCAGGACTGGAGTTTGACATCCCTGGTGTAAAGGAAACCCACACAGTAATATCAATTGTGACAGACAAGAGGTGCTACAATACACAAGCAGGGTCATAGAAAACCCTGTGCTGATAAAAAGAAAGCAATGAGGGACTGTAGTGAGCAGAAGAAAGCTCAAGATAATACATGGACCAGATAATGAAGGTAATGTTATTCGTAAATCTTATCCCTAAATAACTACATCAATGGGTCATTGGTGTTTTAACAATTATTGAAAAAGTTGGACAAAGACAGCAGCATGCTACCATGTTATTTAGACAGACAGCAACAACATAATATGTCATGTGACTCCCACCTGAGTTGTATGACCAGCAACAGAATTAGTGATCATTAATAATATGGCTATAATTATGCAAAAAAAAAAAAAAAAGAACGCAAAATGCTACCATCCAAATGACTGAAACCCCTATTAGTATACAGTCTTGCAGACTGCTAGAGGGCATTGCCATTGCAGGGCATGTGAAATTCTCAATGTCACTGTAAAAGACGGCTTGTCTTAGGCTCATCAGTATATAGATATTAATATGTGTGATTCTACAAAAGTGCACAGACATATGAGGCTGGTGAAGAATGGGCTATGCATATGGCCCCAGGGTTTATACACAACTTCCTGAACTCTGGGATTCACAACTGAGAGTGTGCGATTCATGACATCATTACCACAATGGCATTAAGTTCTGCATCTTACATTTCTTCATTGCTTAAGATTTGGATTGACAAATAATAAATTTTAGTGGTTTTATCATTATTATGTTCTGAGTTACAACTGATTATTCTGTCCTCTAATGCATTATGTCTCATATTATTTTTTTGTTCTGATTACTTGACTTACCACTCCGTTCTTTGCCCATGATTTGGCTACACAACAGCTTCTTCTCTCAGCTTCTCTCCATAATATGAAAAAGTCTAGCCAGTCTAGCCAAGGTTATATCAAAAAGAAGCTTGTTTGACCTTCCTCTATATTTAGTTTTATGCTTTGTCTCTAAATGTTTGTAAGTCTTGTGATGATTTTACTAATGGTCATATTTATTGCTCAATAATTTTGCTAGTCAGTAACAGTAATTTTTCTTAAGAGTATTTTTTTGTGAACATTTATATCAGACCAAATTAGATTCAATTTAAAATGATGCACATGACACAGAGATGTGAGAGGAAATTGGCACACCCACAGAAACAATGTGACAAAATTCAAACTCCAAACAGAAAGTGACTGAGTTCGTATTTTAATAATGCTAATCACATGCACTCATTTTAACAATATATTTACAAGGGACATTCAAAAAGTTTCTGCACTTTATATTTTGTTGGAAATGGTAAAGATGGGAGGAGTACTAATTGGGCATTCAAAATTTGGTGCGACGCTGGGAAAATTGTATCGCAAATGAAGGTGACTATGTACAAAAGTGATGTAATTTGATTTTGAAATTCATATAAAATAGAGTTAAAAAAAGTGTGGAAACTTTTTGAACGTCCCTCGTAATTCTATGCTCAATGTCCATGTCAACCCCTGGCTAAGTAATATCACCTAGCCATGGGAAATGATAGAAGCTACATACTGATGAAAATTTGACCTGAACTAATTAATTACTTGAAACTTTTATATCTGTCTAACTTTTTGCATTGATTAAGGAAACTGAACTAGAATGTTGTTTGTTTTCATTGTTCTTAGATACGAAAAGGGACAGCAACATCAATAGGGATCTTACTAAAGTGGTCAATAGCTTAATAATAGAAACATGTTTTATTCCATAAACAATCACTTAGTTAATTACTACCACCGTAGTAAGTTATACTGACTTTTATTACAACAAAGAACAAAATATTAATTGTTTGCATCTAATATTTTCTGATGAAGATTGAATAAATAGTGCTAGCATAATATTCTTGCATGCTGCTGGTAAATGTCAGCAATTTATTTATCCACATTACATCAGAAAGTGCATGCAACATTACCAGCCAGTGACTATCCTTTGTAAGTTTTGATTGCTGAAAAAGTGAAAATAATATGTTTGTGAGGCACTGACAAACCTGATAGATTGCACATGCTTCTTTAAAGAAACACATTGGCTCCCCAGCATCAATGGTATGAATATAATTTATGATTTTGGTATGTACATACTTGTATATCTTAGCTTTAAAGGTTTGAAGTTGCCTTTTTTAGTAGTTATAAGAGGTCTGACATAATCACTAGATCCATAGTTCTAATAAAAGGGACCTATGTGTTTACTGCATTAAACATCATTTGTAATTTTAATAAGCAAAGCTGTGTCATGAAAAAGAAATGTATAATTTATACCAAGAAAATTACATTTAAAAAGGTTACTATATACATAAAAGTTAAATGTCACCTATACTTAATGTTTCATTTGGTCAGCAGTTTTAAAAAGTGAGGTTTTTTAGTCAGAGCATCTCAAGTACTGTATAATTCCTTTCCATTTCAGGTATAGAGTACTGACCCATTCCCTTCGGATTTACACGTTTGACAGTATTAAAAGTATAACCTTTGGTTCCTTTTGACAAGCCTTCATGTAAGTGCCAGAGAAACATGGAAAAGTATGTACTGGGGATTTCCTTATAATAACAGCTGCAATGCTGCACTAGCATTCAAATCACTTAAATATTTTTTCCATCTTCTTGTGTTGTTTCGTTCTGTGCCCCGAGAATTAGCACAAAGGCAATATTTGGTAATATTGATTTCAATAAATAAATTGCCATAAAAATAAAATATATCTTATTAAGAAAAAAAAAATGTCAAAAATATTTTAAATATCCTTAAAGAAATTTATATTCTAAATGAAGTGAACCCAGATGAATGTAAAAAATGATGCTACATCATAAACTTTTACTTCTTGGTGAACAAAATAAAACAATAAAACTTTTAATTAATTATTTCTTTGTAGCTGCATCTAATGTAAATAATGTCAGGTTACTACTAATAATAACATGGTAAACATGGCACGGAGACTACATTGTCTGCTGCTTTCAAGATGCACGCTTGTCCTGCAAGCCTCATTAAAGCTAATATAGTAACTAAGGATACAATAAAATTCTTCATGATATTAACCTGAACAGACTCTTACAGGCCAAAGGCTAGCTATATACAAACCCTCATTTGCTAGCTACTGTCAGTTTGTAGATTGAGACTGATCTACCTTTGGTATTTTTTCACTAGTTTTGGAACACATACAGCATCATTATAAGTCAAAGTGAAACTGGGGCACATATACAGTACCTGTAATACCAACTTGAAATGAACAGTTCAGCCTTAGCGACTTTGTGGGTATCAGTACTTTAGTTACAGTAGATATGATGAATAATAAACCCTGACTGCAACAATTGTCTGGAGTGGGAGACAGAGAATTGCTGAAAGCTTTGATTTAGTTACAGCAGGCAAGAGGTGATACACCGGGAACTAGAACTATTTACATTGGAGCATGAAGAGGATGAAAATCAAAGTTTGAGCTTTTATCAACAGTTAGTGTTTGACTATTTTCATAATTGTCTTCTATGGTAATGCATTAGTTCATTCAAAACAAAAACTACTGCCTGTCATTCCAACAGAAGAAATGTTGTTGTGGACCTGTGTACAACACAGGTCAGTAAATGTTTCAGTTATTGCCATCACAAAAAGGTTACTGGTCATTAAAAGCAAGAACAAGTAAGCACATAAATACAAGGGACATTCAAAAAGTTTCTGCACTTTTTAAAACTCTATTTATTAAGAATTTCAAAAACAAATTATGAGCACTTTTCAACACAGTCACCTTCCTTTGCAATGCAATTTTCCCAGCGTCTTTTTAATGCCAAATTACTACTCCTCCCACCTTCACCATTTCCAATGAAAATATAAAAGTATGGAAACTTTTTGAATGTCCCTTGTAGATTGTTTCTTTAAGTCTAAAGTCAGTCTGGTTAAATAAAGTCTCGGATTCATTTGTGTTACCACCTAAATTAGGATTACTATATAAAGACCTATATTTTACAGGGTAGGAGTGCAATTCTGTCTTGTCAAATTATTTTAAACTAGCTGTGTAAGCCCATGCTGTAAAAAGTCCAGGGTCCTAGAAACTATTGAAATTGTCAGAGAAAAAAACTGAAATGTAAAGATGTCAGGTAATTGAAAGGAACTATTCTGAGTATCTCTCTCCTAGGAGGTTTCATTTTGCCGATGTTCTCACATCGCTTGTGTATTAGCAGCTAAGCGACTTTGCCTTTCTTCGGAGGTTTCGTTTTGCCGACATGCTTGCCTCGCTTGTGTATTACCGGCAGGAGAAAAAGTAAAAAGGATACCGTTTTGCCGATGTGCTCGCCTCACTTACAGTATGTATTAGAGGCTAAGCGAGTGACTTTCTTCGGAGGTTTCCATTTGCTGACATGCTGGCCTCGCTTGCGTATCCTCGGAGGTGGAGTTCTTACCCTGACTTCACCTCTTACTTCCGGGTCGGATGGACACACACACTTCCATGCGTAGGCGTTTATACACAAGATATTCAAGACTACTGTATATAATCTTGTGATGGCACCATATATTGTATATTGTGCTACTAATTTTATTTATTTTTGTGATTTCCATGGAGTTTATAGTAACACCATGAGAAATTTCTAGCAACTACAGCAATAAAGATGAAGTTCAGGTTTAAGTAAATTATTTGTTTAAATGCCAATTCAATTGTGCGAAAGAATATAGGAACATAAACCAATATCTAATAAAAAGACACTGCTTGCTGAAAGGGGGTGTTGTTAACAGCAAACTGGCAAATTTAATGCAATCCAAGACAAAATGTTTAGGCTCATTGATTGTGAAGGGATCGTCCAATATAGTAACCTTTCAAAATCAGAATCACCTTATTTGCAAAGTACACACATGTAAATGGCATTAGGTCTGGTGAATTGGATGCACATATTTCACAACAATTGCAACTAAATACAATGATACATTGCCACATTTTGGTGCATCATCCAATATGTAATGCACTGGGAGCTCAAAAGAAATGTGGAGTAAGTGGAATGACAGAGAAATAAACAAGACATCCCTTAAACAATACTGCTCTTTAAGGTCACATAAGGTTTCCATGAGGTTATAAAAAGAAACCATGAAGGAGGAAGTACAGTTTTCCTATAGCTTTGGCCAAAGACAGAACTCTGTTTGACAGAGTACTCTAGGCCACCATTGTGATTAACCTTGGTGTTAACCATGAGTGATACTTGTGCTCAGAATGCAATGTAATGTAAATATGGTTCAAACCGAGTAAGATATAGTGTTCAAGTGTGATCTGCTTTACAGTGTTGAGCTTGATTAACTCTCAGGATGACATTCTGCAGCTAACTAGTGAAATAAAATCTTGCTGCAAAATATCACTAGTATTTCTATGTGTTTGCCACTTTATGGAGACTTATTAGTATTTACCAGTAGAATGGAGCTTTCAACCAAAAAAAACAATGGGAAACACAAAGCCGTACAAGCCAGGTTAAGAAAAAAATTGTACCATTGCTCAAATCAACCGATAATGATGACGATGTGAATTGATCATGAGATGATGACACAGAAAGTGAAACTGACACCAGTTTGGTAGATACTGCCCTACCAAGTTTCAGCACTTCATATTATTGCTGACAATCCTGCATCTACTCATTAATCATTTCAGGGTAAGCCCCAGTCTAAAAAAGACTGCTGATCTTGATTATATGGACTATTTATGATTTTTTGATGATAGCCTGGTAGAGAAAATAGTTGTTGAAATGTAACTATATGCTGAACAATTTTGGAAGATCATAGTAAACTATTTGCTTTTCACAGTCAATGACAGCGTGTCCCTGCAGATGACATATGGAAATTTTTCAATCTCTTCATACTTCAGAGCATAGTGTGTAAACCAGTCTAGGTATGATACTAGTCCACAAACCAGTTGTTGTACATAACCATAATCAGTGAAGTTATGAGTGTCATTTTTCAATTAGTTTAAGTGAAATACCTAATATCACTAATAACAATGAGTTTGATGAAGCCAATGACCCAGCAGCAAAACTGTACACACTATGGGATATCTATCAGGAAATATTTAAAAATAGGCAGATGGTGTATGTTTCCGATTGTGACATAAGTATTGACAAAAGTCTCATGGGTTACAAGGAAAGACTGTCGTGTACACAGTACATCACATCCAAATAAGCACTGTTCACAATGCAGAAACTATTAATGATTTTGTAGGGGGAAATGTGGAAGTCACCATACCTTGCACTGGATACAGTGTCGATCGTGCAGGTCAGGAACTGACATTGTCATGTACAATCAAAAGAACAAATGTTACAAAAATCCTTCTGACATCTGTTCAAACAGTGCCTATGAGCATTGGTAACTTTTTTTCAAAATGAAGCACAAATAAAATGTCTGCATCAGTACAGCAGTGGAGACTATGTACAACTCTCCTACTGTGGTTATGCTGACATTTTGGTAGTTACATGTTCCTGTTACACACATTAACATTTTTTTGTTGTTAAAAAAATTAACAGTTTTGACTTTTTTTTCTAGTGGTAGACATAACGCTAATGGGGTCAAAAGAGGGACACAAAATTTGTTAACTGGGACAAGTTGTGTTTATCTTACCTATAGGCTATTTTAGGTAACCTACAGTATGAACAGCAAATTCAAGTTTAGTGTCACCTAACTAATAATGGGAGAGAAATTCTTTAACATGTATTAACACATATATACCCATATCTACACTCATACTGGAGACAATTTAGAAGAAACCAGAGTACCCTAAGGATACCCCTCACAGACCTTGGCAGAATATGCAAAATCCATATGAACAATATCCAGGTGAAGAATAAGGAGAAGCAGTAACCACTGCACTGTTCCACCTGACAGTTTTAGTGAATGAAAAATATTTGCCATCCCACTTCACATTCTATGCTAGAATATTCTAGAAACTTAAATTATCTAACTAGTTCAAAGGTAAGCCGTTTAATACCAGTGTAAATAGAAAAAGTGGATTCAATGAAAGTCATCTCTTTCTCTTTTGGGCAGTGTGAACAAGACAGTTGTAACTGCAGCAGGCTGACAATTAATCCACCACATGTCTGTTTAGATATCTATCATTGTTGGAGATTAGGCCTTTCAACATGATTCAGGATTTTGGCACACGTGAGAGAAGCAGTCACCTTTGTACAAACATAGGAGGAAGGTGACATTACTCAGCATAGAGGAGCACCTGTCCAGAGACTTAGAAGGACTACTGACCTGCAGTGTGTTTTTATTATTGTTTTTGACAGTAAAAATGTTTAGTATTTACTTATTGGTTACATAAATCTGCTTCATATAGTATATAGATCACTCCATTAAAAGCTGATACTTCACGTTATGTCATATATTTGAAAATAAAACATCTACAACAAGATGGAAAAATAATACTAATGCCTTATTTTGTGGTGTTTGTTAACCCCAGAGACATTGTTGAAGTGAAATAATACAGCATTATATAAAATGATCTACTATGAATTTAGAATTGGGAATGAACAACATCCCTGTATTTGAAGTTTACTGTTGCTCTTTAAGTTAGTATCACATTTTACAGCAAAACAAAAAATTAGTGTTGCATAATAATGGAATAATCACCTCATAAGTAAAAATCAATCAAAGTGAAACTGCATTTTAAATAGAGATAATCTTAGGTAAACCAGACTGAAGAATAAAAAGGTGTCAAAGCATAATATAAGAGTAGACTTGCTACATTTTGCTTACGTTTAGTTAGCTAGAGAGAATCAGACTTGAATGACATTAAAATTCATGGTTCATTAAAAACCCTTGTAGCTACAGTATCTTCATTGATAGTTAAAACACGGGTGTCAGTGACAGTATGTCACCAACTCTGTTACTGCCATAAGCAATAATAACAGCAGATGTTAGCTGTCTTAATCTGTTTTCACAAGGGGAATGGGAAAGTGCGATAATTAATTTTTTGAATGACCATTTGTCTTGTAAACAGTTAGGGGGCTACAGAGTTCAAGCAGAAAGGCTAAAATTGCTGAACTAACAAAAACTTCAATGTAAGAATGTATTTCCTATGGTTTGAGTTAAAATTATAGTAAAACATCAAGGAGTGAAAGCCAGCATCCAGCTATTATAGTTAGAAATTGCTACGCAGAGGAGAAGAAAAACATAAATACTTATAATCAAATAAATGCAATTTTAATGAACATGAGTAACATAAAATTGTAAATCTAAAAATAAAATGGAAATATTCGGTAGGTCAAAATACTTTATTTTTAGTAGCTTTATCAAGTAATATAAATTACTAGATGGGAAAGATAATTCATCATTTGAAGTATCTATACATTTTCAATGACATTTATCCTGGTCTGGGTCATGAGAAGCTGTAGCAGCCACAGCAGCAGCAAGCCCAAAGCAAGAACCAACCTTGGACAGGACACCACTACGTTATAAATAACACATCAAAGGAGCCATAATTTATAGGTCTGTGTGTAAAAACATTTTTTATGATATGAGTCAGCTCACAAAAGTTATGAAAACATTTCTGAAACTTAACAAAATATAATAAGCTCAAACCCACATAATCTAATTAATAGCAATGTTTGCTGCCTAACCAGACAACAATTTACACAAGGCTGGGAAATCCATGACAGGGCCCACTCACACACGTACACACCCAGGGGGCCAATTTGGAATTTCCAACAAACACAACCATCATGTCTTTGGAATCTGGGAGGAAAATTGGATTACCTAAAGGAAAAGCTGTGCAGACTCATGGAGAAGGTGGAAACACTGCACAGACAGTGACCTGGCCCAGGATATGAATCGTGTTCTGTAGAATTTTACATCTCTCTATTATATTAAAAGAGTTTTCCGTCATGTCCGCATTACTCAGCCTTGACCATTCCCCTCCACACCGCTCGCCCAATCATTACTCCTACTATACACATCCTCTCTCCGTACCATCCTGTGAAACTTTCAGTGGACTGGCAGGGCAGAAAAACAAATTGTCTGTTCAAGAATGTTGAATTTTACACTGCAATAGAATAAAAGTGTCAAGAGCTGATAATAAATGTCAAAAAAAGACAATGAACAAAAAAGAGCTGCATATAATAAAATCAAGAACAAATATAATCTTCCAATAAAAGAAAAAAAGAAAAATATCCTGAACAATATGCAAACAGAAATACAAAAAAGCAAAATCAGTACAATGTAAGTTAGAGGATAAAATAATTCATAATATTGTTTTTGATGAGGCATTAATGTAATTTTTAATTTAGTTTTTATTACATTTTAATATGTTTTAATTTTTTACTATGTTTTATTATTCATTGGTATTTAAAATAGACAGTTGTAGTGAAATACTCAAGTAACTGATTTTTTACCTATAATAACTAAGAACCAAACAGCCTTCCTCCAGGTGCCCTGCATACTCTTTTATATACCATCTCTTTAAATACAATCACTTTCTCTAACGGAGGAGCGCCCTAACGCCCTTCGAGTGGCACAGCTGCAAGATAACGGGCACCCAGTGCCCACCCCTGGGGGTTGGTAAGTGAAGTCAACAAGGGGCAGATCCTCCTAGTCTTATGAAATATAGTTGTAGGGAAGATGTGCCAGACAGACCGATAAGCTGCTTGAATTTGATCTTAATCTTTTTTTATGAATATCATCATAACAATACATTATGTTACAAGGGTGAACTAAAATTTTGAAACACAATTTCTTTTTATATTAACTTGTTATTGTGATCATCAATGCTGTAACATAAGCTTTTTGGTTTATAATTAATATCATGAAGTATTAATAGTCTTGTGCCATTCTGTAGTTGTTCTCACTTTTGTGCATTTTCTCAGATTCACTTATTTTGAAGATTAGAACACTGTAATGAACAATTTTCTTATTTGCTGCTGTTCTGCTTCATATGTGTCACCTATTGCACATTATTCAAAGTAAACATTCAAGAGTGTAACACAACAATCTTCAACGCTACAGCAAAATCTAAAAACTAACAAAGTAGCCTATTGAAAAAAAAAAGTCTTTACTTTAAAACTGTCTGAATAGTTTTGTTTGCAGGTTGCATGACACAACCTAAAAAGCTGTAATCCAGGAAAGGTCAAAACCATTTCCAAGAAAATTGCTTTAAAATGGAGCTCCAAAAAGGCCACTTTTAGTTTTTTTTTTTCATTCTTTTTGCTGCTGCTATACTTTAATAAAGGCACATTTAAACATATCTTGTTTTACTTCGGATATTTCTGTAGACACTATAAAAGCACTGCATTTCTAACTATATATTTTTGCTTTTCGGCTTTGCATAAGTTAGCCATATTTTAATGCTTAGCCTACAATTAAGGCAACTTACATTGTTTTCAGTTGTATTTTTAATATTTTAAATTGCTACCAGAGTACACTTGCTGGTTATGTGTAACTTTGATTTTCTAGTTTGGCAATGGGGCTTGAAAGATAGAGCTTCTTATTCTATTTTTAAGGCACATATACACTTCCGGTTCAAGAGTTTTCTAGTCAAGGCTATAAGCCAATGAAGAGGTACTAAAACCCCTGTTTTATTGACTTCCATGAAGGGAGCTGCAGTGATTTATAAAACTGAAAGAAGATCACTATCAGGACTGCATCGAGAACAACACATTATGCTGATCTGAATGGGGTTGATGAGCATCTTTATCTTAATCCACAGCTCAGAAGGCGCATGTCAGGATAGCATTGAATTTGGAAGTACCTAGGAAGTCTTATTTGTGCTACTATCACTTCATGGAAATATAATGTCCCTCTTCAAAAAGGGTTCACAGTCCTGATATAGAAAAAACAGAAAAGTAAAATAAAAAATTGTTTAAATGTTTGGCTGCCTTTTAAGGGACCAGCAGACATCTGACAGATATTAGTTAAGTAATTTAATTTTGGAGAAGTCTGTACATATAAAGGTAAATTCTGGTTTGGCTGCACCATAATTTTCATACCTAAAAGCCAACTGTTTTACATGTTCCAGCTATAACACTTACATTCATTTTGGTGGCTCCTGTGAGCTTGCAGTATGACTACATCAGTCATATATACAGGGTGAGCCTAAGTAAAGTACCACATTTCTCAAAGACATTGAGCAAGTGGGTTTGGGTGGGGTCCTTTGATAGGCAATCCCTTGTAGTTTTCAGTCGGCAACATGCCTTGGTCCGGTTGCTGTCGAAGCATTCTTCAAAAACAACGAATCTACCATCGCTACGCAGTGTGCCTTCCAAGCTGTAAGGACATCAATTTTGCAGTCTTCTAGATGTTCAGCATGCAAACATGCTTCTGCTGTAGGCATTTCCAACACTTCTTTGAGGAGGATTTTGCATAAGGAACTTGCTCCATGGGATTGTGTTCTTTTTCAGATATGCAGGAAATACTTTAACCTGTATATATACCCCTTCAGTAATCATGGCAAAAATAATCAGATGAGAGAAATATATATATTTTCATTCCCAATATACCAATATGCAGTATATAGTATAATCATTTATACATACAGATCCAGGACAACAGAGAAGCCATTGGAGCAGCAAAATCATCGTCCAGTTCTTAAGACATAAATCACTTGCAACGAGTGCAGAATGCTGCTGCTAGAATCCTAACTAGGAAAAGAAAATCCGAGCACATTTCTCCAGTTTTGATGTCACTACACTGGTTGCCTGTGTCATTCAGGATTTACTTTAAAATATTGCTTATGGTTTATAAAGCCTTAAATAATCTCGCTCCATCTTATATATCGGAATGTCTGACACGTTATATTCCAAATCGTAACCTCAGATCCTCAAATGAGTGTCTCCTTATAATTCCAAAAGCAAAACTAAAAAGAAGTGGTGAGGCGGCCTTCTGCTGTTATGCACCTAAAATCTGGAATAGCCTGCCAATAGGAATTCGCCAGGCAAATACATTGGAGCACTTTAAAACACTGCTGAAAACACATTACTTTAACATGGCCTTTTTTAATAACTTCACTTTAACTTAATACTGATACTCTGTATGTTCAATTCATCATAATAACTATTCATGGTGGCTCCAAAATCCGTACTGACCCCTACTCTCTCTTCTGTTTCTTTTACCGGTTTCTTTGTGGTAGCGGCCTGCGCCACCACCACCTACTCAAAGCATCATGATGCTCCAACATTGATGGACTGAAAGCCAGAAGTCTACGTGACCATCATCATCAAATCCTTCCATGAAAACCCTAAATACAAAGAGGACTTTTTGATTTATGTTAGGTAGATTGCCCAGAGGGGACTGGGCGGTCTCTTGGTCTGGAATCCCTACAGATTTAATTTTTTTTCTCCAGCCTCTGGAGTTTTTTTTTTGTTTTTTCTGTCCACCCTGGCCATCGGACCTTACTTATTCTATGTTAATTAATGTTGACGTGTGTTTATTTTTTATTGTGTCTTCTATTTTTCTATTCTTCATTTTGTAAAGCACTTTGAGCTACATTTTTTTGTATGAAAACGTGCTATATAAATAAATGTTGTTGTTGTTGTTGTTTTTCTTCAGTGTGGAATGCTGATGATTGTACTTCTGGTTCGGCAGAGTGTAGGTGGCAGTATTCTTGCAAATAGCTTCTAGCTTTTAGATTTGGATTTCTATTCAATCTAGTTTTAGATAAAAAAAACTTCTACTACAATAGTAACTTGCCATATGAGAGGTATTTCAATAACTGCATGTTTTAATAATCCAAAACTCTATTATTCTTACCTTTCTATGATCTTCCTAGGAAATTGGTACACAATTTTCACAAACAAAATCTAGCAGTCTGCACTTCTATCTAAGTCATTCACATTTCCAAAATTATTTGGAATTACACAATGCTTTCTAAATTTTAATACTAATTACATAAAAGTCTCATTTGTCTACTATTTATGAACAATTATTGCACACATACAGAAATACATATGTTTGTGTTAATGTTTCTTACAAATACATCATATACATCCAGTTATTTTACATATACTCTTTTATTTAATTTCTATGTCCCTGTCTAGTTTTGGAGAACAAAACTTTGGTGCACTTAAAGCATGCATTTTAACATTGCAGGCAATAATGAGATTCAATCAATATTCAATACAAAAAAGTGTGATCTGTGTATTCAATACTTGCTGTGTTACACAGATTCATTTCCTATTTTATATAATAAATATTACTGTGTTGCTTTAACAGATATTCTGTATCAGATTCTAAGAATGTATTTCTTGGGCTTTGGCCAGACAAACACCAAGAAATGTATTTGTTTCCAGACATTTCTAGCATAAGGGGGCTAAGCTCCTAGTTAAATAGTGATTGGCTAATTTTAACAATATTATCTTAAAGCTATGAAAGGTATTACCACATCCAGACCCTTGAAACTCCACAATCACTAAACCTTCAACACCTGGAAATGTGAGTGATGCTTCCTGGTTGACAACATTTCTTCTTTTGTCATATCTGGGCTTCACTGGTCTGTCTTTGTGTTAGTGTAGCCTAGTAACTTACCTTTCAACTTGGCTAGCAAGTATGACATCTGTTTTAGAGTATTAATCTCTGTCTGCCTTAGAGAAAAGTTCAACTCTTCTTCTAACAAAGATCCATCTTCCTTTATTTGGACTAAATTCCATCCTGAAACTGAAAATACTTCATTCTGCCACAAAAACACTCGATACTCTCTCTTATCCTTCATCAAAAATTCTCTCTTCTATCCTCCATGTAGCCACATTCCATTCCACTTGAAGGCATCCGTTTTAATAACATTTTTCTCCTTAATTATTCCTCAAAGAGCTTATTATTAAACTTTTTGATCGTTCATAGCTTGCAAATTGATATATTGTAATCTCGGTGTTTGTTATATTTAACCTTAGCCCTTACTTCACCAGCCATTCTTTCCAAAGTTCATTTTCCTGGGTGCTCCATTATTGATGCTCTTCACTGTGTCTAATATTAAGATAAAATAGTATGGGTTTAGCATAGATCCTTGATGTAGCCCAAAAGTGATCTGAAATGGTTCAGTGGTACAAGAGATAGTTCTTGCAGTTGCTTTCATATCCTTGTACATATCTTTAGCAATTCTGATGTATTTGTCAGCTACTGTTCTTTTACAATAATCCATTACAAAGTTTCCTTTGTACCAAGTCATAGGCCTTCTCCATGTAAAAAACGGCTCTACTGTTGATCTTTCTGACTTAAATCAATGTTGACATTCATTTAGGGCTGTTTCAGTTCAGTGTCTCTTCTTAATAATCCTTTCCAATAGTTTCACTACATGTGACATCAGTCTGATAGCTCTGTGGTTTGAACAACTCTGAATGTCACTATAATGGTTTGAAAAAAAGGAATAATTAGCCTGCCCGCTGTTGAAGACCAGGAAATTAAAGGTTTAAGAGAGCATGTCAAAAAAATGAGCCAAGTTCAAAAATACCAGTAAGAAACAAATTCTTAATAATCTGTTTCAAAAAAGCATAGCAAAATGTCAAGGACCCTCTCAGAAAACAAACCCTAACGTGGTCAATAAGCACAAAGCTGTTACTACTTGGTTTTTATCCCAAAACTAGGATATTGATGACATCATGTGCAGTTTTGAAATGTCTACTTAAAACCATAATAAAGAGGCAGTAATAACAAAAATGACCTCTCAAAAATAATGTTTAAAAAGAGAAAATAGTGAAAATTAAGAAAAAATAATAAATATTAATACTGTATCACTCAAAATCAAGGTAGTCACTCTAGTCTTTAAAAATGGTACTACATTCACAGCAAAATCTTCAGTGTAGTTTAGTGTTGTTTTTTCAGTGTTAACTTTTTCTGAGTTAACAAGTGTTAATTCTGGTGTTGATTTGAGGACATCAACACTTGGAGATTTACAGAGTGTTTAGATTGAGTGTTATTTTGGGGAGTAAGTGTACATTACACCAGCAAAAAGTGGATTTGATTTCCGGCGCTAGCTGGAACAGCACTTCCTTTTTCTTTAATGGCAGCTGTTACTGATTGCACTGCCAAGATGATAGATAAATTAAGGTGAGTATGATACTTATTTTTAACAAATTAACGACTGAAAAACAATTGAATTTCAATCAGTACATTTTTACAATAGCAAGTATATTGCCATTTTACGCTTATACAGTAAGTGAGATTTATAACGTTAGAGTTTCATGCTAATATTACTACATTAAACCCCTTGATAAATGGAAATAGACTACTTGTTATTTTAGCAAATTAATGATTGAGTAGATTATGTAGGGATATTTCAGTCCAAATACTTCTTAAACTCAAAGCGGCCCAGTGTCAGGACGACAAAGGTTCAAAAAATGTTTTAAAACACATTTCACTGCATCAAGCAGACAAACTACACCACATACCAACACAAACAACCTCATTACAAAGCCACGGGTCTGTACTACACACATGGAAAAAATACATTAAATTGCTAGTTGGATTAAAACTTGAAAAGTTTGTAACTGAAGGTAAGTTTGAATTTAATTAAGCATTACCTAATGTTTCTTCTGATTTGAAAAATTCATTTTATTGACATTTATTATCAAATTTCTCCTTTGATGAGACAGATACTAATGTGGAGGAAGATATTTTTCAAGAGTTGATTCAGAGCAACCCACAGCTATGCTTCACAGTTAAATGTCCTCCACAAGGACTTTTTGCTGACCTTGACCTCGTTCAGAAATGTTCAAATGTCTTTATAAAATATTTGAAAATTAATCAATATTGATCTTCTCTTTTTGAAAAAACAATTTTCACCCCCTGTTACCTTAACACCAAGTGCATGCACTGATGCGCTTTCAAACTCCAGTGATGTAGAAGGGTTGGGGAGAAAACAGCCAGACCTGTCTGCAAGCTCAAACTCGAGTAATGCCTGAGAAGTTGGGAGGTTTGGTAAGTACAAACATTCTCTTCTATTTATTTCTAGTTTAAGGAATTAAGTGTGATTGAGACATGACGGCTTTGTGTTGTTTTTCTGTATGCAATTTCATTAGGCGATTCAAGACTTTATTGTGCCGTTCAATAAGTAAATATCTGCAAGATTGCTTGAGCAGTAGGAGACAGCATTTAAGCAGAAAGTCATCAAAGAAGCAAAGTCTCTCACTTTGACAGCAGACATTCAAAGTTACATCGGTGCAACAGAGAAACAACAGTCTGAAAATGGTAAGTAGTATTTTGAAATTTTAAATGACAGGCGAGGCTCTCTGTTCTACATACTAATTAATATTTCTGAGCATTGACCCCTTCTCATTTTCCATCAGACTGTAACAGCGACATTTCCTCTTTCTTGCTGCTGTTCTATTTGTTACCACCTTCTGCAGGGAGGAACGAGGCTACAATCATTCGAACTGATGCTGTGGACAGGCTTGTACATTTACATAAGGTAAATTTATTAATACAAGATCAATGTCTTTGCAATGTGTTGTACAGTCATAGATTTTTTTTTGGGTTGATTGGCACTGAAGGAAGTTGTTCTCTTGCTTTTCACCCAAGACCAATGTGTAATGTTTAATTTTTTAGTCTTATTAGTGACATGTAAATTTAATATCAGTTTTAACCATATCACAGTGGTCTGTACTTGTCTCTGCTTTCTAGCATATTATCTTCTTCCCTTTGAACGTGACATGAATTACAAACACTTGTAAGTTGTAATTGCTGACAACCTCCATACTTACTGTGCTAACTTTCAGGTGTAGCACTTTTCATATTTTCAGCCTGATAGAATGTTATTCATTGTTTGAAGTGTTTAATGTATTAAATTATTCTGTTCTGTTTTGAAATTGCTGTGTATTTATTAAATGCATCATGTGTCATTTTTTTATAGTCCTGTATCAGCATTTAAGAACATTTCAGCAGGAGAGAAGGTCACCAACCATACCTACTTACAGTAGGACAAACCAAGAAGAGGATCAACAATTTTTATGTGGTTGTGGACAAGCAGCTCATCCCTTGTGCAGGAACCACCTCCCTGAGTGCCATTGATGAAATTTCACAGTTCATTACATTTTTAACTTCTCCTATGAAGAATCTCTGGCAAATGTCTAGAGGGTTTTATTTAATGCTATCCTTTTTAAATGATCACCACTAGCACTTATTTATTTTTTACACAATTGCCATGCATGTTGATAAGCTCAGTGTTACAGAGCAGTGTTTGCACAAAAGGATTAATAGTAGCTGTAACCTATATGTAAATGTACAAATATGTAAATTAACCCCTTGTATCCTCTATAAATTGCCATTGAGACTGGGCTTTTTTATTTATTAAAATGCTCTTGGTTGGGAAACCTGATTTGTTTTTTTTTTTATCGGTTTTGAAATATTTTGTAAACAGTTTTGTTTAATTAAACAAACATTTTGAAAAGTCTTAATTCTTGTTTTTTTAAATCTGGTGTATAATGTGTATACATTAAACTTTTATTAATGTGACATTAGCTTCTAAATAAAATGAGGTGCAGTAACTTAATATTGCATCTAAAATAATACAATGCCAGATATACTGTACTAACACTCACTATTAAGATTTTGACACTCCACACTTGTCAGGTGTTAAAATCAACACCGTAAGAGTTATTTTTTTAAAACCAGCAGAGTGTTTCAGGAATTTAGTTTACAACTGTATGTTCAAAACACTGCTAGTGTTAAAAAATTAACTCTTACGGTGTTGATTTCAATACCTGACAAGTGTGGAAAATGTAACACTACACAAAGTGTAACTTTAACTCGATTTGGTGTGGACCTATATAAACTCTGAAGAAGAGTTAAAATTAACACTGTAGGTGTGAAATTAACACTTTGGATTTTGCTGTGTTTCTTCTCTACTGCACTGGAATCTCTCCCTTCTTTTTGAATTTAATTGCACAGACTGGTTATACATTTTATTTCAGCTATGCTGCATTTCAAAAAGCTATGGAAATTCATCTGGCCCCGTATTATTATTCTTTAAGGCTTCCAGATCTGACCTGAAATTTCTCTTCTAATATCTCCGGTGCAAGCCTCAAAGTCATACATAAGTACACAGTTACTTGCAAGGTTTTTAAACCATCCAATAAAATTATGTTTATAGTTTCATATGATCTAGGAGAGATCTTGCTGAGAGATGCAAAAACAAAAGACAAATCATAGTAAAGTAGGAAAAAACAAGTCTGCGATATTAAACTGGAATAATAATCGTACTTCTCTCCCAGTTTATTGTTGGTTTTACCTGAAGAGCAAGTGTTAAAAAGCATCACACTATCTTCCAAACCCAACAATATAAGAAGCTTGTGCTACAAAAATGATGGTGAAATGGTGATGGATTGATGGAGATACTTTGATGCCTTCCCATTTATGTTAATTTTTTTTTGTTTAATTTTAAATACATACTTTAAGTATAATTGAGTAAGCCAATACGTATAAAGTTATATATTAAGTGTTCAAACTAACACTTATATTCAAGCTTAGATTTCCAATAAACAGGAAAAGAAGGCTGGAAGTACAGTAAAAGATGTTACAGAATTTAAGTTGCTAAAGGGCTTATATCAATTGGATTTTTTTCTGAGTTGCATTTTTGTCATTTAGTCGAATATATAGGTGTTATTTATGAGTAAACGCAGTGGGGAAGTCATAAGATCATACAGCAAACTTGAAACTGGATAATTTTAGCTGCATTAAAATTTATATTCTCAATAAATTCATTTTGCAGAGTGTTGATTTTCTATATTTTTGATATCTAATCTACTGTTTTGTCCAAAACAAAATTAAACTGCTACATATTATTAAAGCCACAAGTAAAGCCATCATGGTCGACCAAAAATCTGTGAAACAGTATTATGTAGACATTATCAAAAAAAAAGCTGTATCAGATTCTTAATGATTCTGTTTACATGCTGAAGTACAAATTCCAATTTGTACTTTAGCACTTAAAATATTTAATAGTAAATATTAGCTCAAACAAGACTATACTTGATTAATTAAATACAGGTTCCACGTGAGAGAAAAACAGAGAGATAAATAGAGTTATGACAAGTATTTTTAAATTCCACAAAGACCAGGATTGCTTCCCAGTCTCCTGAAGCACTGAGACAACCACTTTTTTATGCAAAATTGTTCTTCAACTGACATACAGTAAGAGTGTATTGGTTAATGAGCTGAAATGAAACCTTCAGGATCATAGGTTTAATCTCGACCACTTTGTCTTGTTTAGATTTTGAGAAATTCAGTAAATTTCCTTGATTGTAATTGCAAGAATATGTATTATGATATATCCATAATAGGAATTATATAAGGATATTAGCTGTGTTCCAAAGACAATGGTGATAAACCTGCCCTTGTACTTTAACATTTGGCAAGAAATTGCCTTTGATTATTCTTTTTGCAAAAAATTATGTAATTTGAAATATTCTATTAAACATACTATTATATTTTCTTAAAACACAGAGAAAATGTTCTGAGTTCAGGTGTAAACCAAATACTAAACTATTAATAGGCTCTGGTCTGTCTTCAAAAAGTGATAATTTGATTTTCCACATTTAGCCACATATTCAAAGTGTTCCATAAGTCTTTTTCAATGCACAACAAAGATGAACATTTAATATTCATGGACCCTAAAAGAATTTCTTTATTATATTCATCGTCTATGTGTAAATTATAAATAAACACAGCATTCTGAGCCAAGGCAAGAATCTTTTTTGATTTGCACATCAAGGACTATGTCTCTGATATGGATGTGAGTCCTGTGTCCTCTTCTCTTTATTTTTTATACCTCAAACTATAAATATAAACCACCAGGTCATGTCACTTGCAGAAATCTTCAGATGACTCTCCAGTTATCGGGTGTATTGATAAGGGTAGATGAGACATACATGAGTATAGGAGTAAGGTGGAGAACTTTGTTTCTTGGTGCAGAAAGAGATGTCTGCAATTTAACATCAGCAAAACCAAGGAACTGGTTATTGACTTTCATTTTGACAAAAAATACCTGTATGTCTGGTCACTATTCAAGGAGAGGATGTAGAGGTTGTCCACTCCAACATGTACTTGGGAGTCCTCATTAATGACAAGTTGCACTGGTCACTGAACAGAGAGGAACTAGGGAACTGCGTTTGGGTAATATTGGGATTTCAAAATGTTTCATCATTATTGTGTTAATGCTACACCAGTTTTCCCCCACATTCAATTAACTGGTTGTGCTTAGCATGGATTTAATTTAATTTGTTGAACAAAAAATGTTTGTTTGAATAGTTTCAGCATTCAGCAGAGAGGCAGGCAGGTTGAAATACAATAGAACACCCAGGTACTGTTTTTCTAGGGTTAGTGTTAAATGCAGGAAATTATCAAGGATTTGTCAGGATCCCAACAGTACAGGTCTAGGTTCACTGTATTTAAGTGTTTTTTATATTTTCACTGCAGCTGTATTTATGATTATTAGTGTCCTAATTTGGTCTTTGCAATTTGTGGAATGATTAATATTATTTTCAATGTTTCAGAATACTACTCCCTTTCATTAAACCGTTGTGTTGATTTTAGCAACTGCGCCATTTTTAAACCACCGTGGTCAGAATCCAAAAAAGCCATATTCACATTGCAGCTTAGTTTCCATATTTTCACTCATATGTGACACAGATCTGAAGGTTTTAGAGAAGAGTGAAAGCAAAAAATTCAAAAACACTAAAAACAACAGCTATGATCTTTAGTGTAGATCAGATTAGATTAACTTAATTAATTCTATGAGGCAACTGAAATGCGTACACCAGCAGAAACATAAAAAAACAAGGATACAGGTTCAAAGGACAGATAATACATCCAATCAACCAATCGATTAATAAATAAAAATAAACTCAACGAGTACATCAGGTGGAAGCATTGAATTGCCTAATAGCCATTGGCAGAAAAGACCCCCAGAGGCGCTTTTTAGCACACCGTGGAGGGAATTTTATATCTAGTGTTTCTCTTCTTTGCCAGTTCAAGCTTATGAATTTGCAGATGTACTGTACTTAGACAATGTGAAGTAGCACAGCAACCAGCATCTGTCTGTTACTTTGCATCTTTCTGACAGAATTGTTTCATTCATTTTGCACATGTGGACCACATTTTTGAGTCAAGAAAATAAAAAAATTAGACACAAGGCATAATCCAGAATAAAATCCCTTTTAGCAGCAGTGTGAGTATATCCTTAAAAGATGTGCATGTTCAGAAAATAACTTTTTTATGTTAAATTAACAGCATCCAAAAAATAGGTTAAATGTTTGAAAACACTGGGAAGGTTAAATTAAGGTTCTACTGCAAATGCATTTTTTTAGGACAGGGGTCTCACCTCCCCTTTGAAGAAGGCATAGATTTTGCACTATGCCAGTGGATATAGAATTGAATGCATTACCAATTATACCTTTAAAAGTATTAAATCTATTACAATGTTGGCTATTAGAAGTCATTTTCAGCCTACTGTTAAGCCAAGTTCAGTTTTCAGTTCAGTTTTCAACTCCAATGTGGCACTGCAATGCCTTAAATGCTGTGTATAAGTTTTTTAATGAGCGAAGTCATAAATTAAGATGTAATGCCACTTTTTTCATCAGAAGAAATGAACATATGTAAAATCACATTCATATTGATGAGTAAAGAAATTTGCTTGAAATTGACCATATGCTCAGCTTATGATTTATTCTGGATGCACAATTGTTTTGCAAATGAGGTTCTTACTGGGTTTGTCATTTTCTTTGATAACTAATTTATAAGTCTTCAACTATGTACTTATAACATATTATTAAATCATGGTGTGTGGAATGAAAGTCAAGAGGTGTAGTAAATAGAGCAGCTACAGTCGCCCTTTGTATCTTTCATAGAAATAAAGGTGTGAAAAAAAATCATTCATTATTCAAGAGGTGACTGAAATCTTGACTGCATTTTAGACAATCAATTTTATATGTCATCTTTCACAGAAAGACACATTGCAAATCTTTACAAATTGGTTAGTAAGATTACAAGAAAAGCAAATCAATCAATGCATTAAAATTAGAAACAGCACATTAATAATAAAAGAGATAAATACATCAAAGGGTCAAACATAAAAAGTCAACAGTAGGTGTCACAGATTGAGTGAACCATTTTCACTTTTGAAAGGGAGTAGAATATACATTTGTGGCTAGCTGCATTTAAATATTTTGAAATAGAATGCTATAAAAATGAGATCACAGTGGAGTACTTTCATGGTAAACATCTTAAAAAGACTGCCTAGCATGTTTAAATGAACAGCCAAGTCTTGAAGAAGGTCCACAGCAATAACTTCCTTAGTGATTTCTAACCAATTGAGGAAAAGTTAAGTCAGGAACGAACAGTAGTGCAACTGAGAGGTAATGACAACGTCTGTAGCATTTCATCATCTGAGATAAAATGGCAAAGACAGAAGTTAGACATGTCCAATAGCAAGATGCCTGTGTATTATATTAAAAAACGTTTTGTGTCGTGTTTGCGTTATTCAGCCTTGACCACTCCCTTCCACACCGCTCGCCCAATCATTACTCCTACTGCGCACATCCTCTCTCCATACTGTCCCATGACACTCTCAGTACTATTAACTCGTCCTTCAATGCAGTTGGTTATAATGGCAAGGCTGAAAAGCAAATTATCTATTCAAGAACGTCAAATTTTATATTGCGATAGAAAAACAGTGTTAACAGCTCATAATGAACATTGAAAAAAAGAAAATAAACAAAAAAGAGCCATACATAATAAAAGTTAAGAACAAAGAGAATTGTCCAATAAACGAGAATGAGAAAAATATCCTGAAAAATATGCCAACAGAAATTCAAAAAAGCAACATTAATAGAATGTAAGTTAGAGGATAAAGTAATTCATAATTGTTTTTGACAAGGCATTAATTTAATTTCATTTTTTATTTAGTTTTTATTACGTTTTACTTTTTTACTTCTACTTTTTACTACATTTTATTATTCATTGGTATTTAAAATAGACCATTGTAGTGAAATACTGAAGTAACTGATTTTCTATCTATAATAACTAAGGACCAAACCATCTTCCTTCCTCGCTCCACATACGGTACTCTTCTACATATCACCTCTTTAAATACAATTGCTTTCTCTAATGGAAGGGCATCCTAATGCCCTTTGAGCAGCTCAGCACAAAACTGGTGGCAGCAGGTGAAACATTACACCACTGGCACAGTTCACAATATGAGAAACACATCTCTTAGCCAGCAGAGGCAAATTCATGACATTCTTACTCTGTGAATACTACTGACATAAAAAAATGTTTCCTCCAAACATCAATGAAAGTAGTTAAACAGTAAGGCTTCCAATCTTATCTAGTTTCAAACAAAAAGGTCCAAGACTTATTATTTTAAAAAAAGAGAAAAGAACAGATAGACTAAAGCACTACAAATATAAAACAGACTAAATCAATTCAACAGCACACTTCCTGCAATGCAGTAACACGGTGGTACAATGGTGGTGCTGCCGCCTCAAAATGAGGAGGCCAGTGTTCATGTCACAGGCGGAGTTTGCATGTTTGCTCCATGTCTGCTTGGGTTTCCTCCAGCTGCTACAGTTTCCTCCCATAGATCAAAATAATGCTGGTTAAGTGGATTACCAATGCTAAATTGGCCCCTGATGTATTTGTGTATGTTCACCCTGCAACGGACTGGTGCCATGTCCATGGATGCCACCTGTCTTGCACCCTGTGCTTTCTGAGATAGGCTCCAGGTGCCCTGCAACCCTGCTCAGGAGATCGCGTTTTGTAAGATAGATGGATGGACAATATTCAAGTCTTTTCAAACTTTCTGTCTTTACCTAACAACTTTGCAAAAGCACTTGCTAAGGTTTTTTAATTTAATTTAATGATAATTTCTCCTGGTTGAAATTTAAAATGATCCTGTTGATCATATAATTGCCATTTCGCAAATTACTCATTAAACTGAAACAAGAAAAAAAGAAGACTTCACACAATAAATGTATCAAATTAACAATTCATATACATTGCATATAATTAGCTAATTAGTAACATACAAAAAAGGTAATGATTGAAATAAATCTTAGTTAACAAGTTAACAAATCAGTGAAAAAAATAATGGGAATTTAAATAACAGCTAACAGAATCACATTGTAAAAATGGTACAACAGAAGTGGCTTGTAAGTCTTAGAAAAAGGTAGGATAATTTATAAATTCCAATTAAGGACCTGTTACCTGTTTTTTATATTCATGAAAAAAAAATTACAGCACCATGATAGCTCCATAATAACAAAACAGTGATCCACAGGAAGCATAAAACAGACTTATTGGAATATGCACTGTCACGTTTCTTTGGGCTTGAGGAAAGGACTTGAGCTGTTGTTTGCTTGAGTTAATTGCTCTACTATGTGTCAGAAAAATGACAGCACAGTCATGAAAACATTGGTAACAAACTGAAACAGATTTTCTTTTTATTCGTGTTGAAATCTAAGTAAACATTAATATTTTCATTGTACCATGCAATGCAAATGTCTTTGTTATATGATATTTGGTACTGTATTTGTAAAAGCAGTGTTAATGCTTGTGATGTGCCATCTATTTGAATACAAAATGCAATAGATGTTATTACCAAAATGTTTGTGATGAGAAAGCTTTTGGAATGCTAGATAATAACAACAGGATGGACACAGAAAGTCACGCAGACACTTATCCTTTTATTAAGGTGGGTATTTTCACTTAGTTAACAGTGATGTAGGTATACGGTGTTGGAGTTACTCATGCAGTATGCATAAGTATGGCTTGTGGTATAAAATAAAATAAAAAAGAATTCACGTTTTATTTTACTGTTTTGGACCTGTATCTTACATTGTGTGTCTTTTACAGAGGTGCTGTGTCAAAACATACATACATACAAATATAGCACTTTCTCTAAATCGTGTATCATAGTGTTATTATGTATCTAAAAATAACAAATCTAGTGACTCACTTCCTACTTGACAAAAATGACTAACAACCTGGTTTCTACCACAAATTCTATTATCTAACCCTAAAATTCTATATTTCAAATTGGATTAGGGCTCAAGTAGCATGATTTAATCCTTCTTTGTATATAAAGTACTTATTACCACATGTGGATGCTCTTCTTAGAAAAAAGTGGATATGATGCGCCCCTTTAAATATTGAGCAATAAACTTTGAAGTGTGCTTTGGGTCATTGTCATGAAATACAAATTTGTTTGGAGGGTTTTTCAGGGACTTCCAACACTGATTTTTTTTCAATAGATATTTTAAACTTAGCTGAATCCCTTCAGTATTATCTGTATCATCTTGAAGGTTTAATCAATATTTCAGATAATAAATTTGATATAAAATGGTTTGGAAAGCATTTCAGCAGGCATCTCTTCATTTTCATTGCCCTTTCTCAATTCCATGCTGAATTATGGTATATAGATAATGAAATGACTGCATATTAGTACCAGTTCTTATGGGAACATCCTACATGTTTAAATAGCAATGGCATTCTAAAATATAGAATAAATACAATTAAAAACATACAATACATAAATTAAAAAGTGGCCTTCAGGATTTCAAAATGCTATCCTTATACATACAAAATAAAAATTAAGAAATTGTTTATAAAATATTGTGGAGGCCACACAGTGCCTTTCCTCAGACTGCCTCCTTCTCTCCTCTCCAGCTCAGTCCACTCTGCTCCCGACTCTCGCCATTGTCTGAAGGGAGGCGGCCTCTTTTATAGCACCTGGATGTGCTTCAGGTGGGTTCCGGCAATCTTCCATGGACAAACCCCCGTGTGGCGGAAGTGACTGCTGCATCCCCGGAAGCACTCCGGGTGTCCCCTCTCTTCTTCCCCCCAGCACTTCTGGGTGTGGCGGAAGTGCTGAGGTCCAGGGCTCCAAAGGCATGGGGGCGCCCCCTGGCGGTGACCACGGGCCCCTACAGGGTGGAACTTCAAAGCTCTGTACCCGTGGCCCCCAAAGGAACCAGGGCGGTAGCCCCCACATGGTCTGGGGAAGGCGTAAGCCCTCCTCCGGTCTTCCTAGGCGTCCCGGCAGGGTCACCACCCCAGCCATCTCCGACAATATGCAGAAAATATATTTATCTAAGTGTCTTCTATGGCAACTTACTGCAGCTTAAAGGTGAGTGTTTTTTCTGTATGTCTCACAAGTACTACTCTCTACTTCTAGAGGTTCTAGTCCAAGACCTTGGCATGGCTCCAGGAAATAGAAAGTGGAAATGAGAGCAGCTTCTTTAAACTTTTCGAAAAAATGTGGCACAAGGGAGAGTAACTGGTTAAGAGGTCTAGCAACACTACTCTCTTTATGCCACATATGTGGTATGTGTTTACATTAGTGACTATTATAGTATGACCTTAATACAGGACACACAGAAGTCCCAAATACACGTTTATTAGTCCTTAGCACAACACACAGTGCTCAAATCCCAACAATACTCACAGTCCTTTCTTTCTCTGTCTTTTTTTCTACTCTGCCGGCCTAACTCCTCCACTTGCAAGCTTCGTTCTCTGCCTCCTGACTCTGGCTCCCTTAATGGAGTGAGGTGGCCCCTTTTATACTTCATCCGGACATGCTCCAGGTACTCCCTGCTGACCTTCCTGCAGCACTTCCTAGTGTGGCGGAAGTGCTGCAGTCCATGGCTCTATAGTAATCTGGGCGCCTCCTGTTGGTGGCCACAGGCCCCATCAGCTTTGAGCTTGCAAGCTCTGATCCTGTGGTTTTTTATGCAAATCAGGGCAGCTTCCCTCTTGTGTCCCGGAGGAGATATTGCCTCTCTCCTGGTCCTTCCATTCTCCAAGCGTCCTGGCCGGGCAAGAGTCCCAGCCGTCTGCCACAATATATATTTATATACTTATATTTGTGTGTGCTATTGTTATCAGATTTTACTGAGTGTACAGATAGTTTATGTTGCAATGCTGTCCTTTGGATACAATATCTATCTATCTATCTATCTATCTATCTATCTATCTATCTATCTATCTATCTATCTATCTATCTATCTATCT